>CM077091.1:130333742-130933742 GCA_039513925.1 Platanthera zijinensis
AACTCATTTGTATTGTGCTGAATTTCAGCAAACCCTCTGCTCATTTCTTTTTCAAGAGCAGTTACCTTATCAGTCAATTCTTGGAGAGACCTATCAATGCACTCTCTTTGCTTAGTTAACATAAACTCAATTTTACCCAAAAGGGTATCTTCTGGAATGATATCAGTTGGAGGGGGTGGAGGAGGAGGTAGAGCTGGAGCTGTCCATTCTGGGATTTCTTCCATTACAACTGTACTTCTCCCTCTTTAGGTAGAAGTCATGATGTCTCCTTCCTCACCAAGAATGATTCGTAGAGAGAATTCTAAGTTCCTGAGGGCAGGTTCTGCATCTTCTGGGACAATTTCTTCCTCATCAGTGAGTAACACCACATTCTCCCCCTCAATATGTTCCTGGAGCTGAGAATTTTCTGGAGTTTCTTCAGGGATCTCTTCATGAATCACTTCAGGCATCTGTGCAGGAGACTTTTCAAGAGAGTTGAACAGGGGATTATCTAAAGTGATAATTTCTACCAATATGTCAATGTCAGCTGAGCTACCCTCATGTATAGAGGTGCTCTTCTCACTATCATACTGAGCTAGGCTTTCTTCTTCCATTGTCTCAACATCATCAATAACTGGCTCTAGAACTTGGGCTTAGGAGCATCTGACTGTACCTCTATGTCTTGAATCTCATCTTGTTGTACCTCTTCATGTACTGAAGGAGTAGGCTCCCCCTCAGCATCTGCACCAGATGTGCCAACTACATCAGTAAGAGGAGGAGATGGGGTACTGTCCTCGTCAACTATAACTCTAGGAACTGCAGGAGATTTCCCGGACTTCTAAATTCTTATCTCCCATCTGCTGATGGTTGATATAGTGACTTTCTTAAGGTGGTGGATGGACACACCTTTGGATAAGTCAAAGACCTCTGGGTGAGCTTGTTTTAGATGTAGAGAAATTATTCTTCCAAAGTTTGGTGCTTTTAGACTTTCATTGATCTTCTCAAAAAGCATGTATCCCCACTGGAATTTTCTCCGACACATAATAGCAGTCATCATATCAATGAAATCTGAGGAGATGTATCCAATGGAGCCTGTCTTGCAGAGTAAGACCTTACCTAGAATGTCAGCCAGAAGTTTACTCTCATCTGTCATGTGTTGTCTTCTAACAGAAGTAGTGGACTGGGGAAGACCACAGAAGGAGAAGGTTCTTGAGTAATCATCTGCTTCCAGATAGTCTTCCTCATCAACTGATGGTAATCTGAGAAACTGTGTCAAGGAAGATGACTTGATTTTTATTTTGATATCTCTGACTGAACTCTTCAACAATTTCTCATACCTCATAATCTTGGCATTGCGAAAAAACTCCTCAACTTTAGGAAGCAAAACTTTGCAAGGATATTCCAAGAGGTAGGTGAGGCCGGCGGATTCAAGAAGTAGCATAACATTTCAAAAATCATCGAAAATGTCCTCAATATCCTACGCAAAAGAATTCACTGTTGATGCCTATCTTAGCAGAGGGAGCCATTAAATGGAGAGAATGAGGAATTTTGATTTTCTGGAGAAGAAGCGGAGGATTTTGCGAGAAGAGCAGCGGAGACCTTCACGGAACAGAACAGTCATTCTCGGGAAAGGTTTTCCAAATTTGTGGATTTGGATATTTCTATGGACTTATATTCTATTTATATAAACTTAAGAATTTTTAAAAGTAATGAAATGCGTACCTGAATGGCGGTTCGAATTATGCAGAAATTTTATTCTGGCGGAGTAGGGCATTTCTCGAGTAAAAGAAGGCTTCTCAAGAAATCCATAAGGCATTTCTCGGGAAATAGAAATAGTGTTCTGAGAAATCCAGTAAGCTTTTCTCGAGAAATTTAGAGGCTTTCGAGAAATCCAGTACCTTCTCGAGAAATATAAGTATTTCTCGAGAAATTAGAATAGCTTTCCGAGAAATCCATTTCTGAGCTTGTGAATTTTCTGAGTAAGAATTCTCTTGAGATCTTCTGAGTGCCTGATGATAAATCTTCTCATGAGTTCAAATATGAACTTTTCAAGATTCCAAGTTGAGCATTCCAAGTTTTGTATTAAAGAAGGAGAACTTGGTCTTGTCCAACGGCTTCGTGAAGATATCTGCAACTTGCTTGTCTGTCAGGACATAACTGAGGGCTATGTCCTTATTCTCTACATGCTTTCAGATGAAATGGTAGCGCATCTCGATGTGCTTGGTCCGGCTGTGGGAAACTGGATTGTTTGCGATAGCTATTGCGCTGGATGAGTCACAATACATCAGAATTTCTCTGAACTTCAAATTATAATCTTCAAGTTGAGTTCTGATCCATAGAAGTTGTGTGCAACAACTACCTGCAGAGATATACTCTGAATCGGCAGTAGATGTTGCCACACAATTTTGCTTCTTACTGCTCCAAGAAATAAGTCGTCTTTTGAGGAATTGGCACATCCTGGAAGTGCTTTTTCTATCATACCTGCAACCTTCAAAATCAGCATCTGAAAAGCCAATTAGCTCGACATCATTAATTCTTGGGTACCATAATCCAAGATTAGGTATACCCTTAAAGTATCTTAAAATCCGCTTTACAACGACGTAATGAGATTCCTTAGTGTTCACCTGATATATGGCACATACACATGTTGAAATCATTATATCTGGTCTACTGACAGTCAGGTAGAGCAAGAATCCAATTATGCTTTTGTACTTGGTTTCATCAAAAGATTTCCCTTTCTCATCCTTGTCTAGAGATACAATTGAACCCATTGAAATCCTCATAGAGGTTGCGCTCTCCATTCTGAATTTCTTAAGAAGCTACTTGGTGAACTTCGTTTGAGAGATGAAAATTCCATCTTCAGATTGCTTCACCTGATGTCCTAAGAAATACTTCAGCTTACCCATACTGCTCATTTCAAACTTCCCTTGCATAAGTTTGGAAAACTTTTTGCGAAGGTTGTCTTCTGTAGAGCCAAATATGATGTCGTCGACATTGATTTGCACTAGAGAAATCTTGCCTTTAACTTCCCTAAGAAATAATGTCTTGTCTATCTTTCTCCTTTTGAACTTGTTCTCAAGAAGAAAGCTAGACAATGTCTCATACCAAGCTCAGGGAGCTTGCTTTAACCCGTATAAAGCTTTATTTAAAAAATAAACGTAGTCAGGGAATTTAGATTTGACAAAACCTGGGGGTTATGCTACGTATACTTCCTCTTTCAGATCCCCATTGAGGAATGTTGACTTCACGTCCATTTGGTAGACAGTGAAGCCTTTGAGGGCAGCATACGCAAGGAACAACTTGATCGCCTTGAGCTGAGCCACTGGAGCAAATGTCTGGTCAAAGTCGATCCCCTCTTCTTGTCTATAACCTTGAGGTACAAGCCTGACTTTATTCTTGATAATTACTTAGTATTCGGCCAGCTTATTTCTGAATATCACTTGGTGTAAATCACGTTTTGTCCCTTTGGCTTAGGAACTAGCTCCCAAACTTCGCATCGTTCAAACTGGTTAAGCTCCTCTTGCATTGCCAAGATCTAAGAGGCATCTTTATTAGCTTCATCGAACTTCTTCGGTTCAACCTGAGACAGAAAGCTTAGATGAAAAATCTCGTTAGTTGTACCTCTTCTGGTTCTTACACCGTCGCCTGACTCTCCAATGATTAGATCAGTCGGGTGATCTCTTAGGTATCAGAACCCCAGATTCCTTGCCCTTCCTTCAGCAGGATCTCTAATATCTTGTACAACATCTATATGTTGAGGTAATTCTTCCTCTAGCGGTTCTTCATCCACCAAGCCTGGATCGACGATCTTGACTGAGCTTGGAATGTATTCTTTGACTAGTTCATCAAAGCTAAGCTCTTTAAACCTGGTACCTGCATCTGCACCAATAACACTAGACGAGCTGCTATGAAGTATGCTAGTCTCATCAAATATAACATTTATAGACTCTTCTACCACTAGTGTTTTCTTATTGAAAATCCTATATGTGTTACTATGGCTACTATATCCTATGAAAATACCTTCAAAACACTTTTCACTAAACTTTGAGCGATAATACTTCCCATTATTAAGTACAAAGCATTTGCTTCCAAAATTCTAAAGTAAGACACAGTCGGTTTTCTGCCCTTCAATAGCTCATAGGGGGTCTTATGATAGTTTTTGTTGATGGGTGCTCTGTTTTGCATGTGACAAGCCGTGTTGATTGTTTCATCCCAGAAGTACTCCAGAAGTGAAGCGTCGTTCAATATGGTTGTACATACTTCAATTAGGGTTCTATTCCATCCCTCATCAACTCCATTTTGCTGTGGAGTACGCGGGGGGGGGGGGGGGGGGGAGGACTCATGAAAGATACCTTGGCTTTAAAAAACTTTGTCATGGCACCAGACTCAAACTCTATTCTATGGTCACTTCTAATTTTGACCACTAAGCAGTCCAATTCGTTCTGAATTTGTCAGACAAAATTAGTGAAAGAATCGAAGGTGTCTGACTTGTGTTTCAAAAAAAAGACCCAAGTGAAACGCGAGTAGTCATCAACAATCACTAACGTATAGACCCTACCTCCTAAGTTGTGATTAGGCATAAGACCGAATAAGTCCATATGAAGCAAGTATAAGCTTTGTGAAAAATCCTTTTCAGCAATACCCTTGAAGGTAGTCTGTGTTTACTTACCCATTTGACAGGAGTGACATGGACTCTCTTTAAGACACTTAATGTTGGGGGCAGCGCGCACTAAGTTGTGAGAAAATAGCGTGTTTAAGGTTTTGAAATTAATATGTTCTAATCTCTTGTGCCATTGGTCACAAAGAGACACACTATCTTTTGCAATAAAGCAAATTAGGGTAGAATTGTCTAAGCAAAGGAAATTTAAACAGAAAATATTTCTGCTCTGTGTTCCTATTAAGACCGTCTCCAAATTTGCAGATAACTTTATCAAATACTTGTCCTTGTAGAACTCAACGATATAGTCTTTGTCACATAGTTGACTTATGCTTATGAGATTATGGTGTAATCTTTCAACATACGGCACGTCTGTGAGACTACGCTGTTGGAAATCATACCATAACCTTTTGTTGTTCCCCTCTCTGAACCTCCAAAGATGACTTTTGGTCCGTCTTTGACTGGGGTATAATTACGCAAAAGGCTTCTTGTCCCGGTCATGTGCCGAGAGCATACACTGTCCAAAGACCAGATCGGAGTTCTATTGGCCTTTGGACATACATGCAAAAACAGATCATTTTACCTTAGGAACCCAAACAGATTTGGGTCATTGGTTCCTGGTCAGCTTAGCACCACTAGGAACATTAACCTTGCGAGTGGTCGATCTCGCATTGCTAACTCAAGGAGCTACAAAATTTTCGGGGTTGTACCAACAATCTACGCCAAAGTGACCAATTTTGACGCAACACCAACAGTCAAACCTATTGTACCTTCTCGGGTGCTCCTGCTTTACCTTTTGAGACTTAGGTCTGGCAGGGGCACCGTACTTTGAGGTGGAGGCACCATGATTGCAGCATACACAAGGTTTTTGCATATCCTTTTCCTTTTGTACAACGGGCTTGGCTTTAAGTGCCTTCTTAATGTTATGACCATGAACATATGGATCATAATTTTTCAAATGAATTTCTTCATAAGGTTCTTTGAACACACTCTCACCATAGTTCTGGGGATGGGTCCATCCTTGATAGCGTGACTTAGGTTCTACATAAGTATGTCGAGTATAGTGCCCATAGGACGAATCAAAATAAAACTTGTTCGTTGGGAAGATTGCCTTCTTAAACGAGGTTTGACCAAGAGGGGCCTTCTCTTTCTCTTTGGCAGAGGATTTCTTAACAGCCTTACCTTTTTCAACCTTATGGCCAAGTCCACTACCCTTCTTTGGAGCGGAAAACTCATCAATGAGAGGGAGGATACTCTTTGTCTTGGAGTAGCTCTCAATGAATTTCCTCTCTACCAAAAGCTTTTCTTCCAGCTCATTAAGATATTTTTCATTTAGAATTAATGTCTCAGCAAATCCCTTGAGTTTCTCTTTCAAGGAGTGAACTTCATCTCTGAGAGGAAGCAATTTTGCAATTTGCTCCTTCAGATTTATTTCCCCTGCCTTGAGGGAGGTAATCTATTTTAACTACATTTTGACTACCGTACGACATTTGTCAAAAGCCTTTAAAAGGTTCTTGTGCTGAGCCATCAACTCAGAATCACCTTCCTCTTCAGAAGAGTAGACATCATGACCATTTGAGGACATTTCAGATTCAGAGAGTATCGTGTGCTAGTTTACCTTCCCACAGTACTCAGAGTTGCCAACTTCCTCGTCTGTATGAGCCATGAGCCCGAAGTAGGCTTCTTCATTCTCAGAGCTCGACTCACTCGAGTCACTATCACTGAGAGTCTTTGACTTCTTGGCGACGAAGCTCTTTTCTTCTTTATTCTTCCCTTTGAAGGATATCTTCTTGTCCTTCCTGGAGTTATCCTTTTTCTTATACAGACACTCTGCAATCATGTGACCTGATTTATTACAATAATAGCAAACAACGTCAGAGGAAGAAAATTTATTAGGTTTTGCTTTATACTTGTCTTCCTTTTATAGCTTTTCTTGGTAAGATCACCGTCACGATGTGATCTCCTAGAATCTTAAGAGAATGAATTATTTTTCATTTGTCTCCTCTTACTCAGCAGCTTCTTGAACTACTTGGAGATTAGGGAAAATTCTCCATCTGATAGTTAGGAGCCTAACGTGCCCGACTCAGAGTCTTTAGGAGTTTCTGGAGCTCATGTCTTTATGGGTGACACAGCTTTGGACTTCCTTGAGCCTTCAGCCTTTAGGGATGTAGACTTCTCTTTGCTTGAAGATCAGTTGGCTTGCTCCTCCTTCTTTCTGGTGTTCATTTGGAGTTCGTAGATAACAATTTGCCGAAAAGATTCCGAGGGTCGATCTCCGACAACTTTCCAAATTCTCTAATGGCGACGACCTTTGTGTCCCAATCCTTTGTGAGGGATCTAAGGAACTTGTCGTTCAGTTCTCCATGAGTGAGTGCACGGCCATAGTTCCTGAGGCCGTTGACGATCTTGAATAACTTCTAAAAGCTGTTAGCTATGGATTCAATGACACCTTGCTTGAAGGTTTCGTACTCCTGGTTCAACAACGATCTGCGATCGTCTCGCACTTCTTCTGTACCTTCTATCAGGACAACAAGACATTCCCACATCTCTTTGACAGATTTGCAGTGGAATAAGTTCTGGAGCATTGAATCGTCCACTGCACTTGCTATGATATTCTTTGCCTTCTTGTCTAGGGAGACTAAGGAAATCTCATCCTTGGTGAGATCCATCATCTTCTTGGGAATCATAATTGCTGGATTTATCATTGAAGCCTGAGTGGGAATGTGTGGTGCTTCTTCCACTATTTGAAAAATCCTTGGATTAGCAGCTTCCATGTAAAACCATACTCGTTCTTTCCACATGGGAAAGTTTTCCTTGGTGCACACCGATAGCTTCATGGATGACATGTCTTTGCTTCGATCTATGGTGAATATGCGGAATATCTGAACGCTAGATCAGGGATCTTATTAAAGGTGTTAGCCTTATCGAACAAAAAGCCCCTCTGATATCAATTGAAAGTATCTAGCATCTACCTAAATCATCTAGAGGGGGGTGAATAGGTGATGTTTGCGTCTTTTTGCGGGAAAAAAATTATCTTAAAGAACAAGCATACAAATGCAGAGATATATAGTGGTTCCCTGTATTGGGTACGTCCACTGTCCCACCTCGTCTATCTACCACTAAGGGATAGACTCAACTACTTCACCTTTCTCAGATTCTCACAATCTTATAACTCAGAGAAATGCTCCTATACCTCGATCCACAACCAGATCTACAAACTCGATCTACAAACTGGATCTACAAACTCGATCCACTAACGGATCTATACTCTCGATCCACTAACGGATCTACACTCGGAAGAACAAACTTCCTACAATCACAGAGACAAAGCTCCTACAAGAGTTAAAATAAATTTTATGATCAACAAATAAAAGTTTTACTCTTCTAGATCTAAAATCTCCAAGGATCTTCCTTCTTGAAAAATGAAAAGCACTGTGAAGATGTTGGGGAAGAAAATCGAGAAAATGTTGATCTGAAAACTTTGGATCTAATAGGATCAAATGGATGTTGAATAATCTTGAAATCTTGGATCTTTCAAATCTTATCTCCTCTTGAATCGCTGGATTGGCAGAGAGCGGCAGAGAAGAACGACGATGAAGACACGCGGCTTCTTTCGAAATTAGAAAGAGAGATTCTGATAACTGTAATTATTCTTCTTGTGATTAGGGTTCGGGAATCCGATTGAAAAGAATATATATATAACATCTTCAACGGTCAAGAGTCATTAAGGAAAGATCCAATAATGGATCAATCATCATTAAATTAGATTAATTTGAAATCCTTTCAGAATATTTGAAACGAAAAATCTGCAAGTTCATTTCTTGAGAAGAATTAGATTTCTAGAGAAATGACTAGCTTTCTCGAGAAAAAGATATGGCTACTCGAGAAATGACTTGACGAAAATTTCTTTGAAGGAAAATAACTGATTTCTCGAGAAGGATATTATTTCTCGAGAAATGGTTTGCTTTCTCGAGAAATAATATGGTTTCTTGAGAAATTTACTTAGCGCAAATTTTGTGAAGCGAAGGATTGATTTCTCGAGAAGAATATTTTTTCTCGAGAAAAGAGTTGCTTTCTCGAGAAATGACATGACCTTCTCGGGAATTTTACTTAAAATTTTTTTTGTAAACTGAAGCATTGATTTCTCGAGAAAAAGACTTGGATTCTCAAGAAATGATTTCGACTTCTCGAGAACTGCATTGCATTTCTCGAGAACTAACTTGGCTTCTCGAGAAATCTTCAGGGCATTTATCGAGAAAAAGGACTTAGAATATTTTCAGATAATTTCCCGATAAGTTTTATGGTTTCTCGAGAACAACTTTGCTTTCTCGAGAAATAGACTTAGTCTTCTCGAGAAACAGTCTTCAATTTCTTGAGAAAAAGGCTTAGGAAATTTTTCTAAAAACTTTTCTTTTCTTCTTGTTGAAAGCCAGCAACCCTTCATTTCTTCTATTGCCTTAGTACTTGAAAATGAAGTGCATCCCAATAGAGAGGTTACACATGAGTCAACATCATGAATCACACAATGAGGGATTACATTGCATGGTCCTATGTTTATTGACTCATTGTAAACTGACATTGGTCTACACTTAGCAATGATGACCTGCAAGCACTCAACTACAGAATAGCATCAAATACAAACTTAATTCATCTTAGTTCAAGGGTGACTTCATACAAATCTAGGTTGTTGTGGATACAATACCCAATAATACTTCCAGGCACACTCTATCCGGGTGGTGACTAACCACCCCCTTCTCAACATAATCAAGAGGGTGAAGCATTCCAGGTGGTTGGTAAAGTGTTCGGTGGAGTTGAGCGAGTTTGACATTTATTTTTTTCTCCGTCTCTCGATCAAGGCCCAAGTGATGGCCGACTTCCTGTTCGACTATGTGGTCGAGGTGGCGGAGTCACAACTCACTCATTAGGTCCCTTGGAAGGTGAAGGTAGATGGCGCATCTGGAAGACACTCCTTGGAGGTAGGGGTGATCCAGGAGAGCCCTCAAGGGACAAGGATAAAGCAAACGGTGGTCAGACACTTTCCCATTACCAACAACCAAGTAGAGTATGAGGCGGTGATAGTGGGGCTACGGCGGGACAGGGATCTAGGGGTACATGACGTGGAGGTGCTAACGGACTCCATGGTGGTGTCCTCTTAGATCAACGATGAGTTCAACGTAAGATAGCCCACCCTTCAATTATACTTGGTAAACGTGAAGGGGGTCATCGACATGTTCCAAACATTCTCCATCCTGCATGTGCCGTCGGAAGAAAACAAGCAAGTAGATAAGTTGGTTAAGTTCGGACCCATACAGGAGGAACCCTCACCGACCTATTCCGTCCTTCCGTTGAGGAAGGTGAGCTGATGGAAGTAGATCAACGTCCCTCCTTGATGGACCCCTTCACAAACTTCTTATCCGGGCTTCTAGCACATTGCATGGCCAAAGAGGAGGTCCCAAAGATTTTGGAAGAAGTCCATTCCGGGGAGTGCGGGATTCACTCAGGGAGCAGGACCCCAGAGGGAAGGATTGTTAGGCAAGGGTACTTCTGGTCGACCTTGGGCCATGATGCCACCGAATTTACAAAGAAGTGTCAGAAGTGCTAGCTGTTCGCCCCTCTCCAACTTTTACCAGCCCAGATGCCCAGAAGCATCACTGCTCCCTGGCCCTTCGCCATTTGGGGAATGGATCTCATGGGACCCTTTCTCCAGGCCAGTTGGCAGAGTAGGTTCTTGTTGGTAATGATTGACTATTTCTTTAAGTGGTTGGAGGTGAAGTAGCTGGCCAAGTTAACCTCCCAGATAATTCAGAATTTTATACGGGGGGTTATTATTTGCAGGCATGAATTGCCTCGGGCCATTGTCACGGACAATGGGCAACAATTTGCTAGCGCGAAGTTCATCAATTTTTGTGGTCAGCTCGGGATCGATCTCCAGTTCACATCGGTACACCACCCTAGGAGTAATGGGTAGGTGGAGGCGGCAAATAAGATCATTGTGAATTGGTTTAAAAAGAAGGTTGAAAATCTGAAGGGGAGCTGGGTGGAGCAACTCCCTTAAGTTCTTTGGGCCCTGAGAACCACTCCCAACACAGCTATGGGGGAGACCTCCTTCAAACCCTCCCATGGATGCGAAGCAGTGCTCCCGATAGAATTCGAGGTCTGGATACCGTGGATAGTTGAAGCAGAGGAAGGCAGGGAAAAATGGAGGGTCGAGAATGAGCTGCAACTCTCCTTGGATATGATAGAGAAACTCTGAGATATGGCCGCTGTCAGGCAAGAGGAAATTAAATAGCGGATGACCAAGTATTTTGACAAACACGTTAAAATCAAACAGTTCACGGAAGGGGACTTGGTCCTGAAAAAGGTAGATGTCACATGAAGATCAGCTGTCGTGGGAAAACTCAATCCAAATTAGGAAGGTCCGTTTATTGTAAAGGAAACATTGAATTTGCGGGGGGGGGGGGGGGGGGTATCGCCTCCAGAATGTGGAGGGCGAGACCCTAAGTCACACCTGGAGCGGTGATGACCTACAATGTTTCTATCCCTGAACTATGTACATGACATCTTTTTCTAATATGAAATCTCTTGACGTTCTAAACTTTTTGCGATATATTTTATTTGCAATAGATTATATGAATAGGTGAAGAGTTTACCAACCCAGACCCCGAGCAAATCCAACTACCAGGCTCCTACTTGCTGGCAGGGCTAGATGTCACTCGACGGTGTCTACCTAGACCCTAAGCAAATCCCAAAGTCAGGCTCCCACTAGCTGGTAGGGCTCGATGTCACTCGATGGTGTCTACCCAAACCCCGATCAAATCCCTCTGCCATGCTCCCACTAGCTATCAGGGCTGGATGTCACTCGATGGTGTCTACTTATACCACGAGCAGATCCCGCTGCTAGGCTCTCACTAGCTATCAGGGCTGGATGTCACTCGACGGTATCTACCTAGACCTCAAGCAGATCCTGCTGCCAGACTCGCACTAGCTGGTAGGGTTGGATGTCACTCGACGGTGTCTACCCAGACCCCGAGAAGATCCCACTACCAGGCTCCCACTAGCAGGCACGGCAGGATGTCACTCGATGGTGTCTACATAGACCCCGAGCAGATCCTGCTTCTAGGCTCCCACTAACTAGCAGGGCTGGATGTCACTCGACGGTGTCAGGCTCCCACTAGCTAGCAGGGCTAGATATCACTCGATGGTGTATACCCAGACCGCGAGTAGATCCCGCTGGCAGGTTGCCACTAGCTTGCAGGGCTGGATGTCACTCGATGGTGTCTACCAAGACCCCGAGCAGATCCCGCTGCCAGGCTCCCACAAGCTGGCAGGGCTGGATGTCACTCGATGGTGTCTATCCAGACCCCGAGCAGATTCCACTATCATGCTCCCACTAATTAGCAGGGCTAGATGTCACTCAATGGTGTTTACCAAGACCCCGAGTAGAACTCGCTGCCAGGCTACCACTAACTAGCAGGGATGGATGTCACTCGATGATGTCTATCCAGACCCCGAGCAGATCCCTATTCCAGGAACCCACATGCTGGCAGGGCTGGATGTCACTCGATGGTGTCTACCCACAACCCGAGTAGATCCCACTGCCAGGCTCCCACTAGCTGGCATGGATGAATGCCACTTGATGGTGTCTACCCAAACCCCGAGCAGATCCTACTGCTAGGATCCCACTAGCTAGCAGGGCTGGATATCACTCGACGGTGTCTACCCAGACCCCGAGAAGATCTCGCTATCAGGCTTCCACTAGCTGGCGGTACTAGATATCACTCGATGGTGTCTACCCAGACCCCAAGCAGATCGTGCTATCAGGCTCTCACTAGCTAGCAGGGCTGGATGTGACTTGATGGTGTCTCCCAAGCTGACCTCTAGTAGATCCCACTGCCACTAGCTGGTAGGATAGAAAATCACGAGGGGACAAAATGTCAGATCCTGCAATAACCATGTGACCAGGTTGTGGTGAGTTGGGATCTCGCCAAGCAGTAAGGGGAAACAATCCCTCGACAAAGCAATAATAAAAGAGTGCGAGTCGTATTAGTCAGGAGTGTATCTCGCCAACTAGGGACTTACTTACATCAATAATGAGAAGCCGAGCCGAACGTAACCCTATGCTCGCGTTTGATCCTCAAGGAGGTGCAAGAACTACCAGGCAAATGAGAATGCATAAGGCTGTCCTCGGCAACTGTAGCCCACCTCATTGAATTTTTACTTGGAAAAATCAGGCCTTGAACAAACCTCTAAGGAGGAGGAGGTCTCACAGGCGAGCAGAAAGGTCATGGGTCCAGTGTTGTGAGTGGTCTAGCTCCTACTACTTAGGGATGGCAAGGACTCGCGATCTTGGCATGAGTACGAATCTCAACCTCTGATATATTCTAACGGCGAGTTCTATCCTAGATAAGTCGCGCCTCAGGGGGTTATATGCACGTGTGAGTGCAATACTGTGAACAAGCATTGAAAAGGAAAAAAATTTTAAGTTAAAATTTCATTGATACATATATTCTGTTACAAAATGAACTCGCCTCACGGCGAGGTTACAAAAAAAGCGGGGAAGAATCATTACAAAAAATAAATATTCACATATACACTCAGCTCTCATGTCTGCCCCCAGAAGGATCATCCCGAAAGCCCATCACCTTATCAAAAATTGATTCGAAGTCGTCCTCCTCCTCAACAAGTGTGGGAACGGGAAGGAACAACTCCGGGACCAGGTCTTTGGTCGTGACCTCCTCACAGTCCATTGTCAACACTTGTAGATTTCGCATGAACTGCAGTGTATGATCAGCAACTTTGATGGAGTTGACCCACAACATTTCATTAACCTCTACCTTGCTGAAAGACTTCAGTGTTTTGGCTTGGGAACTCGACTCGCCGCAAGCTGGAGAGATAAGGCAGCCCACCAGGCGAGAGACCCCATTCTGGAGTAGTTTGTTCTGTCTCTCCAATTGCTTGTTATTTTCCTTAAGCTCAGTCGCACGAATGCGCAGACGATCGGTGGTGGCGGCATCCTGTGACTTGAGAAATTATAAGTGAAAGAACTAAGCAAGCAAAAGAAAAGGGGGAAGAAATGCACTAACACTTACCACCCCACCAACACTCTTTGCGAGGAGACACTCGACAACCTCCTGCTTTTTCTTCAAGCCCTCCACCTCATCCTGAGTGAGATCTCGGGCTTCCTCAGCACTGGCCAACTTGTAGTTGAGGGTGAAGCCACAATAAACAGACATGTGAGCAAGCTCCATGGAGCGTATTTGGGCTCGCGTACATACATGGGCGAGCCGCTGAAGGGTCATCCCATAGTAGACCTTGGCATCCTCGCGACTGCAAAGTCTGAAGCCGAGGGCAAAGGCGTGCCCGCTAGGAGGGCGACGCTCTAACCAAGAAGGCAGGAGGGAGGAGATGGAATCCCTGTGGGCCTTCTCGTCCCACTAAACCATAGGCTCGCTGACCTGGTCCTTTACCTTCCCTGCCGAGATCGAAGTTCCGATGTTCCTTCGGTAGGCCTGGCTGGCGGGCCACGAGCCCCTCAATAGCTGGTGAGGCTGGGAGGTTGCCGTCGTCTCGCTCCTTCTCTAGTGAGTCGAGCAAGACCGGCTTTTCCCTATAGACCACCATTTTCTTCAGTTTCTTTGGTGGTGGAGGTAGGCGAAGCGAGATGGAGCTCACGAGATTAGGTCACTTCTAAATAGAGGAAGGTCTGGATGATTCATGTTCCATTCGTCAAGCAGTTGTAGATTCCCTCTCTCGCATGAGTGGGTAAGGATGCAGCCTTGAGCCCGCAAAAGGCGGGTTCTCCGGGATCAGCCGCTCCCCTGCAAAAATAACCTTGTTAGCAAAGGTCTTGGTGAGCCCATGGTAAAAATAACAATGACAGGATATACCTTCACCGGGAAGAACTGGCGGGAGCGAGTCGAGGCTCCTCCGTAGGAAGATGACCTCGAAGTCTTTGTGGAGAAAGAACTGGTGGAGGTTGGAGTCGTGGCCCGTCAAGTTCAGCAGCCGATATCCCTCCTAGCCCCACTGGATTGGCGAGAAGGGGATGTTGCCGATCTCGCCCTTGACGAAGACAAACTTTGTGAACCAGTTGTGGTTCTTATTGGCCATCTAACGCACCTTGAACTGCGAGACGACAAAGAAGGAGACCCCCTCGCTGGTGGCGCAGTAAATGAAAAGCTTTCAAAAGATGGCGAGATTGAACTAGATTTGTTCCTTCCAAAGAAAGCTCACGAAAGCCACAAGCATGGCGGTCACATTTGGGTTCATCTGCGCGGGGATAGCCCCAAAATATTTTAGCACCTGAGGGACCTTCGGCCAGAGGCGCAGGCGCAACCCCACCTCAAAATGCGAGATGGGAAAGGCGAGCTAGTTAGAGAAAAATATAATGATCGCCTCGCCCCTCTTAGGTTGACGCATAGTGAAACCCGTGGGAACGTAGTCTACCACAAATGCGAGATGCTCCTCCTCCGTGG
Source organism: Platanthera zijinensis (assembly GCA_039513925.1). Lineage (NCBI taxonomy): Eukaryota > Viridiplantae > Streptophyta > Magnoliopsida > Asparagales > Orchidaceae > Platanthera > Platanthera zijinensis. The sequence continues at coordinate 130,348,854 of CM077091.1, forward strand.
TATTCCCATCGAAGAAGGGATACTCGGAAAATTTCATCGCGCACTTGGACCTCCCATCAGCACTAGCTCGCGGCTTGCCCATTTTAGTAGATCCTTGAGCGAGTGCGAGTGGCGAGAAGTGTGACTAAGGGGGGGGGGGGGGTAGGTGTCTGCAGTAAATGTGATGGGTTGAGGGTAGGTAAGGGGCCCTATTTATAGAAAATGAATTAACGCCTGCCGAGCTGCCTACTCAGCCCGGCTCACTGACCCAGTTTGCCAACTTCTCGCTACCTGTCCTATTCTAAAAGCCAGTAGAATCTGAAGCATAATATTATTTGTGCGAGTCCAACAGACATTAAAAAATAAAACATTGTTAAAACTATTACAACGCAACATCAATGTTTCGAAGAAATATGACAGGGGAGGAGAAATACTATTACAACATGCGAGCAGGGGGTTCGAGGGGCGAGTGCCGGTAGGCTCAACTCGGGATCCATTTCCATGTACCCCGACCTCGTACCCCCATCCCAGGTGGTCGGCGAGGGTTGTTGAACTTGCAGACCAATTCCAAGTCCTAATGTATGAAGTGCATATTATCTTGTATCCGATCTATGAGGGGTCCTAGGGAAGTCATCCCACTAGCCGAGCTAGGCCTCACCTCATCCACCAGCAGCATGTAGTCCTGCTCAAGCCTGCGCAGCCACTGCCCGTCAACAGCCCTCTCTTCTTGGATCTCATGCAGCGCGAGCCCATATTTCTTGAGGATCCTAATGGTTTGCCTCCACATCTCGATAATCTCTATGGGGGTGTCAAGGAAGTCTTCCAGCGTGTTGGATGATAGTTCATTTTGTAGTCTAAACTATTAGGATATTTTCTAGTTTATAATGTGCAAATCATGTCATGTATGCTTATATTTTGACTTTCTTATGTATATATTATTGCCTCTAATCTTTTCTTGTATTTTTGCAGGTTTTCAGACATTTTTGCCAAAAATGCCCTGACACGCCCCCCTGACACGCCCTCCCTGGACGTGTTACAGGGCGTGTAGCCTTATCCCGAGGAAGTCTGCTGCCAGAGCCAAAATAATAGAAAAAAACCGCTGTCACGCCCCCTGACACGCCCTCCCTGGGCGTGTCTTTGGGCGTGTCACCCTCATCCCGAAGTCTGCTGCCGCATTTAAAGCTCTCCCGTCACTGCAGGTCAATAGTACTGACATGCCCCCCCTATACGGGCGTGTGCCTAGCCGTGTTCAACCTTTTTGATAACTGACGGATTTCCGACCAATGATTGAGACTTGACGTGCGTGTCATGCCCCCCTACACAGGCGTGACCCAGGGTGTGTCCACTATCGTACAGGAGCAATCATCATTCCCTCCAGAATCCAGAGCCTAAGGTAAACTTCGTGCATATCACGCCCCCTTGACACGCCCTCCCTAGGCGTGTCACAGGGCTTGACCAACCCATGGAAAATTCTATAAATTCAGAGGTCCCCCTAGGTGTCCAGAATAGTTTGGAGTGGAGAGGGGAGGTGCTGCCCTTTTGTTTACTAGTCCTTTTTATGCTTTTTCTCCCCCTCTCTCTTTCTCATTTTAGTTTTTCTTAACCCTAGCTTAGTGTTTTTGTTGTATTAGCTTTTGTTGTAATCTTTGCACTTGCTTTAGTTGCTAATTGTAGGGCTAGAATAGGTTTTCAATTCCATGCAATTATAATTTCCTTTTTCAAGTGTAACTCTCTTTCTTTATTAATATAAGTGCCCCTTGTTTACTTTGTGTTATTATGCATTTCTACTCATCCCTCCTCTTCCACTTCGCTGTGATTAACTAATACTCCTTGTACTCGATCTTGATGATCCGAGGTTCGAGTGATTAAGTTATGATGCTTTGAATTTTCCTTTTCTCTTTAGGGTTTAGGCCTTCGATTTACTCTTGATTATTCGTGCTTGGAATTATATCATCGATATATAATTTCCATTTCTGTTTTCATTCTTAGTTAGCCGAGAGGCTCGTAGTGTGAAGTGAACATTCATGAGTAAATAGAGTTGTACGCACCCCTCGAGAGAGGCTGACGTCCAAATCTCCCGGATTAGAGTAAAATCCAATAGTGGGTTCACCGCGTAAAGCGAGCTTTAGGCCTCCGATTTAGACGAGAGTCGGTCGGACCTTCCTAAACTTAGTTGGGCACGACTTTGAGAGAAGCATGTTCAAGCTTTAGGAACCTCCACGATCAAGGACCTTTACCCTATTAAGTTTAGGTTTATTTTATCGCATTTTTAGTCAACTCTTGCCAAGGTGACTCTCGATCGAGTGCTTTTCCATTTCATTGTTCCAACCCTTCGTTATAATCATTTTAGTAGCTCTTTAATTGCCTGCAATTAGTTCTCTATTTAGTGTATTGTTTTCTTTCCTTTTTTGCAATTAGTTTCTCCTAACCCTAAAATCAATCATTCGATAAGATAATAGTCTTCGTGTGAGTAGGTTTACTCGATAGTTCCCGGATTTCAATACGACACTTGTGTCCACTTGCTACAGTTCGATAGGTGTACTTGCCTAGTTGGATTGCTAGTTCGGCTCTCTTTTTCTTAAGAGAAAAAGCAATTACCATTGGGATCAGAGGATTCTTCAGCTTCAAATTGACCGGGAAGGCCTGCGGTGATAATTAATCCAAATAAGAAACTTGTGGTTCTAAATGTGGGGAATGCACTGAACTAACTATGCAAGATAATTCGGTGGAGGTGTGGCTTACGAGAAGAGCTCAGTTGTCTCTGATGGGGGGGTGGAGCGAGAGGAGAGATAAGGGTATTTTTGCTACCCTTCTCTTTGGGTTCGGTAGCCGGCTTGGAGGAAGAGGCGAGTCCACGATCCAGAGTAGAGGCCAGATTATCTGGAATGGCCTCGCCAACTTTGGGATCATGTTTGGCCTTTTTGGCAAGATAATGTTTCGGTGACTCGCGTGGCGACGGGTTTGAGAGCCAGGGGCTCAATTCGGCAGCGCGGGAGGAGTTGAGCGCCCTAGCGCAGTTGAACCTCTCTTAGAACTCATTTGAAAGAGGCATGATGGCAAAAAGCAGGAATGAGAGGGGATTGACACCTCTCTCCCAGGCAGGAGAGCATATATAAAGCAGCTTGTGGATCCCACCAAAAGATTCCCTCCGACTCCTGTCGCACTCGCCGAATCTCTTGGGGTTGGATGATTCTTTCCGAGCTTGGGGAAACCTCGTAGAGAGCGAGGATTGTGTACAACCCCATATCCGGCGAGCCGGATCGACAAGAGCCAGCCCAGCCATTTGGTGTAGTTCGAATCTCAGTCAAGTTATCCAGGGGGTGGCGAGTGCATTTAGGGTTGCTCAGCTCGCCCGGATTGGGGGTAAAGCAGGTGCGGGGCTAGTGGAGTAAGTGGGCTCGCACTTGCCCCTAGCTCTCTATAGTAATAAGCGAGTGGGGTAGGCCAGGACTACACTCGCCCTAGGCCATGTGGAGGCGGCGAGTGTTATCCCCATCGTGCACTCGCCGCCCCAGGCGAGTGCAAGCTTCACGGACCACTCGCTCAGTGATGTTTTTACCATTCCACCCTCATTGGTCTGCCACTATTCCCCCAAATAACGGGGTTTCGCTATTGGCAGACCTCGCTTGTGCTGCATATATCCGTTCAGAATAGCAGGGTTTCGCTGTTGGCAAACCTCTCTTGGGCTGCGAATATCCGTTTAGAATAGCGGAGTTGTGCTGTTGGCAGACTATTTTCATAAAACTATAAATAGACTCAAGGGAGTATCTCAGATAGCAAGCTCACCAGTTTTCTCATCCTCTTGTCTTACAGTGCTTTCTGAGGTGCCCTTAGTTCAGTATTGACTAAGGAGGGGAAGCACTCTAAGATCTTCCGGATGTGTGGTGGAACCTCTGTGCTGGAGCCTTGGGTCAATTTTGAGTTCTAAGTCTTCATCCAGTGAAACTCACTCAGAGAAGTAAGTGTGAGGTCACCCTTTTCCTAAGGGTTCGAATTTCGTAGAAGCCGGTTCTCGGTTTCAACATACCCGCCCTATGTGGTTTGGTTAAATAGACCTAAAGTACATGATAATTACCATTAGCATAGGGGGAGAGTCGTGGCTATAATGCGGTTATATGACAGGCTAATAATGCTCAATGTTGACCGTCAAGTCCGAGAATTTTGGATGGTGGTGGGGCTGGGAATTCCAGTACATGGATAATGTGCCTTGAGTGCACGAAATGTTTGGCAGTTGATGCAAACATTTGTGATATATTGAATGGTGCTTAAGTTGTACCTTCGTGTGATATATCTATCTATGAATACTATGCCTCCAGGGAAGGAAAACTACTGCCCCATGAATGGGGTAGGGTCGTTATAAATTGGTCAACTAAAGCTGACCATTTTCTTTATTTGCCACCTTTATGGGGGAATATCCTTGCAGGTGCTGGAGAGCCGAGCGGTAGATAGCGGGTTGCAGCACTTTTATGCTATGCTGGCCCTCGAAGGCCAAGCGAAGAACTTGTTATAGTGTTCATGTGTGGCTGGTCTGCGTGCCGATGTTTGTAAATTACTCTTGTGAACAACAACTGTAATGCCTTAAGGCCGCCCTTTTGGTGTATTTTGTATAACATTCCTATGTGGTATATTAGTGGACATTCTTTGTTACTTGAGTTCTAATCACATATGAAGCTTCCGCTAGAATGCTCTGAGTTAGGATTCACTTGGTAGTTTTGATATTCACATGTAACTCTACTGACTGTTCATGGTATATGGCATGGGGCCCTGCCCGGAGCTTCTGTTATATTCTACGTTGACGGATGGGGGTGTTACACATGTGCCTTAAGCATCTACTGTACATGTATCAAATTTTCTTTAGGTTGGTACTTAAACTATCATGCAAGAGACAATTTATTTTACCTTAGGAACCCAATTGAATTTGGGTCCCAGGTTCTTGTTAGCAGTAAAAGAAATATTTCTGTTTATAGTTGTCTTTGTTAGAAAGCTTCTATTTACATAGACACATTAGGGTTGTGCCAACAATCAATGGCAAAGTGTCCCACTTTACTACAACATTAACACTCATGGATGTTGTACCTTTTCTTTAGAGCATTTCTTTATGTAGAAGGTGAATCTAAATGCTTATTTTCAATAGAAAAAGTAACAACATTTTTCTTATTCCTCTTAAATAGTGTCTGGCAATTTACTCGAAGGTAATCAATCTTACTTGATGGTATCGGCTTGACAGCAATAGATGTCAGCTTGGTAGCTAACATGGTGTTGATGGCTTCTGATGTGGCCTTGTTAGAGTTGATTACTATCTTGCCACTAGCCAACTTCTTTGTTGGAAGGGATTGGGAAGATGCTACTTCCTTTCCCTTAAGTGTATGGGCTGGAGTACCAAACACAATGGTTCTTAATGGGCCATTTTTATTTCCTCGTGGGGAGCTTTCAAAGCACTCATCCCCATACCCTTTCTCCCTCCATAATTAGGTGTATTTTTGCCCTTACTATAATAACTTCCATTCTTCCATTGACCATATATGATATCATGGTCATACCTGTTGGAAGGAAGTAAGACCTTTTGAAAGGTGGTCTGAGTCATAATGGGATCCTTACCCCTGCCTCTATTCCAAGTAGTTGATGACCTTCTATTGAAGCCCAATCCCCTCCTATTATTTTGGGAGGAGAAGGAGTCAATGTTAGGCAACACTGACTGTGGCATAGAGAATTGGGCCACTAACTTCCTCTCCTTGAGGAGATCATTCTCAAACTTCTTAATATGTTTTTCATTTTCAATTATTATTCCAGCATGCTTCTCAATGATCCCATTGATCTCAATTGAGTTAGATGCAATTTTATATAACACTTCTATCTTTTCCTCTAGCTCAGCCTTAAGGGTCTAAGAACCTTAAGCTCTTCAGCTTTCTTCTTAACAAGCTTCTTGCTTTTACCCAAGGCCTCAAGGAGGGCACTATACTTGCCAATCAATTGATTGACCTCAAACTTAGAATCTAAACCATCCTCATCACTAGATGGGGAGGATGCTTCAGCTTCTAGGCTTGTCTAATACTCTGAATCTGAAGAAGACATGTTAAGTATTATTATCTCATTAAGATCAGATTCATCCTGAGTTTCTTATTCAGTCATGGCTATTAAGCCACAACAACCATCATCTTTTTTATCTTCCTCATTGTCACTATCTTAATGAGACATATAAGCTCTAATTCCTATCTTGGCAGCTGGATAGTCATCATCTTTAGCAGCATCATAAAACCCAATGTAGGCTTCTTCTTCATCTTCAGATTCAGAAGAGTCTTGAGTCACTTTGACTCTATCTCTTCTCCTTCATATCATGAAAAGTATTTCCAGACATCTTTATCTTGTGGTGATGATTCTTATCACCATCATTCTTCTTCTCCTTTCTCTTGACTGGGCAGTCAACAACGACATGCCCGGGCTTTTGGTAACAATAATAAACAGTGTTAGTAGAAATTTGTTTACTAGATTTAGGAGCATACCTGTCCCCTTTTGGGATTTTATGATCTTTATTGGATATTCTGAAGTCCTTCTTGTAGTTTGAATAGAAGGTGTAACGTCCCGATTCATGCTAGACCCCTCGCATGCATTTTTAAGTCAAGAGAGTTGACCCAGGCTTGGGGTGCACTGGTGGGCAGGCGTCAAGTGTTCCTGACACCTCTCGGCGAGCGTCGAGTGCGTCGACTGGTGGGCAAGAATGAAGTGTTCACGATGCCTCTTGAAGGGTGTCGAGTGCGTCGACAAGATTCGACGAGCGTCGAGTGATACTCGACGCATTGACTTAGAGAATTTTCGGCTAGTGGAATTTTGAAGGATTTGTCAGAATGTTAAGTCGATTCATCGAGATGACACAGAGGATTCCTACGATTCGTCGGATATCATCGAGGATCTCAACGAATTCATCGAGATGACATGGAGGATTCCTATGATTCGTCAGATATCATCGAGGATACTCGACAAATTCGTCGAGTGATACTCGACGCATAAGACGAATTTGACTTAGAAGAATTTCGACCCAGACTGTGTTTGCTGATTAATACTTACGAGCTGAACTGGGTTTGGGATATGTGCTGAGTGAATCCTTATGATCTGTATTTTCAACAAGACTTATTTTATGTAATAATGGGCGGTCCAACGATAGAACGACATGTGGCGAAGTAACTAAAACCCTAATGCTTCCTTATAAAAATGGATACACGAAAAACCCTAGCCGAACCCTTCCTTGTAGAGTTGTTCTTTCGGTGCCGAGCTCGACAAGAATAAAGAGGTTGCCGGTGGTAGATTTCCAGGAAGGATGACTGAAGTGTCGGAGCCGAACCTTCCTAAAGGAACCCCGAAGTCATTTCTCTCAATGTTCCTTGTCTTCAGGAGGGTGATTTGAAGAGGATCAGATGCTATCATGCCTCCAAGAAGAAGAACGAGATCTATGGCCGGGAATGAGGTGAGCTTCCTACCCTCTCACTTGGTGCTAGATCTTTAAATATATTATAGGAGAGATGTCCACTTAAGAGAGCTTGACTTTGGTGTGTAATGGAGATCTCCTAGGTAGAGACCACGCTAGGACCTTTGTCCTAGGGTTTTGTTGTCTTCAACCTTTCCTCTCTTCATTATGAGGATGATGGACTTAGTTTCGTGAAGAATGGTGGTCTATTGAGGTTGAATAAGGGAGGAGGAAGTGATGAATGTATCGTTGTATGAATGGCTAGAGGAAGAAGACGAATCGATGTCGTTCGTTCGACTTTACGATGCATGCAAAAATCTGATTTCTGTACGCAGCAAGATTTGTGCTTGATTTAATCCATGACCCGAGCAGTTCTAGGTATTTGTCTAAACACGAAAGTTGTAGCCCTCGGAAATACCTTTCCAATGGATGGTTGTACATTTTCAAGTGAGGAACGTGGCTCTCGCAAAGTGCGATGAATGTTTCTATGTAGAACTAATATAATGCCAAGAAAGATTTTTTACTTAAGTAGTTGATGTGTTAGCCTGATGTTTGAATCTTGGACATGGTAGGAAGTTGTAGCCTTAGATGACATCTTGCATTGGGAGAATCTAGTTGAGGAAACTGTGATGAGCTAATGCATTGTGTATGTGTTTTGATGGACCTTGGATGACCAATTGGTTTATCTATGCAATCCGATGAAAGTGCATACAATAATACTATGATGGTTGATGTGTATTGGAAGAGTAGTTGGTGCGCTTGTACGATATACGCAATCAATAGAAAGTGATGAACTATAAACAATGTAAGAACTTGTGGTGTGTACATGTACATGATTATTAATTATCTAGAAACGTATATGTTACGTTGATTATTTCCGGAAAAAAGATGTGTTAAAAGATAAATGATTTGATGTGCGTGCACATGCTAAACTTAGAAGAAGGGGCTAGATGAATATTATGTCTATGATCATGTTATGAGCTCATTGATTTTATGAATTGAAAGTATGATTGGAATATGTCCACCGCTTAGAGTTGTGTTAACTCCCTACGGGTAGTGGTGACGGTCGTATAACAATCGAAGGGATTTGATATCCGAGGTTATGACAGAACCTTGCGTGCTTGGAGCATGGGTAAGTTGTTATGAAGGGACTCAGTGTGGAGCCCTTGCGTGCTTTTGAGCACGGGTTTGGTATGTTTATAAGGGGCTTAGCGTGGAGCCATTGCGTGCTTTTGAGCATGGGATTGGTATGATGAGAATGGACTCAGTTGGAGCCCTTGGATGTTTGATGGCATGGCTAAGTGTAATGGCATGCAGTGTGTGTTATCACGCAGTGTCATAATCTTAGGTTAAGGATAGTGTTGCAGGTATACGGGCTTGCCAGTCGTCACACCGATGGGAGTTGACAGATAGACCTTGAGCGGTTGAGCTTGGTGAGAGGTTGATATAGCCACTTAGTCTTTATGACTAACGGTTGCTACGACTACCTTTTTAGGACGACGCCCAATAGATAGAGCAGTAGCAGCAATAGGTTATGCAGGAGGGAATCCAGGCCAGGGGACAGGGCTTGATACGACAATACCCTCACTGCCATCGGTTACTGATGTGAGATTTTGAGAGACTATATATTGTAGCCCTTGGGGAACTTAACTCTAATGTATTCAGGAGCTATGTAACTACCTGTCTCTTTTCTTTTGGAATTGTACTAGTGTGGATTTTTGTTTATGTATAATCTTTATGTTGGGTTGCCAAGGATGATATTTGTGAGAGCTGGCAGAATAGGCGTCTTGTAGTACAAGTTAACTTGTGTGTTGACGTTACCGCAAGGCAGCTGTTCTGGGCATAAAACTCTGCTCGGTCGTGTGTTGTGTTCTGGGAGGGGGGTCTTACAAATGGTATCATCTTGCAACACTCCTGAACTAAAGAAGTCATTAAACAATGGTTTCATCCTCGCTCGATTGGTTAGTTTGAGGTCAAACTTACATAGAGGAAGCAGTGGTGTGCCCATGTGTAATTCACACTAAGTATGTCCAGTTGTTACCCTACGATTAGCCAACCTGACCTTAGGTTTGTGTCTTTATATGTAGATTCTGGTACGTACAGAGCCAGTAGTGGGCACTCCCGCCCCTTCCGTCCCTACTAAATTTTAGCAGTCAAAACTGGGACCAACCCTCACGACGATCTTAGATGCATTCAGATCTCAGCAGGCCCCGGTGCAGCAGCAAGCCCTAGATTCTAACTAGTTGAGTATCTTTTGAGCCCTTTCCCCGCCTGCTTACCATAGGATGGAGTCGTCTATTCGTACTGAGGAGTAGCTAGATGTTGTGCAAGAATTGATGCCCAGAATCAGATGTCCAGACAGTATGGCTATTACTTTAGCTGTATCCATCTTAGAATCACACGCAAAAAGGTGGTGGAAGTCCCTCATAGGCTCCACTTTTCAAGGACGCATATACACTAACATTAGTTGGAATGAATTTTTGATGCCTTCTTAGAGCATTTCATTCCTTCCACGGCTCGTGACGAACTTGAAGAAAGGTTCCTGTAGTTGAAACAAGCATCCAAGTCAGTGGAAGAATATCAACAGAAGTTTCAGCACCTCGCCAGGTTCACTGACTCCTACGATTTGGATTATCGTGGATATGCTAAATGGTTCTGCAAAGGCTTGCAAGATACCCTAAGGCAAGCACTTTTGTTTATAGTGGACTCGAGCCTGGGAGAGATAATAGATATGACAAAAAGATTGGAGGCGAACCACCTTGGGTTCCAGGCTAGTGGTAAGAGACCGCTGAGGGCATGATGAAAGTACGACCCAGCTTCATAAGGATATAATATTTTAGAGGCAGAGGAGGAAATAAAAGCGGGGGTGGTCACTTCCGTCAGAACTTTAGGATGGAGCACCCAGCCCCACATTCAGTGTTGCCTCCACCTTAGTAGTTTTAACGGTATAAACAACCTGGAGGGCCATTCAGGCAAGTTTATTTCCAGTGTAATCAGTTAGGCCACATCCGACATTATTTCCCGCAGCTAGGTGGAGATGTTTTCCCCATTGTTCCTCTGGTAGCTCAATGAGGATGAGAGCAAGTTCATGGTCGAGGATGAGGACCACGAGGAAGGAATCCTTGACCTGCTAGAGAGCAGATGTTTGCTCTATATATGAGAGCGGAATCCTCAGGACGTGATTGCGGGTATTTCGTAGTCAATAAATATGTTATAAACATTCGTCCTTAGCTTGCCTAAGTTTGTGCTAGGAATCTAGCTTTGAGGTTGTTATAACTTTATATTTAGGCATCGTGAGTGTTAGTGGGAGACCAGCCCACACCCTATTTGATACCAGTGTCACTCACTCGTTTGTCTTAGAGGACTTTGTAAAGGATCTAAATGTTGTGCATTATTTCACCGGCATCACTCGGAGAGTGCGCCTCCCAGACGGCTCCGAGATGAATTCATCTGCCAAGTGTGACTTGGAAGTGTATATTGGAGGAAATATTTTTGAGACCCCTGCAACGGTGTTGGGAATGCCAGAATTTGATCTTATTCTGGGCATGACATGGATGGATTGGCACCATGCCAGGATTGATTGTGCGGCAAAGCAAATCACCTTGAGGCACAGAGACTCTGAGATAATCTTTCATGGTATTAAAATCGCACCCCAAATAATGTTGTCTTCCATTCAGGCCACTAAGGCCCATAAACAAGGGAATGAGGTGTATATGATATGTTTTGAGTTAAAAGAGATGGTGACTAGAATAGTGGATGTTCCTGTAGTTCGGGATTTTCTTGATGTTTTTCCGAAAAAGCTGTCAGGATTACCCCCATCTAGAGAAGTGGACTTTCAGATCAAACTTATACCGGGTGCCAAACCCGTCTCTCGAACCCTGAAAGTCTATGTTTTCAAGAGCAGCTAAACACTTAGAGGGGGGTGAATAGGTTTTTGAGTCTTTTGTTACTATCTTTTAGTTTAGTGAGCTAAGTGATTTACTTTATGTTAGCTTTCAAGAATTGACACCAGCACACTAGTATTTATAGTGGTTCCACAAGGTATGGGTACATCCACTTTTCCTCCTACCTTTTTAATAGTGTATTAGACAAGGCAATCTCCACCAAGACTCGACTCAATTAGCTTACAACACAGATCCCTCAGGATCTCTCAAACTCCTCCAAGTCCTACCTCAGGCCCATGGTCATACACTCAAAGATATAATCTCTTACAGCTCAGTGATCCTCCTGATCACCTACCTCAGACTTAAACAAAAGTCCTACACTCAGGCTAGGAGGATTGCCCTACACTCAGATCCACCATTGGATCCTACCTCAGAGAATAGATCTCCTACCTCAGGAGAACAGACCCTACCTCAGATCAACAGAAGGATCCTACAACTCAGCCTTTATATTTCAGGCTTACAACTCAGATCAAGAACAATCCTAGAGATAGAATGAGTTTGTTGTTGATGACTTGCTCCAGAGAAAGTGTTCTCTGATCCTTCTCTCTGGAATGAGTTAGCTCAGCCCAACTTCTTCACAACACCAAGGAAGTTGATCTTCAGGATGGTTCAGCTTGTGCTGGGAAGATACTCAGAAAGTGGAGCTTCTGAACTTATTGATGAAGACAAAATGGTATTGCTTTGCTTTATTTCTTCAATCAGCCAATCTAGTCTGAAGTTTTCAAACTTGCTATTCAACACCAGTTGCAGAGCGCTTCTTCTTCATTTTTAGGAAGAAGATGACTTGAGAACATTTTCTCCAAAAGTGTTTTTAATTTCTCGGAACTTCTTTTATTTCTCGTAAGTCCAACGACTCTATGTGTAGTAGGACCACCCGGAGTTGGTAACTGCAACACACATTTTGCATTAAAAGCAGTACTAAAGGCAAGCGATGCCTTTTGTCTTCTAGCATACAAAACCCGCGATGTTTGATTTTCTGCTGATGTAAGCATGACTTAGCTCTTGGGACTTAGCAAATTCCAGACACTCTACACAAGCATTTAGTGAAGCCTTATCACTCAACGCAAAAGTACTTAGTTGATTTATGCATCTTCAAACATTGAGTGCGTTGAGTGAGCCTTCATTACTCAATGCATATAGACTTTTATATCTAAAAGCTTAGGTGTCGAGTGAGCCTTCATCACTCGACGCTTCTTGACTTACTTGAATATCTCTGTTTGAAGGCGTTGAGTGAAGCTTCTTCACTCAACGCTTCTGTCCTTTGCCTATCTTCTTGATGAGGCGTTGAGTGGTCTGTCTTCACTCAACGCTTCTATACTTAGACAAAAATTTTGTTGAGTAGGCGTTGAGTGAACTGTCTTCGCCCAACGCTTTCTGTCTTAGGAAGAAACCTTGTTGAGTAGGCATTGAGTGAACTTCCTTCACTCAACGCTTCTGTCCTTAGACATATTTCTTGTCAGCAACACTGTGGATTTGACTATTGTGTGTTCTGTCGACACTTTTGCTTATTGGCGTTGAGTGAATTGCCTTCACTCAATGCTTCTGGATTTAGTCAGATTTCTTTGATAGCAACTTTGAGGCTTTGACTACATGGTATTCTATCGATGCTTTTTCTTATTAGCTTTGAGTGAACTGCCTTCACTCAACGCTTCTGGACTTAACAAGATTTCTTTTCTACACCTCTGAGGCTTTGACTGCTTGAGCTTCTGTCAATACTTTTAGCCTCTTGGTGTTGAGTGAACTGCCTTCACTCGATATTTCTAGACTTAGCCAGATTTCTACTTTTCCAGTAACCTATCTTGAGTCCATTTTTCATTGTGACTCAGACTACATGTCAAATCAGTGCAACAAAAAACAACCTGCATATATTGAACTTAGAGCATGCATCAAATACATTCATGTGTATACCATTGACTTCTGGGCCTTCTTCAAATACATGACATTGCGATCAATGGACCCAACAATCTCCCCATATTTGAAAAAGTCAGAACATTATTCAATGATATACAACTACCATATACAACAGATAGATCATCACAGTAGATAAGAGCAATAATTTATACACACAAAAAATATGATTTTCATTTAAAGGAAAAAGTCATAAATAGACAGTGTGGATAAAACAAAATGATCACATTCCTTTAGCCCTTTAGGAAAATACAAAAACATTTTATGTTTCTGGTTCCTTGATCACAATCCCCCTACTGGGTTTCTTGGCATCCTTTTACTTATCTTCATCCTTCTTCTCATTTTTTCTCTCAAAATAGTTGTAGGCTTAGGAAAGTACTTGCTGGGCTCCACAGCATTTGGTGGCAGTGAACCTAACTTTTTATCACTTTTGAACTTTCTCCTGGCCTCTTCATTTCTTTCTAGCTTGGCCCATTCTTGGGAGCTATTATAGCACCTCCATCCATCACATGAAATATAACAGAGGATCCTACTGAGGCCCCACGCCATATTCTACAAACAGGTAGTGGGATTACATGTTAATATCAAAAATACTGTTACGAATCCTAACTCAGAGCATTCTAGCGGAAGCTTCATGGGTTAACTTTTTGAACTCAAGTATCACAGGAATGTCCACTGATAAAATTCAGGAATGTTATATACCATAATACACAAAAGGCACTATCTTTAGCGATAGCCACTATCGCCCGACGATAGTTAACAGTACATTAAAACTGTTCTAGCCTTAAGACCTTACAATTATTCTTTATAAGTGTTGATTACATACATCGGCACGTAGTACGGCCACACGTGAAAGCAATAAAACTTCTCTTGGCCTTCGAGAGCCGGCATAACATCAGGGATGCAACCCGCTATTTCCCTCTCGGCTCTTTAGCACCTGCACAGGAACAATCTACCACAAGGGCAGCAAACAGGGTAACTGAAAGTATCTAGCATCTACCTAAATCACCTAAAGGGGGTGAATAGGTGATGTTTGTGTCTTTTCGCAAAATAAAAATTATCTAAAAAATCAAGCACACAAACACAGTGATTTATAGTGGTTCCCCGAGTTGGGTACATACACTTTCCCGCCTCACCTATCTACCACAAAGGGCTAGATTCTGGTACTTTACCAAACTCAGATTTCTTCAAATCTTACACCTCGAAGCCGCAACTCCTACAACTCGGAGACGATGCTCCTACAACTTGGAGAACAAACTCTCCTACAACTCGATCCACAAACCAGATCTACTACTCGATCCACAAACAGATCTACTCACTCGATCCACAAACGGATTTAAAAACTCAGAGAAAAATTCTCCTACAAGAGTAAATTAATATTACAAAACAACAATGATTACAAGTCTTCAATCCGACGTTTAATGTAAAATTAGATCTTGAAGCTAGGAGAACTCGGAAGGTTGAAATCTTAAAGAACTTGAATCTTGAGTCTTCACACGTCTAGATCAGGAAGAATAGAATTCTTTAGAAGGCAATCAATCCATGTTGAGGTCGAGGAAGACGATATCTTGTCGTGCTTGCGGTATTCGGCCGATCAGAAAGTTTCATGCGGAAGGAGGATGACGAATTACAGTTTTGGAATCTTTTTCTCGTTTTAATCGGTGATCAAATTAGCACAAAACAAGATTAGCAATAAATAAGAATATCCCTAGATATTTATAGAGATAAACCCCCCAACGGTATAAAGGAAATTTCCAAAAACGAAATCGGAAATTACTGTGCATGGCCGACAGGAATCCGTGACTGGTTTTGAGAATTTTCAGAAAAATGACCTAAGTCAAATTCATCGAGTATATATTGTTACTTGTTGAATACATCTTGATATACGAAGTAAATGACTTAGACAAAACATCTCAGGCCAGATGTACACTCAACACTATGGCGATAAGTCATACTCGACGAATTTGTCGAGTATCACCAAGCACACTCGACGAATTTGTCGAGTATCGGTTAACAGACTCAACGCTCTTAACGCCTTATATACGACGAATTAGACTTGGAAAAATTTAGAGAAGTAGTGTTGACTGGACTCGATAAATTCAGCGTGTATCACTTAGTATATTCGATGAATTTGGCAAGTATCGTTAGATACATTCGACGAATTCGACGAGTATGCACAATGATACTCGACAAATTTTACTTAATAGATTTTTAACTTCTCCAATGAATTTACCCTAAGTATATAGGACAAATTCGTCGGGTATTGGTAAGTATACTCGATGAATTTGGCGTGTATCAATGATGATACTCTATGCATTCGATGTGTATGCTTAACCATACTCGCCGAATTTTACTTAGGTAAAATTCCTATTTTTCCTGGGTCTAACCCTTGACCATCCTTGAGACTTCTCCTGTACTTGGGATAGAAGTACACCCCAATAGAGATATTACATGTGAGTCAAAACTTTGGCCTACACAATGAGGAATTACATGGTATAGTCCAGTGTTTACTGACCCACTGTAACCTGACATTGGTGTGTACTTGGCATTGTAGACCTGCAAGTACATAACTAAACAGTGGCATCAAATACAGTCACAATTATTCTTAGTTTTAACTGGGCCCTTCTTCAAATCCGGGTTATTGTAGATACAATACCCAATAGTAATGGTCAGTAATTGCCGACCCATTTATAACGACCCCACCCCTTACTCGGGGAAACGATTCTCCTTCCCTACAACAACAGCAGATATATATATAGTGGCAACAACACTGTGCATTCAAGCACTATTCACCACAGAAGTAGGCTCAATGGCCACACGCACCGTACACTCAGGGAACATTATCGGTGTACCGGATCTCCTGGGTACCACCATCATCCACAGTCCCAGACTTGATGGTTAAAACTTGAGCATTTCTCTCTTTTCTTCCTATGAGTTGACAAAGTCAGAGGAGTTCTATTACTTTGAGATTCAATCCAGTGACTCACTCCAAGTCGATCGTCATAAGGTGGGTGTAGGTTAACCATTGCCCATTGCTCAAACTATCATGCATCGAAAGCCAAAACCTTCATGGTCGTTACATGACGCAGGTCGGCATCCCCTTTTGCCCAGGAAAAACTTCTTAAGTTTTCGCTAATATAGCCCTCAGGTCTCCCAGAGACAGGCTTCGCAATCAATGGCCCACATGTCTCCATGATACATGCCTCATAAACATAGCTCACTAGGAGCTAACGCAGGGCGATACTCACTATCGTCGAGCGATAGGGAACAAAGTTTAATTGCTTCCTTAATTTGGGGGTTTTTCCTAAAGATTATCTCCAGTATTTCATCGCAGCATCCTGCATACCCCTAGACCCCGAATTTTACACATTTATCCACGGAGTCTTCTCCGGCAAGCAAAATAAAACATCACCAATCCAGACCAACCTGTCTTGATGAGCTTCACACAACATGCCTATTTTATACTGGTAATTTCTGGATCTATATGCAAATTTAATCAGGGATCACAATGATGGACCCACTGAAAACCACTCTTTCTTCACCTTTTCGTGAGAGGTTCTATGTACGTATGCAAATTGAGGACTTCACTTGTCCAAAGAGAAAATCGTTACCCTCGTAATCTCTTTCGGAGCAATGTCGAAGCTTTCTATCCAGTTATAAAGGAGCACCTCTCTTTCCTCTTTGCGGATCTAGACTCGGATTTTTATTCCGTTCATTAGATCTCCTTCACCAAGCTTTCCAAACTTAGCCATCCTCAGCCTTCTTCCTTAGCTCTTTTCTCTCAAGAACTTGATGAAAGGGAGGAGAGAGAGTGAGAGAAGATAAATGAATCTTCTCTACACCTCTTCTCTATTTAAGTGGTCTCGGGATTTATCCCAGCCACAGTATCCTCACATAAAAAGGAAGCAAAAGCCACGATTTTAGCTGAATAGTCAACATTAACGCTATCGCCTGGGCGATATCGTCGATAACCTCTTTGACCACATTCAACCACTGCTCATAGGCCGCCTTCCGGCCATCTGATATATGTCCAACCATACATGGCAGTATCGCCCGATGATACCCACTATCGCCACTTCGACAGCTCACTTGACGATTCGTCGAAAGCGTTGTGTCTACTCAATGCTTTGTTAAAGGCGTTGAGTGCTATCGCTATCGCCAGCAATACCCACTATCACCCGACGATAGCTACCAAAAGTTCTGTTTCCATTTTGGGGTGTTACAAACCTCCCCTCCTTACAGAAATGTCATCCCAAAATTTACTCATCTGTAGGTAATAAAAACAACTAATATGTTACAACATATTTCTCTTTCACAAAACAATGTTACAATATTATTTTACAAACAACTCGAAAAACTCATCGTGCATGGTTTTCTTACGCTTCCATGTCAGTTATTCTCGACCACAATTGTTCCAATGGACTTTGACCATCCCGATTGTCTTATTTCGTAGCTGCCTGACCTCCGTATCCTCGATCGGAATGGGCCTAACCGTCGTCGTCAACCTACCATCGACTGATACTTGATCAGCAACGACCACTTGTGTAGGCTTTTTCAAAGCTTTCCGCAATACCGATATGTGAAACACATCGTGCAAACTACTTAGCTCCTTAGAAAGAGCTAATCGATAGGCAGCTTTTCCAATCGGCTCAACCAAATCAAACAGACCAAGATACCTCAGAATTAACTTTTTCAAATGCTGAATCCTGGACACGCCTTTGAATGGCTTGATCTTCAAATATACCCAATCATCCACCGCAAACTCCACGTTTCGGTGTTTGGCGTTGTAGTATTTTACCTGCCTATCCTGGGTTATCAATAGCCGCTCTCTTATAGTGCGTATGGTTGAATTTGCATCTTTGACCTCTTTACGCTTATAAAGTTTCAAATCTTCTGTTTCCGCCCAAGCTAAAGGTGTACGACACTTCTTGCCATATAAAGCTTTGAAGGGCGCCATCTGAATGCTAGATTGATAGCTATTATTATAGGCGAACTTGATCATATAGAGATGGTCCTCCCACCTCTTTCCGAAATCCAAGGTGTACATTCGGAGCATATCCTCCATTGTTCTGTTGGTCCTCTCGGTCTGATAATCCATTTGCGGATGAAAGGTCATACTAAACTTCAGTTGAGTACCCAATAACAGGTGGATTAGCCTTACATTATTCGAAGTAAAGAGCCAATCTCGGTCACTGGCGATGTTACGGGGCACACCGTGCAGTCGTACTATGTTGTTCACGTATAACTTAGCCAATTTTTCCACTGAATCGTCTTTTTTGTTTGGTATGAAGTGCGATACCTTTGTCAATCGATCAACGATCACTCATACATCATCGTTTCCACTCTGTGATCTCGGCAGTCCGTGCACGAAATCAATAGAGATATCATCGAACTTCCATACCGGGATAGGTAACAAATTCACGAAACTGCATGGCTTCTGACATTTTGCTTTCATTAAGGCACAAGTTTGACACTTTGCCACGTAAAGAGCTATGTCTTTCTTCAGACCCGGCCACTAGAACATCTTTTTCATGTCCTAGTACATCTTTGTGCTCCCTGAGTGAATTGAGTACTTTGTGAAGTGTACCTCATACATCAATTCCTCCTGTAGTTTACCCACATTCGGAATGCACAAAAACCATCTTTTCTCAAAAGGCCGTCTTCCATGGAGAATTGGGGATTTAACCCATCCACTGCATAGCATTTCATACTCTCATCGAGTTCTGTTGCTCGCTGAACCTTGTCCGCAAGGTCATACTGTACCTCCGTCCAGTTCAGGCACACATTTGCAGTATAATTCTTGTTAATACAAGAAATGTCTAAGGCCTCAACCTTCTGGATCAGACGCTCAACATGCATCTGCAACCAATTTTCCCTTGCCGGAGTCCACCGACTCAAGGCATCTGCGACTATATTTCCCTTCCCGGGAGTATAATGTATCTGGAAGGTGTATTCCCCGAGGAACTCCATCCACCTCCGTTGCCTCATATTTAGATCCTTCTTATCTAATAAATATTTCAGGCTCTTATGGTCCGTGAATTTATCCACTTTCACGATATATAAGTAATGACGCTACAGCTTCAGTGCAAAGATCACAGCCGCCAACTCCAAGTCGTGGACTGGATAAGAACGCAACCTAAGCCGCTCCCTGAAGCATCACTATAAATCTCGTATCCGTCTATACAACATGGAAAACTCAAGATAGGCGTTGTGGTCAAA
Source organism: Platanthera zijinensis (assembly GCA_039513925.1). NCBI lineage: Eukaryota > Viridiplantae > Streptophyta > Magnoliopsida > Asparagales > Orchidaceae > Platanthera > Platanthera zijinensis. The sequence goes on from CM077091.1 coordinate 130,368,363, forward strand.
CGACTCTTTAGCTCCTCAAAAGCTCACGCATACTCAGGCATCCAAACAAACTTCTGATCTTTCCTCGTCAGTGTGGTGAGAGGCAAGGCTATCCACAAAAAGTTCTCTACGAAGCGCCCGTAGCAGCCCGCAATTCCAAGGAAACTCCTGACTTCAGCTACGGTAGACAACATAGGCCACTCACGTATCGTAACTATCTTTATTGGATCCACCCCAATACCTTCTCCACTAACCACATGGCCAAGAAAAGCCACTGACGACAGCCAAAACTCGCATTTTGAGAACTTGGTATAGATTTTGTTTCTCCTCAAGGTGTGCAAAACCATCCGTAAATGATTTACATGATCTTCTTTGGACTGAGAGTACACCAATATGTCGTCAATAAAGACGATCACAAATAGGTCCAAGTACTCTTTAAACGTTCGATGCATTAAGTCCATGAATACTGATGGCGCATTTGTTAGCTCAAACAGCATTACAGTGAACTCATAATGACCATAGTGTGTACTGAACGCTGTCTTGGGAATGTCGCATTCCCTAATTCTCAACTGGTAATAACCAGACTTCAAATCCAGCTTTGAGTAGACAGTTGATCCCACTAAATGACCGAACAAGTCATCAATCCGTGGAATCAGATACTTATTCTTCTTCGTCAGCTTGTTTAATTCTCGATAGTCAATGCATAGGCGCAAGCTTCTATCCTTCTTTTTCATAAAGATGACCGATGTGCTCCAAGGTGACATACTTATGCATATATAGCCTTGCTCTAGCAATTCTTGCAATTGAACCTTTAGTTCCACCACCTCCTTTGGCGCAAAACGATACGGCGAGCGGGCCATAGGTTTTGCACCTGGCACCAACTCAATATCGAAGTCAATCTCCCGTTGGGGCGGTAACCCCGGAAGATCCTTAGGAAACACATCAGCGTACTCCGATACAATAGGAATGTCACTTAAACTAGGCTTCGACTCAACAGCCTCCAACAGTGTGAAGAATAACTCCATGCCCTTACAAATTGCCTTGACTACCTATAGAGCAGACATCAATATATTGCTCGATCCTCGCATACTAGTGAACTAAGTCTCTCTTTCGGTGTTCTTTCCCAGTGTGACTTCCTTAGAGTTGTATCCTATATAGGCATGTTGCTCCGAGAGTCAGTCCATACCAAAGATTACATCAAACTCTGATATCTACAACACATATGCTTCCAAACCAAATCCATGACTTCCTATCAGGACCTCAACACAGCAGGCTTGATCCGCGCGCATCAAGCACCCGTTAGGTAGCAACACATTCACTTGATTTGTCGGCATAAACAAAGGCACTCCGATACGCCCTACGAAGTACTCAGACAGAAAGGAATGAGAAACTCCTATATCGAATAGTGCTCTCGCCGAATATTCCGATATCAGGACAAAGCCTAATTCAAAAAAATCATACACAAGCAACACACAAGGTACTAAGTATGGAAAGTAGTAAAAACTGTATCTTAACTCATACCTGTTACGATGTCACTTTGTTTTATGGCCTCCTGTTGGCCAATATTATATACTTGGGGTTGCTCTTTTGATGCACTCAACTCCACCACTGACTTTCCCTGATGCTACTCCAGTCGTAAGAGAAGGAGCTAGTTTAGAAGTTCTTTTCTTCTTATTCCACCATCGATACTTAGACTTTGAAGAACTAGTTACTTTGAACTCTTGCTTCTTCACTTCCAAGTCATTCTTACACTAAACATGCTTCATATCCAGTTCGATTGAACGGACCGTATTAACTAAGGTAACCACAGGTCATCCCTCACCCTTCATAGAACCGATTTGTTTTTCATTCCTTGTCTACAAACTCAAAGCCTGCATACCTTCCCAATATCATAAACTCGTGCAAGTAGTCATCCACGGACCTCTCGCCTTGAGTTAGCTTTTGAAATTGGTTCTCCATCGCAATCCGCTATGCTGATTGTAAATATCTTGCCAGAAAACATCTCGAGAACTCCTCCATTGAGATCTCGATCAACAGCCGACCTGCAAACTGGTGCAGTTCTGGTTTATCCCACCATAGCCTCGCTTCACCATCTAATAAGAAGGTAGCTGAAAGACATTATTTCAAGAGCCAAAACACCTAGAGGGGGGTGAATAAGTTCTAATCTTTTAAAGTCTATTTAGGCAAACAATTAGATGATTCTTCAGCACAGATTATTCAAAACATAGAACATAAGACACATCACAGCATACACCAGATCTATAGTGGTTCCCCAAGATATGGGTACATCCACTTTCTCCCTTCGCCTATCCAGTAGATAACTGGATTCAGCCTAACTTCCTTCCACTGGCTCGGATCCACAGATCTTACAATCTCAAAACCAAAATGGTTCCTACACCTCAGACTTAACACAAGTCCTACCTCAGATTCTTCCCCAGAATCCTACCTCAGGCCTCAGCCCTACCTCAGCCTTTATAACTAGGCTTACAACTCAGACTTTCCACAAGTCCTACACCTCAGGCTCATAGCCCTACCTCAGCTTTTATAATTTTAGGCTTATAACTCAGATCTAACAATAGATCCTAAGAGAATTTGTAAGTAATAGAAACGTTCACAAGCTAGATTCCTCTGTTGGTGCAGCCTTCTTGATCAGTTCTTGACTGAACTGATCCTTCTGATCCAACCTGACTTAGATTTTCAAAGCTTCTTGATAGAACAAAATAAGGTGGATCTTCTCTTGTTGTTGAAGTTGATCTTCAGTCAGCTTCTTTGTTAAATTCAGATTGAACTCTGAATCTTTCTTGCAGATAGCTCTCGATCTGTCAAAAATCCCTCCATCCGTCAAAAGTCCTTTCTGTCGTTTCCGATCTGTCTTTTATATAGAGTTTGCTTCATGGTTACCGGCTGATCCGGTTTATAACAAACTTCTGACAGTTCTGATAGAGGTGTAAGACTGGTTAGATATGACAGCTGTCAAGTCACCAGTCATGACAGCAGATTCTTCAACGTCTTTTCAACTCATTACAAATCACTCAATAGATAGCTTCACATGTGTCGACACATATAGGCTAAGTGTCGACACAAATCTTCATGGTGTCGACACAATACTCCAAGTGTCGACACATTCATACTTATGCTTCTCGACACTGCTTCCGTTGTATGTGTCGACACAAGTCCTGTGTGTCGATACAACAGCTTCTTGTCTCGACATTTCTGTTGCAGACAATTCGCGTTGAGTGTTTGTCAAACGACGTTGAGTGTGTGTCGACAAAAGTTATGTGTGTCGACACAACTGCTTCTGATGTCGACACAACTGCTTCTGGCAGATGGCATTGAGTGTGTGTTGACAACGTTGAGTGTGTCCAGATGGCATTGAGTGAGTGTCGACACAAGTCCTGTGTGTCGACACAATTTCTTCTGATCTCGATATGGCCCTTTGAGAGTTGGTGTGTCGACACAAGTCTTGTGTGTCGACACAATTGCTTCTGGTGTCGACATATCTCCTAAGTGTCGACACAGCTTCAGCTTTAAGTGTCGACACAACTTCTGCTTCAGATGTCGACAAAATTTTGGGTGTCGACACAATTACTTCTTGAGGTGTCGACTTAGCTTTGAGTGTCGACACAACTTCTTCATAAGTGTCGACACAACTTTTGGGTGTCGACACAAGTTCTTCATAAGTGTCGACACAGCTTCTGGATGTCGGCACAAGTTCTTCATAAGTGTCGATATAGCTTGCTCGAGTGTCGACACAGTTTCTTCACAAGTGTCTACACTTGTACTTAGAAAATTTTCTTCAAATGCTTAAACCTGCACAATGTAACTCAAACATCTATCAAATACAAATTGATACATATCATTGACTAAGATGAGGCTTCTCCAAATCTAGTGCATATTTTTAAATGTACCCAACAATCTCCCCCTATTTGGAGAAGTCATAACCCTTAGTCAAAGATATACATCTCTTATAATAAAACAGAAATAGAAATATATGTACATTCAATTCACAACAGGTTAACACATAATCATTGTAAACAACAAAGAAATTAATACTGAACTGATTTCATTTCATTTAGAAAAATGTCATTTTTACAAGAATTTCTTTCTAGAACAAAAAAAACAAAATGTTACATTGTTCTAATATATAAGCCTATCTCTCCTAGTATTGACTAGGCTCCATAATTACAATCCCTTTACCTGACTTGATCTTAGCCTGTATAGAAGGTTCAGCATCCTCAGCAGGCTTCTTCCCTTTCAGGGCTTTCTTATTTTGTTCTTCAGCCTTAATTCTCTGCCTTTCAAAATAGTGGAATGGCTTTGGGAAGTACTTGCTTGTCTCCTGAGCATTAGCAGGTAGCTTCCTAGCCTTAGCACTTCTTATATATTGAAGAATAGCTTCTTGTCCAGCTTGGTACTTTTTCCACTCCTGTTCTGAATACCATTTACCCCTGTCATGGGTTTTATCCTTTACAGCTTTCCAGGCAGTTAGTATAATGTTTCTGGAAGTTGGGCTCCACTGCTCAAAGTCTGGCTTCAGCTCAACCTGTTCTCTGAATCTCTTCTTGGATAGTTGAGCTTCCTTCTGAGCTTCTAAGGCAGCTTTTAAGGTCTCTACTTTCTCCAGAATTACATTTTGTGCCTCTTGTGGAGGACTATACATTTTCTGCACTTCCTCTTGAATCATTTCAAAATCTGCTGGGGGGTAGATCACCTGAGCAACTTCAGGCTGATCTCCTTCAAGATATACAAGTTGTATCCCAGATTCTACAACATTATCATCATCACAAAGGGGATGATATCCAAGAGTAGCTCTGATGCCATTGGAAATCCATTTAGCATGGTCAGAGCTAGCTTTGACTAGTAATCTCTCCCCCTTTATGACTTCTCTTGTAATATGATCTCTCAAATCATCTTTCTGAAACCTGACTTGATTAGCTACAAAGTCAGTTTCTTCCTTAAAATAAGCTCTGAACTTTGTCAAGAAATCTGAAATTTTCTCCTGAGAAGCTTGAAATGTGGCTTGTACAGCAGATACATCTTCCTTGATTTGGTTGGAGATTTTAGCTTTCATAGCAGTTGTAGAATCATTGAGCTTTGTCGAAATATTGCATGATGTGAATCTTTAAGATTCTCATTCATTCTTAGTTGGTTCTCTAATACATAACCCTGTTTCACAGCAATATCTTCCACTTTAACTTTCAAATCCTGCTGTTGTTGAGCCAGAAACACCACAACATTACCTCCTTTATGGAAGCAATCTATCATCTCCTTCTTATTTTGTTTCACTTCAAATCTAATAGATTTGATGTCCTGGGCCAGTTGAAATTGTAAATCTTTATGAGTTTCATCCACATATTTATCTAAAGATGTTCTTTGTTCATCCAATTTAATTTGCATTTGGACCAGTAAAGAACTGAAGTCCATGCTTGGTGTAGATGGTGTTGTGCCTATTTGTAATGCCTTCTTATATCCAAAACTCTTTTTCTTCAAGGCAGCCAGTTTCCTTTTCTTAGCCATTGTGGCTTCTTCATCTTCAGAAGATTCAATTGTTCTTTGAATGTCAACTGTATCCTTTTCAGCTGGGGCATCCTTAGATAACTCCCCCTCAGTCCTTGGAATATCTTTTTCTTTCTCAATCTGCTCCCCCTCAATCCTATCTGGAGGAAGATCAGGAAACAAATCTTCCATGGTGAATTCCTGATGTATCTGTACAGAAGGAACAAGATTAGCTTTTTAAAATAAAAGTTTCTCCCTGAACATTGTTGAGGAGAATACAACCATATACCAGTAGACTGTTGAGGAGATACTTACTAGCTCATTTTGAGCTTCTGTCTCATCAGTTTCTTGAGCTGCATTGTTGATTTCAGATACTATATTCATGACAGTATCTGCAGCCAAGTCACTTTCTAGGACAACATCATCAATACCTCCCCCTTGGGTAGGTAGCTCAGTTACTTGTTCTATGTTTTCTCCTCCTGGAGTGGAGTCAAGTTGTTGTTCCTGGGGCTCACTATCCTTCACTTGATCTTGTACATCCTTTTGTTGCTGGTCTTCATCAGAACTGAAGACCACTTCCTCCTCAGAATCACTGGAGGATTCAGCTTGTAGAACCACTTTCTTCTTCTTCTTATCTTTCTTAACTTGTTCCTGAGGAGTAGGGACTTCCTTGGTCAGAACCCTATCCCACCTTGACAGAATTCTTACATCCATCCTCCTTATATGATTTATTTTTGATCCAGCCACTTGTTTCAGTATATCTGGTATTACAGTAGATAAACATAAACTAAAAATTCTTCCCATGTTTGGTTTCTTAATTCCTTCATGAATTTTATCAAACACTACTGCTGCCCAGTCAGTGTTTACTTTGAAGATGATCCTTATCATGAGATTGAACATGTGGACAGAGATTCTGTCATGTCCACCAGTTTTTCATAGAATCACTTTGCCAACTACTTCAGATAGGAATTTTCCTTGGGAATTCATCCCTTTTCTGGTAATAGAGGATCCAATCTTAATATTGGGGCTCAGCCCACACCAGCATAATACTTTTGTAATCTAGGAAGGGGTTATTTCATCTGTATCCTTGATCAATGGAAGATGAAGTGATTTCATGATAGTCTTCAGTGTGAGTTTCACTCGCGTATCTTGAATAGTCACTTTGATTTTCTTGCCTTCTAAATCCACTGTAGTGGTTGAATAGAACTCCATGACTTCGTTCTTCCATATTTTGGTTGGTTCAAAGACCAAGAACTCCAATCCATTCTATGAAATTAGGGTAATAACACCCTGAATTTCATCTGAAGCCGTCGTGAACCCTTCACGAGCCAGTTCATAACCTTCATTAACTTTTTCTTCTTGATGTGGCGCCATTGACGTAAGAGTTAGAAGAGAAGAGAAGGTCTTTGTCGACAGAAGGTGTAGAGTCAAGAATTCTGATAGCGTAGTCGACCAAATTTTGGCTCCACCTATTTATAGTATTAGTGTCAAGGGCAAGTCAAAAGACGGGCCTAAGTCGACAAATCAGTATACGTGTCGACAAAAATGACCTAGGTCTTGACAGAACTTAGGTTAAGTCAACACGACTATGTGTCGACATACTAATGTCTGAGTCAACAATACTTATTTTAAGTCGACACATCTATGTGTCTACATACTTGTGTCCGTGTCGACATACTTATATCTGTGTCGACACAGACTACTTTATTCTCGACAGAGTTGTGTCGACACTAACTTCTGTGTGTCGACAAAAAAATCCTTTCGACATATAGTCTCGATAAGGTTGTGTCGACACCTATTCTTCTGTCGACACAGATACTGTTTCTGTGTCGACACATCCTTTTTCCGTGTCGACACAACACACTGAGTGTGTCGACACAATTTGCTTGTGTCGACACAAACTTTGTACTTAGACAAATTTCTAGAGAAATTTGGTGCTTATATATGCTACTTAAGGAAGTTTATGCTAACCTATTCTAGGTTCAACATACCTAATTCAATTTTAAAATTATTAAATTAAGTTTCATCCAGAGGTTTTGTAAAAATATCAGTTATTTGATTATCAGTTTTCACAAACTCTAGGCTAATATTTTCCTTCTCTACATGTTTTCTGATAAAATGAAACTTAATTTCTATATGCTTGGTCCTACTGTGTGATACAGGATTCTTAGTAATAGAAATAGCACTTGTAGAATCACAAAATAATGGAATTCTACTTACCTGGATGTCATAATCTTCTAGTTGATGCTTTATCCACATCAATTGTGCCCAGCAGCTACCTGCAGCTATGTACTCTGATTCAGCTGTTGATATGGCTACACTATTTTGCTTCTTGCTGATCCATGACACCAGCCTCCCACCAAGGAATTAACAAGTTCCTATGGTACTCTTCCTATCTTCTTTGCATCCAGCAAAGTATGCATCTGAGAAACCAGTTAGTAGGAAATATCTATTCTTAGGGTACCAAAGGCCTAGATTAGGTGTGCCCTTAAGATATCTCAATATTCTCTTAACTGCAGTATAATGAGATTCCTTAGGGCATGCTTGATACCTAGCACAGACACATGTTGCATACATGATGTCAGGTCTACTAGCAGTCAAGTAGAGTAGGGAGCCAATTATCCCTCTATACAAAGACTCATCAATAGGTTTCTCACCTCATCTTTGCCTATAGGCATACTTGTTCCCATTGAAGTTTGCATGGTAGAAGCTGAGTCCAAACCATACTTCTTAATCAACTCCTTGGTGAACTTAGACTGGGATATGGACAATCCACCTCAGTCTGTCTAACTTGAAGTCCCAAGAAGAACTTCAGCTCACCCATACTGCTCATCTCAAACTTCCCTTGCATAAGTTTGGCAAACTTCCTACAAAGGTTGTTTTCAGTAGAACTAAAGATAATGTCATCCACATATATCTGGACTAGTATTATCTTGCCTTTTGATTCCCTATAGAATAGAGTTTTGTCTATCTTTCCTCTAGAGAATTTATTCTCAATAAGGAAGGCAAACAAGGTTTCATACCAAGCCCTTGGAGCTTGTTTCAAACCATATAGAGCTTTCCTAAGCCTATATACATAATCAGGAAAGTGAGAGTCTACAAAACCTGAGAGTTGTTCAACATAGACTTCTTCTTTTAAATCACCATTCAGAAAGGATGATTTTATATCCATCTAGTATACCTTGAACCCTTGATAGGCAGCATAGGCCAAGAACAGCCTTATAGCCTCCAGCCTTGCCACTAGAGCAAAGGTTTGATCAAAATCATTACCTTCCTCTTGCCTATAGCCTTTTGCTACCAGTCTAGCCTTGTTCTTGACTATAGTGCCATTCTCATCAAGCTTGTTCCTGTAGATCCACTTAGTTCCTATTATGTTGTGATCCTTAGGTTTTGGCACCAGTTCCCAGACTTTACACCTTTTGAACTGACTGAACTCTTCTTGCATTGCATCAATCCAGTTAGTGTCTTGCATTGCTTCTTCAATCTTCCTGGGTTCTATTTGAGACAGGAAGCTAGAACATAGAACTATGTTCATGCTCCTGCTTCTTATTAGAACACCCTGACTTGCATCACCAATGATTTGGTGAGCTGGATGATCCTTCAGGTGTCTTCTTGCTGGAGGAAATCTATCAGCATTATGGATTTCTCAAGTATCCTCAACTTGATGCTCCACATTGTCTTCTTCATCCAGTGGGACTTGTTCTCCCCCTGGATAGCTGACATCTTTATCTTCATCCAGCCTAGCAGAAACATCTTCATTGATGGTCAGCTTGTCCAGCTTATCTGTTAGACCTGTAGAACTAACTGAAGAACTAGAAAATTCACTGTTAATAAACTTTGACTCATCAAATACAACATGCACAGATTCTTCTACAACTTGAGTAGTCAAGTTGTAGATTCTGTATGCTCTACTTTGGTTGTTGTACCTAAGAAATATCCCTTCTAGGGATTTGACAGCAAACTTAGTTTGATGGTACTTACCATTGACTAGTACAAAACACTTGCTACCAAAGATTCTGAAGTAAGATATGTTTGGTTTTCTTCCTTTCAAAATCTGGTAGGGAGACATCTTGTGTTTCTTGTTGATGGAGGCTCTATTGAGCATATGATATGCAACATTTACTGCCTCAGCCCAGAAGTATTCAGGGAAAGTAGTGTCATTTACTAGTGTTCTGCTGGCCTCAATTAGATTTCTATTCTTTCTTTCAGCAACACCATTTTGCTGAGGAGTTCTAGGTGAAGAGAATTCCTGATAAATCCCAAGTTCTTCACAGAATTTTGTCATACATTCAGACTAAAATTCAGTTACATGGTCACTTCTGATTTTGACCACTAAACTGTTGTATTCATTGTGTATTTGTCTAACCAAAGTCTGAAAAACAGTTGGGGTTTCAAATTTCTGTCTCAAGAAGAAAACCCGTGTATATCTAGAATAGTCATCCACAACAACAAGTGTGTATACTTTCCTACCAAGAATGTGAACTGGAATAGAACCAAACAAATCCATATACATGAGATACAAACATCTCATTGAATCTTTGATGTCAAGTGTCTGAAAAGAGGACTTAGTCTGCTTGCCTTTTTGGCAAGCTGAACACACACCCTCTTTGATGTACTTAACTTGAGGACCATTCCTCACTAAACCCATGCTGAACAGCAGTCCTATAGACTTATAGTTCATATGTGCTAGCCTCTTGTGCCATTTGACACATAGAGAAGATTTCTCTCCTACAACCAGACAAATGGGTGAGTTGTTAAACTCACAATCTAGGTTAAGAAAATACACATTTCCTTTCATAGTGCCAGTCAAAATGATCTCATGATCACTTGACCTTCTTATTTGGCACTCCCCTTTAAGAAAAGAGATGTCATAACCTAGATCACTAAGTTGACTTATGCTAATCAGGTTATGTTTCAGACCCTTCACATAAGCCACTTTAGTGATTGTAATTGAATCACTAGAGATGTTACCAAATCCTTATATGATTCCCTTTTCTGATCCACCAAAGATAACTTTGGGTCCATTCTCTATGGGCACATAGTCCCTCAACATTCTCCTTGTTCCAGTCATGTGTCTGGAACAGCCACTATCCAAGTACCATATAGGGGTATGGTCACTTGGATTCACCTGCAACACATAAAGAATCACTTACCCTTAGAACCCAACTTGCTAGTGGGTCCTAGGTCCTTATTAGTTTGAAATCCTGCAACTGATCTAACAGGAAAACTACTCTTGGTTTTAACACTTGTGTTAAACCAGCAATCCATCGCAAAGTGGCCCACCTTGCCACAACACCAACACTCAAACCTATTATACCTTTTCTTAGGTACAGGCTTTACTACTTTATTGCCAGCAGTCTGGTTAAGTATTGGTTCTGGAGCAGCATACTTCAAGAATTCCTCTTGAATATGATGGGCATGCCTATAGAGTGGCCCATTGGCATTTACACCCTTGCTCATGAGATTTTCATGCTCATAGTGACCATGTGTAGTGTCATGATCATACCTGTTAGTAGGATTCTCCACCTTCTTAAAGAAAATAGGGGACTTAACAGCTAGAGACTGAACTGGGGCCTTACCTTTTCTATGAGAATTAGTAGCCCTAGTTCTTCCCTTAAAGCCTAGACCAGTCTTCCCTTTATGTGAAATAAAATTATCTATCAAGGGTAAGACAGATTTTGGCTTGGAGAATTTAACCACTAGCTCTCTCTCTTGCTGAAGTTTTACCTCCAGTTTCTTGATATGATTCTCTTTGAAAGAGATTGTGCCCATCTGAATAACAGTAATGTTCTTCAATTTGGCAACCTCATTCAATTTTAGATCCAACAGCTTTGTTGAATCTGCAGCAGCCAGCTTAAGAGACTCAATCTCTTTGGCCTGCTTTTTAACAAGAAACCTGCTCTTCTTCAGAGCATGCAACAACCCACCATACTCATCAATGAGCTGGTGAACATCCCCCTCAAACTCAGATCCATCCACTTCTTTTGAAGCAGATGCTTCTGATTTTGATCTTGTAAAATAATCTGAAACTAGGGAATAATTGTTTACCTTACTTGGTCCAGGCTGATCCTAGCACTGATCATCTTCAGATTGAGCCATCAGCCCTTTACAGCAATGTTCTTCAACTCCATTTATGGATTCCAGCATTTCTAGGAATTCTAGTTCCATAGAATCCTCTTCTATTGAGAATATCCCAACATAAGCTTCTGCTTCTTCATCTCCAGATTCTGAGGATGAAGAGTCTGTCCAACTCTTCTCCTTCTGAGCAACTAGAGACTTCTCCTTCTTGCCTTTGACTTGCTGCTTCTTCTTGTCCTTTGACTCCATTCTTTTGTCAAGACAGTCAGCTATGACTTGTCCAACCCTGTTGCAGCAATAACACACAATCTTAGTATTAGATTGTTTACCAGATTTAGAGTCATACATGTCCTCCTTGGGTTTCTTATTCTTCTTGTAGTATTCATCCTTGGAATAGGATGTTGATGATGTTCTGGTTCTCCACTTCTTCTTCTTCATGAATCTTTGGAATTGCCTTGTAAAGACAGCAAAGTCTTCATTTGAAGTGTGGCTATCTGATGTGCTATTGTCAGGAATTCCTTCTTCTGCTTTAGCACTCCTTCTAGGTGGAGAAGGAGATTTTCTCCTGCCCTTTCTTGAGCCTTCGGCCTTGAAGGCCACTGACTTTTCCTTATGCTCTAATCTGCTGCTCTTCTCCTCCTCTTTCCTGGTAGTAAGCTGCATTTCATATGATAGCAGCTTTCCAAATAGTGTAGGTGGAGGTGTATCAGCCAGCCGGCCACTTCTCTGATGGCACATATCTTAGTGTCTGAATCCTTTGTTAGGGTCCTAAGAAACTTATCATTCAGTTCATAAGTGCTGAAGACCCTTCCATAGGTCATCATCTCATTCATTATTCTGAAGAACTTCTTATAGCATTCAGTTATGCTGTCAGATTTAGCTTGTCTAAAGCTCTCATACTCATGATTCAGCATTGACTTCCTGTCCTCTCTGACTTCTTCTGTGCCCTCCATGTAGACAATCAATATGTCCCACATTTTTTTGGAGGTTTTACAATGCACCAGATTCTGAAATGTTGCATCATCTATAACACTCACAATAATATTCTGAGCTATTTTGTCCAGTCTTGCCAAGATGATTTCATCCTTTGTCATTTTAGAATAACTCTTTGGAGTTTGAATGTTTGCATCAAGAACTGATACCTTCATTGGAATGAAGGGGCCTTCCTATACTGTGATATATATTCTTGGATCAGATGCTTCCATAAATAGCCTGACCCTTTCTTTCCAAATGACAAAGGATTCTTTCCTACATATGGGCAATTTCATAGATCCAAATTCCTTTTGATTCTCATTTGAACCCATTCTTTTTATTTGTTATTTGTCTTGGAGAAATACTCTGACTATTAGGTCAAACTTTGAGGAACTTCCCTCTGATACCACTTGAAAGACTTTATTTCAAGAGCCTAAACACCTAGAGGAGGGGGGTGAATAGGTTCTAATCTTTTAAAGTCTATTTAGGCAAACAATTATATGATTCTTCAGCACAGATTATTAAAAACATAGAATATAAGACACATCATAGCATACATCAGATCTATAGTGGTTCCCCAAGATATGGGTACATCCACTTTCCCCCTTCGCCTATCCAGTAGATAACTGGATTCAGCCTAACTTCCTTCCACTGGCTCGGATCCGCAGATCTTACAATCTTAGAACCAAAATGGTTCCTACAGCTAAGAATTAACACAAATCCTACCTCAGATTCTTCCCCAGAATCCTACCTCAGGCCTCAGCCCTACCTCAGCCTTTATAACTAGGCTTACAACTCAGACTTTCCACAAGTCCTACACCTCAGGCTCATTGCCCTACCTCAGCCTTTATAATTTTAGGCTTACAACTCAGATCTAACAAAAGATCCTACAAGAATTTTTAAGTAATAGAAACGTTCACCAGCTAGATTACTCTGTTGGTGCAGCCTTCTTGATCAGTTCTTGACTGAACTGATCCTTCTGATCCAACCTGACTTAGCTTTTCAAAGCTTCTTGATAGAACAAAATAAGGTGGATCTTCTCTTGTTGTTGAAGTTGATCTTCAGTCAACTTCTTCTTTAAATTCAGATTGAACTCCGAATCTTTCTTGCAGACAGCTCTCGATCTGTCAAAAATCCCTCAATCCATCAAAAGTCCTTTCTGTCATTTCCGATCTGTCTCTTATATAGAGTTTGCTCCATGGTTACCGACTGATCCGGTTTATAACAAACTTCTGACAGTTCTGATAGAGGTGTCAGACCGGTTAGATATGATAGCTGTCAAGTCACCAGTCATGACAGCAGATTCTTCAACGTCTTTTCAACTTAGCATAAATCACTCAATAGATTGCTTCACATATGTCGACACATATAGGCTAAGTGTCGACACAAGTCTTCATGGTGTCGACACAATACTCCAAGTGTCGACACAGTCATACTTCTGCTTCTCGACTCTGTTTCTATTGTATGTGTCGACACAAGTCCTGTGTGTCGACACAACAGCTTCTTGTCTCGACATTTCTGTTGCAGACAGTTGGCGTTGAGTGTTTGTCAAACGACATTGAGTGTGTGTCGACACAAGTCCTGTGTGTCGACACAACTGCTTTTGATGTCGACACAACTGCTTCTGGCAGATGGCGTTGAGTGTGTGTCGACATTGTTGAGTGTGTCCAGATGGCATTGAGTGAGTGTTGACACAAGTCCTGTGTGTCGACACAATTTCTTCTGATCACGACACAGACCTTTGAGAGTTGGTGTGTCGACACAAGTCCTGTGTGTCGGCACAATTGCTTCTGGTGTCGACATATCTCATGAGTGTCGACACAGCTTTAGCTTTAAGTATCGACACAACTTCTGCTTCAGATGTCGACACAATTCTGGGTGTCGACACAGTTGCTTCTTTAGGTGTCGACTTAGCTTTGAGTGTCGACACAACTTCTTCATAAGTGTCGACACAACTTCTGGGTGTCGACACAAGTTCTTCATAAGTGTCGACATATCTTCTGGGTGTCGACACAAGTTTTTCATAAGTGTCGACACAGCTTGCTCGAGTGTCGACACAGTTTCTTCACAAGTGTCGACACTTATACTTAGAAAATTTTATTCAAATGCTTAAACCTGCACAATGTAACTCAAACATCTATCAAATACAAATTGAAGCATATCATTGACTAAGATGAGGCTTCTCCAAATCTGGTACACATTGTTCAATGTACCCAACAGTAGCCACAGTGACTTTTTGCCACTCCTCTATTTTAATTGCGGTCAGGACTCTCTTTATTCTTGAGAGCCAATTTTTGGCTTGTGTAGGGGTTCCAGTACCCGCAAACACAGGAGGATTGAAATTCATAATGTGTTTCAATTGCTTCTCTGTCGCTAGCCTTGCGTCCACTGGCTCAACGACCACTTGTCTCACCGCTACATGCTCAACTACGCTAATCGGTTCCTGGACCACTACAGGGGTAGAAGGTTTTCTCTTACCTTCTGGTTGCACATTGATTAATGTGAACACGGCTTCAGCAACCAACCATATAGTTTCTGCAAAAGGAGGAGGTGTTGATACCTCATTTGTTGCACTACTCTCCACCGAGTGCTGGGGTTCTTGCTGCCCCACACCACTTCTAATCGCCTACAATGTGGAACACACAATTAAGCAACTAAAAATAAAAGCAATTATAGGAACGCGCAAGTCCCTCAAACATGTGTATTTTCATTCTTAAGTGGACATTCTTGAGTTTGTTTTGTTATAATGGTAAGAACATACACGTGCTCACCATCCCTCAAAAGAATTCGACCACGAAATTGCAGAAGGAAGATTGAGACAAGCTGATACAAAATTATAACACCTCCATCCGTCACATGAAAAATAACAGAGGGTCCGACTGGGGCCACATGCAATATTCTACAGACAAGTAGTGGGATTACAGGTTAATATAAAAAATACAGTCACGAATCTTAACTCAGAGCATTCTAGCGGAAGGTTCATGGGTTAACTTTTTGAACTCAAGTATCACAGGAATGTCCACTTATTAAAACTCAGGAATATTATACCATAATACACAGAAGGCACTATCGCCGACGATATCCACTATCGTCTGACGACAGTTAACTGTTCATTAAAACTATTCTGGCCTTAAGGCTTTACAATTATTCTTTCTAAGTGTGGATTGCAGACATTGGCACGCAAGCCGGCCACACGTGAAAGCAATAAAACTTTGATTGGCCTTCGAGGGCCAACATAGCATCCGGGCTGCAACCCGTTATATCCCGCTCGGCTCTCCAGCACCTATACAGGAACAATCCACCATAAGGGTAGCAAACAAGGTAACGGTCAGCAATTGCCGACCCGTTTATAACGACCCCACCCCTTACTCGTGGCAGTGATTCTCCTTCGTACAACATCAACAAATATATATATATATATAGTGGCAACAACACTGTGCATTCAATCACTATTCACCACAGACATAGGCTTAATGGCCACATGCCCCATGCACTCAGGGCACATTATCTGTGTACCAGATCTCCCGAGTACCACCACCATACACAGTCCCAGACTTGATGGTCGAAACTTGAGCATTTCTCTCTTTTCTTCCTATGAGTTGAGAAAGTCAAAGGGGCTCTATTACTTTGAGATTCAATCCAGTGACTCACTACAAGTCGATCGTCATAAGGTGGGTGCAGGTCAACCATTGCCCGTTGCTCAAACCGTCATGCGTCGAAAGCCGAAACCTTTATGGCCATGACATGATGCAGGTCGGCATCCCCTTTTACCAAGGCAGAACTTCTTAAGTTCTCGCTAATGTAGCCCTCAGGTCTCCCAGAGATAGGATTCACAATCAATGACCCACAAGTCTCCACAAGACTGGCCTCACAAACATAGTTCACAAGGAGCTAACGTCGGGCGATACTTACTATCGCCGAGTGATAAGGAACAGTGTTTCATTGCTTCCCTAATTTGGGGGTTTTCTTTGAGATTATATCCATTACTTCATCGTAGCATCATGCATACCCCTAGACCCCGGATTTTACACATTTATCTACACATTTATCCACGGAGTCATCTCCGGCACACAAAATAAAACATCACCAATCCAGACCAACCTATCCGGATGGGCTTCGCACAGCATGTCTATTCCGAACTGGTAATTTCTGGATCTATATGCAAATTTAATTGGGGATCACGATGATCTATCCACTAGAAACCACCCTTTCTTCACATTTTGGTTAGGGGTTCCATGCACGTATGCAAATTGAGGACTTCACTTATCCAAGGATAAAATCGTTACCCTCATAATCAGTTTCGGATTCATGGCAAAGCTTTTTATCCAGTTGGAAAGGCGCACCTCTCTTTCCTCTTCGCGGATCTAGCCTCGGATTTTGATTCCGTTCACTGGATCCCCTTCACAAGCTTTCCAAACTCAGCAACAGCCTCAACCTTCTTCCTTAGCTCTTTTCTCTCAAGTACTTGATGAAAGGGAGGAGAGAGTGTGAGAGAAGAGAAATGAATCTTCTCTCCACCTCTTCTCTATTTAAGTGGTCTCGGGATTAATCCCAGCCACAAGATCCTCACATCAAAAGGAAGCAAAGGCCACGATTTCAGCTGAATAGTTAACATTAACGCTATCGCCTGGCGATATTGTCGACAGCCTCTTTGACCCCAGTCAACTACCGCTTATCAGTCGCCTTCCAGCCATCCTACTCATGTCCAACCATACGTAGCAGTATCGCCCGACAATACCCACTACCGCCACTCCGACAGCTCACTCGACATTCGTTGAAAGCATTAAGTGCATTGAGTCTACTCAATGCTTTGTTGAAGGCATTGAGTGCTATCGCTATTGCCAGCAATACCCACTATCGCCCGGCAATAGCTACCAAAAGTTTTGTTTCTATTTTGGGGCATTACAGCTATAAAGCTTTACCCTATTTGCCTTCTTCTCTTTAACCTGATCTCAGGAAGACAAGATAATAGTCCTAGATTAAGGACTCCACTTCTCAAAATCTAGACTGGTTTCCATCTCCTTTCTATATCTTTTCTTACTAAGCCTAATTTCTTCTTCTTCTGCAACTGACTTGCCTCTGGCTCTGACTATCTGGTCAGCATTGGGACTGAATGTGGGAATTTCAGCAGCAGTAGATGGTTCGGTCCATTGAGCACCAACCTGATCAACATCTTGATCTCCCCCTTGATCATCATACTATTCATATAATGCTTCTAGAATTGTTCCAGGAACAACAAGAATGTTTTCATATGTATGCTATTCAAAGCCAAATGAATCTCTGATTACATTTGTTACCCAAACATCATTCTCAGTGTTAGCCTTGATCATTATCTTCTCCCCCTTTATGACATCTTCAGGTAAAGCTGCAGTCAAGGAGTTCTTGGCTATGGAGAGTCTTTTATCCAAAAAATTTACACCCTTAGTGACATGATTCTTGACCTCTAACATGTGATCATCAAGAATTTGAGTGCAGGCATCCATTCTTCTTTCCAGAGTTGTCTTGTGGGCTTCCATAAGATTTTTCTACACATTTTGAACCATTTCCATGTTGTTGGAGGTTATGTTCTGATTCATCATATTATCATGCTGAGTTTTGCTGATTTCTGCTATCTTGCCTTCAGTAAGTGTTATAGCTGGAGCATCCCTCACGAAGAATGCTATTGTGTTAGCTTTCAACAAGTTTACCTCAAACCTGATGGATTTGATTTCAGTGGAAAGATCCCTTCTTACTTCCTTAATGGAATTGTCAATGTAGTGCTCAAACTGTCTTCTTTGATCATCAAGCAGACCCTTCAATTGATCGAGGAATGTAGGTGACATCTGATCAGCCTGATGAGATGTACCTTGTTCACAGACATCTTCATCTCTTTCCCTGGCAACTATTCTTTCTTCTGAGTTAGCCATTATATACTCAGAGGAATGAGCATCAATATGGGCATCAGCAGCAACAGCATTACCCTTGTCGGACTCAGAGGAGTATATGGTATACACTATTTCTGGAGCAGGGATTTTAGAGTGAATCTCCCTCTCAACTTCAACACTATCCTTAGGGACATCTTAGTCTTCTATAGTAACGTTCAGAATGTCTTCTTCCATTATCACAAGAAATTGCTCATCTAAAATTTGATTTATTTTGTTCTGAAGAGTCTCTAGAAAATAATCAAGTGGATCCTGCACATCAGACTGAACTTTCTCCCCCTCAATAGGAGCATCTATTCTGTCAGTCTCCCCCTCAATATCTGCAGCCATCTGGGAAGTCCCCCCCCCCTCAATATTTGCACAGATATTTTCTACTACCTGTCCAGCCAGTAATCTCTAAGACTTTAGCTAGAATCTCTTCAGACCGTGATCCACCAAATTGATTCCTTATTGTAGGTTCAGAGAAAATTAAAACCTGAGCACTCATGTCTTTTCTTGGTTCTTTAGAAGAACTGCTTGCAGCCAGCTAAGGATCATGTGGCTCTTCCTCACTCTTCTCAGAAGAACTACTTTCTATACTATCCTTAGTCACTGGTAGAGCTTTCTTTTTCTTCTTCTCAGCACTCTGTTGATGTGGTAGCGGAACTCTATCCCACCTATCAAATATTTTGGGTTCCATTCTCCTTATGTGGTGAATCTTTGTTCCTAGCCTCATGTCGAGGATCCCTGGAATAATACTATGCATATATAGAAAAAAATTCTTCCTAGGTTTAGTTCTGGGATGCATTCCACTATTCTATCAAACAGCACTTTACCCCGGCTTGTTTTCTTGGATAGAGTAATCCTAGTCATGAGTTCAAACATCTTCCTGGATATCTTATCATGTGAACCAGTCTTGCAAAGCAAAGCCTTTCCAATTATATCTGCCAAAAATTTTCCTTTTAGATTCATCTCTTTCCTCAAAACTGAACCAGTGGTGTGCTTTGAAAGCCCACATCACTCTAGGGCAGATTTGACATCAGTTTGAAACAGTTCCTCTTCTTCATCAAACAACCTAAACTTGGGCAGATGCAGAGCCTTGCTTAATCTTTTGGGGGTAATCTTGATCTTATGTCCGCAGATGGATTAATTTATTTTAGTAGACGAAGTGTCGACCGTGGCATTTGAGTAAAACTCAAGTACTACTCTCTTCCAAAGCAAAGTTGGCTTTGAAAGAATGTGTTCTAAGTCAGCGACCTGTAGTAGATGGAGAATGAGTTGTACCTCCTCTAGTGCATCCTTGAACCCATTTCTTACAAACTCTGATCCCTCGAATAGGAAATCAAATCTTCTTAGCACCACTGCTTCTCCGAAATTCCGTAGATTTTTCGAGCTTTCGTCGTAGGGGGTAGAAAAACGCAAGGGCTAGGAATAGTGTATTTTATTCTAAGCACACACCCTTCTATTTATAATATTCTCTTATTTGAGAATGTGGAGAGGCGCGTACCTGATTTGATGATCATGAGGAGATCAATGGCTGAGATTAATCCAGTTAGTTAGCCGTAAGTAGAAATCCCTGACAGTATGTGTTGAGTGGACTTGATGGACTCTACGGATTCGACGCATTCGACGCACTCAACCCATTCGATGCCTAGGTACTTAGACTCATCTAATTTGATGCTTAGACACTTAGTCCATTTCATCTTTGTTATCCTGCAGGAATTAATACGACCTGCAATAAAAAATGCATGAAGAGCTACTGAAGTTATACTAAGTTCATCATACCCAATTAAAATTTGAAGGAGTTGAACTTGGCTTCATCTAGTGGCTTGGTGAAGATATCGTCCACTTGCTTGTCAGTGGGGACAAACTCAAGACTGATGTCCTCACATTCCACATGCTCTCTAATAAAATAATACTTAATCTTTATGTGCTTAGTCCTGCTATGGGAGACAAGATTCCTAGCAATAGAGATTGCACTAGTAGAATCACAAAACATAAAAGATATACATAGCTTGAGATTATAGTCCTGGATCTGATGTTGGATCCATAGTAGTTGTGCACAACAACTATCAGCTGAGATGTATTTTGATTTAGCTGTTGATATTGTAACACTTATTTTCTCCTTACTGCTCCAAGATACAAGCCTTCTTCCTAGAAATTGACAGGAGCCTGAGGCTCTTTTCCTGTCTTCTCTGTAACCTGCAAATACTTTATCTGAATAACCAATTAGTTCAAATTAATTATTCATAGGGTAGCACAGACCAAGATCAGGTGTTCCCTTAAGCTATCTCAGAATCCTTTTTCCTGCAGAATGATGAGACTCCTTAGGGCAGGCCTGGTACCGAGCACAAACATGTGTAGCATACATAATGTCTGGCCTACTAGAAGCTAGGTAGAGGAGGGAGCTAATTATGCCTTTATACAAGGTTTTATTAACAGGTTTCCCTGACTCATCCTTGTCTAATTACATATTTGACCCCATAGGAGTTTTCATTATGGAGGCACTCTCCATTTTAAATTTTTTAATCAACTCCCTGGTGAACTTAGACTGAGAGATGGATAGACCATCCTCAGATTGTCTTACTTGGAGGCCCAAGAAGTACTTGAGTTTACCCATACTACTCATCTCAAATTTTCCTTGCATAAGTTTTGCAAACTTTTTGTGGAGGGCATCATCAGTAGACCCAAAAATTATGTCAACTATATAGATTTAGACTAGGATGATCTTACCCTTAACTTCCCTTAGGAATAATGTCTTGTCTATCTTTCCCCTTGATAATTTGTTCTCAATGTGAAAGCTAGACATGGTATCATACCATGCCTTAGGGGCTTACTTCAACCCATATAAAGCTTTTATAAGCTTAAATACATAATCAGGAGAGTTGGGATTAACAAAACCTGAGGGTTGCTCAACACAGACCTCTTCTTTTAGGTCACCATTTAGGAAAGCTGACTTTACATCCATTTGGTAGACCTTGAATCCTTTATGTGCAACATATGCAATGAACAGTCTTATAGCTTCCAATCTAGCTACTGGTGCAAAGATTTGATCAAAATTAATATCTTCCCCTTGCCTATATCCCTTAGCCACCGTCTTTCTTTATTCTTGATTATAACACCATTTTCATCAAGTTTATTTATGTAGATCCAATTGGTTCCAATGATATTATGTCTATGTTGACATCTTCAAACCTTTTAGGTTCAATCTGGGACAGAAAGCCGGAGTACATGAAAATATTGAGGCTTCTACTCCTTGTTATAACCCTTTGGATATCATCTCCTATGATCTGATTTCTAGGATGATCTCTCAAATGCCTGATAGTAGGAGGCATTCTTTCTTCAACATCATGAACCTCAGTGGTTGGATCATGCTGGTATTCACGCATGTCTAGTGAAATTTGTCCTTCTTTAGGAATGCATGCTCCATCATCTTCTTCTTGGAGAGTTGGAGGAGTGTCCTTGATGGTTAGTTTATCCATCTCCAACTCTACACCTACAAATCTAGAGGAGCTAGGCAACTTACTGTTAATCATAGATGATTCATCAAGGACTACATTCACAGACTCTTCTACAACTTGATTTTTTAAGTTGTAGACTCTATATGCTTTGCAATGGTTATTATACCCAACAAATATTCCTTCATAGGATTTGGCAGCAAACTTAGTCAAGTATGACTTCCCATTATTGAGCACAAAGCACTTACTTCAAAAGATCCTGAGATAGGCTAGATTTGGTTTTCTGCCTTTCATAATCTCATAGGAATTCTTCTTGTGATACTTGTTGATAGAAGCTCTATTCAAGACATGACAAGCAGTGTTCACTACCTCAGCCCAAAAGTATTCTGTGAGAGAAGTGTCACTAAGCAGTGCCCTACCGGCTTCTATGAGAGTTCTGTTTTTCCTTTAAGTTATCCCATTTTTTGGGGTGTTCTAGGAGAAGAAAATTCCTATTAAATCCCTAGTTCTTCACAGAACTTTGTCATGCCTTCAAACTAAAATTTAGTACCGTGGTCACTTCTGATTTTGACGACATAACTATTCTTTTCATTCTGAATTTGCCTAATAAAGTTTATAAAGATGTCCAGGGTTTCAGATTTTTTCTTTAGAAAGAAAACCCAAGCAAATCTGGAATAGTCATCAACTATTACAAGTGTATAGACTTTCCTACCTAGACTGTGAACTAGCATAGGACCAAACAAGTCCATATGCAAGAGGTACAAACACCTCTCAGAATCCTTGGCCCCAATACTCTTAAAGGATGCTTTGGTCTGCTTGCCCTTTTGACAGGCAGAGCAAATGCCCTCCTTGATGCATCTTATATTGGGTCCATTTTTGACTAGCCCTTCACTAAGGAGCTTGTTAATTGTCTTATAGTTCAAGTGAGCAAGCCTCTTATGTCATTGAACACAATAAGAGACTTTCTCATTTGCTACTAGACATACAAGTGAGTATGTATTTAAACACAATGAAAGTATCTAGCATCAACCTAAATCACCTAGAGGGGGTGAATAGGTGAATTCTGCATCTATTTACGGAATAAAAATAACTCAAAAATTAAGCACACAGAACACAGAGATTTATAGTGGTTCCCCGAGTTGGGTATGTCCATTATCCCGCCTCACCTATCTACCACAAAGGGCTAAATTTGGCTACTTCTCCTTTATATAAGATTACAACGAATCTTAAACCTTGGAGCCTCAACTCCTACATCTCGGAGACAATGCTCCTACCACTCGGAGAATAAACTCTCCTACAACTCGATCCAAACACAGATCTACAACTCGATCCAAATACGGATCTATAACTCGGAGGGAATAACCTTCTACAAAAGTAAAAAGGATTTACAGAATAAAGATTACAAATAATCTTATTCAGATCTAAAGTCTTTGATCCTTCGTTCTTCGAAATGGTTGATCATGAATGTCTTGAAGAACAAGGAAAATCTGAAATCTTGGGAACTAGATCGGAACACACTGATTGACTAGATCTATGTAGAATCAAAATCTTTCGAGATCAATGATCCAGTCGACTTGGTGGAGGAAGATTGAATCGTACAGTGAGCTTGTCGTCGACCCTACAGGATGAGAAGTACAGATTGATGCTGACGGGATCTTCACGATCGGAAATATATCGATTGGAAATAATGAGCACGATTAGGGTTGAATAAATTCCACCCTAAATATATATATGAATCTTCCTGTTGTAACGGCTAGAAAAGACATTCCATCCGGAGACATGCGAAATTTATTGTACATGGCTATCGGAAAGAATGAGTTGGTAATTTGAAATTTTGAAGAATTGAACCCTAAGTATAATTTTTCGAGTATCGTCGAGAATAACTGAGTATACTCGTCGAACTGCAGTGAAACTCGACGAAATTAACTTGGAGAATTTCAGCCTGATCGAACTTATAACTCGACTCCTAGCTGAAGTCATACTCGACGAATCCGACGAATATCGCTAGCTCACTCAATGAATTCGACGAGTATTGACTGATACACTCGATGCATAAGTTGAGTGATATTTGACGAATATGACTTGGAAAAATCCAGAGAAGTAAATTCGTAAACTCAAAGGTATACTCAATGAGTCTCGACAAATTCGGCGTGTATCAACATGTATATTTGACGAATTCGGCGGGTATTAAAAGATACACTCGACGAATTCGACGAGTATACTTGCTGATACTCGACGACTTTTACTTAAATTATTTTACATATCTCAAAAATTATACCTTAAGTAAATACGATGAGTTCAACGAGTGCTAGTAAGTATACGTGACGAATTCGATGAGTATTCATGAGTACACTCGACGAATTCGACGAGTATCCACTACTATACTCGATGAATTTTACTTAGGTGAAGTTTGTTCTTTTGATTCCAATACCTGGTCCTCCCTTGATCCTTCTAATGCACTTGGAATAGAAGTACACCTTAATAGAGAGATTACACGTGAGCCAACACATTGGCCTATACAATGAATTATTATATTATATATTCCTATGTTTCCTGACCCACTGTAACCTGATATTGGGTTATACTTAGCAATATAGTCCAGCAAGTACATAACTAAATAGAGAGCATCAAATACAACACAATTCATCTTTGTTTAAGGGATACTTATTAAAATCAGGGTTATTGTGAATATAATACCCAACAATCTCCCCCTAATTAAAGAAGCCAGAACCCTACAAATTAAGGTGAATTGTACACACCATAAAGCATGAAAATGAAAACACATAAGAAAAATAAGAAATAAGAAATAAGCGCATTCCCAGAAAAAATATTAAATTATATATATATATATATATATATATAAATGAAAGTTCTTTGTTGGGGAACCAGTGTCTACAAATATCAACATAAAATAAACAATCAAGTATGTTTGCCCTTGCTTTTCTGACTTTGTCTGACAAAATATGCTTTTGGCTTCAGATAATATCTTGGCGGAGCTGGAGGAGAATTTGGATCATCAAAGTTGTATTTCCTGAAATGAAGTCTTCATTTAGCGCATGCTACCTCATACTTGTGCCATTCATCTGTGCTATAATAATCCCGTTTATTTTTATTTGCTAAGTCCACTATCTTGAAGGTGTACAAAATGATACTCTTGGAAATTGGACTTCATACCTCAGCCATTTCTCTGTTCGGATCAGGCCTAACCACAGACGGGCCTTCACCATATCTTCTTCTTTTCTGAGCTGGTGGAGGTATGTCTTCAACTATCTAAACTTCTGGATGGGCAGCAACAACAACATATTCTGGTTCAAATTGAGAGAAGTCCTGAGTGTCAGCCTAGTACTGAGAATAATCCTCAGTTGGATTAACATGAACATCTATTGGAGTAGGCACCAAAAGTACTGGAATCCTTGCATCACCATGACTTGCCCTACCAAACATCTCACCATGAAGCTAACTGAAATTGGCATAACTATAGTCGTTGACTCCCTAAAAGTTTTCTGCCATGGCGGCTTCAAGGGCTGTCACCTTAGATTTCAATTCATCCTCCCCCTTTCTGACTTCTTCAAGTACCTTGGTTGTTACGGCATTGGTATAGCAGACCATTTGGTCCTCAAAATAGTTCATTCCTTCATTCTGGGCATTAATTATTGTTTTGGCATTTACATCAATGTTCTGGAGGACGATCAGGTTACTCTTCAGCCCATCCATCGTGTGAACAATGGCTTAACCATCCTGCACGAACC
The DNA here is from genome assembly GCA_039513925.1 of Platanthera zijinensis. Lineage (NCBI taxonomy): Eukaryota > Viridiplantae > Streptophyta > Magnoliopsida > Asparagales > Orchidaceae > Platanthera > Platanthera zijinensis. The sequence continues at coordinate 130,393,995 of CM077091.1, forward strand.
ATGAATCCAACCTATCATCCAACTTTTCAAAACGCACCTTGATATCTGCAAGGCCGTTATTCATATCTTTCTCTATCTCCTTTAATTTCTTCAGCACATTCTTCAAAGAGCGGTCAAAACTTACTTGTTGCTTGGCCATCAAGGCTTCTATTGTTTTCAGGATAGAGATATTTGCACTTGTACTGGGTATGTCTGTAGCTGGAACACTGGGATGGGAAGGAAGATCAACACTTGCCACTGAGACACTAGAATAATCTTCCATAGAAGTAACATGAGCTTTTAAACTCAGTCCAGTATTAGAGGCCTCTAGGACAGGAGGATTCACCTATGTATCTCCTTCCTCATCAGAAAGATCAACAATTTCTACCTCTTCTACTGGAGGTCTACCAGAAATTGCAACCATTCTCCTCTATAGCTTTCGTACAAATCTGTCCAGCTCTGTTTGAATAGAGATTAAATGATGGCTCTACTCCCCCTCAGTCCTTATAGGTAGAACATCAGGGTGATTTACGGGCAAATTCTCTATGGAAACTATCTCAGTAGAGTCATGTACATCATCAACAACTGTCATGTCTTCATCAGCATCATCCAAATCATTTGCAGTAGCATCCAAATCATCAGCAACAGGATCAACCTCCAGATCAATAGCTACCGGAACATCTTCAGCTACTATCTCATACTCAGCCTCATCAGGCACTAACTCAGCAGCAACAACATGGCCTATATCAGCAACCTCAAAAAGTAGGTCATCTGTATTTTCAATTGTAATTGCAGCAACTAGAACTAGACCTGAAACCTCTGCAGCTGGAGCTAGTATCTCTAGCTCAAGACTAACTACAACATCTGTCTTAGGAGCATCTGGAACTATAGAAGGAACAACCACCAAGGGCACTATCTCAGTGGCCACTTGTGTCGCAGCAGGCTCCCCCTCAATTCCTATAGTTAATCTCTCAGGAGTCTCACTGGGGGTAGGAGAAGAAGTCCTTTCGTCAGGAACTACCTCCTCCTCCTCTTCAGGCAGCACTCTTGCTCCACCTGGCCTATGGATCCTCCTATCCCACCTATAGAAGATTGACGAGTCTATTTTCTTCAAGTGGTGGATAGGGACACCTTTGGCCATATCAAAGGTGGCACGGTCAAGATGATTCAGATACAAACTCATAATTCTGCAAGATTTGGTGTTCGAAGACTATCTTTATTCCTAGCAAACATCACTATACCCCAGTCTAGTTTCTTTCGGCAGATGATGACTATAAGAATCTTGAATATTCCAGAGGAATGGTAATCGTGGGATCTAGTCTTTCATAACAGAACCTTTCCAATGAATTCTGATAGTAACTTGCCTTCCTCATTCATTGCTTTGCGCTTAATTGCCATGGTACCTATAGGCAAGCTACAAAATAACTTAGCCCTTGAGAAATCCTCTTCTTCAAGATAATCGGCCTCATTACATTATTGAAGCCGTAAGTATTTTGTAAGGAGGGACACATTCACCTTAACTCTGATCTAACGTACCTTGCTCTTGATTACTGTGTCTTTATGGAGAAGCTTTGCATTGGAGAAGAATTCAAGAACATCTTTATCCAACACTTTGCACGGATGTTCAAGAATGAAGGACAAGACGGCAGCTTCCAACATAAGTATCACGTTCCTGAATTCATCGGTGGCCGAGGCAAACCTAGTTCGCACAAGTTCTTCACCAACGAGCAATCCATTGGTATTGCGAGGAGCCATGGAAGACAGTGAGTTGAGAGGAGGGACAGGCGGCTCTGGACGAACTGTGGCAGACGAGACTGAAAATAAACAGTGAACGAAAAATTTCTGGAGGGACTGGAAGCACTGGACTATCTCTTGTTGCTGTGGGAGCCTGCTGGATTGGTTTCCGAAGATGAATCAATGAGGACGACAAAGCTCTGTTGTGGGAAATAAATCGTCGAGAGGAGAAATCTGTGGAATCCGAAGGCTCGTTCGATGGAATGAATAAGGTTTGCTCGAGAACTTTCATATATATATATATATATATTTAAAGTTTAAGACGGGGAAAACGACGCTTACCTGAAAAATGGCAGCTCTTCGGATCGAATATGAAAGAAAATTTGACCCAAGTCCAATTCATCGAGATTCACCGGAAGCTGAGCCGAATTCATCGAGTTTTGTCGTGGACACTAACTATATTTCGACGAATCGTCGATTTCCAATGAGTAATATCCGATGAATTTTCCTTGGAAAATTTTCTCTGCTTAGTGATGTACTTCCCGAGAGAATTCCTGTCATCTTAGCCATCTTCAAGAGTCCTTGTTTAGCATGCCTATTTCCATTTTGAAAAATAAGAACTTGGCCTCATTCAGTGGCTTCGTGAATATATCTACGACCTGCTTATCCATAGGGACATAACTGAGATTTATGTCCTTATTCTCCACATGCTCCTGGATGAAGTGGTATCTGACTTTGTTTTGCTTTGTCCGGCCGTGAGAGACTAGATTATTTGTAATTGCTACTGCACTAGATGAGTCGTAAAATATTAGCATCTCCTTGAATTTTAGGTTGTAATCCTCAAGCTGATTCCTGATCCTAAGAAGTTGTGCACAACAACTACTAGCAGAGATGTACTCTGACTCGGTAGTGGAAGTTGCCACACAATTTTGCTTCTTGCTATTCCATGAGATAAGACTTCTTCCGAGGAATTGGTACGTCCCGGAAGTACTTTTTCTGTCATCCCTGCTACCTGCAAAATATGCATTTGAAAATCCAATTAGCTCGACATCACTACTTCTTGGGTACCATAAGACAAGATTTTGTGTACACTTAAGGAATCTCAAAATCTTCTTTGTAGCGACGTAATGAGATTCCTTAGAGTTCACCTGAAATCTAGCGCGCATACATGTTAAAAACATTATGTCTAGTCTATATGCCATAAGGTAGAGCAAGGACCCAATTATGCTTCTATACTTGTTTTCACCAAAAGGTTTCCCTTTCTCATCCTTGTTCAGAGATATAGTTGAACCCATTAGAGTCCTCTTCGAGGTTGCGTTCTCCATTCCAAATTTCTTAAGTAACTCTTTGGTAAACTTCATCTGAGAAATAAAAATTCCATCATCAGATTGTTTCATCTTAAGTCCTAAGAAATACTTCAGCTCTCCCATACTGCTCATTTCAAACTTCCCTTGCATGAGTTTAGAAAACTTCTTGCAAAGGTGGTCTTCCGTAGAGCCAAAAATAATGTTGTCTATATAGATTTGCACTAGCAAAATCTTGTCTTTTATTTCTCAAATAATGTCTTGTCTATCTTTCCTCTTGTGAACTTGTTCTCAAGAAGAAAGATAGACAACATCTCATACCAAGCTCGGGAAGCTTGTTTTAAGTCGTATAGAGCTTTTTTAAGAAAATAAACATAGTTAGGGAAAGTTTAGTTGACAAAACCTGGGGGTTGTGCTACGTATACTTCCTCTTTTAGGACTTCGTTGAGGAATACTGACTTCACATCCATCTGATAGACTTTGAAACCTTTGTGAGCAGTATATGCCAGAAACAACCCAATCGCTTCGAGTATGGCCACTGGAGCAAAGGTCTGATCAAAGTCGATCCCTTCTTCTTGTTTGTACCCTTGTGCTACAAGCCTGACTTTATTCTTTATAATCACTCCATTTTCGTCCAGCTTGTTTCTGAATACCCATTTGGTACCAATCACATTCTGTCCTTTGGGAATGGGCACCAACTCCCAAACCTAGCATCTTTAAAATTGATTGAGCTCCTCTTACATGGCCATAATCCAAGAGGCATCCTTGTTTGCTTCTTCAAACTTCTTTGGCTCAACCTGAGACAGAAAACTAAGATGTAGAACTTCATTGGCAGTACCTCTTCTGGTTCTAACACTGTCGCCTGGCTCTCCAATGATTAGATCAGCTGGGTGATCTCTTAGGTGTCGGAATGCTAGATTTCTTCCTCACCCACAAGCAGGTTCTGCCACATCCAATGCTTCTCCTGCAGGTTGAGGTCGTTCTTTATCTAGTCATTCTTCATCCACAACACTTGGATCGATGACCTTGACTGAGCTTGGAGTATCTTCATTGACCGCTTCTTTCAAGGTCAATTCCTTTAACCTGGTACTTGCATCTACACCAACATCACTAGACGAGCTGCTATGAAGCATGCTTGTCTCATCAAATACAATATTTATAGACTCTTTTATCACCAGGGTTTTTTTGTTAAAAATTATATATGCCTTACTATGCCTACTATACCCTACAAAAATACTTTCAAAACATTTTTCACTAAACTTCGTACGATAATACTTCTCATTGTTAAGTACAAAGCATTCACTGCCAAAGATCCTAAAGTAGGAAACAGTCAGTTTTCTGCCCTTCAACAGTTCATAGGGAATTTTATGATGGCTTTTGTTGATTAAAGCTCAGTTTTGCACCTGATAAGCTATGTTGACTGCTTCAGCCCAGAAGTACTCTAGTAGTGAAGCATCATTAAACATAGTTGTACATGCTTCAATGAGAGTTCTACTCCTTCTCTCAGCAACTCCATTTTATTGTGGAGTATGCGGAGAGGAAAACTCATGAAAGATACCTTGACTTCTACAGAATTTTGTCATGGAACTAGACTCAAATTTTGTTTCATGATCACTTTTGATTTTAACCACCAAGCAATTTAGTTCATTCTGAATTTGCCTAATAAAATCAGTGAAAGCCTCAAAAGTGACTGACTTGTGTTTCAGAAAGAACACCCAGGTAAAACAGGAGTAATCATCAACAATGACCAACGTATAAACTTTACCTCCTAAACTGTGAATTGACATAGGACTGAATATGTCCATATGAAGTAAATACAAACTTCTAGAGGAATCTTTTTCAGAAATACTCTTAAAGGTATCCATTGTATGCTTACCCATTTGGCACGTGTGACATAGACTCTCTTTAAGGCACTTAATGTTGAGAGCATCACGCACTATGTTGTGAGAAAAAAACATATTTATAGTTTTGAAATTAATATGTGCTAATCTCTTGTATCATTGGTCACAGAGAGATACACTATCTTTTGCCAAAAACACACTGGTATAGAATTGTCTAAATATAGAAAATTTAAATAGAAAATATTTCTACTCCGAGTGCCTGTTAAGATTGTCTCCAAATTAGCAAACGATTTTATCAGGCACTTGTCTTTGTAGAACTCAACGATATATCTTTTGTCATATAATTGACTTATGCTTGTCGAATTATGATGTAATCCTTCAACATAAGCGACGTTTGTGAAGGAGACTATACCATTAGAAATCATACCGTAGCCTTTTGTGATTCCCCTGTCAGACTCTCCAAAGATAACTTTTGGTTCGTCTTTGACTGGGGTAAATTCTAACAGTAGGCTTCTAGTCTCGGTCATATGACGAGAGCATCCACTGTCTAAATACCAAATTGGCGTTTTATTGGCCTTTGGACATCCTGCAAACAAAAATCATTTTACCTTAGCAACCCAAATAGACTTGGGTACTTAGTTCCTTGTTATTTTAACATCACTTGGAACATTAACGTTGTGAGTGGTTGGTCTCGCACTATTAACTCGTGGAGTTTCAAGCTTTACCGGATTAAACCAGCAATCTACGGCGAAGTGACCAATCTTGCTGCAACACAACAGTCAAACCTATTATACCTTATCTTGTACTCCTACTTTACCTTTTGAATGGGAGGTTTAGTAGGGGTTACTGACTTGGAAGTGGAAGCCTCGTAATTGCAGTATACACAAGGCTTCACTATTTCCATAGCCTTGGGAACACTGGTATTGGCTTTTGGAGCCTTCTTGCCACTTGGTCCATGAATGTAAGGACCATATTTTTTGAGAGTAATTTCCACATGAGGTGCTTTGAAAACACTATGAACAAAGTCTCGAGGATGGGTCCATCCTTGGTAGTGTCTTTTTGGCTCCACGTAAGTAGGCCGAGAAAGGTGACCGTAGGACGTCTCAAGGTCGTATTGATTTGTTGGGAAGATTACCTTCTTAAATAAGGGTTGACCTTGAGGTGCCTTCCCTTTGACTTTGGTACTGGCTTTCTTAGTAGCCTTACCTTTTTCAGCTATATGGCCAAGACCACTGCCCTTCTAAGGAGCAGAAAAATAATCAATGAGGGGAAGAATGGTCTTTGGCTTTGAGTAGCTTTCAACCAGCTTCCTTTCCATAAAGAGCTTTTCTTCCAGCTCATCTAAGTATTTCTCCTTCTGACTTAATAGTTCAGCATAGCATTTTAATTCCTCTCGAAAGGAGTGAACTTCATTTCTGAGAGGAGTTAATTCAGCAATTTTCTCCCTCAGGCTCGATTCAACTGCCTTGAGAGAGGCAATCTCTTTTAATTGCTTTTTGACTACCTTGCGTCATTTGTCAAAAGCTATTAAGAGTTCTTGATGTTGAGCCATCAAGTCAGCTTCATCGTCCACAGAGGAGTAATCTTCATGACCATTAGTGGAAGTTTCTAACTCAGAGAGGATTGTGTGAGAGTTTACCTTCCCATGGAATTGGGAGTCGCCTACCTCCTCATCTGATTGAGCCATGAGCCCAAAGTAAGCTTCTTCATTTTTCTGAGCTTGACACACTTGAGTCTCTATCACTGAGGGTCTTGGACTTCTTTACGACAAAGCTCTTCTCTTCCTTCCTCTTACCTTTGAAGGATCTCTTGTCTTCTTTCTTGGATCCTTCCTTATTCTTATACATACACTTCATAATCACGTGTCCTGGCTTGTTACAACAATAAAAAACAATGTCAAAGGAAGAATGTTTGTTCGGTTTAGATTTATACCCATCCTCTCAGTTGTAGCTTTTCTTAGACCGATCACCATCAAGATGAGGTCTTTTGAAGTCAGACGAAGAGGACTGATCTTTCATTTTCCTCCTCTTGTTGAGCAATCTCTTGAAATGCTTGGAGATTAGTAAGAACTCTCCATCAAAAAATTCAGAGCCTGACATGCTTGGATCAGAGTCTTCTAGGCTATCTAGAGCTCGTGTCCTTACTAGTGACACAACTTTAGACTTTCTTGTCCCTTCGGCTTTCATAGCTACTAACTTCTCCCTGCTTAAAGTCCTGCTGCTTTCCCCCTCTTTCTTTCTAGTATTCATTTGAATTTTATAGGAGAGCAGCGTTCCAAAAAGGTTCTGAGGGTCAATTTCTAGCAGCTTCCCAAACTCCCTAATGGATACCACCTTAGTATCCCAGTCTTTTGTCAGGGATCTGAGGAATTTATCATTGAGAACACCATTAGTGAATGTACGGTTGAAGTTTCTGAGACCGTTGACGATCTTGAAGAATTTCTCAAAACTGTCTGCAATTGTATCATTTAAGCCTAGTTTGAATGCCTCACATTCTTGATTGAGTAGAGATCTACGATCGTCTCTAACCTCTTCAGTTTCTTCCATGAGAACAACGAGACAGTCTCGCATATCCTTGGAAGATTTGCAGTGGAATAAATTTTGAAGCATTAAATCATCCACTACACTGGCTATAATATTTTTTTCCTTCTTATCCAAAGAGACCAAGGCAATTTTATCCTTAGTCAGATCCATCATCTTCTTAAGGATCATGACAGTCGGATTCAGAGCAGACAACAGTGTTGGAATATGAGGTCCTACTTAAACAATTTGAAATATCCTGGGATCTTCTACTTCCATGAATAATCTGACTCTTTCTTTCCACATAGGAAAGCTCTCTTTTGTGCACACAGGTAACTTCATCGAAGGCATATCCTTACTACTATCCATAGTAACTTAGTGGTATCTCTTGACAGCTAGTTAGAAGATCTTGTTCAAGGAGTTAGCCATATATCGAACAACACCCCTCTGATACCAATTGAAAGTATCTAGCATCAACCTAAATCACCTAGAGCAGGGTAAAGAGGTGAATTTTGCGTCTATTTGTGGAATAAAAATAACTAAAACATTAAGCACACAAAACACAGATTTATAGTGGTTCCCCGAGTTGGGTACGTCCATTGTCCTGCCTTGCCTATCTAATACAAAGGTTTAGATTCAGCTACTTCTCCTTTATCTTAGACTGCAATGAATCTTACACCTCGGAGCCTCAACTCCTATAACTCGGAGACAACGCTCCTACCACTCGGAGAACAAACTCTCCTACAACTCGATCCAAACACAGATCTACAATTCGATCCAAACACGGATCTACAACTCGAAGGGAATAAACTCCTACAAAAGTAAAAAGGATTTACACAATAAAGATTACAAATAATCTTCTTCATATCTAAAGTCTATGATCCTTCATTCTTCGAAATGGTTGATCTTGAATGTCTTGAAGAACAAGGAAAATCCAAAATCTTGAGAACTAGATCGGAACACACGGATCGGCTAGATCTATATAGAATCAAAATCTTTGGAGATCAATGATCTAGTTGACTTGGTGGAGAAAGATTGAATCGTGCAGCGAGCTTGTTGTCGGCCGTATGGGATGCGAAGTATGGATCAGTGCCGACGGGATCTTCACGATCAGAAATATCTCGATTGGAAATAATGAGCACGATTAGGTTGAATAAATTCCACTCCTAAATATATATAGGAATCTTCCTCCTGTAACGGCTAGAAAAGACATTCCATCCGGAGATGTGTGGAATTTACTGTACATGGCTATCGGGAAGAACGAGTCGGGAATTTGAAATTTTGAAGAATTGAACCCTAAGTATAATTCTCCGAGTATCGTTGAGAATAACTGAGTATACTCGTCAAACTGTAGTGAAACGCAACGAAATTAACTTAGAGAATTTCAGCCCAATCAAACTTATAACTCGACACCTAGCAGAAGTCATACTCGACGAATCCGACGAATATCGACTAGCTCACTTGACGAGTATCGACTGATATACTCGACACATTCGACGCATAAGCTGAGTGATATTCGACGAATATGACTTTGAAAAATCCAGAGAAGTAAATTTGTAAACTCAAAGGTATACTCAATGAGTCTCGACGAATTCGGCATGTATCGACATGTATATTCGACGAATTCGGCGGGTATCGAAAGATACACTCGATGAATTCGACGAGTATACTTGATGATTCTCGACGACTTTTACTTAACTGATTTTACAATCTCAGAAGTTATGCCTTAAGTAAATACGTCGAGTTCGACGTGTAAGACCCTTTTTTTATTTTTAAACCACCGGGGTCTTATGACCAGAATCGTCATTTTGCGGTGACACCGATACTCGGAAAGGTCACCACTACAAAACGCCGATCTTACCGGCCTTTACGATCACCAAAGAGAAAAAAGCTTATACACAGTTCAGGTAAAACTAAGTCCACAATCACATATAATATGAAATATAATAGATAACACCAAGTCTACAAGGTAATAAAAGTACTGAAATAGATCAGTATAAAGAAATATTAACGGCTTAAGCCCGGAACATCAAATCCTCACTACCAACTCTCGCAGAAGCTAAGTAAACTAATCACTCACGGAGCCAGTAGCCGGTGCTCCTGTGATATACTGGCCCATTTCCATGATCACTGTACTCTGCTGGTGCTGTATCCCCTGGTGTAGCTCCCTGTCTCCCATCCGGAGCCCCTGAAATGTTGTGGTCGTTGACCATTAGTCAGAAAGACTAAGTCCTATCATCCCCTACCCCTCCCCCATAGCTCATAGGCACCGAGCGGTGAGAAGGAAAGGGAAGGTAATGAAGGTGGGGAGTGCAAAGAAAGCAGGTGGCGGTGGAGCTACTCTAGAAGTTTTTCATAATGGTTATAGAATTAATGAAGAGAAGTACAAGCTAGCAGTTCTATAATAGCAAGCGGTAAGAATAAAGAAAAAGTGCATCGCAAGGCAGGTAATAAATATCCATATAACCATAACTTATAAGCATGCCCACACAAGCTTATAAACTAAGGGGTCGTTTTGCAAGGCCTAACGTATAAAAATTCCCATGTTGATTTATATGTTAGGGGTAAGGGTTGAATGATGATGTCATGGTATGCTATGTTATGTGGGTTTAATGTTATGTTCATGTAGTGAAACACACACACAACTCTATGTGCATAGACCTTTAGTTCCCCCATTTGGGGAGATAGCTTCACTCCCAGGAACCTCCATAGTGGAAAACGGAGACAGTGGGTCGGCCCCCCCACTCCTAGGCGAGTATTCACACTACCAAGCCTAGCCCTTATGTATGCCTCTAGAAGGACACAACCTAGAGTCACCACGTATTAATGTTGGTCATATCCACCAGACTTTCTTTGGCTAAGTGTCAACCACACCCGTCGAGTCAATGTATCGACGTTAGTGTGAACGACCGTCTAATACCGAAGACCCACCACCTTTTGTTCATGTATTTAAGAACTCCTGATCCATCAGCTCCCCGGACTAACCCGTCCGTTATAACTACCACCGAGTCTACCGCTCGGATAACCGTACAAACTAACCTCCCATGTCAATGAGGTGTGTGAAGGTGAATCACTAGTTATACTAATCACTATTTAACATTGATTATTCTTACAGTTTAGGTTAGCCCAGGACTGCCCCCGGCATACCTGGTGAAGGGTTCTCAAAGGGCACTAGGAACTATAATGGTAGTTGAAGCTCATCGTTCCCTTTCGCAAGGCACTTACTATTATTGGTTGTTACCCAATTCCCGATCCCCCTTTAATATTATACTAGATCTAACCCTAGTGTATTTTGACTCTCTTTCTTTCCATAGGAAAGACGACCTTTCGTCGATCCCGAGCACCACCTAACATTAGCCAACCCAACACTCTCCTCATCATGACTCATAATGACACTCTCTTTTTGTTTTCCTTTTCACTTTACCAAGATCAGTAAACCAATAACCCCAACTCCCCATGTCCATATACCAAGTTATCACAGTTTCCACAGTTTTACTATATGCAGACCAATTTAAACTATATGATGTACATGATAGGAAGTACTCCAAATTTTCATTAAAAAGCCCTAAGATAATTAATGGGAGTCTATCATGACATTTTTATCCTAAATCCAGAAACTTGTAATTTTCCTAAATCATTTGGCATTTATTTAATTTTCCCAAAAGTTAGTCCATGGGTGATTTGAACATGAAGTACTAGATTTCCTTACGTTATGACCATACAAAAATTAACATCACTAAATGATAGCCAAATATTAGTTAATACCAAATTTCACAGACTTTTATAAATGTAATAACCTCTAAATAATTAATTCAAAGTAATCCAAATAATTAGAGTTAATGAAGGGAGGACCATAAATTATAGTCCAAACATTATGTAAAAATTACCAGAGACTTATAATGATCATAAAACACTACTAAGTTTCATGCAATTCCAAGGTTAGTGAGATATGTATAAAAATACCTCAAATAATTCTATTCAAGTGTACTTTGTGAAGTAACATTCTTATAAACTCATCAAAATAACTTGTAAAAAATTTTATAGGCTTTATTAGGCCCTAAAAGATTCTCTGACCAAGTAACACAATTTTACAGCAAGGTATACTACTTATTATCTATTTATCAAAATATGGTGCACTAGTTTACTTTACACATGAAGTACTAAGAGGAAATGCCCAAATGATACAAATAATTTATTAGTACCTCTAAATGATATTTAATTAACCTTGCCAGAGTTTAATATCATTCTAAGTTAATCTAACAATGGTTACTCCAAAATCATCACATGGGGCAAGATGAAGGTTATAACTACAAATATAGGCTACTATTTTTAAATATCCTATAATAAATCTTAGTGGTCAATAGCACTATAAAATTACTTCTACCAAAATCTCATGAAGATCCAAGATCATATGACCCTCTTGTATTTTCATAAAAGGTATATGCCTAAACTATCTCTAATTGGTTTAAGTTGAGTACTTAAGTCTAAGTGTCACCAAATTCCTTCCTAGGGCATTTCACCATACTAAGATCATATGGACTAAACACCAAGTCCATGCAAGGACATATCACCCCATGTCCTTCACAAACCCCCAATGTTCAACCTTAGGGTTTGAGCTAGGGTTCTAGGGCAAATCCACCCTAATCCACCCCAAACTCAATGTGAGGGTGTTTAATGTCATAACCAATCAGTGGCCCAAGTTTCAACCTCTGTTGAGGTGATTTGGTCACTCAACACCTCAAGGGACAATTTAACCTAGTTAACCCTTTTGGGCCTAGGCTAGGGTTTACCAAATTCGCTTCGGCTCTTTGAAGGTGAGGATAGATACAACTCTAGAGGGGGGTGAATAGAGTATTCAAAAATTATGACACCCTACTCAACTCCCTTAGAGTTAATTTGCGGAAAGAGTTTATAGATATTTGAAACCCTAGAGCCTAACACAAAGTGAAGTGCACTAGAGAAAGCTAACTGTAATAATAGTTAATCTTTGGTCCTAACACAGCAACTAGCAATCCTAGTTATTTCTACTCACATCCACAGTGCAATGAATTAAATAAGCAACACAGACGACACAAGAAATTTTATAGTGGTTCCCTCTAAATAGGTACGTACACTCTTCTACCACCCTGGTAGGAATCCACTACAGGTTTTTGTTCAGGTGCCCTGCCACCAACTGATCTGCTTCAGGTAGATCAAGTAGACCCTTTGAGCTTTTGATCAGGAGCTCAAAATCCAACACAGGTTTTTGATCAGGTGCCCTGCCACCAAGGTTCACTTTTGAAGGGAGTAATAACCCTTTTACAGGAGGTTGGGGAGAGTTAAAGTTTCTTCTCTATTGTTAAAATAGATTAGAGAATCTAGTGGATTGCACAGAGCTAGAAAGCTCTAAAGAATCAAGGTTCCCCCTGGCTTAGAGAATATCCAGGAAGGAGTCTTTCTTCAGGGTGCAGGAACTCTTCTGAACTGAGAGAAAGATCTGTCTTAGAGTTCTGAAGGAAAAGCTTGAAGAAGACTCTTGATATGGAAAAGGTGTTCTTCTTCAATCAGCTTCCTTTCTTCTTCTTCTTATTCTAAAAGCCTCTGAGTGAATGTCTTCCTGTGAGCAGGATGAACTCAGGATGAAGAAGAATGCTGAAGAGATTTGATCTTCTCAGTTGAATGAGAATTTCTGAGAGCTGTAGATCTCTATGAGTTTTGATCTCTATGCCAACTTGTTATCTCTCTGTATATCTTTGTATTTCTGTGTGTGTTTTTGTATGTATGCTATCTTATGCTTCTTTCAAAAGAAGCTCTTTATATATGGGCCTTTGCAACGGCTCAAATCTGAGTTTGAACTTTGTCTTCTTCTAGAATCTGCAATCTGGGCTGCAAAAAGCATAAAGTAAAACATATTCTACAGGCAGACATGCTATAAAGGGATAAAGCTTTCTAAGAAGCTGTATATCCAATCTGATAAAAGAGTGCTAGAAAAAGTCACATCAGAAAGAGCTCTTTACGGCCAGAGAAGACTTTCTAAGTCTAACGGCTATAAAGGACAGCCTGGCAGATAAAGCAGAAAATATATCTCAACTAATAAGACAAACCACTTTGTCAGATAAAGATTGACTTATGCATAAAGAATGGAGCAAAGATTGCCTTGAGATGTATGCACAAAATCAATGAGATAATCTTTTATAAAATATACTAAATGAATAGGAATTAAGTCTCAGAATAACAGAAATATAACAAAGCTAAACGCAGACAAAAGATCGTCGAACGATCCTCAGAGATCGTCGAATGAACCACAGAAATCATCGAACGAACCACGGAGATCATCAAACGAAACAGATAGTCGAACTATCACAGAGATAGTCGAGCTATCAAACCGATAGTCGAACCATCATCAGATAGTCGAGCTATCACAACAGAGCAGATAGTCGATCTATCAAAACAGATAGTCGAGCTATCAGATAGTCGATCTATCAAGGCAGATAGTCAAACTACCAAGCAAAACAGATAGTCGACCTATCAAACAGATAATCGAGCTATCAGATAGTTGAACTATCCAAACAGATAGTTGAACTATCAAGAAGAGCAGATAGTCGACCTATCAAAACAGATAGTCGAACTATCAAGCAACACAGATAGTCGACCTATCAAACAGATAGTCGAGCTATCAGATAGTTGAACTATCCAAGGAGATAGTTGAACTATCAAGAAGAGCAGATAGTCGACCTATCAAAATAGATAGTCGAGCTATCAGATAGTCGATCTATCAAGGCAGATAGTCGAACTACCAAGCAAAACAGATAGTCGACCTATCAAACAGATAGTTGAGCTATCAGATAGTTGAACTATCCAAGCAGATAGTTGAACTATCAAGAAGAGCAGATAGTCGACCTATCAAAACAGATAGTCGAACTATCAAGCAACACAGATAGTCGATCTATCAAACAGATAGTCGAGCTATCAGATAGCTGAACTATCTAAGCAGATAGTTGAACTATCAAAGGATCTGTCTGGTCAAGAGAAGTCGAGCGGGGTTCGACGATCGATGAGGCAGAACCCACAAATCGTCGAGTAGACAAGAGTTGAACTAACTCAGAGATAGACGATCTGTTGTCTGACGATAGTCGAGCAACTGTTAGACGATCGTCGAACGGTTAATCGACGATAGTCGAGCGGCGTTCGACTATAGTCGAACCAAAATGACTTAACCAAATTTCATCTGGATAAGCAATTCTACAACTAAGGGAATCTAACCTATTAGCTAACTTTTGACCATTGATAAATCTTGGGTCAAGAAACTAAAGAGGCAGACTAAACTCAAATCCAAACTAGGGTACCAACAATCTCCCCCTATTTGAGTTAAGTCTCTCAAAACAAAACAAACTACTGGAAATAGAAATGAAAAATAACTCAGGAAAGAAACATCTATGCATCAAATGCATCAATCAAACAGTTAACATAAATATATTTGACAATAAAATTTAAGCAGCATCAGAATCTGTTTTAGAGATAGAAGAGTCAGGAATAAAACAGATTTTTCTAAGAGGATCTAGAACTTCCTTCTTTGATGTCCTCAGATCTTGTTCTCCAATAACTTTGGTTTCTCCTGTTCTTGGAACAACTGCTTCTGGATATTTTTCCATATATTTGGTAGCATCAAAAACCTCAGGTCTTACCTGGAATCTATCAAGTTCTTTCTTTCTGAATTTGGACATAGTAGTTAATCTTGTAACCTCTTTTCCTTCAGCTCTGGCTTTTCTAATCTGAGCTGATCCAACCAATTCAAGGAATCTGGCCATCCCGAAGTCAGGATTAAGCTCTAAGATTTCATACTTATTTTCATCAGCTGGATTTAGAGGATTTACAGTTCTGAATTTAGTAGAATATTCTAACAAGCTTGCAGCTGGCTCTTTCTTTTCTTGAATAACTAAAGATGTTGGAGGAGCAAATTCAGCAAATCTTTTACTTGATTTCTCAGAGTATATAACTCTTTTACCTTTTGCATCTATTTTCTTTTTCTGATCAGATTCTCTGGAAGATATGATCTTGCTTTCTTTATCTGGTGATGTCCTTTTCTTGGGTGAAGGAGGAGGAGAGAAAGTTGGCTTTAGGTAAACTACCTCTTTCACTTGTTCTTGTAACTCAGCTTCCTGTCTCTGATGTCCAGATTGAGACTTGCCATGGTAGCTTTGATTTCCTTTCCTCTGAAAAGATTGGGAAGAAGTGAATCTAGAAGGAGGAGCAGAGGGACTGGCAACATTCCCAGATGCTCCTGCACTGGGAGGAGGAGGAGGAGGTCCTTTAGAATTCCATTTAGGAGCTGGACAGTCATATCTTTTAGATTTCTTCCTTTGTTTCTGCTGATTTTTGGAATATCCCATCCAGTGCTGATATTCTTTTGACTTGGGATCTATTCCTTTCAAAATATAGTATGGTACATCATGTTCAGGGTTGGGTAAAGGAGGAGCAGCAGCTTTTCTTTTTATTTTGGTAGATTTCTTCTTCTTGGTTTCTTCTGAATCATCAGAGTCATCTTCATCATCAGATGATTGAGGATGATCATAAGGATCAACAGCTTCTCGCACAGCTTTTTCTCTATCCTTTAAAGCAGCTTTTTCTATCTCTTCTTCCAAGGCATCCTGTGCCAGAAGAGTGTCAAGATCTAGTCCAGGGGAGTCGCCCCAGACTGTAGACTTTTCTTCCTAAATATCTGAAAAATTCTCTATCTCAGCTGCAACTGTCATGGAGACCAGTTCTTCTTGCACAACTATCTGAGCTGGTTGAGCAGACTCAGGATCTTGAACAGCAGGTTCTGGATCAGCTGGAGATTCTGGAGCAGGTTGATGAACAAGTTCTTGGACAGCTAAAACTTCTTTCACTAAATCTGTAGTATCATAAACACAGATTTGCTAAATGAGATTGAAACATCCCTTCAAGGTATTCATAAACTAGCATGTCAGTTAATATGTCAAGAAAATGAGTAAATGAATTACCTTCAGGATTTTCCTCAGAATTTCCTAACTCCCATAATTCATCTAGAAAGGAGGTGATGACTCCTTCTAGGAAAAGGGCAACTAAGGGAGTGGAGGATTCTTCTAAGCAGACTTTGACAACAAATTCTATTAGCATTATAGCATCAGAAATCTCTTTTTCAGAAAGTTGAGGGACTGTTTCTTCTTGAGCTACTATCTCTTTTTCTGTAAGCACTGTTTCTCTTTGAGTATCTGCTGGAGGATCTGCTGGAATAGAGGCCAGGGGCAGTTCAGAGGCATCTTCATAGAACATCTCCCCCTGCCTGATTTCAGTGGAAACTGAAACCAGGCCCCTAGATGAAGAGGGCTCAGCAGATTTGGAGAGGGCTTGAATGGAGGCGGTCAGGGAAGAAATGGAGGAGACAAGGGGAGCAATTGCTTCTTCAATCATAATTTTGATTGAAGGAGTAATTAACTCCAGGATATTGGCTATGAGTGCTGGAGATATAGATGTGGATGGGGGAACAATAGAAGATGGAAGATCATCAGGAAAGGCAGTTTCCTGATGAGATGTGTTGTGAACTGGTGTTTGAGGAGTGGATGAGGGAAAGTCAGTGTGATCTGGAGGTGTAAGTGGTGACTGAGGAGGAGTTGGAATTCTCTCAGATCCTAACAAATCAAAACTAGGAATAGAAGTCCCAGCTGGATGTGCAGGAATGGGAGATGCTGGAGATGAAGTATGGAGAGTTGTGGAGGACTCAAGAAGAAGAGAGGCAGAAGATGGTACTTCAACTGAAGTAGAAACTGAAGTAGATGGTGGCACTTCAGTAGAAGTGGATGGTAATGCAGAAGAAGTGGATGGAAAGGAGAGAATGGTTGAGCCTGCTTCTTGAAGGAGGGGAGCGACTGAGGCAGTCCTTGTGCTCTCAGATGCAACTAGAGCAACCCCTGCTGGAGCGGGCTTCAGAAAGCTCCTTTTCCATTTGACAAACAGGGTTGGGTCCATCTTTTTGCTAGCATTGATGGATGTAGAAACTGAAACCAACAGATGGGGATATTTCTCTTTTAGAAATATCCCAAGCACCCTACCCAAGGTGACTTCCTTCTTGCTATTCTTTTTCCTTATCAAATCAAACAAAACTCCTGCCCAATTAATCTGTTTCTTGTTCACAATGGCACACATCAGGGCAAACTGTTGCCTGGTTATATTATCATGGGCAGAGTGCTTGCCCAGAAGCACTTTTCCGACTAGTTCAGCCAGGAACTTTATCTTCAACGGAAAGTTAACCTTAAGCAGCTTAGAAGGAATGTCGTCGGCATGTCCTAATTCAGTCAACATTCTCCCAAATTCTGGGGTATCTTGCTCATAATCCTCTTCCCCATTCAATAATCCAAAAATATCAGTCAAAACGGCGGGAGTCAGAATTACCTCTTCTCCGCCTATCATTCCAGTCATAGATTCGTCATTGGAGGACGAAGTGAAAGCCCGCTCTTTAATCTCTTGGACGTTTATCTTTATTCTTATGGACATGAACCTCTCCAAACCTTGATCCTTGCAGAGTTTGAGGATTTCCACTATCGCAGACTCATAGGAACTGAAAGAATCAAAGTCAACGCTGAAACCAGCATCGAACTTCACCACGGACAGGAGGGCTAGAGCAATCGCCATCAATTTGTCGGAGAAGACGAGAGAGACGAGGAGGAGAAAGCGCGAGGCAGAGCTCAAACAGAAAGACGGAATACGAAAAGACGAGTTCCGTCGACTATAACAAGCACGATCTCTTAACCTAGATCGACCATCGGTTTAAATAAAAACCGCAATCGTCGGTCTATTTTAAAAGATACTAGAAGCGATCGTCGAGCGGTCGTTCGACGATCGACTTCTGAAGCAGAGTAGTCGAATACCGTTCGACTATTTCTGTCTTCACAAGCAAACAAGATGTCGTCAACCATAGATCGACGAAAGGCTCGACCTGTTCGACGATCTTCGAACGTCGATCGACGATCTTCAAACAGATAAGCTATCATCAGCCATAGGTCGACGATAGGCTTGATCCGTTCGACGATCTTCAAGCATCGTTTGACGATCTTCAAGCAGGTATCAACAAAGGCAGAAGTCATACTTAGTCTTTTCCATTAATCATGCCTAGTTGAACCAAAAAGAACAAATGCTTCTGTTCATCTAAGGGCTTGGTGAAAATATCACCTCTCTGAAGGTCAGTGGATATGAACTCAAGGCTAATCTTGTTCTTTTCCACACAATCTCTCAGGAAATGGTGTCTAATCTCAATGTGCTTGGTTCTAGAGTGGTGCATAAGATTTTGTGCAATGGAGATAGCACTGGTACTATCACACATGATTTTGGTGTTCTTGTGTGTGTACCCATAATCCAAAAGTTGGTTTTGTATCCACAGGATCTGTGAACAACAACTGGCAGCTGCTATATATTCAGCCTCTGCAGTTGAAGTTGAGACAGAAGCCAGTTTCTTACAGAACCAAGAGACCAATCTCTCTCCCAGGAACTGAGAAGTCCCTGAGGTACTTTTCCTGTCAACTCTACAACCAGCATAGTCAGAGTCAGAGTATCCAATTAACTCAAATTCTAATTCTGCTGGGTACCATAGTCCTAGATTTGGACATCCCTTCAGGTATCTCAAAATTCTCTTGAGAAGAATCAAATGAGATTCCTTGGGGTTGACCTGGAATCTATCACATAGGCATGTAGCAAACATTATATCTAGCCTACTTGCAGTTAAATACAATAGGGAACCAACAATGGCCCTATAGTTCTTCTGATCAACAGGCTTGCCCTGATCATCAGAATCTATAACTATATTAGTAGCCATAGGTGTATGCATTGCTGAAGCATCAGCCATCCCAAACTTCTTTACCAATTGCTTGGCATATTTGGATTGGGAGATGAAGATGCCATTAGCATCTTGCTTTACTTGGAGACCAAGAAAGTAAGACAGCTCACCCATACTACTCATCTCAAACTTAGAATGCATCAAGTCAGAGAACTTTTTGCACAGTTTGGGATCAGTGGAACCAAAAATAATATCATCTACATACACTTGAACTAACAGGATTGTGTCCTTGTGGTGCTTAACGAAAAGGGTTCTATCAACTACTCCCCTAACAAAGTTGTGCTCTAACAGGAAACTAGCTAGAGTCTCATACCAGGCTCTAGGTGCTTGTTTAAGTCCATAAAGAGCTTTTTGCAACTTGAAAACATGTGAGGGCTGAGTTGAAGAGACAAACCCAGGAGGTTGTTCAACAAATACCTCTTCCTTTAGATCACCATTTAGGAATGCACTTTTGACATCCATCTAAAAAACCTTAAACTTCATATAGGCTGCATAGGCTAGAAAGATCCTTATTGCCTCTAGCCTTGCAACAGGGGCAAAGGTTTGGTCATAATCTATACCTTCCTCCTGTCTGTAGCCCTAAGCTACAAGCCTAGCTTTATTCCTTATTATAATTCCATTTGCATCCAACTTGTTTCTAAACACCCACTTGGTGCCTATGATCAGTTGGCCTTTTGGTCTTGGAACCAAAGTCCATACTTTACATCTTTCAAACTGATTGAGCTCCTCTTGCATAGCAATGATCCAGTGGGGATCTAGCTCAACATCTTTTATGGTAAGAGGCTCAATCTGTGAAAGGAAACAAGCATGCATCACATCCTGTCTTAACTGATGTCTTGTTTGTACACCAGCTGATATGTCTCCAATCACTTGAGATGTAGGATGATCTCTAAGTCTGACAATATCAGCAGGTGGGATGTGATCTCCAGCAATAGTTGGGATTAATTCCTCAGGAGGAATTGGATCAACTGTTGGTAGTACAGCAACAGCTTCTACAAAGTCTTCATCACTGTCTGAATCAGTGATGTGAAGAGTTGATAGATGTAGAATCTCTTGAGTGACATCTTTATCTGGTACCTGTAATGAACTTGAGGAAGGAGAAGATTCCTTCTCCTTGTAAAACATCTGAGATTCATCAAAAGAAACATGCACAGATTCCTCAATTTTAGAAGTTGATTTATTAAATACCCTATAAGCTTTGCTTACTTGGGAATATCCAAGAAAGATTCCCATTGAAGCTTTTGCTTCAAACTTTCTAAGGTATTCTTTGTTATTGTTATGAATGTATACTACACAGCCAAATACTCTAAAATAATTAATTTTAGGTTTCTTTCCTTTAAGCAACTCATAAGGAGTTTTACACTTAAGCTTGTGTATAAGACTTCTGTTCAAAACATAATTAGCTGTGCTAACAGCTTCTGCCCAATAGGAGAGAGGCATATTAGCATCTGCCAACAGTGTTCCTGCAGCTTCAATCAGGGTTCTATTCTTCCTTTCCACTACCCCATTTTGTTGGGGAGTTCTAGGAGCAGAGAAGCTATGTTTGATACCTTATTTCTCACAGAATTCTTGCATGAGAAGAGACTCAAACTCAGTACCATGATCACTTCTGATCAAGGCCACATGAGTAGAATACTCAGTCTGCACACAAAGTAGAAAGTTTGTAAGAACTTTGAAGTTATCAGCCTTAGTTCTCAAGAAGAACACCCAGGTGAACCTAGAGAAGTCTGACAGTTTTACTTTCAAGACTACCTAAACACCTAGAGGGGGGTGAATAGGTTCTAATGCTTGTTCTCACTTTTAGACAGAATAAAATAACTGAATTAAATCACACAGCACAGCAATCACAGAAATTCATACAACACAGATTGCACACAGTTTTATAGTGGTTCCCCAAGGTCTGGGTACATCCACTTTCCCCCTTCACCTATCTAGCAGTGTGCTAGATTCGGCCAAACTTCCTCTTTAACTCAGATCAGCAGATCCTACAGCTCAGAACCTAGAAAGGTTCCTACAACTCAGAACCCAGAATGGTTCCTACAACTCAGGCTCAATAGCCCTACCTCAGCCTTGACAGAAGGACTACAACTCAGAGAAAAACTTTCTCCTACACTCAGCAATAGCCCTACCACTCAGGGATCAACTCTCCTACACTCAGCCTTTATAACATAGGCTTACAACTCAGATCTATATTGATAGACCCTACAGAAATTAGAAAAGAGTTTGTATTATCTTGCCCTTGATGAGAGAGAAAAGGACAAGACAGTTCTTGATCAGCTGATGAATGAAATCAACTGAATCTGAGCTTTCTTCAAAGCTTCTTGAATCTGAACTTAGCTGAGTTGATTTCCCAAACAGCTTCTTGAGAAACCAGTGACGGCTTCCTTCTTCTTCTTCAAGTGGCTGGATCCCTCTCTATCCAACACCTTTGATGATACTTCTTCAGAATTCTTGAACGAATTCTCCTTAGACAGATCCTGATAGGTTGAACCCTTCAGAATGTCTTCTTAGATCTTCAGATGAAGATCTTCTTCCATACCTTGCACTTTCTTGATCAGTTTGTATGTGTGTTTCTTCTTAAATCAATCCCTTCTCTTTTTTTTATTTGCCTTCTGAATCTGTCTATTTATAGACCTTCTTCATGGTAACCATCTGATCCGGTTTCTAACTGCCTTCTGACAAGTCTGACAGCTTCAGATAAACTGTTGCAACCCACAGCTGTCAAGTCTTCAAACAGATCCTTAGCCTTTGTCTTGATCAGCAAAGTGTCGAGACTGACTATCAGAAAGTGTCGAGACCATCTGTCTATATGTATCGACACAAGTTACTTTGGTGTCGACACAGCTTCTTCAGACCTTCATCTTGAGGATGAGTCGACACTGAGAATTTGTGTCGACTCAAGCACTTCATTATTCTTCAGGAAATGACTTGGTCTAGACTTGCAGTGTGTCGACACAAGTCCTGTGTATCGATACAGTTGTTATAGATTCAGAACATAGTATGTGTCGACACTGCCTTCAGGTGTCGACACAGCTTTTGTCGACTCTGCCAATATGTGTCGACTCTGTCTTCTGGTGTTGACACAACTATCGTCGACCCTGCCAATATGTGTCGACTCTGTCTCAATGTGTTGACACTGCCTTCTGGTGTCGACTCTGCCTCAATGTGTCGACACTGCTTCCCAGTGTTGATACAGCTGTTGTCGACTCTACTTCTGTAAGTCGACACTGCTTCCTAGTGTCGACACAAATGTGGTCGACTATTTTTCTTTGTGTTGAACAAGCTGTTGTCGACCCTACTTCTATAAGTCGACACTGCTTCCCGGTGTCGACACAAAAATGGTCGACTATTTTTCTCTGTGTCGACACAGTCTTCTTCAAGTGTTGACACAATTCTTCTGAAGTGTCGACATAGCTTTTTCTGGTGTCGACACATGGACTTAGAATAATTTCCTGTACTTTTAGTACTTTCTAAATCTGCACATATCAACTCAAAATAACATCAAATACACCTTGATGTATATCATAAAGCTAAGTTAGGCTTCTTCAAATCAGGTACACATTTTCCAATGTACCCAACAATATCCCCCTATTTGGAGAAGTCATAACCCTTTTAGCTAATGATATACACCATTTAAAAAATATAATATGATGATGTATATAAGCATGATATTACAGGAATACTTTAATAAACAAAACATACAGCAAATTCATCACAGAATAAAGATGAACATTAATAAATGATTACAGAACAATGTTTTGTTTATAACTTGGAAATGTTTGTTACAGATGTTTACATTGAATGACTTAACAAAACATTACAAAACAATTGAAAGGACTGGTAAGTTTAAGCTAAGACTGATCAGGCTCTCTTATGACAATTCCTTTGCCAGATTGAATTTGAGCCTTCACAGCTGGTTCAGCAACCTCAGCAGGCTTCTTGCCTTTCAGATCAGCTTTCTTCTGAGCTTCTTCCTTGAGCCTTTGCCTTTCAAAGTAGTGAAAGGGCTTTGGAAAATATTTGCTTGGCTCCTGAGCATCTGGTGGTAGCCTCCCCATCTTGGCTTTTCTTCTATGTTGAACTATAGCCTCATGCCTAGCTTCATACTTTTGCCATCCAATCTCATTATACCACTTTCCTCTTTCCTGGACTTGATCCTTTACAGCCTTCCATGCTGTCAGTATAATATTTCTTGAAGTGGGACTCCATTGCTCAAAGTCAGGCCTAAGTTCAGCTTGCTCTCTAAATCTTTTCTTGGACAGTAGAGCATCTTGTTGTTCTTTCAAACTTGCATCAGGCTTATCAACTTTCTCAATAACAACATTTGTAACCTCCTGTGGAGGACTATACATAGCCTGTACTTGCTAATTAATCATATCAAAATCTGCAGGGGGTAAATGACTTGGGCAACCTCATGTTGATTGCCTTCAAGTAAACCTTGTTGAATTCCTGACTCAGCCACCATATCATCACATAAAGGTGGATATCCCAATGTGTCTCGAATACTATTAGTCACCCATTTGGCGTGTTCTGAGCCAGCATGAACTAATAATCTCTCCCCCTTTAGGACTTCTCTTTCAATATGGTCTCTGAGATCATCCTTCTGAAATCTGATCTGGTCATCAAGATAATTCACACCCTCTTTAAAATATGGTTTCAACTTTTGAAGCTTAGCAGATATCTCTGTCTGAGAGGTTGTGATAGCAGTTTGAACTGAAGTGATAGCCTCCTTGAGTTTCTGATCATACACTTCCATTTCTTTAGCTCTTGCAGCAGACAGTCCTGCAGCAGTATCTACTACCTTATTGAGAATCTCATGGTGAGATTCAGCCAGATTATCATTCATCCTCAGCTGATTTTCCAAAACATAACCTTGCTTCAAAGCAATATCATCTACTTTAGTAAGAATGGACTGCTGTTGTTTAGCCAAAAATACTACAGCATTACCTCCCTTATGGAAGTAATCTGTCATTTCCTTTTTATTCATATTCACCTCAAATCTGATAGATTTAATATCTTGAGCCAAGTGAAACTGAAGTGACTTATTATTCTCATCAACATATTTCTCTAAAGCTACTCTTTGTTCATCCAGCTTCACCTGCAAATCTACCATGAACTTGTTGTAATTAAATTCAGATGGAGATTGGTGAGCTGTGGTCTGTAGTGCTTGCTTATAACTTTTGCTCCTTCTCTTGAAGACAATAAGTTTCCTCTTCTTAGCCATTCTGGCTTCTTCATTCTCAGAATCTGATGAGCTTTCTATCTGAACTCTTTCAGGAGGAGGAGGAGGAATGTCTGTCTCAGTGATATGTTGTTCATCCTCAACATTCACAGGCTCCCCCACAACAACTTGCTCCTCCTCAATTTCTTGTTCCTTTTCAACTTCTTGCTCTATCTCAATTTCTTACTCTATCTCCATGTCTAGTGCCTTCTCAATGTCTTGCTCCTCCTCTACTCTATCAGTAGTAATTTCAACATTAGGAAACAACTCATCTAGAGTGTATTCCTTCTGAGCTTGAACAGAAGATGAATCATCCAGATCAGCACTGTTCAAATCTTTAGATAAATCTATTTGTTCTTCCTCTTGCACTGGTTCAGAAATCTTCTCCCTCTGCACTTGTTCAGTATGTGGAATGTCCTGGGCAGGAGAATGAACTTGCTCCCCCTGTACCTGTGTAAGATCAGTAATATCCTGAGCAGGAGAATGAACTTTCTCCCCCTGCTCCTGTGCAGGTAATGTTTCTTTCTGAGTTGGAGTAGATCTAGTCAGGTCCTCAACTGGTTCTCTAACTTGTTCTTCTTGATGCTGATCAGTACCTTGTTCATGACCTGGTGATTTCTCAGGTGAATCCTGCCTGTCCACCTCAGGCATCTCTTTGGATAGAACTCTATCCCATCTTGAGAATAATCTCATATCCATCTTTCTCATGTGATTAATCTTAGTCCCAGGAAGCTGTTGCATAACTTCTGGGATGACTCCAGTCAGGTATAAACTCACAATCCGAGCCAGATTTGGCTTCTTAAGTCCTTCCTTGATCTTATCAAATACAACTGCTGACCAGTCAGTTGGAATTTTGAAAACAATTCTTGTCATAAGGCAGAACATATAGGCTGAGACCTTATCATGTCTTCCAGGTTTGCACAAAATCACCTTTCCAACTATCTCAGATAGAAATTTGCCCTGGTGATTCATTCCTTTTCTATTGATGGCTGCTCTAATCTTTATGGTTGGATCCAACCCACACCATTGGAGAGCCTCCCTTGTCTTAGAGGTTGGAACCTCTTATTCATTCTCAATGCTTGGAAATTAAAGAATTTGTCTTAAACTCCGTAGAGTAAGTTTGACCTTGGTGCCATGAGCTGTGGATTTGATCTTGAGTCCAGAAGAATCCACTGATGCAGAAGTGTAAAATTCAAGCACCTCCTTCTTCAAGATCTTCGTTGGTTCAGAAACCAGAAATTCTAATCCATTTTCAGCAATAAGGGAAATCACTTGTTTGAATTCTGGTGCGGCGGTGTCGAACGCAGCCCTAACCAGCTCATATCCTTCATTCACGTTATCTTCAACCTTAGGCGCCATTGAATCAGTCGAGAAGGCTTGAGAGAAGGAGAGAGAATGTCGACACAGGGTTTTAGTCTCGAAAACCTTGTGAGCGTGTCGACAGAATACGTTCTTGACCTATTTATACCCTCTAAAGAAAGAAGATCAAAAGTCGGGCAAAAACAATCTAAATGTGTCGACACAGATGGAATGTATCGACACAAATTTCTATTGTCTCGACAAACAATTCTGTCTACTATGTGCCGACACCAATTGAGGATATGTCGACACCTGAGATACATAGTAGAGCATCAGAAATTCTGTGTCGACAGTTTGTTCAAGTGTCGACACAAAATCTGTAAGTGTCGACACCAATGTTCTGGTGAAGTCGACACTATATTTCTGGATGAGTCGACTATTTGACCCTTAAGTGTCGACACATATTCTTTGTGTCGACACAATTTCTCTGACTAGTCGACATGACTTCACTGAGTCGACACATTATCACTGAATGTGTCGACACTATTTTACTTAGCCAATTTCTATATTTTTTTTGTCAATACCACTTGATATCACTTGATATCACTTGAAAGTTTGTTGATAAACTAATCAATGGTCAGCATGCCTAATTCAATTTTAAATTTATTAAATTTTGTTTCATCCAGTGGCTTAGTAAATACATCTGCTATTTGATAATCTGTTTTAACAAATTCCAATGAGATGTCTTCTCTTTCTACATGCTCTCTAAGAAAATGGTATTTAATTTCTATATGCTTAGTTCTACTATGAGAAACAGGATTATTAGCAATAGAAATAGCACTCTTAGAATCACACAATAAAGGTGTTCTACTTACTTGAATACCATAATCTTTAAGCAGATGCTGTATCCACAATAGCTGTGCACAGCAGCTTCCAGCAGCAACATATTCTGACTCAGCTGTGGATATTGCCACACTGGTCTGCTTCTTACTACTCCAGGATATCAGTCTTCCTCCCAGGAATTGACAAGTACATGTAGTACTCTTTCTATCCTCTCTATAGCCTGCAAAATCTGCATCTGAATAGCCTGTTAGTAGAAAATCTCTATTCCTAGGGTACCAAAGGCCTAGATTAGGTGTGCCCTTAATATATCTCAGAATCCTTTTGACTGCAGTAAAATGAGATTCTTTAGGGCAGGCTTGGTACCTAGTACAGACACATGTAGCATACATAATATCTGGTCTACTAGCAGTGAGATATAGTAGAGAGCCAACTATTCCTCTATACAAAGATTCATCAACAGGTTTACCTACATCATCTTTGCATATAGGCATACTTGTTCCCATAGGAGTTCTCATGGTGGAGGATGACTCCATACCATACTTCTTAATTAATTCCTTGGTGAACTTAGACTGGGATATGGACAAGCCATCTTCAGTCTGTCTTACTTGGAGTCCTAAGAAGAACTCAAGTTCCCCCATGCTGCTCATCTCAAACTTCCCTTGCATAAGTTTGGCAAACTTTTTGCAAAGGTTGTTCTTAGTAGATCCAAAGATTATGTCATCTACATAGATTTGAACTAAGATGATCTAACCTTTTGATTCCCTAAGGAATAGAGTTTTGTCTATTTTCCCTCTTGAGAATTTGTTCTCAATAAGGAAAGTAGACAGGGTTTCATACCAAGCCCTTGGGGCTTGCTTTAACCCATACAAAGCTTTCCTAAGCCTATAAACATAATCAGGTTTAAGAGGATCTACAAAACCTGATGGCTGCTCTACATAGACTTCCTCTTTTAAATCACCATTCAGGAATGCTGATTTCACATCCATCTGGTACACTTTAAAGTCTTGATATGCTGCATAGGCAAGGAACATTCTGATTGCCTCCAGCCTTGCTACTGGGGCAAAGGTTTGATCAAAGTCAATCCCTTCTTCCTATCTGTAACCTTTAGCAACCAATCTAGCTTTGTTCTTCACAATTATTCCACTCTCATCCAACTTGTTCCTATAGATCCACTTTGTGCCAATGATGTTGTGGCCTCTTGGTTTAGGAACAAGCCCCCAGACATTGCACCTTCTGAATTGATTCAGCTCCTCTTGCATAACATCAATCTAGTGTTGGTCTTGGATGGCTTCTTCAAACTTCTTAGGCTCCATTTGAGATAGGAAACTTGAATGCAGAACTGTGCTCAGATTTCTGCTTCTAGTCTGCACTCCCTGTCTTGGATCACCTATAATCTGATTAGCTGGATGATCTTTAAGATGTCTTGTAGTTGGAGGAAGGTTTCTTTCAGGTTGAACATCTCCAGCTCCTTCATTATGATGTACCTCCTAGTTTTCATCAGCTTCTAAAGAGTCTTGTACTCCCCCTAGACAGTAGCCTTCATTTTCCAATGCTCCATCTTCCTTTGATGTTTCTGCAATGGAAAGCTTGTCCATCCTTTGGCTTATACCTGTTGAATCATTTGATCTACAAGACAACTCACAGTTGATTAATCTTGTTTCATCAAATACAACATGAACAGACTCCTCTACAACTTGAGTAGTCAAGTTGAAGACTCTATAGGCCTTACTATTTATGTTGTACCCAACAAATATCCCTTCTTGGGATTTGGCAGTAAACTTAGTCAAATATGACTTGCCATTGTTAAGTATATAGTACTTGCAACCAAAGATCCTGAAGTAGGATAGATTTGGTTTTCTACCTTTCATAATCTCATAGGGAGTCATTTTGTGGCTCTTGGTGATAGAAGCCCTATTGATTACATGACATGCAGTGTTTACTGCCTCAGCCCAGAAATATTCTGGAAGAGAGGTGTCACTCAATAGTGTTCTACCAGCTTCAATTAATGTTCTATTCTTTCTTTCAGCAATTCCATTTTGCTGAGGTGTTCTAGGTGAGGAGAACTCTTGGAGAATCCCAAAGTCTTCACATAATTTTGTCATACTTTCAGATTGAAATTCAGTGTCATGGTCACTTCTGATTTTGACCACTGTACTGTTCAGTTCATTCTGAATTTGCTTTACAAAACTAAGTAAGACACTTGGGGTTTCTGATTTCTGTCTCAGAAAGAACACCTATGTAAATCTAGAATAGTCATCTACAACCACAAAAGTGTAGACCTTCCTACCTAGACTATGAACTGGCATAGGACTAAATAGATCCATATGCAAGAGGTATAAGCACCTCACAGAATCCTTGTTTTCAAGGCTATGAAAGGAGGATTTAGTCTGCTTGCCCTTTTGACAGGCAGAACATATCCATTCCTTTATGCACTTAACTTGAGGACCATTCCTCACTAACTCTTTGCTAAAGAGTTGGCCAATTGTCTTGTAATTAAGATGAGCCAACCTCTTGTGCCACTTGACACAATGAGATGCATTATCATCAGCTATAAGACATATGGGAGAAGCCTTATTCTCACATACAAAATTAAGACAATATACATTTCTCTTCCTATACCCAGTCAAAATGATCTCTTGATCACTTGACCTTTTGATATGACATCCATCCTTAACAAATGAAATGTCATATCCTAAATCACTCAGCTGGCTTATGCTTATCAGATTGTGTTTCAAACCTTTTACATAAGCCACTTGGGTAATAGTAATTAGGTTAGAAGAAATGTTACCAAACCCTTTGATGACTCCTCTTTCAGATCCACCAAAGATTACTTTAGGTCCATCTTTGACAGATGTATACTCCTTCAGTAGCCCCTTTGTTCCAGTCATGTGCCTAGAACATCCACTGTCCAAGTACCATATAGGGGCATGGCAACTTGGACTCACCTGCAATACAGATTTACTTTCCCTTAGAACCCAAGTAAGTCTTGGGTCCTTGGTTCAGGTTAGCACAAACAAAACTACCAGCAACTCTTCTAACTAGTAGACTACTATTCTTCCTAACACTTGTGTTATGCCAGCAGTCAAAGGAAAAATGGCCTCTCTTGCCACAACACCAACATTCAAACTTATTGTATCTAGATCTAGATACACCTTTGACAAAAGAATTTCTGTCCAATGCTGGTGCTGCTGCAGCTTCACCCACAGATTTCTTATAACCATGAGGTTTATGAACATGGGTAGACCTATTGGCATTTACACCCTTGTTTATCAGAACATTAGCCTTAATATGACCATGAATATTCTCAAGATCATATTGGTTAGAAGGCACTTGCACCTTTCTAAACTTAATAGGGACTAAAAGGTTTAGTGGCTAGGCAGGAGCTTTGACTTTTCCCTTGAATAGGGCAGCCCTGGGGTTACCTTTGAACCCTAATCCTGCCTTACCCTTTTGAGCCACAAACTCATCTATCAAGGGTAAGACAGATTTTGGCTTTGAGTAACTAGCCACTAAATCTTTTTCTATTCTTAGTTTGGCCTCCAGACTCTTAACTTGATCATTAGTATATCTGTTTGTGCCCATCTGAATAATAGTTATATTTTTCAGTTTGGCAATCTCATTCAACTTTTGATCTATTACTTTCTCTAACTTAGTTGCAGCAACCTTAAGATCAGCAATTTCCTGAGCCTGAATTTTGACTAGGTTCTTGCTTTTCTTAAAAGCCTGCAATAAGTCCCCATACTTATCTATCAACTGATAGATATCACCTTCAGATTCAGATCCATCTACATCACTTGATGCAGATGTAGCTGATTCTGCACTAGTACTACAAACTGAATTTATAGAAGGACAATGTACCTTACTAGGACCAGACTGATTCTGGCACATGTCTTCTTCTGATCCAGCCATCAGTCCCATGCACTGATGATCCTCTTATTCATAGATGGAGTCTAGCAATTGCATGAACTCCTCTTCTTCAGTAGAAGCATATAGTCCAATATATGCTTCAGCTTCAGATTCTGACTCTGAAGTTGATTGATCTATTAGGCTCTTTTCCTTCTTTGCAACAAAGGATTTCTCCTTCTTGCCCTTTAGATGAGTCTTCTTCTTGTCTGATGACTCCTTCCTCTTATCAGGACAATCAGCCACCACATGTCCAGGCCTGTTGCAGCAATAGCAGACTATCTTTGATGTAGTGGCCTTGCTGGGCTTTGTTCTGCTCTTCTCTTTCCTTGATGACTTTTTCTTCTGATAATAGTCATCAACTTACTGTGATGTGGAGGGCCTAGACTTCCACTGCTTCTTCTTTAAGAATCTCTGAAACTGTCTTGTAAATGCAGCAAAATCTGCATCTGAGTCACTACTTTCTGAAACCTGATTGTCTGAAATATCTGTGTTAACTTCAGCAACCTCTTTAGGAGGAGATGGAGATATCCTCCTATTCTTTTTAGTGGCTTCTGCCTTGAAGGCCACTGACTTCTCTCTATGCTCACCTTTTGAATTCTTCTCTTCCTCCTTCCTAACCATTAGTTGCATTTCATAAGATAGCAACTTTCCAAACAAGGTTGGAGGAGATATCTCTGCCAGCTTAGCCACTTCTCTTATGGCACAGATCTTAGTGTCCCAATCCTTTGTCAAGGATCTTAAAAAATTTTCATTCAGTTCATAGGTACTGAAGACTCTTCCATAGGACATTAATTCATTCACTATTCTGTAGAATTTCTTATAGCATTCAGTTATGCTATCAGATTTTCCTTGTCTGAAACTTTCATACTCTTTGTTGAGCATAGACTTCTTATCCTGTCTTACTTCTTCAGAACCCTCCATGTAGACAATCAAGGTGTCCCACATTTCTTTGGAGGTTTTGCAGTGAATCAAATTTTGGAATGTAGAATCATCTATGGCACTTACAATAATGTTCTGTGCTCTTTTATCCATGGTTGCCAAAATGATTTCATCCTTTGTCATTTCTGAATAACTCTTTGGAGTTTGGATATTTGCATCAAGAACTGATACCTTCATTGGAATGAAGGGGCCTTCCTGTACTGTAATGTATATCCTTAGGTCAGAAGCCTCCATGAACAATCTCACCCTTTCTTTCCAAATTCCAAAGATTTCTTTTCTACAGATTGGTAATTTCATTGACCCTAACTCCTTGTGATTCTCTCCAGAAATCATTTTCTTGAATCTTGATTCTGCCTTAGGGATCTTACTCAGACTGTTAAGTCCTTATTTGAGTAACCTCCCTCTGATACCACTTGACAGTTTTACTTTCAAGACTACCTAAACACCTAGAGGGGGGGTGAATAGGTTCTAATGCTTATTCTCACTTTTAGGCAGAATATAATAACTGAATTAAATCACACAGCACAGCAATCACAGAAATTCATACAATACAGATTGCACACAATTTTATAGTGGTTCCCCAAGGTCTGGGTACATTCACTTTCCCCCTTCACCTATCTAGCAGTGTGCTAGATTCGGCCAAACTTCCTCTTTAACTCAGATCAGCAGATCCTACAGCTCAGAACCTGGAAAGGTTCCTACAACTCAGAACCCAGAATGGTTCCTACAACTCAGGCTCAACAGCCCTACCTCAGCCTTGACACAAGGCCTACAACTCAGATAAAAACTTTCTCCTACACTCAGGCAACAGCCCTACCACTCAGAGATCAACTCTCCTACACTCAGCTTTTATAACATAGGCTTACAACTCAGATCTATATTGATAGATCCCACAGAAATTAGAAAAGAATTTGTATTATCTTGCCCTTAATGAGAGAGAAAAGGACAAGATAGTTCTTGATCAGCTGATGAATGAAATCAACTGAATCTGAGCTTTCTTCAAAGCTTCTTGAATCTGAACTTAGCTGAGTTGATTTCCCAAACAGCTTCTTGAGAAACTAGTGACAGCTTCCTTCTTCTTCTTCAAGTGGCTGGATCCCTCTCTATCCAACACCTTTGATGATACTTCTTCAGAATTCTTGAACGAATTCTCCTTAGACAGATCCTGATAGGTTGAACCCTTCAGAATGTCTTCTTAGATCTTCAGATGAAGATCTTCTTCCGTGCCTTGCACTTTCTTGATCAGTTTGTATGTGTGTTTCTTCTTAAATCAATCTCTTCTCTTTTTTTATTTGCCTTCTGAATCTGTCTATTTATAGACCTTCTTCATGGTAACCGGCTGATCCGGTTTCTAACTGTCTTCTGACAAGTCTGACAGCTTCAGATAAACTGTTGCAACCCACAGCTGTCAAGTCTTCAAACAGATCCTTAGCCTTTATCTTGATCAGCAAAGTGTCGAGACTGACTGTCAGAAAGTGTCGAGACCATCTGTCTATATGTGTCGACACAAGTTACTTTGGTGTCGACACAGCTTCTTCAGACCTTCATCTTGAGGATGAGTCGATACTGAGAATTTGTGTCGACTCAAGCACTTCATCATTCTTCAGGAAATGACTTGGTCTAGACTTGCAGTGTGTCGACACAAGTCCTGTGTGTCGATACAGTTGTTATAGATTCAGAAAATAGTATGTGTCGACACTGCCTTCAGGTGTCGACACAGCTTTTGTCGACTCTGCCAATATGTGTCGACTCTGTCTTTTGGTGTCGACACAACTATCGTTGACCCTGCCAATATGTGTCGACTCTGTCTCAATGTGTTGACACTGCCTTCTGGTGTCGACTCTGCCTCAATGTGTCGACACTGCTTCCCAGTGTTGATACAGCTGTTGTCGACTCTACTTCTGTAAGTCGACACTGCTTCCCAGTGTCGACACAAATGTGGTCGACTATTTTTCTCTGTGTTGAACAAACTGTTGTCGACCCTACTTCTGTAAGTCGACACTGCTTCCCGGTGTCGACACAAAAATGGTCGACTATTTTTCTCTGTGTCGACACAGTCTTCTTCAAGTGTCGACACAATTCTTCTGAAGTGTCGACATAGCTTTTTCTGGTGTCGACACATGGACTTAGAATAATTTCCTGTACTTTTTGTACTTTCTTAATCTGCACATGTCAACTCAAAATAACATCAAATACACCTTGATGTATATCATAAAGCTAAGTTAGGCTTCTTCAAATCAGGTATACATTTTCCAATGTACCCAACAAAGTCGTCTACAATTACTAAAGTGTAATACTTCCCTCCTTGACTTTGTACATTTATTGGGCCAAAAAGGTCCAAATGTAATAAATACAGGATTCTAGGTGAATCACTTTTATTTATAGATTTAAAGGAATTTTTGGTTTGCTTACCTAATTCACAAGCCTTGCATAGGCTCTCCTTCTTAAGAAGGTAAACCTCTAACAAGGTTGTATTTAGATAACCTAGATATATTCTTAAGGTTAATATGGCTAAGCCTCCTATGCCATAAAGTGTTGTTATTATTTGTTACTTCATTAAATAAGCAGATTTCAGAATGGGTTGAATTAAAATCTACTAAATAAATATTACCTTGTCTAATACCTACTAACACAACATTACTATTTAAAGTAATATTACAGAGAGTGTTAGTGAAAGATACCTGATATCCTGCATCACATAACTGACTTACTGATATAAGGTTATGCTTCAGCCCAGTTACATATGCAACCCTCTTGAAGGTTACTGCTCCAATGGTAATCCTACCATATCCTTCAGTTTGTCCACAGCTGGAATCCCCAAAGATCACCTTTGGTCCAAGCTTGGCCTTGAATTTTGATAGATTTTCTTTGTTTCCTGTCATATGTTTGGAGCAACCACTATCCAAATACCACTTGTCCTGAGTGATAAGATAGGTCTTTACCTGCAGAATAGACAATTAGACTTTGTGGACCCAGGTAACCTTGGGTCCATTATTCTTTACATAATGAAAACTTGAAATGAAAGAATAAGCAGGTTGGGGTTTATATCCTAAAGGGTAAGATCTCCTAGGTGGGATACTCCAAGCAGTTAATGGGTCCACAAACCTAGGGTTTCTATTTATATTAGGGTTTCTAAGGTTCTGATTGTAATTTTGAAAATCAAATTGAAATCCTCGATCAGTGTTCGACGATTGATGCTCAGATCGTCGAGCTTCGTTCGACCATTGAGCCTTCGATCGTCGAGCAGCGTTCGACGCTTTTTGTAGTTCCTTAAATTTTTGTTTTCTCTTTTAACTTTATTTATGGCTTGATTAACTAATTTTACTTGCTCAGTGTTCTTTATTCCATCAACTGAAACAAAGTTCACTGGAGTTGAAAGATGATTTTTAAGAATGATTGGGGGTTCAGTAGATGAAGCTCCTAAGCCTAGCTTATTACTTCCTGACCTAGTGTTTGTCATGCTAGTGATTTCTAGTAACTTAAGGCTTCTACCATTTAATGATTCTTCTAATCTTTTGGACTTTGCTAGTTCACTTTTAAGAAGCTTTATTTCTTCACTAAAATTAGTGAGTTCAGTTTTTAGTCTAGTATTTTCATTTGAAAGAGTTTCTGATTCTGCTAATTTATTTCTAAGTTCTTTAATCTCCTTTTCTGAACTAATTAAGTCTAAGCAAAGAGATTTAAATTCAATTTTAAAATCAACAGAGGTAAAATCATAGGATGATAATACCTGATCTTCAGTGATCATCTCTTTATCATCATCAGAACTCTCTGCAGCTGAATGATTGCTGCAGGCATCAATAGCCATAAGGCAAATTTCCTTTGCCTTCTTCTCTTCCTCATCTTCACTGGAGCTTGAGGAGGAAGTTTCCTCATCAGAATCACTCCAGGTTTCAGCAACAAAACCTCTCTCCTTCTTCTTGTTTTTGTAGGAGGAGGGCTTGGAGTGCTTCTTGTGATGTTCTTTGTCCTTCCTTTTCTCTTTGTTCTTTTCCTCTCGACACTCAGGTAGGATGTGTCCAGGTTTCCTGCAACCATAACAAATAATTTCTTTGGCAGGAGATCTATCATACCTTGGTTTATCTTCATATCTTGAAGATTTCTTTCTGAACTCCTTTCTTCCCATCTTGAGAAACCTTTTGGCAAAGAGTGCCATCAGCTTCTCATTTGATTGGCTTCCATCTGAAGCATCAGCAGCTTTGAGAGCAAGAGTTTGCTCTTTCCTTGTTGGAGTTGGAGTCTTGGCTTTAGCCTCAGCTTCCCTGGTCTTTAGAACTTGCTCAAAAGACTTGTGCTTGCCAAGGAGAGCTTCAGTTGAGATTTCAGTTGTGCTTCTGGCCTCCTTGATAGGCCAGATCCTAAGATCCCATGTGCTGGGGAAGCATATCAGTATTTTATCATTGACTTCTGTCAATGTAATCTCCTTATCAAGAGTTCTCAGCTCATTGATGATTGAGCTGAGCCTTGTGAACATAGCTTCAACTAATTCAGCTTCAGTTTTCTTGAAGTTTTCATACTGGGAAATAAAGTTGGACCTTCTGTCCTTCGTTTCATCAGCTGAACCAGCTACAATCTGGTTCAGTGAGTCCCACATGGCTTTTGCAGAGGTGCAATCAGCCACTTTCTGAAATATTTCATCAGACATATTCTGAGCCAGAATGTTCATAGCTTTGGCATCTGCTATTTTTGCCTTCTTGTAGGCATCATTGTAATCTGGAGGAGGCACTGCACTGAAGTTTGTAGATGTTGTAGCAGTGGCTGCAGTAGGAGGTGTTGGAGGTCCTGTCAAAATAGAAGAGAAAATGTCTTCATCAATAGAGTTCATATATAATCTTATTCTTGCCTACCGATGCTAAACTTAGCTAAGTTGCAAGCTGGAGGTCTGGTGCTAGAGAAATCCTTGGACTGGGCCATGAAGTGAATATATATAGACTTGGTATCTATCAGGATCTTGTGACTCAGGTGTTAGCCTGTACAGTCAGTCAACCTCCCTCTGATACCAATTGAAGGTGAGGATAGATACAACTCTAGAGGGGGGGTGAATAGAGTATTCAAAAATTATGATACCCTACTCAACTCCGTTAGAGTTAATTTGCGGAAAGAGTTTATAGATATTTGAAACCCTAAAGCCTAACACAAAGTGAAGTGCACTAGAGAAAGCTAACTGTAATTACAGTTAAGCTTTGGTCCTAACACAGCAACTAGCAATCCTAGTTATTTCTACTCACAACCACAGTGCAATGAATTAAATAAGCAACACAGACGACACAAGAAATTTTATAGTGGTTCCCTCTAAATAGGTACGTCCACTCTTCTACCACCCTGGTAGGAATCCACTACAGGTTCTTGTTCAGGTGCCCTGCCACCAACTGATCTGCTTCAGGTAGATCAAGTAGACCCTTTGAGCTTTTGATCAGGAGCTCAAAATCCAACACAGGTTTTTGATCAGGTGCCTTGCCACCAAGGTTCACTTTTGAAGGGAGTAATAACCCTTTTATAGGAGGTTGGGGAGAGTTAAAGTTTCTTCTCTATTGTTAAAATAGATTAGAGAAGCTAGTGGATTGCACAGAGCTATAAAGCTCTAAAGAATCAAGGCTCCCCCTGGCTTAGAGAATATCCAGGAAGGAGTCTTGCTTCAGGGTGCAGGAACTCTTCTGAACTGAGACAAAGATCTGTCTTGGAGTTCTGAAGGAGAAGCTTGAAGAAGACTCTTGATATGGAAAAGGTGTTCTTCTTCAATCAGCTTCCTTTCTTCTTCTTCTTCTTCTAAAAGCCTCTGAGTGAATGTCTTCCTGTGAGCAGGATGAACTCAGGATGAAGAAGAATGTTGAAGAGATTTGATCTTCTCAGTTGAATGAGAATTTCTGAGAGCTGTAGATCTCTATGAGTTTTGATCTCTATGCCAACTTGTTATCTCTCTGTATATCTGTATATCTTTGTATTTTTGTGTGTGTTTTTGTATGTATGCTATCTTATGCTTCTTTCAAAAGAAGCTCTTTATATATAGGCCTTTGCAACGGCTCAAATCTGAGTTTGAACTTTGTCTTCTTCTGGAATCTGCAATCTGGGCTGCAAAAAGCATAAAGCAAAACATATTCTGCAGGCAGACATGTTATAAAGGGATAAAGCTTTCTAAGAAGCTGTATATCCAATCTAATAAAAGAGTGCTAGAAAAAGTCACATCAGAAAGAGCTCTATATGGCCAGAGAAGACTTTCTAAGTCTAACGGCTATAAAGGACAGCCTGGCAGATAAAGCAGAAAATATATCTCAACTAATAAGACAAACCACTTTGTCAGATAAAGATTGACTTACGCATAAAGAATGGAGCAAAGATTTCCTTGAGATGTATGCACAAAATCAATGAGATAATCTTTTATAAAATATACTAAATGAATAGGAATTAAGTCTCAGAATAATAGAAATATAACAAAGCTAAACGCAGACAAAAGATCGTCGAACGATCCTTAGAGATCGTCGAACGAACCACAGAAATCGTCGAACGAACCACGGAGATCGTCGAACGAAATAGATAGTCGAACTATCACAGAGATAGTCGAGCTATCAAACCGATAGTCGAACCATCATCAGATAGTCGAGCTATCACAACAGAGCAGATAGTCGATCTATCAAAACAGATAGTCGAGCTATCAGATAGTCGATCTATCAAGGCAGATAGTCGAACTACCAAGCAAAACAGATAGTCGACCTATCAAACAGATAGTCGAGCTATCAGATAGTTGAACTATCCAAGCAGATAGTTGAACTATCAAGAAGAGCAGATAGTCAACCTATCAAAATAGATAGTCGAACTATCAAGCAACACAGATAGTCGACCTATCAAACAGATAGTCGAGCTATCAGATAGTTGAACTATCCAAGAAGATAGTTGAACTATCAAGAAGAGCAGATAATCGACCTATCAAAACAGATAGTCGATCTATCAGATAGTCGATCTATCAAGGCAGATAGTCGAACTACCAAGCAAAACAGATAGTCGACCTATCAAACAGATAGTTGAGCTATCAGATAGTTGAACTATCCAAGCAGATAGTTGAACTATCAAGAAGAGCAGATAGTCGACCTATCAAAACAGATAGTCGAACTATCAAGCAACACAGATAGTCGATCTATCAAATAGATAGTCGAGCTATCAGATAGCTGAACTATCTAAGCAGATAGTTGAACTATCAAAGGATTTGTCTGGTCAAGAGAAGTCGAGCGGGGTTCGACGATCGATGAGGCAGAACCCACAGATCGTCGAGCAGACAAGAGTTGAACTAACTCAGAGATAGACGATCTGCTGGCTGACAATAGTCGAGCAACTATTAGACGATTGTCGAACGGTTAATCGACGATAGTCGAGCGCCGTTCGACTATAGTCGAACCAAAAACGACTTAACCAAATTTCATCTGGATAAGCAATTCTACAACTAAGGGAATCTAACCTATTAGCTAACCTTTGACCATAGATAAATCTTGGGTCAAGAAACTAAAGAGGCGGACTAAACTCAAATCCAAACTAGGGTACCAACACTCTTGATTCCAGCCACCAGATCTTCTCCAGCAACTTCAAGTTCCACCCAAACCCTTGTACTAGCCGAAATCTCTCTGCTCCAGAACTGGGAAGCAAGGAAGAGAGAGAGAGGGAAAAGGAAATAATAAATTCCTAAATCCATCCCTCTATAGATATGGCCTCGGGTTTTGCCCCAGCCATACGATCTCTTCATATCCACGGCTCGGGTTTGAACTGACAAAGTCAACCACCGCCCAGTGGCTGCACACCAATCACCTGACATGAGTCGCCACTTCGACGACATCTTAATTCGTCGATTCGTCGAACGGAGACAAAATCATCGAACGGGAGAACAACACCGCTCAGCTTTGCTCGAGGCTTTCTTCGAGCTCTGCTCGAGGCTTTCATCGAGCTCTGCTCGAGGCTTTCGTCGAGCTCTGCTCGACGATTTCCGTCGAGCTCTGTTCGACGATTTCCGTTGAGCTCTGCTCGACGATTTCCGTCGAGCTCTGCTCGACGATTTCCGTCGAGCTCTGCTCGATGATTTCCGTCAAGCTCTGCTCGACGATTTCCATCCAGCTCAGGTCAACTCTTAGCATGTACTTTTTGGGGTGTTACATTGGGTGTCATTAGACCCTTTAATTAATTCGTACATAGATTATTAAATTTCTACAAAAACTTTAGGAAAATGTTTTCCAAAAATTCCCATTTTTGGATATGTTTTAGGTCTAGGTATGAATGGCTCATGCTCCAAATTCCAAGTCATTTGGAGGTCAGGATTGATGGGGGCACTCCAATCAACCTTTGTTCAGCCCTATGTATAGACCTCACAAAAATGAGAGCTGAGGTCTGACCCAAAATCCAAATTGGTTCAAATAAATTTTAAAATAAAGTAGACTCATATATCTATAAATTTCAGGTTGACTACTTTTTCAGAATAGACCACCATGTATTTTTTGGGGTGTTACATTGGGTGTCATTAGACCCTCTAATTAATTCGTACATAGATTATTAAATTTCTACAAAAAACTTTAGGAAAATGTTTTCCAAAAATTCTCATTTTTGGATATGTTCTAGATCTAGGTATGAATGGCCCATGCTACAAATTCCAAGTCATTTGGAGGCCAGGATTGATGGGGGCACTCCAATCAACCTTTGTTCAACCCTATGTATGAACATCACAAAAATGAGAGCTGAGGTCTGACCCAAAATCCAAATTGGTTCAAATCAATTTTAAAATAAAGTAGACTCATAGATCTATAAGTTTCAGGTTGAATACTTTTTCAGAATAGGCCACCAAGTATTTTTAATTTAATTCCTAAGGTAAGTGATTTTCTGTGATAGAAATGTACATAAAATACATTTAATATATTAAGATCTGCACAGATCTTATAGCAGATCGGGCGGCTGCATGCTTTCTTCTTCCTCCAGCCAACTTCTTGGACCTACCCGACCTGGAGCCACTTCTAAGAGCTACCGCCGGCCACCCGTCCACCTCCCTGGCTGACCACCGCCACCACCACATCCATTGAGGTGGTGGCTATCACTGGGCGGCGACACGACCGCCAGAGGAGTCGTTTACGGCGAAGCCAACACTTCATTTTTCTCAAAAAAAACTAGGGGAATTCTCCACCCGATCGGGCTCAATTGAGCCCGATTCTTATCCCTAAAGATTCCTAAGATCTATCCATAGAAGAAGAAGTAGAGGAGGACCTCAATGGTGGACTGGAGTCGGGTCGATCGCCAGGTTGCCATGGACGGATCCTGAGCTTGCGGGTGTTCTGCAACAACACTGTCAAAGGACTTGGCTCCTTCAAGTAAAGTGTGGAAATTGCTACTCTTGGCCTAGGGAAGCTTTTAAAATCATCAAATGGGGGAGGGGAAGGGTCTAGCTTGATTTCACCATTAATGGCCTTGAAATGAAAATTTCGGCCATGGTGGGATTCTAATGAATCTAGCCTTTGATTAGCCTGGAAGGACTCTTGATCTTCTCCATCTAACCAGGGGAATGAATCCAGCAATGAAGAGTGGCCCTTGGCTTCCCCATGCAATGAATGGCCTTTACTCCCCACTTTCTCTCTCCTCCATAAAAGGGGAAAAATGGAGCTTTTCTTTCTCCTAGTCATCAAGGCTGAATTTGATGACTAATCCAGCCTAATGGCAGCCCATTAGCTCATAATATTAAATAAAATAAAGTTAGCCCAAGTGGATAAGGCTTGAGCTTGGGTTAGCCCATTTGGGCTAATTTGACAAAATACTACGGTGGAGTTGACCTTGATCAAATTGACCATTTGGGTTATCCCCAATGGGTCCTTGGTGACCCATTGGCCTCCCCTAGGGTCTAGGTAGGGTTGGGTAGGGTTGATTGGCACCTTGGAGGTCACTTTCCCCTTAGTTAGGGCACTTTGACCACTTCAGGGCTAGGGTTGACTTGGATCAACTTAGCCTCTTGGGTTAGCCCCAATGGGTCCTTGGTGACCCATTGACCTCACTTTTAGGGCTAGGAAGGCTTGTGTGGGGTCCACTTAGCTAAGGGAAGGTCAATTGACCATATGTAGGTCAGTTTGACCCATTTAGGGTTAGGGTGGACCTAGGTCAACTTGGCCACTTTGATTTCCCCCAATGGGTCCTTAGTGACCCTATGGACCACCCAAGGGTTAGGGGTATTATGGTGGGGTCATGGAGTCAGGTTGGAGCCCTTAAGTCAAGTCTAGGGTGGGTGATTGGAAATTACTATTTGCAGACTATGGTGATTTTCATCATGTGCCTTTGTTCACTTGGTCTTTTGAGCTT
Source organism: Platanthera zijinensis (assembly GCA_039513925.1). NCBI lineage: Eukaryota > Viridiplantae > Streptophyta > Magnoliopsida > Asparagales > Orchidaceae > Platanthera > Platanthera zijinensis. The sequence goes on from CM077091.1 coordinate 130,435,715, forward strand.
CTTATGGTTTTGTCATGACCTAGTCATGACAAAACCACTCCTAGGAGTCTAGTTGTTTGAGGAATGTTACATGATGAGTGTTAGTAAGTATAAGCGACGAATTCTATGGGTATTCATGAGTATACTCGACGAATTTGACGAGTATCCACTACTATACTCGACGAATTTTACTTAGGTGAATATCTGTTCTTCTAATTCCAACACTTAGTCTTTCCTTGATCCTTCTAATGCACTTGGAATAGAAGTATATCCCAATAGAGAAATTACACGTGAGTCAACACATTGGCCTATACAATGAAGGCTTACATTGTATAGTCTTGTGTTTCCTGACCTACTGTAACTTGACATTGGGTTGTACTTAGTAATATAGTCCTGCAAGCACATAACTAAATAGAGAGCATCAAATACAACTCAATTCATCTTAGTTCAAGTGTCACTTATTAAAATCAGGGTTATTGTGGATATAATACTTGACACAAAAGAAGTTTAAACAATATATATTTCCACTCCTAGTGCTTGTCAAAATGACCTCTTAGTCACTTGACCTCTTGATTAGACACTCATCCTTGTGGAATACAATGACATAACCAATGTCACATAGTTGGCTTATGCTAATCAAATTGTGTTGCAATCCTTCCACATAAGCTACTTTTGTGATGGAGACTATGTCATTAGTGATCATACCATAACCTTTGGTGACTCCTCTGTCTAAACCTCCAAAGATCACATTAGGTCCATTCTTCACAGGAGTATAGTCCTTTAGCTTGCTCCTTATTCTAGTAATATGTCTGGAACATCCACTATCCAAGTACCATATTAGTGCATGAGTACATGGACTATCCTACAAACACAGTTTAGTTTACCTTAGGATCCGAAAAGGGATTGGGTCCTTGGTTCTTGTTAGCTTGAAACTGAGCATGTCTACCTGCAACACTTCTAATAGGAAGACTCACACTTACCCTTGGAACACTATGGTTGTGCCAATAATCTATGGCAAAGTGACCCACTTTACCATTACACCAACATTCATGAATATTATATCTCCTCTTCTGAACAGCCTTTGAAGTGTGCAAGCTGTCAGCAGCTGTTTATTCAGAAGGGAGATCAGTAGCTTTCTTCTTGTTTATTTCAGCAAAAGAGTCAGCCAGTAGATTTACTTGGCTTACCTTGAGCTTCATCAACAACAATCTTCTTTGTAGTTAACATGTTGTTAATGGCCTCAGAGATAGCCAGGTCAGTCTTACTGACTGATGTACCCTTGGTCAGGGTTTTTGCTGGAAGAGCCTGAGGATGGGCCACTGCCTTATCCTTGAGTGTGGGGGCTGGAGCACCAAATACAAATGGTGCATGATGGGCCATCTAGATTTCCTCATGGGGAGCCTTAAGTGCACTCACACCCATGCCCTTTCTTCTTCCATTGTAAGATACTTTTGTATTCTTACAAGTAGAGTTCTCATTCTTCTAGTGACTATACATGTTGTCCTGGTCATACCTGTTAGAAGGGAGAATTAACTTGTGAAAGATAGTCTGATGCATTATTGGAGCTTTGCCTTTCCCTTTGGAATGGGCAGCTTTATTGTTCCACTTGAACCCCAAACCCCTCTTATCCTTCTGTGAGGTAAAGGAGTCTATTAGTGGAAACACTGTCTTGGGTTCATTAAATTCAGCTACAATCTTTTTCTCCTTAATGAGCTTCTCTTTAAGATCCAAGATGAACTTGTTCTTCTGGCTAGTGGTCCCAATCTGGATGATTGAGATTGTTGAAATCGAAAAATCGATCTCTGTAGAGTTCGAACCTTGGGAAAGGGGTGATCGCACACTTACTTCTCTCTCACAAGCTAATCAACCAAAGACTTAACACAAGGAAAACACCCAAGGCTCAAGCATGGAGGTCCCACCACACACCCGGAATATCTTAGAGTGCTTCCCCTCCTTAGCCAAGTGCTGAGATAAGGATACCTCAGAAAGCACAAGAAGACAAGGGCACAAGTAAGCATGACTTCTAAGGTACCCCCTTGGGTCTAATTATAGTTTTTTGAAGTTGGTCTGCTAACAGTGCACCTCCGTTGTTTGGAATAGCTATATGCAGCCAAAAGTGGTCTGCCTACAACGTAACTCTGGTGTTCTGGAAGGCTATTTGCACCCTCTACAAGGGCATCCATGTTATTTTTCCTCTAGACCACACTGGGCGTGTGCCAAGAAACATGGGGTCAACTCGCCATTCTACTGTGTGGATATGGTCTGGCTCCCGCAGCTCGCCTTCTATCTCTAGGCGAGCGCGAGACGGGCTACTGTGGCTTGCCTGCCCATATACGAAAGTGAGCATGTGATGAGGTCGCCTAGACAGATGTCGGCTAGATGAGCTGGCTTGTACGGCTAGCTCTCCCTCTTGGAGGGAGCGAGCCGGCCATCTGGGTTTTCCTGCCTACTACACTGATGCGGGCCGGTCGTTCTGTCTAGCTTTCCTAGCCTGGTGTAACCACTCGGCAAACACGGGATTGTACACAATCCTCGCTCTTTTTGAGCTTGGCAAAGCTCGGAAAGAATCATCCAACTTCACATGTTCGGTGAGTGCTTTGCTGAGCAAGAGGGAATCTTTTGGTGGGTCCCACCAATATGCTATGAATATGCCACCGAGCCTACGGGAAAAATCCTGTCTTCTTTCTTTAACCTTCCTTGTGAACTATAGCTGATTGATGCCCATGTCAGAAAAGATGCGAGCGCGCCTAGCGGCTGCAAGGGAGGGGATGCGGGAGCAGTTCCTTGATTCTGTGCCTTGGCTAGCGCGTGGATCACCCAACCCCATCTTTAGTACGAAGAAGGGGCAGATGATCAGGCAGTCTCCCATGAATGGCGCCCCTGCATCAGGTTCGACGACCGGTGCCGAGGCTGCCAATGAGGTATGCGAGTCTCTTACCTGATTTGTTACTCCGCTTCTAATCTCTTTTTTTGCAGGAGGCACCCCGCGATGACAGAGGTGGTAGAATGGAACTGGGACATTCTTCCCAATAGTTAACTGAGCGGGTCGCCAGCCCTTCGACTCTTGGGCTTGCCCCTCCCACGGTTCGTCCCTTGTCAACCTGCCCCAGGATAGGGAAATCTTTCGCAGCTCTTGAAGTCGAGCTCTTCCAGGGCCAGCCAGGTACCTCCCTCCCTCATGACAGCACGGGCGACGTGTCGATCCCCGGTGAGTTTATACGCTTGCTTTCTTATAACCACCTGCTTTTTTCTGATCTTACTTTTGCAGGCTTCACTACGATCTCCTCCTCCGATGTCGACATTAGTGGGGGATACTCGCCTCCCCCTTCTATGGAACACATCTCGGAGTACATGGGAGAACCGCAGGATGCCGAGGGGATGAAGAGGCGGGTGACACAGTTATTCAAAAAGCAATCCCTGATGCTACATGAGGTTTGCGATAGGGTGGACGAGGATAAGGCCGAAGCAGAGGAGCGGTTTGCGGTACTGGAGGGCATGAGGCGTCCTGCTGATGGCAATGGGACTAATTTTTCGGGGGTGAATATATCGCGAGCAGAGGAATGGCTAAGGCACGCCACGGAGCAGGTCGACCTGGCTCAGCGGGAACTATTGGCAGTTCGTGAGTACTTCTACCCTCGTGTGCCGCCCCGTTCTGGGATGCGGGGGCGGGGCAGGTGGAAATGGATTAAGTACTGAGCCAGCCTCCCCTTCATCGCTACTGACTGCTAAGCATGGATCGCACCTATATCTTGGATCAGCCCGCATGATAGGGCATGCACTTTATTTGTCCTTTCTCAAGAGCATCAAACTCATTGTTATTTGTAAACATTTGGGACTTCTCGCCCGCTGATGGGCTTATGTTTATATATTGTTTTTACAGCTTTTCACTTCTTAGCTTTCTCTAGGAGGGTGCGGATGAGGTACCCTTGCTATCCTACCCCCTCCTTATGCAGGTGCGAGGCTATTGGACTTGCTTGCCCCTCTACCGAACGGCATCCAGCGTGACTCTCCCGCCTCTTTGGCGGACGTGAGTCAGCTCGGCTCGCTCGCCTCTTGGGTAGACGCGAGTCAGCGTGGCTCGCTACCGCATAACTTTCGTAGGGCTGTGGCGAGATGGCCAGAACTAGTGGAGGGTCCGGAAGTCTAAGCGTCAGGGCACAATTTTGCTATCCGCACATTTCCCACCGACCAGATGTTTTCCCGCCCTTTCTTTTCCTATAAATAGGCCCTGATGCTCTTTCATACCTACTGCATTTAAAGCCTTCCATTCCTTCTTTACTTCCTGCGACTCCCGGCCCACCATCTCTTTTCGAGAACTACAGTGTCCCACTTAGCGATATGACTGTGAGATGGGCGGTAGTGGTAGTGATGCTGATGGGCGAAGAAAGTGCGCCTGGACCTTCTCCGACCATTCCTTCTCTTTTTCCAGCACCATCGAGGCCGAACATCTTGATGTGGTCGGCGAATTCATCCCACCTAGCTTTGAGGAGAGGCGACCTGGAGAGCAAGAGAAGATTAACGATCTTTCTGCCTGGGAGCTCGCCATCGCCATTGCCCATTTCGACGCAGACCTCTGGCTTCCCCTATGGCCAGAGGTCAGGCTGATATTGAAGTATTTTGGGGTCATCCCTTGACAGATGACTCCCAACTCGGTGGCCGTCGTGGTCGGGTTCGCTTGCTACAAGCATGAGGAGCGGATCGAGTTCAGCCTTGTGATCTTTCGCAAGTTGTTCTCCTTCCGATCGAACAAGGATGACACCGCCTATTTTTCTAGCACCCATGTCGAGGTGTGCGGGAGAGTGAAAAAGAGAAACAATTGGTTGAAGAAGTTTGTCTTCATCAAAGGCGACTTCAGCAACGTCCCTTTTTTGCCGATACAACTTAACGAGGCGAGCTACAGCCCCCTAGCCTGGGGGGCCACGAAGCCGAGCTGTGCCGATTCTTCCAAGGGAAGAACTTTGAAGTCGCATTCCTCCACAGGAAAGAGGATAGCCTCGCCCCCTATCCCGCTCAGGGGAGGTAAGCTACTCGCACATTACCCTTTTTACTTAGCCCACTCTTTTTTCTTTGCTATAACTCTCTCTGCAGGTGAGCGGTACATTCCCCTGCACCCTACTTAGGAGAGTGCGTGAGCCGCCTCCTGTGAACTCTCCAGTATCGAGGTGGCGGCTACCACGCACCGCGAGAGCCCAACTCTTGCTACCCAGAAGCGGGCCACCCGCGAACAACCTCTGCCACCGCCGCCGCCCAAAAAGTCGAAGACCGCGGGAGGCGCACCTCCCGTAACCCGAGAGAAAGGAAATGCTCCGGCAGACAACCAACAGAAGAGCCCGCCACCTCAAGCGCTTTGACTGGAGGCCCTCCTGGCAAGGTGGCCATCACCTCCTGGTTGCAAAGACAGGATCCCGCCGCTAAGCCTGTGCCGAGAGGGCACCACAACTTTGGCTTCGGAGAGCGGACTATGGACAAACTCGGCGTGCCCCTCCTTCAGTGGGACAAGGAGGCGAACTGAGCCTCCATTTCCACCCTGCTGCAGAGAGCTGGTTGGAGTAGGAAACCATCAGTGGGGAGGCTTATTCCTTCTCTTTCGGCCTCTATATATGACTGGACGCCGCAATTTTTTATATGGAGGCCACGCGAGTTCTCATGCACGAGAGAGTGTGGGCCCAGCTCTCTAGCCTGGAGATGGATCACATGGTGGTCAAACGGTGCACATAGTTAGAGAGGAACCCCCCCCCCCCCCCTAACCCCTCGCTCAAAAAACTCGCTGATGACATGGAAGAGGCACGTCGTTTCGCTTAGGAGGAAGTGAAGTGCTAGAAGAAGCGGGATGATGCGGCCAATGCTATTCTCACCAGATACCTGGGGGGAGGGGGTGGTAAGTACCATAACTTCCACTAGATGCCTTAAGATCACTTACACAAGCTAAATCTCCTTTTATTTCTTTTCACGAGATGTGGCGATGGCTAAGCGCCTTGGTCTCCAAATTACCACCCTCGAGAAGGAGAACGAGGCATTGCGGGCGCGAGTGAGAGAACTGGAAGCCACAGCTCCTCCGCCTCCTTCCAGCAACATCTGCCAGCTCGCCCACTATTTTGAGTATGAGTTGGAGGAGATGATGCAAAATAACTCCTCCAAGGCCACAAAGTTCATGCTCTAAACTATCCAGTGGGTAGGCCTCATCACGAGCAAAGGCGCGGGGCTTTCGGTGAGCGAGGTGGTACCAGAGCTATTCCTTCCTATACCGAAGCTGGGCGACAAGTCTTACCAACCCATTTAGGAGGGCTCGCCGCCCGAGAGCTCTCCTCACTAAACCCCCGCACCGAGCTTCTCTTTCCTTCTGTATTTTTGTTATTTGTTGTAATGTAAATGTGGGCTGAGTTCCCCACTTGTAACTTTTTGTGGTTAATGATATATGTTCTATTCTGAGATGATACTGCCTTTACTTTTCTCTTTTCCTTTCTTCTTCATACTCGCGACCTGGCTCGACACTCCCGCTCGCTGCCTCCGGGCCCGTATTTTGTTAGTGAAATAGTGTGTTCCTTCAGGACCTAGCTTAGTGAATGCCAGGAACTTAGGTAGCTGACCCACGAGTGGCGATTTGTCTCCCTTATCCAGAGACTCTCCTTATGCTGCTCATGAGATAGAGGGGTTGACCCAGCTGGACTCGCACCCGGGCTGCTCGGCTTTGCGCGAGCCATGCCTCATGAGGTCACGGCGTGGTCTGAGTGTTCGCGACCCTGGTCACTTTTCGGGCGTCAGGCTAGATGAATGTTGGGCGGGCGCTCGAGGTGTGGAATCCAACTTATCTGCGATCTGGGCCCTGCGGCGATACTATTAGGAAAATTTACTCCTCTTCCGTCTATCAGCTAGCAGGAGCCTAACGACGTGAGATGAGTGTCAATCGATCCTTCACTTTGACCGAACATTGGGTGCCCCCACAAGACAATTCAGCTAGATGGAAGCCTGACAACGGAAGCATCTCGAGACCTAGATCCAGAACCATAATGATGTCCATCAAGGATCCCGGCCCCACCAGCTAGATGGAAGCCTGATATCGGGAGCATCTCGAGACCTATCTCTAGAGCCATAATGATGTCCATCGAGGACCTCGGCCTTGCCAGCTAGATGTAAGCCTGACAGTAGGAGCATCTCGAGATCTAGCTTCAGATCCATAACGATGTCCATCGAGGATCCTGACCCTGCCAGCTAGATGGAAGCCTGACAGCGGGAGCATCTCTAGACCTAGCTCCAGAGCTATAACGATGTCCATCGAGGATCCCGACCCTGCCAACTAGATGGAAGCCTTACACCAGGAATATCTCGATACCTAGCTCTAGAGCCATAACGATGTCCATCAAGGATCCCGGCCCTGTCAGCTGTAGGACCCCTTTTTTGTTGCGTTACCAGGTCTTATGCCTAGAATCACCATTTTGTAGTGACATCGACACTCGGGAAGGTCGCCACTATAAAACGTCGATCCTGCCAGCAATAACGATCACCAAAGAAATAGAAGTTTATAATTAAAGGACTATTAAGTCAAGTTCACAATCACATATAATATATGAAATAGAAATCACAGCAATGTCCACATGATAATAAAGTATTGAAACAGATCAGTAAAATAGAAACATAAACAGGCAATGCCCGGTACAACATATGCTCACTACAACTCTCTCGCGAAAGCTAAGTAAAACTAACACTCACGGAGCCAGAGGCTAGTGCTCCTATACTAGACTTTCCCACTTCCAAGTTCACCGTAATCCGCTGGTGCCGCATCTCCTGCTGCTGCTCCCTGTCCCCCATCCGGAGCCCTTGAAATTTTTGGTCCACCGACCTTTAGTCAAAAGACTAAGCCTAATTTCCCTCACCCCTCCCCCAGTGGCTCCTAGGCAACGTGCGGGAGGAGTGATAGGAAGGCTATGATGGTGGAGAATGAAATAAGGCAGGTGAAGGTGGAGCTATCTAGGAGGTATATTGTAACATATATCGTGCTATGAAAGGAAAATTAAGCTAGCAGTTCTACAGTAACAGAGCAGTAAGTGTAAAGAGTAAAGAACACTGCAAGAACGGTGATATATAGCCATAACGAAAAGTAACCATAGCTTATAAGCATGCCCACACAAGCCTATAGGTCATGGGGTCGTTTTACAAGGCCTAACGTATAAAAAGTCTCATACAAATTTATACGTTAGGGGTAAGGGTTGAAGTATGATGATGACATGACATGCTATGTTTGTGTGTTTAATGAAATGTTCATACAAATGCAACCTGTGCACCCGACTCTATGCGCACGGACCTTTAGTTCCCCGATTTTGGAAGCTAGCATCGCTCCATGGAGCCTCCGTAGTGGCAAACAGAGATAGTTGGTTGGGCCACCCCACTCCTAGGCAGGTATCCACACTACCAGGCCTAGCCCTTACGTACACCTAGACACGAAGAACACAACCGCGGCAAATCCACCAGTCTTTTCCATGGCTAAGTGTAAACCACAATCACCGAGTCATCGTATCGACGTCGGTGTGAATGACTGTCAAATACCGACGACCCACCACCTTATGCACATATAGCCACGAATTCCCAAGCCATTGGCTCCTCGGACTAACATGTTCGTTACAACCACCTTCTGAGCCCCTGGCTCGCCGGGCTAACTTGCCCAATTCCACATCCACCGAGCCTACTGCTCGGATAACCCAACCAAACTACCCTCCCGAGATATCGGGGTGATTGAAGTTGATACCCTAGGTTTACTAGTTGCTCTTTAATATTTATTCTTACGATTTAAGGTTAACCTTGGACTGCCCAGGGTATTCCCTACAAAGGGCTCTCGGGGGCACTAGTAACTATAATGATAGTTGAAGCTCATCGTTCCCTTTCGCAAGGCACATACTATTGCTGGTATCTACCCAGGTCCCAATCCCTTTTAATGTTATACTAAACCTAACCCTAGTGTATTTTGACTCTCTCTCTCTCACAGGAAGGACGATCTTTCGTCGATCTCGAGCACCACTTGACACTAGTCAAAGCAACACCCTTCCCATCATGACCCCTAATGAAGCACTCATTTTCACCTTACCAAACCAGTATACCATTAACTCAACTCCCTATGTCTATCCTATATGCTTTCACAATTCTGCAATTTTACAATGTGCAAACAACCCTAAGCTATATGATGAGTATGAATTGTGGCCCCTACAAATATTCATCCAAATGACCTAATATTATTACTAGGGGTCTATCATGACATATTTAGACTAAATCCAGAAACTTGTAATTTTTCTGATTAATTTAGTATTTATTAAATTTTTTCCAAAATTAGGTCATGGGTGGTTTGTACATGAAGTACTAGATTTCCTTAAGTTATGGCCACAAAAAAATTGTGAACACTATATGAGGCAAAAATATCAAAGAATAACAAGTTTCACAAATGTTCATTAGTGTATTATCCCCTAATTAATTATTTCATGATAATTGCAATAAATAGAGGTAAAGAGGAAAGCACCACAAAGCATTATCCAAAAATTATACAATAATTAAAGAACTTTAATATGATCATAAAACTTTACTGACTAAGTTTCATACAATTCCAAGGTCAGTAAGCTATGTAGATAAATACTTCAAATAAATCCCTAATAAGGCACTTTGTGAAGAAACATACTTGTAATCTTTTCCAAACAACATGTAATAATTTCTCAAGCTTTATTATGCCCTAAAAAGGTTCTCTGACCAAGAAACTTAATTCTCCAGCAAGATATAGTATTTATTATCCATTCATCAAGACAAGGTGCACTAATTCACTTAACACATGAAGTACTATGAGATATTGTCCAATCATTCCAAATTATTGATTAGTGCATATAAATAATATTTAATCAACATTGCCAGAGTTTCATAACATTCAAAGTTAATTTAACCATGATTACATCAAAATCATCTAAAGGGGCAACATAAAGGTTATAACTATAGTCATGAGCTACTGTCTCCAAACATCCTATAATAAATTTCAGAGGCTCTTATTGTTACAAAAACTCATCTACCAAAATTTCATTAAGGTCCAAGGTCATATGACCCTTTCAATTTTTCCTTATGAGGTAAAGGCCTAAATAATTTGCAATGGATTTAAGTTGTGTGCATGTGTCTAAATGTCACCAAACTTCTTCCTAGGGCTATTCACCACCCTAAGATTTCATGGACTAAACTTCAAGTCCACACAAGGACATATCACCCTATGTCCTTCACAAACCCCCAAAGTTCAACCTTAGGGTTTGAACTAGGGTCCTAGGGAAAATCCACCCTACTCCACCACAAACTCCATGTGAGGGTGTTTTAACTATCCTTGGGGATCTGGCCAAAGTCCCAACCCCTTTGGGTGAGAATTGGACCCTCCATGCCCCAAGGACCCTTTGCCCTAATTTTCCCTTAAGGGGCCAAATTTTGGTCATACCAATACCTATTCAAACCAACCCCAAATAGGTTGATATTTTTACCAAAGTCATACATTGACCTAAGGATTATCCACCAAAACTTTGGTTGATTTTGTGGTCTATAGACCCCTTAAATAATTCATACATATTTTATTAAATTTTTACAAATACTATAAAAAACAATTCTCCAAAAAATCCCATTTTTGGATATATTGTACGTATAGGTATGAGTGACTCACAGTTCAAATTTCAAGTCATTTGGACAAGTGGTTTAGTGTGAGTACTCAATTTAATCCCTAGTTAGCCTTAGGTATAGACTGCACCATTTGGTTTGCTATGATCAGACTAGTGACCCAATTAGGCTGAAATTAATTTTAAAATAAACTTGACTTCAAGGGCTACAATTTCATGTTGACCATTTTTCTAGAAAAGGCCCTTAAGTATTTTTAATAATTAAATCTAACTACTGCATAATGTGTGACAGAAATGAATTATTAATGATATTAATCTTGTTAAAAAAAGGTGCGGCACGAATCTTGACGCACCATCCGACGACATCTAGTCATCGTCATCAGTGCGCCAACGGCCTGGATTAACCCGTCCTGGGCTGTTTTGGCTGGCGAATTCCCGGTTACCAGTGCCTCCTCCCGGCCTGCCACCGGAACCACCACCTTCATTGAGGTGGTGGCTGGTGATTCGCGGTGGTTGGCCGGCCGGAGGTGGCCGGAACAGTGAGTTGTGAATGGAGGAGAAAACTTAAAAAACATGCTTTCAGCCTACTTGATTTGGGTCCAATTGGACCTGAACCTTGCGGCCAAGAGTTGTGGATTTATCCACTAAAGAAGGAGAGGAGGATAGGACCTTTTGGGAGGGTTGGATTCAGGCCAATCGCCGTGTTGCCATTGCTAGATTTTGAGCTTGCGGGTACTCTGCAACAGTACAACAGAAGGGCTCAAATTCTTCAGGGAAAATGTGGAAACGACTGCTAGGGGTCTAGGGATGCTTTTAAGATGAACAAATGGGGATGATGAGGGGTGTAACATCAATGACCATTAATGGTCATGAAGGTGATTTTCGACCAATGAAGATCCCACTGAATCCAGCTCCTGTACAACCTGGTCAGCCTCTTGATCTTCTCCTAATTCATCAAAGAAGATGAATCCAGCAATTAGGAATGAATAGAGAGGCCCTTGGCCTCCCTTGGTCATGAATGGCTCTCTTCCTTATTTTCTCTCTCCTCCACTAAAGAGCAAATGGTGTTTTCTCTCTCCTAGTCATCACTTCCAGAAAAAGAGTGGCATTTTAGGTAAATTCCTACCTCCTAAAGCAAATGGGCCACACTAGTTGGGCTTAGCCTAAGTGAGTTGGGCTTGGTTAGGTCCTCTTAGGCTAACTTGAGCTAATCTTAGGGTTGAGTTGACCATTGTCTAATTGAACTTTTAGGCTGACCCCAATGGGTCCTTGGTGACCCATTGGCCTCCCCTAAGGTTTAGGTTGGGTTGGGTAGGGTTGGCATGGCACTTTGATGGCCACTTGACCCTTAATTAGGGCACTTTGACCATTTTAGGGCTAGGGTTGACTTTGGTCAACATAGCTTCTTTGGTTGCCCCCAATGGGTCCTTGGTGACCCATTGGCCTCCCTTAGGGCTTAGGAAGGTCTAGGTGGGTCGCTTTGGCTAAGGGGAGGTCAATTGACCATGTGTGAGCTTAGTTTGACCTAACTAGGGTTTGGGTTGACTTGATCAACTTGACCCATATGGTTGACCCCAATGGGTCCTTGGTGACCCATTGGCCTCCCCTAGGGTTAGGGGTACCAAGGTGGGGCCATGGAGTTAAGGTGAAACCTAACAGTCAAACCCTAGGTTTTGTGATTGGGTTGAGCTATTTGCAAGCCAAGGTGATCTCCACCTCCATGCCTTAGCTCACATGGGTCTTCTTGGGTTTCCTAGGGTTTTGTCATGACCTAGTCATAACAAAACCACTCTTAGGGGTCTAGTTGTTTGAGGAATGTTACAAATCCCAATATATAAAAATAAAATTTCGTCCCCGAAATTAAGGTTAGGCCTGCGTGGTTTCTACTGAAGTGAAAATATGTTACATCTCTAGAAAATTAAAAATTTACCTGACTCGAAGAGGTCTGGGTACCTTTGCCGCATCAAGTCCCGTGGCTCCCAGATGTGCTCCTCCTACCCATGGTTCCTCCACATGACCTTCACTAGAGGAACCTTCTTGCGCCACAAGACACACATTGTTGTATCATCGATCCTGACCGGTTCCGTACTGACTGACCAATCTGAAGCCACTAGGCCATGTGTAGTGGAAATCAGCTGCTCGGTCATCGTATAGCCCTCCGAAGTGAGGAGATGTGGAAGATGTCGTGCAATCCCGCTAACTCCGGCGGTAGCTCCAGTTTGTAAGCCAAGGGTCTGATCCACTCCAGGATCTTGTAAGGCCCCATGTATCTCGGACTGAGCTTCTTCCTTCCGCGAACTTGCGAGACTCCATGCATCAGCCGTATCTTCAAGAAAACCCGATCTCCCACCTAGAACTCCACTCGACGATGTCGTGCATCGTAGAATTTTACTTGTCTGCTCTGGGCCTCCAGCATCCTATCCCAAATAAATCTCACCTGAGCATCTGTGTCCTCCACGAACTCCGATCTGAGTGCCTTCAGATTCTCATCCTGGATCCAGGATAGTGGGGTCCTACATCTCCGACCGTACAATGCCTTGTAAGGGTCCATGACTATGCTGGACTGATGACTGTTGTTGTAGGAGAACTCGATCCGTGGCAATAGTCTCTCCCATGGCTCTTCGTGGTCCAAAATGCATAGGCGTAGAAGATCCTCCAGTGTCCGGTTGGTGCGCTCCGTATGCCCTTCCGTCTGAGGGTGGAAAGTTGTGCTGAAAGTCAACCGAGAGCTTAGGTAGGCTTGAACTGACCTCCACTCCTTGGATGTAAACCTTTCATCCCAATCTTGCACGATCATCCTGGGCACTCCATGGTAGCGGACAACTGCTCCACAAATCTCCGTACCAGATGATGCGTAGGCAAGTGCACCAGTCGCTGCCAAGTAATAATTCTGGGAATAGCTTCCCCAAATGTCAATCTCGAGGGAATGCAGGTTGGGTATCATGATATCGTCGTAGAAAGATCATTACTAAGAGTTAAATGAAACAACAGAGGTTGGATTTTGATTCCTAATGATAAAAAAACAAAAAGAAAACTAATGCGGTCGTAAGCACCACTTCGCTTGGTGGATGGAACTAGTGCAGGACGCTATCCCGTGATTCGTGAGGCGAATTGACGGAGATCAAGAGGATGGAATGAACATACGTGTGGAGAGTGAGGGTCGTAATCACCTCTTCAACCACCAACGCTAGACTTTGCTAGAGTGGTTCTAGGGCTAGAGTGGAGTGGATGTGAGTGGAGGCGAGTGCATCACAGCTAACAAAAGAGGATGTAACTAACCCAAGCAAACTTCATTCATAGACAAATAAAAGCAAGTTCAGGTTCATTACAAGCTTTAGAGTATAATCCACTATGGAGAAGAGGTTGAATAAACTAAAAGGGGGAAAGCCTAGTCGTGGTTCTTGGCCGGAATGGTGGGTTGTCATTCCACTTCTCGACTCAGACCGTGGTTGCTTCCGGAGGTAAATGGGTTGTCAATCCACTTGTCTTCCTTCGTCTTCTTCCCTTTCCTTCAATCTTTTCTCCCTTTTTGCCCAAATGAGTAGTACCGAAAGATCTCTGTTGCACACTGCTGGTGGCCAGTAACTCTCCAAAGGGTTGAAGATGACTTCGGATCGCCGGAGAAGGCTTCTCGGAGGGTGGAGATGAGTGGAGGACCTGTGGGGGAGAAAAACGGCACTTCACGCACAACAACGGGCCGAAAAATGAAATTGCGTGCCCGAATTTGCGGGAGCATGGGCTTAAATACGGTCAGCAGAAAATCAGAGCGCACGATTAGTGGAGCACGACCGGTGGTCATGCGCACTGACGGTTGATGATCATGCGCCCTGCTCCAAAAAAACCTGCAGCTGGACAGAAAAAATTAATATATATGCGCACGATCAGTGGCGCGCGACTAGAGGTCGTACGCACTGGATCCCATGATCGTGCGATTAGCAATGGCAAAACTCCAGAAAAATGGGATAAACGCGCACGAGCAGCAACATACCACCAGAGGTCGTGCGCACTATGTCCAATTGTCGTGCGATTGCCCTAGACAAAACTTGGAAAAATGGAGAATAGTGCACACGATCGGTGGCTCATAACCAGTGGTCGTGCGCTATAGATCCAATGATCGTGCACAGTGTTCCTGTACCGTTTGGGGTTCGATGAACTGACCACGCACGACCAACGATCGTGCGCTAAGGATTCCACTGACCGTGCACGTGTAAAAATGCACGATCAGTGGCCCTTAGGCGAAAAACATTCCAAAAAAATCTCGGAATGCTCACACGACCTTTGTACTAGCAGTAAAAATAGAAGAAACACCGAAATGGGCATTCCACATTCTCCAGACATAGAAAAACACAAAATAAAGGGCAAAAGTACAATAACTATGAAATCACACTTAAAATGGGCCTAAAGTGCACTTAACATGGAATGGACATAGTAATAAATATGAACAATTATGGATCTAAAGGGTAGTGCATCATCGAGAAAACTGGCCCAGATGAGTCCAAAAATATGTATATAACTTGGACTCATCACACCCCCAGACTTAAACATTTGCTCGTCCCGAGCAAATCATCACTCAATGGATTAGAAAATAGTTAGCTGGCTTAGTAATTTCCAAATAAAGTATTGAGAGAAATCAAATATATCATGAGCATAGAAAATATAATAGACAAACTTTTTAATTATACTACAGAATTTATACTTTTTGAAAGGCGTAAATAAATATTGTATCTACTCAAAATTTGGAATTCTGGAGAATCGTTCGGTCATACGTAGGAAGAAAGTAGGCAGGCCACTCAAGTGAGCATTGCCAAAGACCGGGGCTTAGCATCACCTCTAAAGAAATCCATCAATGTCGGGGACCATACGCTTGCCCGTTCACACTCTCTCCACGGTACTAGTTCGACTCAAGTGTGAATCCGTAGGACTAGTAGGATCGAATGAAGCTTAGGCTAAGGTTTGGTAGTCAAAGATAAACATGGAGGCTACACGCAACCCAAGCGAACAAACAACAAGCTAAACCAATACAGCCCCTCAGAATTGCACGTGTGACACACACCCAGACTTAGCTTGAAAACCGGGTGTGTACATGGCCTAACCCGACCAATATCATGATAAACTTGATGGGGATTCTATTTCTCAATGTAATTATTTTTAGATTTTTTTTCAATTCTCTCCTTTTTCTTTTTCTTTTGCAATCCCTAATTTTTTGTAAGTAGAATTTCTTGTATTCATCCACCACATCACTTGAATTCCACACATCACACCTCGTCAAAATATTAAATTTACAGGAGCTCATGGATTTGGTTGCGATAGGAGGATTGGCTTTAGTCTTTGGTGAATGAAGGTGCAGCAGAATCAAAGGAGGGGTAGGCTCAAACTTGGTTTGCAATGGTTAGCAGCTAGGACATGGTAAACAAGGCTCAAACTAGCCAAATTGATGGCCTACATCACGCTCACGCTTGACTAACCATGCACCAATGCTTCAGAAGTATCTTGGGTTAAGTTCTTAGCCACCGAGAAAGATGATCTTTCCTCCCAACTCGAGCAAAACGAGTCTAGTGACGGTTACACACATCCCTACACTGCCGTTCAATTTCACCAGATTCAACATTTTTGAGTAGTACAAACAATATTTACATCTGCAGAAAAAGTATAAATCTACGAGCATAAAGAAAAATTAAATCTATACTATTTCTACACAGACCATGAGTACTTGATTAGGAGCGCTCCATGAGTTTTGTACTACTCTATCTTAAAATCCTAAGCTAGCACCACTATTTTAAAGTTTACACACAAGCAATGCATTTGACTCGAGCTACGCGCGTGGATAAGATCACGCTTAAGTGGGTGATTCAGTGTGTGGTATAGTGAATTTGAAATACATAAATAATAAACTGGTATGCTATAAAATGTGTGCTTGTATAGTGACCACAGGCATGCTCTCCCCCCAGACATGAATGTGACAACTCGTAAAACTAAACATTCCAAATAATATAAAGAGCTAGGGGTAAGAAGTACCTATGCTCAAAACTGAGCATACCAGTCGTGCTACGAGGTTGTCCGTTAGCGACTGGTTTGTCGCACTTCAAAAATTTCCAGCACCTGTGAATTAAAGATCCCACGCAAAACAATAAAATAGAAATACACATATAAAAAGAAACAAAGCACACAAAACAGGACCAAGTGGCCCTACTTGGGTTGTCTCCCGAGAGCCCTTTTGTTTACCGTCCTTAAGGTGGACTGAATACCTGTATTAAGCATGATATAGAGTTTTATGTCCACAACAAACTAAATAAAAAAAGCTACGCAAGTCCACCAAGCAGTTACTAGCATAAACTATCCAAAAAACTATCAACTAAACGCCAATTTATGATATAGCTCCCCATAAGAGTGAGAAAGGCCAGGGTTTGAAGCTTTAGGGTTCAATTTGGTTTTACCAAACCGGCCCCAAGCCCCTTGCTTCTCTCCCTGGAGAGCAACAAAACGAGTGGATCGCAAAAAACGTTCATTTTTCTTTTTCTCCACTATGGGGGAACGCTGCCTAGCATAATCAACTGACTCTCCATCCAAGGTTTTAGGTTTCATCGTCTCCCATGCCATAGTGGCAACCAGATCCGCCCACGAAACCCTATGATTAAACTGTTTATCTATAATCTCAGCATGAGGAGGTTGAGAATCATGCTCCCATACAGATATAAACTCTGGAATTTCATCAGCAGCCTCCTCATGAACCAACAGCTCCTTCTTCTCTTCCTCATCACCACGCTCTTCTTCAGAGGTACTTCTTCTCTCCTTCTGCTTCCATGTCTCCTGTTTATCTCTATGATCCACATTACTAAACAATTCATCAGTGATAAAAATAGGAGGGGGGTACAAAGGTTCAGTCACGGTGCCAGGAAAGCACGCCGATTTCACCACATTTAGTACAACCACCTGCCCCTTGGAAAAGTCCAATGTGGCGTTGCTTTCCATCAAAAATGGGACTCCCAAGATTGGGATCAAAGTATTTTTGATAGGCCCCAATACTTGGAAATCCATTATAACCTTGGTTCCGTCCATCGTAACTTCAACCTCTTTCACCTCTCCTTCAGTCTCCACCAGAACTCCGTTAGCTAAAACAAGAGAGGTACGATCATCCAGATTTAATTTTAAATTAAACTTCTCGATGTCTTGCAAAGAGAGAACGTTTCTAAAAGATCTGGAATCACAAAGGGTGGAGGTCTCGATGTTGTTTATCATACAAGCGATCACTAGATCCCTACACACCCCCTCTTCCTTCTCAGCAAGACTCCTCCCCTGATCTACAGGGTTCTTTTCTGTGTTGCTTGGAAGAGTCCCTTGGGGACGCTCAGCTAGCACCTGGGCCAATTGTCCCACTTGCAGTTTCAGATTCCGCATAGATGCGGTCTGATTAGCCATATTCGATTGAGCGACCTCAACGAACTTCTCCATCATTTCTTCCAAGTTACTCTTCCTAGGTGCCGAAGGGGTCTGATTATAACCCGGATTAGGTGGCCTCGGTTGGATCTCAGAGGCTAAAGCATCGAATTGATGCTTACCTGGTTGCCATCGTTAGCCACCGGCATTTTGGTTGCACGAAAAGTTGGGGTGATTTCTCACCCCTGGGTTATACGCATTCCCATACGGAACACCCTTATTTTGGTTAGCAATAAAATTCACAGATTCGTTCATATTTAGATTATACAACTCACCAGACAGTTCGTCTCCCGGGCATTCATATGTGTGATGGCCATCCCCGCCGCATCCTTGGCAATAGATTGCCATGATAGGTGTTACAGTGGGTACAACTAATCCAAGAGCGAATATTCCATGGGTGTTCCTTTGAGTATTTCTCCGAGCAGTCCAATATATGTTGTGTGAGGTTGTATCTTGCAGAAGCCTCGAGGCTACCTCAGGTGTAAGGTTCATCAATGAACCTCCTTCAACGGCGTCAATCATAGCCCTATAATTGGGCTCGATGGCAAAGTAGAACTGGCCCACCACGTTCCAAGGCTGGAACTCATGGTTTGGGCATTTCCGCAGCAAGTCATTGAAGCATTACCACGCCTCCGCCAGGCTCTCCTGATCGAACTGGCAGAAGTTACCTATCTCCTGACGCAGGTTTGCAATCTTTTCTACAAGATTGAACTTCTCCAGGAATCGCGCGGTTAAGGTACCCCACTTTGTGGCAATTCCCGGAGGTAATTTGTGCAGCCACGCCTTGGCTTTATCACGTAGTGAAAACGGGAATAGCTTCATATTCACTGTTTCATCGGGTATTCCGCTGTAACGGAAGGTCCTGCATATCTCAGAAAAATCCGAGAGATGCATGTGTGGGTCCTCGCTCGGCAACCCGGAGAACTGAGCGTTGATGCGTATCATGTTCAAAATGGCTGGTCTGATTTCAAACTGCAGGTTAGGGATGGCCGGCCCAAAAGCTGGATACACACTCCCAATAGCGGGGTACTGTAGTCTCTCATCGTGAGAGGCCTCGGCCTATTTACCTCATTCTCATCAACATGCTGCCCTCCAGCAACAGCTCCATTCCCTCTCGGACCATCCCTATGCATTGGCTGTCCCTGCCGGTTTTCAATATTCTCATCAGCGTTTGGCCCTAAGATGGGCTCTTCCCCTCTTCCATTGCCTCCAACCTGAATTAGATTGTGATCCATCTCTATCCGAGCATTTGTGGTACGCCTCCGTGCTCGAGTGGTCCTCTATATTTCAGGATCGTAGGCAAGAAACTCTCCTGATCCTTGTCTCTGCATACACCAAAGATGACAACAAAACAAAAATAAAAAACAACAACTCTTGAGTAACTACCTTCGACAACCCAGATCACTTACGCCTGCATTCCCCGGTAACGATGCCAAAAACTTGATGCGTCGGCAAGTGCACTGGTCGCTGTCAAGTAATAATTTGGGAATAGCTTCCCCGAATGTCGATCTTGAGGGAATGCAGGTTGGGTATCGTGATAGCGTCGTAGAAAGATCATTACTAAGAGTTAAACGAAACAACAGAGGTTGGCTTTTGATTCCTAATGGTAAAAAACAAAAAGAAAACTAATGCGGGTGGTAAGCACCGCTTCGCTTGGTGGATGGAACTAGTGCAGGCCGCTATGCCGTGCTTCGTGAGGCGAATGGACGGAGAGCAAGCGAATGGAATGAACACATGTGCGGAGATTGAGGGTCGTAATCACCTCTTCAACCACCAACACTAGCCTTTGCTAGAGTGGTTCTAGTGTGTGAGTGGAGTGGATGTGAATGGAGGCGAGTGCATCACAACTAACAAAAGGGGATGTAACTAACCCAAGCAAACTTCATTCATAGACAAATAAAAGCAAGCTCAGGTTCATTACAAGTTTTAGAGTACAATACACTATGGAGAAGAGGTAGAATAAACTGAAAGGGGGAAAGCCTAACCGTGGTTCTTGGCCGGAATGGTGGGTTGTCAGTCCACTTCTCGACTCAGACCGTGGTTGCTTCCGGAGGTAAATGGGTTGTCAATCCACTTGTCTTCCTCCGTCTTCTTCCCTTTCCTTCAATCTTTTCTCCCTTTTTGCCCAAATGAGTAGTACCGAAAGATCTCTGTTGCACACTGCTGGTGGCCGGGAACTCTCTGAAGGGTTGAAGATGACTTCGGATTGCCGGAGAAGGATTCTCGGAGGGTGGAGATGAGTCGAAGACCTGTGGGGGAGAAAAATGGCACTTCATACGCAGCAGCGGTCCAGAAAATGAAATTGCATGCCCTAATTCGCGGGAGCACGAGCTTAAATATGGTCAGCAGAAAATCAGAGTGCACGATCAGTGGCGCACAACCGGTCATCGTGCGCTCTAACGGTTGATGATCGTGCGCTCTGCTCCAGAGAAACCTGCAGCTGGACAGAAAAAATTAATATATATGTGCATGATCAGTGGCGAACGTGCGTACTGGATCCCATTATTGTGCGATTAGCAATGGAAGAACTCTAGAAAAATGGGATAAACACGCACGAGCAGTGGCGCACCACCAGAGGCCGTGCGCACTATGTCCAATGGTCATGTGATTGCCCCAGACAGAACTTGGAAAAATGGAGAATAGTTCGCACGATCAGTGGCTCATATCCAGTGGTCGTGCGTTATAGATCCAATGATCGTGCGCTGTGTTCCTGTACCATTTGGGGTTCGATGAACTGATCACGCACGACCAGCGGTCGTGTGCTAAGGATTCCGCTGACCATGCGCGTGTAACAATGCACTATTAGTGGCCCTTAGGCGAAAAACATTCCCAAACAATCCTGGAACACTCACACGACCTTTGTACCAGCAGTAAAAATAGAAGAGCCACTAAAATGGGCATTCCACATTCTCCAGACACAGAAAAACACCAAGTAAAGGGCAAAAGTACAATAACTATAAAATCACACTGAAAATGGGCCTAAAGTGCACTTAACATGGAATGGACATAGTAACAAATATGAACAATTATGGCTCTCAAGTGTAGTGCATCATCGAGAAAACTGGCTTAAATGAGTCCAAAAATATGTATATAACTTGGACTCATTACCAGATCACCGACCGGAGCGTTCTTCCTAATTGGAATAAACCTAGCCACCTTCATCAATCTATCGACGATCACCAAAATCGAATCGTTCCACGCATGAGATCGGGGTAGCCCATGTATAAAATCCATGACTATGTCCTCTAACTTCCACTCCGGCACTAGAAGTGGCTGCAATAATCCGGCCAGACTCTTGAACTCCGCCTTTATGAGCTGGCAAGCCTCGCAATGCATCACAAAGTATGTGATATCTTTTTTCATGCCCAGCCAATGCATCGTCCTCTTCAGATCTGCTGTTATCTTCGTGATCCCCGGGTGCACTGAATATTTGCTGCAGTGTGCCTCTGTCATAATATCTTCCTGAATTCGGCCTCCTACTGGTATATAAACTCAGCCTCTAAAGCATAGCAGCCCATCTCTCAGAGAGTAATCCCCTGTCGTGCCTTCCTCCAAGGACCTGAAAATTGGCTCCATCCTCATATCCAGCCTCTGCCCATCCCTGATACAATCCCAGATGTCATCAGTGGTACTCATCGATGTCAGGTACTCCTCGTAAAGCTCTGGATCGTCCTCGGATACCCGAGATATCTTCATCTCTTCCAACATCTGCACCAACTCCATAGCCATTAGTTGTGGCTCTGCTCCTGATGTGGTGGATCTCCGGCTCAGAGCATTTGCTACCACGTCAGCCTTCCCGGGATGATAGTGCATGGTATACTGGTAGTCTGACAAAAACTCTACCCAACGTCTCTGTCAAATGTTCAGCTCATTTTGCGTATCCACGTACTTCAAGTTCTTGTGGTCTGAGAAGATATCACAGTAGACACAGTAGAGGTAGTGCCTCTAGATCTTCAGAGAGAAGATAACCGCTCCCATCTACAAGTCGTGCACTGGGTAGTTTTGCATGTGTTTCTTCAGCTGTCTGGAGGCATAAGCTATCATGTGCCTGTTCTGCATCAGAACGGCACCCATCCCTAGGTACGATGCTGTTGGAACACCCTATTACTAATTTGGGCAAGGATCACTATGTTTTTAGGAAACTGGTTTGACTTAGTTGTATAGTTGAAAAGGTCAACTTAGAATGAGTCTAAGGCTTAGAACTTAGGTTTGAAGCTGCCCCAAGCCCATTCAAAGATCAGGTTTCAGTGTTGAGACAAAGACAAATATCGTCAAACTCCAGTCGACGAAACGTTGAACTCAGTTCGACGTTCTCTGAGCTCAACTCTACAAGTCGTCGAACTCCGGTCGACGATCTTCGAGCTCAGATCGACGCTCTGTCTTCAGCTATTTTCCAAATCGCTGAGCTCAGGTCGACGATCGTAGAGCTCAGGTCGACGTTTTCTGTCTACTGTTTAAATCCAATCTCTGAGCTCAGGTCGACGATCGTAGAGCTCAGATCGACGATTTCTGTGAGAGATCGATGCTTTCAGAATTCAAATTCAAGAACAGTTATGGAATATATTCAGAGTTATTTTCTACATTTATTACAAAGGACTTTCTAGCCATTTCAAGCAATCTGATGCAAGTTTCAAGGAAGGACTAAATGGAATATTGCTTAGGACTTTCCCCAGATACAGTTGTCAATTATGGAAGCCATTTATGACTGAATAACGGCCATCTCAGTCAGATTTTTGATATACTCCTACAGAAGAGAATAGAAGATAACAACAACACACATAATATAGAAGATAGAACAATATACAACTTCTTTGATCAATAGTTCATCTTCTACTAAATCTTCAAGAACACAAGAAACTTCTGTTACTCAACTTCTCCAAATCTTCAAGTGTTCAAAAGCTTCAACATCAAGGACTCCAGACATCACACATTTCAACAACTGCTGAAATCATATTTTGCTGGAGATCTAAAGCATCTAAAGACCTATCACCCTAGCAAAGCTCTCCTTCCTGAACCCTTACAGATCTCAGGGGGAGCTTTGACAACATCTTCCACTTGTCTTCTCTGAGATAGTTGACAGAGAAGAACAACTCAACTCTTTCTTTCTTTTTCCTTTCCCTCCTGTAAAAGATTTTTTCAAAACTCCCTTCAAAAGTTCTGAGACTAGTTTCTGAGACCTTGTCAAAACTCAGTGGTGGCAAGACACCTTATCAAAAAATCTAGTTTTGGTTTTTGAGCACCTTATCAAAAGATCATTGGTGCCTAGGACACCTGATCAACTATTCCTGCAGTGGATTCCTACCAAGGGTGGTAGAAGAGTGGATGTACCCAGGTTATTGGGGAACCACTATAGATCCTTGTGTCATCTGGTTTGTTGTGTGTTTGACTTTGCTGTGTGCTGTGTGGTTTCTTATTTTCTTGCTTTAGTTTTTACTTTACTGCAAGCACCTTACACATATACATAAATTAAGTCTTTCACTGCTTTACAGTTTTAATTGTAAATTATTTTAAAAATACTCTATTCACCCCCCCCCCCCCCCCCTCTAGAGTGAAGATAGATCTTACTCTCACTTTCAATTGGTATCAGAGCGAGGTTGGTTACTCAACATCTGGATTTTCAACAGATTGGTTGAACAGGCTAACACCTGAACCAAAAGATCTCTGATAAGATCAATCTTTGATAGAAGGGTATTACTTTCTATATTATATTTATTTTTATACAAAACCATGGCACAGAACAAAGACTATGCTAGCACCAGACCTCCAGTGTGCAATCTTTCCAAGTTTGCACTCTGGAAGGCAAGGATTAGACTGTATATGAATTCTATTGATGAGGACATCTTTAATTCTGTTTTGACAGTTTGTCCAACACCTCCAGAGACCACAAGTACAAGTGTTGTTCCACCTCCCTCAGGAACAGATGCAGACATAAAGAAATGGAAAGTTGTAGATGCAAAGGCCATGAATATCCTTGCTCAGACTATGTCTGATGAGATATTCCAAAAGATGGCTAAATGTAGTTCAGCAAAAGAGATATAGGACAATTTGTCTGAAATTGTCTCAGGATCTGCTGATGAAAGGAAGGACAGGAGATCCCATCTCATAAGCTAATATGAGAACTTCAAGAAAGGAGAAACTGAATCAGTGGCTGACATGTACAACAGACTCAGCCTAATATTCAGTGAACTAAAAACACTGGACAAGGAGATCTCTCTTACTGAACTAAATGACAAGATCCTAATGTGTTTCCCTAGCACTTGGGACTCAAGGATCTGGCCAATTAAGGATGCCAGAAGCCTAACTGAGATTACTACTGAAGCTTTGTTGGGCAAGCTCAAGTCCTATGAGCTGCTCATCAAGAACAGAGAGGAAGAACAAAAGAATGTTTCTCCAGCCATCAAAAAGGAGAAGACCATAGCATTCAAAGCTACAGAAGATCTGCCTGAAGACAAGGTCACAGGCAATGAAGAATTGATGAGCCTACTGACCAAAAGATTCTATAAGATGGCTAGGAAAGATTTCAGAAAAAGGTCATCCAGAGGGCATGAGAAGCCAAGGTATGACAAATCTAATAACAATAAAGAAATTATCTATTTTGGATGCAGGAAACCAGGCCATATTGTGCCTGACTGTCCAGAAAATCAGAATAAGGACAAGAAGGACAGGAAAGATAGGAGAAAAGACAAGGACTCCAGGGGAAATAACAGCAACAAATCCTCCTCCATCAAAAATAAACATACAAGGAAGGGGTTTGTAGCTGAAAGCTGGAGTGACACTGAAGAAGAATCAGAAGCCTCATCCAGCTCAAGTGATGATGAGGATGATGCTGAGGAAAAAGAATTCTGCATGATGGCTATCAATGTCTCTCAGCAAAACTCTGATGCGGAACAAGAGTGTGATTCAAAATCTGAAGCTGAAACTGGAACTGAAGAGGACCAGGTAATCAATTCCTTTGATTTTACTTTAGAGGACTTTAGATCTGAATTTAAGGCACTTTGTTTAGACCTGTTAAAGTCTGAGAAAGAGATTATCTCTCTCAGAAATCAATTGTCAGAACATAGCACCTTAAAATCAGACAACCTCAAACTCTCTGAGGAGTTAGAATGTTGTAGGGAGGAGATAGCTTCAATGAAGAGTGAGTTATCCCAGGCAAAGAAGTTTGAAGAATCCCTTAATGGGAGAAGCATCAGACTGATGGACATCACAAGCACAGTGAACTCAAGATTCAACAGTACACTGGGCTTGGGTGCTTCATCCAGCCAACCTATAGTATTAATAACCCCAATTAAATTTATTTCTGATAAAGGAAATGGTGTTATAGAGGTAGCTAGGAAGAATCCAGATCTACCTAAGGAAAATCAAGTTCAACAGAAAACGTCGAATAGAGGTCGACGATCGTCGAACAGAGCTCGATGATCTCAGGCTGAAACGTCGAACTCAGATCGATGACTTCTGAACTCTGAACTCTGGTATAGTCGATCTTCGAACGAAGCTCGACGATCTGACCCAAGATTGTCGAACTCAGGTCGACGATCGTCGAACAGAGCTCAGAGCTTTGAAACTTCTTTCAGAGGTAAATATCAAGTCAATCCTAAAAGTCATTCATCCCAATACTTCAACCCTTATACTGAATGGATAGTACCTCCTAGGAGATACCATCCTGAAGGTTATAAGAGTCAGTCAGGGATGTCTTTTATTTCTGAATTTAAAGGATATCAACCTAGGCCCAAGGTAAACTGGGTCAAAAACATATAAACTGATTATGTGCAGGTGAAGACCTATCCAGAGGTGACCCAACAATGGTATCTGGATAGTGGGTGCTCAAAGCACATGACAGGGAACAAGGAGAACCTATCATACTTTATAACAAAACTTGGACCCAAAGTAATTTTTGGTGATTCAAACATTGGTCAAACAAAAGGATATGGTGATGTTCAGATTGGGTCAGTCACATTCAAGAAAGTGGCTTATGTGGAAGGACTGAAGCACAACCTAATCAGCATCAGTCAACTCTGTGATTAAGGATATCAAGTGACATTCAACAAATCCTTATGCAACATCAAGTCAGAGGATAACACAACAGTGTTAACAGGTAAAAGGAAAGGTAACATTTATCTTGTAGATTTTCTTTCAACCAATACAGATATCTACCTATTTAATTCAGTCTGCAAACCAAATAATTTATGGCATAAGAGACTAGGACACTTAAACCTTAGAACCATTGCTAGGCTGTCCAAGGACAACCTTGTTAGAGGACTACCTTCTGGCCCCTACAAGAAGGAAGGACTCTGCAGGGAGTGTGTGCTCGATGCCTTCTCCAGTAATCGTAAGAGCAGGGGAGGGTTGTCGCTGAGAGATGCGAGCCGGCGATCCCAGCTTCCGCAAGTCTGGCTCCTTGACCTCAGCGGTAGGAAGTGAGTCCTGCGGACGTAGGGCAGAGGATGGCTCGGGCGCATCAGCAGGAAGACTCTCGACCCTCGATGCTGAGGCCTCGCCACCATGATCCTGCTCGGTGGTGAGGTCCACAAAGTCCCCACCATCAGGGTCCAGAGCAGGACAGTTAGAGGAGCCAGAGTCGTTGACCAGGGTATTCTTCAAGTCAGCAAAAATGTGTTCAGCCTCGGGTGGAAAAGGCCTCGCCCTATTGACCGAGCCGAATTCGGCGAAGCGGCGAGCCGGGGCGTTCAGATCGGTCAGGGCCGCGGCACTAAGAGCGGTCTTCTCGCGGGATTTCGCGAGTCGTTCCAGGACCTCTTTAGGGAGAGGCATCTCGGCAGGGTTCAAAGAAGGGGAAGGTCCGAAGGGGGAGGTCTGCCCAGTAAGCAGGGTATGTATATATAGCCGTCGGTAGGCCCCACCAGAAGATTCCTTTTGGCCCCTGTCGCACTCGCAGGATTCTATGGGGTTGGATGTTTATTTCCGAGCTTGTGCCAACCTCGCAAAGAGCAGGGATTGTGTACAACCCCGTATCCCGCGAGTGGGTCAACAGGAGCCAAACCGACCGGCTCAGACCTCCCCAGAGCCCCAGGCGAGTTCAGCGGAGTATGCCGAGACCAGCATGCCGAGTACGGGCTCGGCAATCGTCGGGCCGAGCTCGGAGTTCGTGGAGCCGAGCCCGACGAAAGGAAATCGGTTCATCGAGCGAGCAGATCCGACCGAGTACGTGCTCGCCCAGAGTCAAGGGGCAGGCGAGTACCAATTATCCTGTCACTCGCGAGCAGGGGCTTCAGAGCCCAACTCGCCCAGGCCCAAGGTGAGGCGAGCCAGGCCCTCGTCGAGTGGATGTTATCTCAGGGCCAGCTCGCCCCTCAGATGTGGTGTATTTTTACTATGTTACCCCCTTTGGTCTGCCTATAGTCCTCGAAAACAGTGAAGGTTGGATATTTGCAGGCCGTCTTTTCCTATAAATAGGACCCAAGGGGTACCTCAGAAGGACACACTTACTTGTGCCCGGTCTTCTAGTGCTTTCTGAGGTACCTTAGCTTCAGCACTTGGCTAAGGAGGGGAAGCGCTCTAAGATCTTCCGGGTGTGTGGTGGGACCTCCGTGCTGGAGCCTTGGGTCTGTCCCTGATCCTTTCTTCTTAGTATTTCAGGCTCGTGTGGAGAGAAGTAAGTGTGCGACCACCCCTTCCCCAAGGGTCGGACTCCACAGAGACCGATTTCTCGATTTCAACAATTTTCCTTCTCTACATGTTCTCTGATAAAATGAAACTTAATTTCTATATGCTTGGTCCAACTGTGTGATACAGGATTCTTAGCAATAGAAATAGCACTTGAAGAATCACAAAATAGTGGAATTCTACTTACCTGGATGTCATAATCTTCTAGTTGATGCTTTATCCACATTAATTGTGCACAGCAGCTACCTGTAGCTATATACTCTGATTCAGCTGTTGATATGGCTACACTAGTTTGCTTCTTGTTGTTCCATGGCACCAGCCTCCCACCAACGAATTGACAAGTTCCTGTGGTACTCTTCTTGTCTTCTTTGCATCCAGCAAAGTCTGCATCTGAGAAACCAGTTAGTAGTAAATCTTTATTCTTAGGGTACCAAAGGCCTAGATTAGGTGTGCCCTTAAGATATCTCAATATTCTCTTAACTGCAGTATAATGAGATTCCTTTGGGCATGCTTGATACCTAGCACAGTCATATGTTGCATACATGATGTCAGGTCTACTAGCAGTCAAATAGAGTAGGGAGCCAATTATCCCTCTATACAAAGACTCATCAACAGGTTTCCCTACCTCATCTTTGCCTATAGGCATACGTGTTCCCATAGGAG
The DNA here is from genome assembly GCA_039513925.1 of Platanthera zijinensis. NCBI lineage: Eukaryota > Viridiplantae > Streptophyta > Magnoliopsida > Asparagales > Orchidaceae > Platanthera > Platanthera zijinensis. Next base: position 130,464,028 of record CM077091.1, read on the forward strand.
TTTTCATGGTAGAAGCTGATTCCAAACCATACTTCTTAATCAACTCCTTGGTGAACTTAGACTGGTATATGTATAATCCACTCTTAGTTTGTCTAACTTGAAGTCCCAAGAAGAACTTCAGCTCACCCATACTGCTCATCTCAAACTTCCCTTGCATAAGTTTGGCAAACTTCCTACAAAGGTTGTTTTCAGTAGAACCAAAGATAATGTCATCCACATATATTTGGACTAGTATTATCTTACCTTTTGATTCCATATAGAATAGAGTTTTGTCTATCTTTCCTCTAGAGAATAAATTCTCAATTAGGAAGGCAGGCAAGGTTTCATACCAAGCCCTTGGAGCTTGTTTCAAACCATATAGTGCTTTCCTAAGCCTATATACATAATCAGGAAAGTGAGAGTCTACAAAACCTGAGGGTTGTTCAACATAGACTTCTTATTTTAAATCACCATTCAGAAATGCTGATTTCACATCCATCTGGTATACCTTGAACCCTTAATAGGCAGCATAGGCCAAGATCAGCCTTATAGCCTCCAGCCTTGCCACTAGAGCAAAGGTTTGATCAAAATCAATACCTTCCTCTTGCATATAGCCTTTTGCTACCAGTCTAGCCTTGTTCTTGACTATAGTGCCATTCTCATCAAGCTTGTTCCTGTAGATCCACTTAGTTCCTATTATGTTGTGATCCTTAGGTTTTGGCACCAGTTCCCAGACTTTACACCTTTTGAACTGACTGAGCTCTTCTTGCATTGCATCAATCCAGTTGGTGTCTTGCATTGCTTCTTCAATCGTCCTGGGTTCTATTTGAGACAGAAAGCTAGAACATAGAACTGTACTCATGCTCCTGCTCCTTGTTATAACACCCTGACTTGCATCACCAATGATTTGGTGAGCTGGATGATCCTTCAAGTGTCTCCTTGTTGGAGGAAATCTGTCAGCATTATGGCTTTCTCCAGTTTCCTCAACTTGATGCTCCACATTGTCTTCTTCATCCAGTGGGACTTGTTCTCCCCCTGGATAGCTGACATCTTTATCTTCATCCAGCCTAGCAGGAACATCTTCATTGATGGTCAGCTTGTCTAGCTTATCTGTTAGACCTGTAGAACTAACTGAAGAACTAGATAATTCACTGTTAATAAACTTTGACTCATCAAATACAACATGCACAGATTCTTCTACAACTTGGGTAGTCAAGTTGTAGATTTTGTATGCTCTACTTTGGTTGTTGTACCCAACAAATATCCCTTCTAGGGATTTGGCAGCAAACTTAGTTTGATAGTGCTTACCATTGACTATTACAAAACACTTGCTACCAAAGATTCTGAAGTAAGATATGTTTGGTTTTCTTCCTTTCAAAATCTGGTAGGGAGTCATCTTGTGTTTCTTGTTGATGGAGGCTCTATTGAGCACATGATATGCAGTATTTACTACCTCTGTCAAGAAGTATTCAGGGAGAGTAGTGTCATTTAGTAGTGTTCTACTGGCCTCAATTAGAGTCCTATTCTTTCTTTCAGTAACACCATTTTGCTGAGGAGTTCTAGGTGAAGAGAATTCCTGATGAATCTCAAGTTCTTCACAGAATTTTTTCATACATTCAGACTGAAATTCAGTTCCATGGTCACTTCTGATTTTTGACCACTGAAGTGTTGTATTCATTCTGTATTTGTCTAACAAAAGTCTGAAAAATTGTTGGGGTTTCAGATTTCTGCTTCAAGAAGAAAATCCATATATATCTAGAATAGTCATCCACAACAACAAGTGTGTATACTTTCCTACCAAGACTGTGAACTGGCATAGGACCAAACAAATCCATATGCATGAGATACAAACATCTCATTGAATCTTTGATGTCAAGCATTTGAAAAGAGGACTTAGTCTGCTTGCCTTTTTGGCAAGCTGAACACACACCCTCTTTGATGCACTTAACTTGAGGACCATTCCTCACTAAACTCATGCTGAACAACAGTCCTATAGACCTATAGTTCAGATGTGCTAGCCTCTTGTGCCATTTGACACATAGAGAAGCTTTCTCTCCTGCAACCAGACAAATGGGTGAGTTGTTAAACTCACAATCTATGTTAAGGCAATACACATTTCCTTTCCTAGTGCAAGTCAAAATGATCTCATGATCACTTGACCTTCTTATTTGGCACTCCCCTTTAAGAAAAGAGATGTCATAACCTAGATCACTAAGTTGACTTATTCTAATCAGGTTATGTTTCAAACACTTCACATAAGCCACTTTATTGGTTGTAATTGAATCACTAGTGATGTTACCAAATCCTTTTATGATTCCCTTTTCTGATCCATCAAAGATAACTTTGGGTCCATTCTCTATGGGCACATAGTCCCTCAACATTCTCCTTATTACAGTCATGTGTCTGGAACAGCCACTATCCAAGTACCATATAGGGGTATGGTCACTTGGATTCACCTGCAACACATAAAGAATCACTTACCCTTAGAACCCAACTTGCTAGTGGGTCCTAGGTCCTTGTTAGTTTGAAATCCTACAACTGATCAAACAGGAAAACTACTCTTTGTTTTAACACTTGTGTTAAACCAGCAATCCATGGCAAAGTGGCTCACCTTGCCACAACACCAACACTCAAACCTATTATACCTTTTCTTAGGTACAGGCTTTACTACTTTGTTGTCAGCAATCTTGTTAAGTGTTGGTGCTGGAGCAACATACTTCAAGAATTCCTCTTGAATATGATGAGCATGCCTATAGAGTGGCCTATTGGCATTTACACCCTTGCTAATGAGATTTTCATGCTCACAATGACCATGTTTAGTGTCATGATCATACCTGTTAGTAGGATTCACCACCTTCTTAAAGAAAATAGGGGGCTTAACAGCTAGAGGCTGAACTAGGGTCTTACCTTTTTTATAAGAATTGGTAGCCCTAGTTCTTCCCTTAAAGCCTAGACCAGTCTTCCCTTTATGTGAAATAAAATTATCTATCAAGGGTAAGACATATTTTGGCTTTGAGAATTTAGCCACTAGCTCTCTCTCTTGCTGAAGTTTTGCCTCCAGTTTTTTGATATGATTCTCTTTGAAAGAGATTGTGTCCATCTAAATAACAGTAATGTTCTTCAATTTGATAACCTCATTCAGTTTTAGATCCAACAGCTTTTATGAATCTGCAGCAGCCAGCTTAAGAGACTTAATCTCTTTGGCCTGCTCTTTAACAAGAAACTTGCTCTTCTTCAGAGCATGCAACAACCCACCATACTCATCAATGAGCTGGTGAACATCCCCCTCAGACTCAGATCCATCCACTTCTTTTGAAGCAGATGCTTCTGATTCTGATCCAGTAAAGTAATCGGAAACTAGGGGAGAATTGTTTACCTTGCTTGGTCCAGGCTGATCATGGCACTGATCATCTTCAAATTAAGCCATCAGCCCTTTACAGCAATGTTCTTCAACTCCATTTATGAAGTCCAGCATTTGTAGGAATTCTAGTTCCATAGAATCCTCTTCTGTTGAGAATAGCCCAACATATGCTTCTGCTTCTTCGTCTCCAGATTGAAGATGAAGAGTCTGTCTAACTCTTCTCCTTCTGAGCAACTAGAGACTTCTCCTTCTTGCCTTTGACTTGATGCTTCTTCTTGTCCTTTGACTCCTTTCTTTTGTCAGGACAGTCAGCTATGACATGTCCAAGCCTGTTGTAGCAATAACACACAATCTTAATATTAGATTATTTACCAGGTTTAGAGGCATACCTGACCTCCTTGGGTGTCTTCTTCTTCCTGTAGTATACATCCTTGAAATAGGATGTTGAAGATGGACTGGTTCTCCACTTCTTCTTCTTCATGAATCTTTGGAATTGCCTTGTAAAGGCAGCAAAGTCTTCATCAGAAGTGTGGCTATCTGATGTGTTGTTGTCAGGAATTCCTTCTTCTACTTCAGCACTCCTTCTAGGTGGAGAAGGAGATTTTCACCTGCCCTTTCTTGAGCCTTCAGCCTTGAAGGCCACTGACTTTTTCTTATGCTCAGATCTGCTGCTCTTCTCCTCCTCTTTCCTGGTAGTAAGCTACATTTCATATGATAGCAGCTTTCCAAATAGTGTAAGTGGAGGTGTATCAGCCAGCCTGGCTACTTCTCTGATGACACATATCTTAGTGTCCCAATACTTTGTTAGGGACCTAAGAAACTTATCATTCAGTTCATAAGTGCTGAAGACCCTTCCATAGGTCATCAGCGCATTCACTATTATGAATAATTTCTTATAGCATTCAGCTATGCTGTCAGATTTAGCTTGTTTAAATCTCCCATACTCCCGATTCAGCATTGACTTCTTGTCCTCTCTGACTTCTTCTGTGCCCTCCATGTAGACAATCAATGTGTCCCATATTTCTTTGGAGGTTTTATAATGCACCAGATTCTGAAATGGTGCATCATCTATAGCACTCACAATAATATTCTAAGCTCTTTTGTCTAGTGTTGCCAAGATGATTTCATCCTTTGTCATCTCAGAATAACTCTTTGGAGTTTGAATGTTAGCATCAAGAACTGATACCTTCATTGGAATGAAGGGGTCTTCTTGTACTGCGATATATATTCTTGGATCAGATGCTTCCATAAATAGCCTGACCCTTTCTTTCCAAATGCCAAAGGATTCTTTCCTGCATATGGGCAATTTCATAGATCCAAATTCCTTTTGACTCTCATTTGAACTCATTCTTGTTATCTGTTATTTGCCTTGGAGAAATACTCTGATTGTTAGGTCAAACTTTGAGTAACCTCCCTCTGATACCACTTGAAAGACTTTCTTTCAAGAGCCTAAACACATAGAGGGGGGTGAATAGGTTCTAATCTTTTAAAGTCTTTTTAGGCAAACAGTTAGATAATTCTTCAGCACAGATTAATCAAAACACAGAACATAAGACACATCACTGATGCAGGCCACTCCCTAAAGAAAATAAAGCACGAAAAGACAAAAGGATTCCTAAGGGGAATTTAAGCAAACACGTGGTGTGCGCGCAAAACTCAGAATTTCGGCAGAGTTTCGTTTAAAATATTGCGATCTCACAAAGGGGAAAACTCTCATCCAAACCTGCACGACATAGGCATACACTAACATCATAACCTAACCATACATCTAGCATCACATCACATCATTTCCATCCACATGGAGAGAGATCCGGACTAAAGCTTCGATTCGAAAAATAGTCCAAATGCAACCCTCAAAACAAAACTAACGAGGATATACCAAATCCTCTTGATCCATTCGAAACCAAAGGCTACACAAACCCCGGTTTGCAAACGTCCAAGGGGACCTACCCTTACGGAAATCTTCGCGAAAATCGGATATAAAAGCAATAACAAATTCAGATTTTATAACGCAAACTTGAATCAATTGTTAGGATAAAATTTTGAAACCAAAGTCTCCACTACACTTACAATACAAGATGAAGTTCACACAAGTTTAGGGGGAGAAAATCGTTACCCAAATCTGAAATTAGAGAGGAGGAGGAGGAGACAGAGAAAGATAACTATGGAAGAGTCGCACTTCCTCGGGTTCACCGGAGTCACACCGGATGAGGAGAACCGAGCCGCCTTCTTCGGAGTCACACCGGAGGAGGTAGGGGTCGCCGGAGCAGCAAGGAGCAGCCCAAAGGGGCGGCGGCAGCAGCAGGTCGGCGTTTCCTGGGCGTCGGGTTTCGGCTAGGCTGAATAGGAGCGGGGGCTTTGGAGCCAACCGAACACTTAGGGTTTGGTTTAATTTTTTTTCTTCTCTTCAATATCCTCTCCAACTTCTCATACACATATATATATTAACATACACCTCTCCATCCACCCTTCATCAAGATCAAAACTAAATCCTAGCTACTAATAATGTTTTAATCAAAAATTGGAAATAACAAACATCGCAATAAAGAGACTTATGGAAATGATTTATGAAAATAAAGATAGGAGGATTATAATATTATTTCCAAAATTAAATAATCATTATAATCGTAATGACGTGACGAAATGCCGGCGGCGGCGGTGGCGGAGGTGACGACAGTTGCGGCAACGACCATCAATGCCCACGAACATGTAGCAGCGGCAATCAAAAGAGAGATCCATGTGGCGGAGGCGGCGACGGTTGCGGCAACGACCATCAATGTCCACGAACATATAGCAGCGTCAATCAAGAGAGAGGTCCGTGTTGGCACGGGCAAATGGCGGGGCATCCTCGTCATCAATCCTCCCCCGCTCAAAATCACTCATCTCCGATAAGTGGCTAGGGAGAGAATAGCAGGAGGCAGCAACATCTACAGGTAGCATAGCAAGAGCGAACATCCACGGGGTAGGACAAGCATTGCGGGCGTCCACAATAGAACAGAACCTGTCATGAGCAAGAACAGCAGAAAACCTCATAGATGTGTCAACATAAAGAAAAGCAGCGCAGATCTTACCATCCAATGCGAGAACCAGGAAACCCAAATGGAAGAGCGACACGGAAAAAATCTTACCTCTCAACCCACGAGAATTCGAAGTGGAAGAGAGAAACGTCGGAGAAAGTCGCTCATATGGAGACCAGATTTACAAAATTAAATCCAAAAAATTGAAATGCGGTGAAAAACCGATTGCATCGTAAAAATCCAAAGAAATTGTATTAAACCCAAAATTCTTGAAAATCATGAAAGGATCGGCGCTCCAATGTAATAATTTTGTTACGGAGCCCGAAGGTATCCATTCGGGGGCTAACCAGACTAAATTAGAATCAACAATTCTGCAGTTAGAAGCTCTCGCAGGTGAGCGGACGTGAAAGTGATGCAACTCATAGACACTAGCATAAGGCAACGATATGTTTACATGCAGTTCGTACCAGGATGGACGAAAGATATGCGCAATTTGATTTGGCGAGTAACAATGTCGTGAGGGAACCAAATCAATAGGCACAGTCGCCGTGAAATCATACGCAGTCGCAAATGAAAACATGCTTGTCGGCGGATACTCACTAATACATAGCCCACTAGTCATATCAAACGGAGGTGCTAATAACGACGGTTTAACTAAGTGGATCGGACTAGGTAAAATCAATTCGTGTCCTAACAAGTCCGCTAATGGATCCAAAAGTACGGCTCCCTCGTAAAGTAAATCTTCCAACTCAGTAGGTACATCAGCTAACTCTAGGTCATCGTACGGTTCCTCAACTATCATAGGAGATAGGCCTGAAATATGATCGAGGGGAGGTGGGTTAATCCCAGGGAGGGATACCTCAGAGGAGACATCATCATCCAGGTCACTAGGATATCCAATCTCCTCATCGTCACTACAGTGGTCAGAAGAATCGGCATCGCCCTCAGTGGCGGGCTCAGACGTCGCAGCTAAAAGAGCCAAAGCCCTAGGCTTTGTGGGGCACTCCACGGCATAATGGCCAATCAACCCACAAGCATAGCATATAACGTTCTCCTTGCAACTCTTAACTATTTGCCTAGGCTTATCCCGCGGTCTTATAGCATCCCTAGTTGAGACAACGATAGGTGGCGGGACAGAGGACCTAACCTTTTCCTTCTCACTAGCGGTAGGTGTACAAGTGCTCGAAATAGTCAGATCTTGGCGGAGCAAGGATCTAGCGTGAGGTTTATAGTCACTCCTATGATCAGAAACGGGTCTAGTGCCCTGGCGGGGAGAAACAAAATCATGAGATATCCGAGTATGGGAGTACGAGGGGACATACTGGTTCGACGTAGGCAAAATCCCCTCCTCCTTCTCTCTTTCCTTCCTTCCCCTAGCCGAATTTGGCTTCTTCCCCCCATTGGGTTGCAACTCACTCAAATAATCAGAAGACGGAGAGCGGCAGTATGGAGGGTAATACTCATCCGTTAACAAATTCTTCATAATCCCCCAACCTACAAGTGAGTCGTCGAGGGACGTCCCAAAACGTCGCTCCTCATTGAGCCAAAAGGTTTGTGCTCGACCAAATAATTGTAGTTTCGCAACGGGAATCCTGTGGGGATCCACAATCTGATATCTCTCAAAATAGCGCTCCATATCCTTCACCCAACATAAAAATACTCGCGGATCACCTAACCCATCATAGGTCGGAGCAAGAACTCTAATAGGCCTAGAGGTGCGCGGTGGTGGTGTCAGATATTGTGATAACATAACATTACGCTCAACGAATGAAAGTGAGTGTGCGGAGCTCTCAATGTACGCCATAACGGACCAACAGAACACTCAAACTAAGTAAACACGTAAAACAAATTTTTATATATATATATATAACTAAAAATAAAAATTCTAAAACCAACAAAACGTGCCTAAGTGCAATTGGGGGGGTGGCTCGGAACGAGCGGATCATTGCCAAGTTGAGAAATTGGCAAACCTGGCTCTGATACCAAATTGATGCAGGCCACTCCCTAAAAAAAATAAAGCACAAAAAGACAAAAGGATTCCTAAGGGGAATTTAAGTGAACACGTGGTGTGCGCGCAAAACTCAGAATTTAGGCAGAGTTTCGTTTAAAATATTGTAATCACACAAAGGGGAAAACTCTCATCCAAACCTGCATGACATAGGCATACACTAACATCATAACCTAACCATACATCTAGCATCGCATCACATCATTTCCATCCACATGGAGAGAGATCCGGACTAAAGCTTCGATTCGGAAAATAGTCCAAATGCAACCCTCAAAACAAAACTAACGTGGATATACCAAATCCTCTTGATCCATTCGAAGCCAAAGGCTACACAAACCCCGGTCTGCAAACGTCTAAGGGGACCTACCCTTATGGAAATCTTCGCGAAAATCGGATATAAAAGCAATAACAAATTCAGATTTTATAATGCAAACTTGAATCAATTGTTAGGATAAAATTTTGAAACCAAAGTCTCCACTACACTCACAATACAAGATGAAGTTCACACAAGTTTAGGGGGATAAAATCATTACCCAAATCTGAAATTAGAGAGGAGGAGGAGGATACGGAGAAAGATAATTATGGAAGAGTCGCACTTCCACGGGTTCACCGGAGTCACACCGGATGAGGAGAACCGAGCCGCCTTCTTCGGAGTCACACCTGAGGAGGTAGGGGTCGCCGGAGCAGCAAGGAGCAGCCCAAAGGGGCGGCGGCAGCAGCAGGTCGGCGTTTCCTGGGCATCGGGTTTCGGCTAAGCCGAATAGGAGCGGGGGCTTTGGAGCCAACCGAACACTTAGGGTTTGGTTTAATTTTTTTTCTTCTCTTCAATATCCTCTCCAACTTCTCATACACATATATATAGTAACATACACCTCTCCATCCACCCTTCATCAAGATCAAAACTAAATCCTAGCCACTAATAATGTTTTAATCAAAAATTGGAAATAACAAACATCGTAATAAAGAGACTTATGGAAATGATTTATGAAAATAAAGATAGGAGGATTATAATATTATTTCCAAAATGAAATAATCATTATAATCGTAATGACGTGACGAAATGCCGGCGGCGGCGGTGGCGGAGGTGACGATGGTTGCAGAAACGACCATCAATGTCCACGAACATGTAGCGGCGGCGATCAAAAGAGAGATCCATATGGCGGAGGCGGCGACGGTTGCGGCAACGACCATCAATGTCCACGAACATATAGCGGCGGCGATCAAAAGAGAGGTCCATGTTGGCACGGGCAAATGGCGGGACATCCTCGCCATCAATTACAACATACACCAGATCTATAGTGGTTCCCCAAGATATGGGTACATCCACTTCCCCCTTCGCCTATCCAGCAGATAACTGGATTCAACCTAACTTCCTTCCACTGGCTCGGATCCGCAGATCTTACAATCTCAAAACCAAAATGGTTCCTACAGCTCAGACTTAACACAAGTCCTACCTCAGATTCTTCCCCAGAATCCTACCTCAGGCCTCAGCCCTACCTCAGCCTTTATAACTAGGCTTACAACTCAGACTTTCCGTAAGTCCTACACCTCAGGCTCACAGCCCTACCTCAGCCTTTATAATTTTAGGCTTACAACTCAGATCTAACAATAGATCCTACAAGAATTTGTAAGTAATATGAAAATAGAAAAGTTCACCAGCAAGATTCCTTTATTGGTGCAGTCTTCTTGATCAGTTCTTGACTGAACTAATCCTTCTTATCCAACCTGACTTAGCTATTCAAAGCTTCTTGATAGAACAAAATAAGGTGGATCTTCTCTTATTGTTGAATTTGATCTTCAGTCAGCTTCTTCCTTAAATTCAGATTGAACTCTGAATCTTTCTTGCAGATAGCTCTCGATCTGTCAAAAATCCCTTAATCCGTCAAAATCACGTATGTCGTTTCCGATCTTTCTCTTATATAGAGTTTGCTCCATGGTTACTGGCTGATCCGGTTTATAACAAACTTCTGACAGTTCTGACAGAGGTGTCAAACCGGTTAGATATGACAGCTGTCAACTCACCAGTCATGTTAGCAGATTCTTAAATGTCTTTTCAACTCAGCACAAATCACTCAGCAGACTGCTTCACATGTGTTGACACATATAGGCTAAGTGTCGACACAAGTCTTCATGGTGTCGACACAATACTCCAAATGTCGACACGGTCATACTTCTGCTTCTCAACACTGCTTTTGTTGTATGTGTCGACACAAGTCCTGTGTGTCGACACAGCAGCTTCTTTTCTCGACATTTCTGTTGCAGACAGATGGCTTTGAGTGTTTGTCAAACGGCGTTGAGTGTGTGTCAACACAAGTCCTGTGTTTCGACACAACTGCTTCTGATATCGACACAATTGCTTTTGGCAGATGGCGTTGAGTGTGATTCGATAGCGTTGAGTGTGTCCAGATGGCGTTGAGTGAGTGTTGACACAAATCCTGTGTGTCGACACAATTACTTCTGAACTTGACACAGCCCTTTGAGAGTTGGTGTGTCGACACAAGTCCTGTGTGTCGACACAATTGCTTCTGGTGTTGACATATCTCCCGAGTGTCGACACAGCTTCAGCTTTAAGTGTCGACACAACTTCTGCTTCAGATGTCGACACAATTCTGGGTGTCGACACAGCTGCTTCTTCAGGTGTCGACATAGCTTTGAGTGTCGACACAACTTCTTCATAAGTATCGACACAACTTTTGGGTGTCTACACAAGTTCTTCATAAGTGTCGACACAGCTTCTGGGTGTCGACACAAGTTCTTCATAAGTGTCGGTACAGCTTCTGGGTGTCGACACAAGTTCTTCATAAGTGTCGACACAGCTTCTGGGTGTCGACACAAGTTCTTCAAAAGTGTCGACACAGCTTGCCCGAGTGTCAACACAGCTTCTTCACAAGTGTCGACACTTGTACTTAGAAAATTTTCTTCAAATGCTTAAACCTGCATAGTGTAACTCAAACTTCTATCAAATACAAATTGATGCATATCATTGACTAAGTTGAGGCTTCTCCAAATCTGGTACACATTTTTTAATGTACCCAACACAAGCCCAATCGTCCATTGTATAACCGTCAAATCCCGTCGGTGTGACGACTGGCGAGCCCGTAGACCTGCCACACTATCCTTAACTCAGGATTACGACACCACGTGTTGACACACATAGCATGCAAATTCACATCTCGAGCTCAACAACACACAAGGACTCCTCATCGAGTCCCTTATCAACACAAACGATCTAGTGCGGCAAACACTCATGCACTATCAACCCTTCCACATTTTCATGTATCCGAGCGTTCAAGGGTTCCTTGTAAACCTTAGGTGGCAAGACACATAATATAGCATAACATCACTCACTGCTACCCGTAGAGAGACACGACCCTACGCAGTGGACAACAATACACGTTCCAATAATCATATGTATCCCGCGAGTATGCACTAACCCTATTTAATCCTTTTCCACATAATATTCATCACTTTACTAGTGTCAAGCTCATCATTACCGGTTCACATAACTTGTTTGTTTATACAATCCAACTCATCAACCCAGTAGTTTACATAAGGATCTATCAACCAAATCAATTCGTTCAAGTACGTTTTACTTCGTCATTTGATTACAAAGGATCTATCCAACAACTCACAACAATCCCTCTACCATCTCATATCATGGATTTACTTAAACATGAGAACAAAACGAGCAAGAAATGAGTAAAGTACAGAACTTCAAATGAGGATTCCTGATGCTACAGGAATCCGGTGAAAACGTTAAACCCCTCGTTGGAAAGGTATTTACAAGGTCTACGACTTTTGTATTCGGTCCCTCACCCAGATCAGACCGTAACACACTTGAAATCGGTTTCAAAGTCTGTTGCGTACAGATTGTAATTTTTGCACGATTAGCTTGACAACCATCAATTTCGATCAGACTTTCCTGTGGCTACAGACTTTGCCTGAAGACGTATAACTACTCGTTAGAAAGGTATTTCCAAGGTCTACGACTTTCGTGTTTAGTCGAAAGCCCAGATCTGGCCATATCATAACTGAAAATGGCCACGAAGATCGCTGCGTGCAGAACATAGATTTCTGCACGCATCTTAAGGCGGAACGAACGGCATCGGTTCGTCTTCCTCCTCTAGCCAATCTTCCCAATTCACATCAGAAATTCCTCCTCCCTTATTCACCCTCATAAGGTCATTTCTCTTCACGAAACCATCCCTCATCTTCACATAGAAGGAAGGAGAGGTTGAAGAAACCACTATCCATAGAGCACGAGCCCTAGAATGGCCTCTTCCTAGGGAAATCATCATCTCGCCAGTATAGACTCTTTTGAGTCGACATATCACCTAAAAATAACTACAGATCTAGCACCAAGGGAGAGGGGAGGAAGCTCACCTCACTTCCGGCATTTCCACCATTTCCGGCAAAGGATCTCGTCACCCTTCTCGACTACATCTTCTTCTCCTCGGCGGCGGTAGTTCTTCACGGATGAAGGTTGGCTCCAGCACCAGTCTCTCCACAGAATGGCTTGGAAAGAGGATGAAAAATGGCTAGTATTTCAGAAATCCTATATATATGGAACCAACACGGGTAGATAAACGCCCGTGTTCCAACCCGTGTCCTGCTCGGGTGAAGCGTCGTCGACGGTTCGTCTGCCGTTTGGACACACACACGGGTAGGGATACGCCCGTGTCTCTACCCATGTCCACGTGACACGACCATTTTCATTCCCGTGTCCTACCCGTGTCCTGCTCGGGAAACATGGTCGTCTTCCTGGAGGCATTCACACGGGTAGGGACACGCCCGTGTCTCTACCCGTGTCCTGCTTGGGAAACACTTGGACACTTATACACGGGTAGGGACACGCCCGTGTCTCTACCCGTATCCTGCTCGGGAAACACGATCGACGATGTCAGTTACACACACATGTAGGACACGCCTGTGCCCCTACCCGTGTCTACATACACACGGGTAGGGACGCACCCGTGTCCTTCTATGGAAATTCCACAAGTTCCCAATCCTGACACCAGAGTACCACACGAGTATGTACACGCCCGTGTCACTACCCGTGTCCTACTCCGGACGTCATTTCACCTCCCTTACACAAGTGTAAGCCTAGTTGTCAGCACTCCCTGAGCCCAAGCCAGCTCCCCTGACTTAAAAAAAATGCACACAAGGGGCCTAGCGCGAATCGGGTCGTTACAGTAGGTATATGAATGCAGAAGAAAGTATGGAAGACTTTGCAATGACATGTTCCCCTTGTAGTTCCTCGTCCGCTAAGGACAGAAGAGGACATGCAATAACATGGTCACCCTCAACATTTCAATCTTGTTACTTCAATGCATCCTAACACTGTCATAGCTACTTCCACTAATGAACTTCCACTACTTATACATCTACCTCATGAAGTCAACCTTCCCCAGTTGAATTGGCCCTTAACATAGATTGTTGCAACAATTTCTCCCTCCAATTTCTTCAAACCACCTCCTCCCATGACCATTCTGCTTTGCCCCTGAAAAAATCCATGTATTATGAGTATCATAGGGATACATGCCAGACTACTGGTGAGTGATAGCAGTTGAAGGATTTCCATTACTGGTTGTTTCGAGATGGAAATATACAGCGGTTCTTGCTAAAACCCTCTTTGTCAAAAGCTCCTCTCCTTTGAATATAAGAGTTTTGGAATGAAAATTATTGAAAATTTCAATTGAATAAATTTATAGCTCCCTGAAAAGCTATAATTGGGCGGTAGATATGTATTGCTGGCAGTAGATGAGCAATGAAGGAATCCTTCTTTAGCATGTACTAACATTGCACGATAAGTAAATGTTGGAGCCTTCCATATGGAGATTACCCCTGTCACATGGAGGTAGATAGTTATCGTCAAAGGAAGATGAACAACGGAGTATTCCTTCTTTAGGCTAGAGCTATCTGTCACGGACTTGTCCCCTTGACAACGTCGCATGCGGCCTTAGCTCCTTGTTGCGCTCTTCCCAGCTAGCTAAGTCAGCCTCCGTCAACACTTGATCGTGGAAGAATAAGAAGAGAGCACTTAGGAACGGGAATGAGAGAGCATGAGAGTAACAATGAGTAAGAGAACTTTATTGCTTGAATTGTTTGGTGAGTTACAAATGAGGGGGTCTTTCCCTTATATAGTCCCCAAAAGGGTTTTCCCTTCAAAGAATGGAAGGGTCTAGACTACTCTACCATCATCTAAGTATCTACAACTTTCAAGAATATTCTAGACTATTCTCTATATACAAGAATGTCCTCCAAGATCCTAGATTTCTTTAGAAATCTCCAGAAATTAACCCCATGAATGCAAGGTCGTGACATATCGCTACGCGAATTTAGATGGCGATGCCATCCTTATGAAGTTTGAGCTATGGCACGATGATATGTAGTATTGCCTAGCGGTCAATGAGGCTTGAATTTTGGCACTATGTTTTTCCCTTCAATGTTTTTAGCAAACTCTTACGTTTAATCAACATGTCGAGCTCTATTACCGGGTGGTAGATGGTAATATGTACGGTAGTCTTCAATTTTGGCTTTGAATGTATTATTTTAGCTCGTGTCTTGTTGTAGTATAAACGTCCAATTCCATAGGTGATTCCTGAAATTGCACACGATGAGACAAATGTATGGATCAATCACATACAAATTATGACTTGTTATTCTCAAACCAAAGATGTGTCAAACATGGTGTGCGGACCTTATTCCAACAGAGACAACCGCAACTAACGTGCTAACCAAGGGTCTCACTCGAACTCATGAGCTCCCCCTAACACGCTCAAACCTGCCTCTCCTCCCAACTTAGCTCGGAACTTGATCTAAGGGAGGGAGTTCTTATACACTCTCAGGTGTGCGGCGAAATTTCCTTGGTGCGGTGAGCCAACATTGGGAGTTGCTAGAGTAATCGAATCCCCATCCTTCATGTTCTTCATCTTGGACCCACGTGTTTTGCTTTGGCTGATCAATAACCTTTGTCCATACCCAAATCAAAGCATTGAGGCTAAATTCTCTGTAACAATTATTTTAGATCCATGTAATTTGATAGGCTTGGTTGTGTAAAAATAGAGTTGCGGTTGAGTCTGGAGTTTAAGGCTCCGTTTGGCGCGATGGTGGCGATCCTGAATGTGATGGTTATGAACTTTCTTTTGAGAACGCCCAAATTCACCTAAGGAACTTCATCCGCTTTTATGTTCAAAAATAGTTTTTCCCAGCGGCGATGACCATCGTCTTGCAAAACATGCATTCTACGATGGTGTTGTTTTTGTCAATCGGGCTTAAGGTTCCGTTTGGCACAACCGTAGCGATCGCGAACGCGATGGTTATGAAGTGTCGTTCGTAATCGCCCGACCTCGCATATCGAATTTCATTCAATTTTATGTTCAAAAGTAATTTTCTTTTCTTGGGGGGGGGGGGGGGGGGGGGGGGGGGGCAAAACTGTTGTCATGTCATACATACATTTTATGATGATGACATTTTTGGTGGGCATATTAAAAAAAAAGCTTGATGCATGGCTAAGATGCAGCCAGGCATACCTTCTCCATATAAGTTAACGTGCACCTAAAAATTAGCCGGCAAATGGGAAAAAAATTTGTGTATTTCTCCCACCTAAGATTAGGGTAGGAGCGTGCATCTAACTGTTGATTCTTGTAAAAACAACGGTATTGATCGAAATACTGATAATACCGACAATATTGACTGTATTTTTTCAATACTGCAGTATACTGCGAAAATAACTCAACCGTAAGATATCGAAACATACAACCGTATTTAATCGTACACATAAAATTAATTAGGAGAAAGACACCTAAACTTTTATTGGCAAATGGAGCCTAAATGTTTTTGAATACATGTGATGCTTGTTTGATATGATTGCTGCCGTAAGTTTGATTTAGTTGGAATCTAAAAACTCCAACAAAAATTAGAAGCAATCACACTCAGATGATTCAGACCACCCACATTTCACTTATTTCCACGCCGTCGTGTTTTTGTAGCAGCTCTTTCTTAATACCAGAGAGCGCAAATGGTGAGTGCAACTAGAAAACTTCGGCGTGCTATCTATAGAAAGTAGTCGCTGCTGCCGGCCGCCGGGTCAGTCCAGCGCCGTATGGGAATCAGTCTTCTATCATTATTGCGATAACTCCGCTTGCCTATTTAAATTCATCTTCCCAATTCCCTTTCCATCGCCGGAATCTCCCATCGCCGTCAAAGTCCCTCCCCTCTCTCGCTGGAGATGCGCGCAACTGCAGGCGACAGCTCCGGCGCCCCGCCGGCCACGACATCCAAGCCCTTTCGAGGCTTCTCTGCCCTCAGCCTCCGCCGCCATCAAGTCGCCTCACTCGAACCTTCCAGTGACGGCGAGCTCCACCTCCTCGACCTCCTCCATTCCCGCCTCGCCGGCTCACTTCAATCCCTTCTTCCGCCCCCTTCCGCCGCCGATTCCAAACAACCGTCCCTCATCCTCTCCCTCCCCTTCCTCCACAAACTCCTCGATGCCCTACTCGCCTGTGAATCCGATTTCAAATCCCTCCTCCTCCTCGTCCTCTCCCGAAACCCTAGCCTCATCCTCCGCCCCCCTCTCGATCGCGCGATCACCGACCTCCTCGACCGGTCCGTCAAAACCCTAGACCTATGCAACGCCGTCTCCCTCGCCCTCCAGTCCCTACACCTATGGAATGGCCATGCCGAGATCGCTGTTTCCGCTCTCTACCGCCAGTGTCCCCCGTCGGCCCCCCGTCAGATCAGCCGCGCACGAAGAGCGCTGTCGAAACTCCTATCCACCAGTGCGGGTCTGAGCACTTCCTCCTCTTCCTGCTGCCGGATGTGCCGATTCTGCTCAGCTAAGAGACACCTTCAGACTGTTACTTCCGGCCTCACGGCCCCGCGTTGCGGCGATTCAGCCAGCGCAGTTTTGCTCGCTCTCGCCGTGCACACCATCACCGCTCTTCTGCACTTTTCCTTGTGGGTGATGGTCGCTTCATTCCAGTGCGGGAGTGGGGAGTTGCTTCCGCCGCCGCGACCGCCGTCCGTTTCCCGAAATATGCCATGGGCGGCAGCTTTGGATCGGCTGCATGAGCATATTGTGGAGGAGATGAAGAGGGAGAGGAAAGAGGGGGGTTATGTGGTGTTCGCCGGGATGCTTGCCGAGACTGTGGCGCTGGGAAGGAGCGGAAGGGAGGTGTTGGAAATGGCTAAGA
This sequence comes from Platanthera zijinensis, assembly GCA_039513925.1. Lineage (NCBI taxonomy): Eukaryota > Viridiplantae > Streptophyta > Magnoliopsida > Asparagales > Orchidaceae > Platanthera > Platanthera zijinensis. The sequence goes on from CM077091.1 coordinate 130,481,587, forward strand.
ACGGAGATGTAACAGAGACGGCGATCATGAATCTGGCAATTGCGAGCCAGAAACTTGAGGAAGGGTTGGAGCCAGCGGAGAGGAAGATGAGGGAAGTGTTCCATAGATTGTTGATTTGCAGGGAGGAAGTTCTGCGGTGCTTGTCTAATGGAGGAAACTCCTCGGCCACATGAAAACCTTCATTAGCATTTTTAAGTTAGCTTGAATTGTTTGCCTCATCATTGCTGAACTTTTTCATGTTCAGATCTTTCTCGTGTGCATTTTACAGATTACGGTAGCATTGTGGGAAGAATCGTCAAAATTTCTAACCGCCGATTGTGGAAAATGAAAATCTTTGGCTTGGGATGATTGATTTTCCGACCAACTGCATATGAAATAGTTATATGAAATCTGGTTCTCTACTTTTACTATCAAAATGAAGGTTGTCACGATTGCGATCCGGATCATAAGATCTTACGATCCTACGATCCAGATTTTGTAAATCGATCCTAATTTTGTAAAACGATAAAGCGATCCTCGATCCGGCCTTACTATATGATTCGATCTTATCTCAAAACGATCTCATATAAAATCTCGATCCTGACAAAGCCATTGAATTTGAAAATCCTTTGAGGTTAGGAACCAGGTTTCAACAGTTCTGATTATTGAATGCTTGAACATTTTCTTACTCTAGATGTTCTTGAATGCAGAAATTTTCAAATTCTGGACATGCAAAATTTTAGAAGTTGATCTTAATGCTTGCCTACTGAGAAGTCTTTATTTGTTTGATGTTTTTTTTTCAACTCCCTTCAGTTTGCATACCTGCAAACCTTCATATCTCTGTCGCCTCCCATGAATGTAGCAGCCATTTTAGCCATGTTTTGGGAGCGAGGCAGTATCTTCGTGGCTCCCATCGCCAGGGAAGGGCGGTTGCGCAGATTCAAGGATTCTGCTGCAAATAGAGCCAAAATCCTTCTATATCGGCAATTTCAGCGGGTCCACTGACGCCACAGCTGTCTAGAAAATAAAATTTGAGCATTGACTTTTAGAAATCTCTATCCTGCAGCTCTTGTAACGTGCCTTAATCAAAAAATTTCTTAACATGCAAAATCAAACCATCTAAAAATAGGCATTGTTATATAGATCAGATTTGGCTATATACAAATTATAATAATTCAAAATCAACTACTATTACATTTGTTGCGGGTCGCTCGAGTCTCTTGGTATATCGGACTAAACATGGTCGTCTTAGCTCGTAGAGCGGTCGAGTGCGCACACAGACACGAAGAAAGTAGAGAAATGGAGCAGCAAGTTTTTAGCGTGGAAAACCCGCAAACTTGTTACAAATCACATGACCGGTTTTGTATCAGTCAAATTTCACCATCTTCAGTGGTTTATAGAGCCTAGGAGGAATTGAGGGCGACAGATCGCTCATCGTTATAGTTTGGGGAGGAGAGAGAACGCAGAACACTTGAAGGGCGACAAGCCACCACTGGCGAAACTTAGACTTTGTCTCCTGGCGGTGTTGAATGCTTGCGGTCGCTGAGTAGGCGCTGTACGCTAAAGGCTGTACGTAGGAAGATTGCTGAAGAGACTAATCGGAGTGCCTTGCACGTAGGAGAATTCCTGAAGAGGCTGACGAATCACCTTGCACGCAGGAGCATCGTGGTCTTAGCTCGTAGAGCGGTTGAGTGCGCACACAGGCACGAAGAAAGTAGAGAAATGAACAAGCAAGTTTTTAGCGTGGAAAACCCGCAAACTTGTTACAAATCACATGACCGGTTCTGTATCAGTCAAATTTCACCATCTTCAGTGGTTTATAGAGCCTAGGAGGAATTGAGGGCGACAGATCGCTCATCGTTATAGTTTGGGGAGGAGAGAGAATGCAGAACACTTGAAGGGCGACAAGTCACCACTCGCGAAACTTAGACTTTGTCTCTTGGCGGTGTTGAATGCTTGCGGTCGCTGAGTAGGCGCTGCACGCTAAAGGCTGTACGTAGGAAGATTGCTGAAGAGACTAATCGGAGTGCCTTGCACGCAGGAGAATTCCTGAAGAGGCTGACGAATCACCTTGCACGCAGGAGCATCGTGGTCTTAGACGAATCTTTGACACGCTCGGAGGAATGTTGCTCGTAGGAAGATTTCTGCAGAGCTCTTGCTTGTAGTAGAAGAAAGCTGAGAGTAGAAAAATTAGAAATGGGAGGGGGTCTAGGGTCCTATTTATAGGCCACATGGTGGTTATGGTAGTTATGCGGCTATCCACAGACTGTAACCACCTAAATTACTAAGTGCAGATCATTTCAGTATAGTTTTTAACTTGTATTATTCTTATATTTTTACACTACGCAAATTGTAATTATTTTATTCATTTGCACCCACCCATGATGGTGGTTATGCAAGTGGTTACCCATGTAACGGATGGTTGTGGTCGCGAGAACGTGATCGAATAGTAAAAAAGGGGCCGCTGTGAGCGATTTGCGGGTGGAGCCCTCGAAGGCGGACGATCGCTAGAGAAGGACGAAGAGTTGCGGCCGATCGCGGGTGCGCCAGACCGTGAAGCCAGGCATGGCGCCGGCCGCGTCCTGCGGTCGCGGTCTTGCGGCCGCAAGACGGGGCCATAGCCGGCCGAGGAGGCCGATCTCGGCGCCGGTCATTCCCCCACGGTTGCGACCTCGTGGTCGCGACCTCCCGTCCGTGATGCATGGCAATGACCAACCGGGGTGGTCGACCGCGGGGCAAGCCGCGCCTTGTGGTGGAGTCCACGAAGGTCGGTCGCGCCTTGCGGCCGCAAGGGGCCGGCCATGCCTTGCGGCCGCCAGGGGCCAGTCGGAGTGGCCGGTCGCGCCTCGCGGTTGCGGGGACACGGCCGCGAGGCACCGTCCGGGAAGGCTAGCCAAGCCTGGCGGTCGCGAGGACGCGGTCGTCAGGCGCCGGCCGGGGAGGCTGGTCACGCCTCACGGCTGTGGGGACCCAACCACGAGGCGTCGACTGGTGAGACCAGTCGCGAAGCCAGCTGGGAGGTCGCTTGCGGGCACCCCGACCAAGGAAGGGCTGCCGTCGCGGGCGGTAGCGGCCGGCCATTTTGGCCGACAGCGGGCAATCGGTGGTGTGCGTGACTGTAGGAGTTTATGAAAGTAACCATCCAACGTGCCGCATATACGCTCACGCGACGCTCCTGTGTGCCATGCACCCGTGGGACGGTCCTGCGTGCTCTCCACATGCGCTCGTCAGGGGCGCTTGTTGCGCGCGTGGGGCGCCTATGTATGTCGCGTGGACTCCTGGGGCGATCTTTTATCGCGTATTTTTGACCTTTTTCTCACCAAGTTTGTCTGAGGCATGATACGCATGGTCAGACCATGTTGTTGCTTTCCTCGCTTACCCTCGAGCAGATCGTGGTTTGGAGAAAAAGATACGGGTTACACGTTGAGCTCGAAATGTGGATACCGAATGTTGAGGAGAGAGTTCAGAATCCACCCGAGGGCTGGTTGATGATGTGCGTGACAACTCTGAGATCCGGGTTCCGTCTACCTCCATGTGAGGAGATGGTCGAGATCTTGAAGTTTTGCGGCATTCCTGCGTCCAAATTCACTCCTCTTAGGATGATGCGCCTTTTGGATCTGATCACATTCTTCAGGGAGCACGACTCGAGATTCTCCTTAAACCTGTTAAAACAATGGTGCGAGATTCGAGTTGACCGTGGCAGGCGTATTGAAGTTCACAGCAATAAGCGTTGACTCGAATTCGAGAGTTTGACTGATCGACTCCATGAGAACACTTTATTTAGTTATGTCTGAAATTCCTGGGGTTTGACTGAGCTTTGGAACTCACCTCCAGATCGTTGACGTCGCATGAAGGGATGTGGGTGGGAATTTTCACCGATGCTAGGGTTCTCGGAACCTCACGAGTTGGTGAATCGTCTCTTCAACATCTCCTTCTTTGTCTAGGAGAAATGTATGTTGTTGTGCGGATTTTTTATTGATCCTGAGCGTGCGTCTGCAATTCCACTGGCTCGTGACAAAACGAGGAAGCTGGTCCTTAAAAACTATGGCGGTTCATACTCGGAGCCTAGATCTTCTTCACGTTCGAGAGATTGTCATGTGGAGGAGGCTCCCAACAACTGCAGGGTTGAGGTTACGTCGGCCGAATCTGAGCTTGAGATCTTGGGGTTTTCTGCCCCCCAGGCTCCTCCTATAGAGGCTTCTGCGCCATAGGTGGTGAAATGGAAGTGCGTATCTTCATCTTTAGAGGCAATGAATAACGTGGTGAGTGAAACTTTCTCTCCTGTTTTGTTTATTGTTTTGTTTTTTTGTACTTATCTGACCAGTACGTGAGCCTGAAAGATGGATACTTGACGCTTCTAGAGAAGCTTCAGGGAGCGGAGGGCTCTCTTTGTCTTGAGAGAGGCGGGATCTGGATATATCTCCCTTTCAACAGGTCGAGTCAGAACTGAAGGCGGAGCTTGAGAAGTCGCGGGTGGCCCTTCAGACAGAGAAATCCTTGGTGGAGAAGACTGTGCAACTGCTGAAGAGCGCACAAGGAGATGCTACTCGTTTGGAGGCCAGTCTAGGGGCTACGGAGGCCGAAGTGGAGCGGCTTTCTTCTGAAGAGCGGGTTGCGGAGTTGAAGGCAGTAGGACTTGCTGAGTATAGGAGCTCTCTGGACTATATGGGGGATCATTGCTTACTTGGTGAGGATATCTGAATGGAGTTCTCGACTAGGGAGGTGGAGCCCCAGATTGAGGATGTGCGAGAGATTGCTCTCAGACGTGGACTGTCGAAGGCTCTTCAGATGATGGCTCGAAAGCTCGAGTGTGATGTTTTTGGCCTTGGCTTCCACGACCTTTCTGAGGACAAAGCTCGGGCTCCAACTCTGATGTGGATGTAGTGGGTGAGTTGTACTCTCTCTTATGTATGTTTGTATATGTTTTTTTTATGTTGGCTGTATTTGTTTTCCATTGTCGTTTTGTGGCGGGATTGTACTTTGTATTTGAGTTTGTGCACTTGCTTTTTGTGGAGATCTTTGTTAGCCATGTTTCGTGCGCCCTTTATGTCTTACATCTTTGTTTGTTTATTTTTCTATTGTAGAACCTTATCTTAGTCTTGTGCGGTGTTAGTACCATCGCTTTGAGCTGGGTTGTGATCTCCTTTTTGTAAGCTCGCGGTTGAAGGATTAGACCAAGACGACGCCTTAACCTGCTACCAGGGTGAAGGGCGAACACTTCTAGCCGAGTAGTGAGAGGTCAGAGCGTCGAGCTAGGGGATGTCGCTGATCGGTTGCCGGTAGAAGGACGAGACCCGATGACCTCTCAATCTACTACTAAGGCAAAGGGAGAACACTTCTAGCCAGGTATAGATCATGATATCCGAATCGGGGGTATTGCTGATTGTGGTGAATGTCGAGCCTTCGAACCTGGGCAATTGCGAGTGGGGTTGGCCTTGACGGTGTCTGACCTACCGTGGGGCAGAAGGGTGAACCTTTGATTCATGGCAGTGAGAGGTCACATGGGCAAGTCCTCGGAGACGGTGAGGGATAGACACTACCAACCATTGGCGAGCGCGAGGGGCTTACCCCGGCGATGCCATGACCTACCGCGGGGGAGAAGGGAGAGCCTTCGATCCTGGGCAGTGTGTGGTCACTAGGGCAAGGCCCCGTAGATGGCGAGGGGTAGAACCTACCAGGCGTTGGCGAACGCGAGGGGGGCTTGCCCTGGGGACGTCGTGACCTACCACAGGGGAGAAGAGTGAACCTTTGATCTGGGAAGATGCGAGGTCACTGGGGAAAGGACCCGGGGGCATTCCCTTATCGCAGAGGAGAAGGGAGAACCTTCGATCTTGGGCAAGAAGGACTACTGTGATGTGATTGGTATATTATTGAGTTGACAACCTTCAAGCATTACTATTGTAGCAGACTTTCTTAAGCAAACAAGCACGTTCCATTAACTGAAAATTAGGCGGTATTTAATGCTTGCGGTCGCTAAGTAGGTGATGCACGCTAAAGGCTGTACGCATGAATATTGCTGAAGAGACTTATCGGAGTGCCTTGCACGTAGGAGAATTCCTGAAGAGGCCGACGAATCACCTTGCACGCAGGAGCGTAGTGGTCTTAGATGAATCTTTGTCACACTCGGAGGAATGCGGCTCGTAGGAAGATTTCTGCAGAGCTCTTGCTTGTAGTATAAGAAAGCTGAGAGTAGAAAAATTAGAAATTGGAGGGGGTCTAGGGTCCTATTTATAGGTCACTTGGTGGTTACGGTAGTTACGCGGCTATCCGCAGACTGTAACCACCTAAATTACTAAGTGCAGATCATTTTAGTATAGTTTTTAACTTGTATTAATCTTATATTTTTACTATACGCAAATTGTAATTATTTTATTTATTTGCATCCACCCATGATGGTGGTTATGCATGTGGTTACCCACATAACGGATGGTTGCGGTCACGAGAACGTGATCGAACAGTAAAAAAGGGACCATTGTGAACGATTTGCGGGCGGAGCCCTCGAAGGCAGACGATCGCCTGAGAAGGAGGTAGAGCTGCGGCCGGTCGCGAGTGCGCCGACCGATGAGGCCAGGCGTGGCGTAGGCCGCATCTTGCGGTCGCGGTCTTGCGGCCGCGAGACGGGGCCATAACCACCGAGGAGTCCGGTCTCAGCACCGCCCGTGCCCCGCGACTGTGCCCTCACGGTCCGACCTCGCGTCCATGATGCATGACAGTGACCAACCGGGGTGGTCGACCGCGGGGTAGGTCGCGCCTTGTGGTGGCATCCATGAAGTCCGGTCGCGCCTTGCGGCCACGAGGGCCTGGCCACGCCTTGCGGCCGCCAGGGGCCTGTCGAAGTGGCCGGTCGCGCCTCGCGGTTGCGGAGACACGGCCGTGAGGCACCGTCCGAGAAGGCTAGCCACGCCTTTCTATCGCGAGGACGCGGTCGTCGGGCGCTGTCCGGGGAGGCCGATGACGCCTCACCGCTGCGGGGACCCAACCATGAGGTGCCGGCTGGTGAGGCCAGTCACGGAGCCAGCCAGGAGGCCACTTGCGGGCACCCCGACCAAGGAAGGGCCGCCGCCGTGGGCGGTAGCGGTCAGACATTTTGGCCGGCCACGGGCGATCGGTGGTGTGCGTGATTGTGGGTTGATCGCGCGCGCAGGTCGTACTTGGATCGGACGTGCTAATCGCACGTTGGATGGTTACTTTCATAACCTCCTACTTGATCAGTGGGGGTAATAGTGTTTTGGCTATCTGTATCCCTAATTTTTCTATAAATTGCACGAGATCCCATCATTTTCCCCACGTCCTCGATTTTTAGAGCCAAAGCAGGAGAAAAGCGGGGACTTTTGTGTACATTCAAGTTGCGGCATAAGCGAGCGAAGGGGCGCCAGAAAGTGCGAGTGGAGGTGGAAAAAATACCAAGGTGATGCGTGAAAAGAGCAGGAGTAATGAATGGGCAAGACTCATGCATCGTGTGCGTGCGTGTGGGGAGGATCTACGTCTTGTGCGTTGGGATGATACGTGCCTCGTGTGCGGGTGCGTGGGATGGACCCGTGCGCTACGCGCGCACGCGCAAGGTGTTCCCGTGTGATGCAAGCGGGATGGACCCGCGCGCGCGGAGCGGGCCCGCGTGTCACACACGCGGTGTGAACCCGCACGTCGTGCCCGTGGGCAAACATGCGTGCCTGCGGGGCGTACTCGCGCGCCTGCGGGGTGAATCTGCGCGCCGCACATGCTCGCACGCGACGCACTTGTGTGACATGCACTCGTGGGACGGTCATGCGCGCTCTCCACGTGCGCTCGTCGGGGGCGCTTGTTGCGCGCGTGGGGCGCCTCTGTATGTCGCGTGGGCTCCTGGGGCGATCTTTTATCGCATATTTTTGACATTTTTCTCACCAAGTTTGTCTGAGGCATGATACGCATGGTCGGACCATGCTGTTGCGCTCTTCGCTTACCCTCGAGCAGATCGTGGTTTAGAGAAAAAGATACGGGTTACACGTCTAGCTCGAAATGTGGATACAACATGTTGAGGAGAGAGTTCAGAATCCACCCGAGGACTGGTTGATGATGTGTGTGACAACTCAGAGATTCGTGTTCCTTCTACCTCCATGTGAGGAGATGGTCGAGATCTTGAAGATTTGCGGCATTCCTGCGTCCAAATTCACTCCTCTTAGGATGATGCGCCTTTTGGAGCTGATCACATTTTTCAGGGAGCACGACTCGAGATTCTCCTTAAACCTGTTCCGAAAATGGTGCGAGATTTGAGTTGACCGCGACAGGCGTATTGAAGTTCAAAGCAATAAGCGCTGGCTCAAATTCGAGATTCAGACTGATCGACTCCATGAGAACACTTTATTTAGTTACGTCTGAAATTCCTGGGGTTTGACTTAGCTTTGGAACTCACCTCCAGATCGTTGACGTCGCATGAAGGGACGTGGCTGGGAATTTTCACCGGTGCTAGGGTTCTCGGAACCTCACGAGCTGGTGAATCGTCTCTTCAACATCTCATTGTTTGTCTAGGAGAAATGTTTGCTGTTGTGCGAACTTTCAATTGATCCTAAGCGTGCGGCTGCAATTCCACTAGCTTGTGACAAAATGAGGAAGCTGATCCTTAAAAACTGCGACGATTCATACTTGGAGCCTCGATCTTATTCACGTTCGAGAGATTTTCATGTAGAGGAGGGTCCCAGCAACTCCAGGGTTGAGGTTACGTCGGCCGAATATGAGCTTGAGATCTTGGGGTTTTCTGCCCCCCAGGCTCCTCCTACGGAGGCTTCTGCGCCATATGTAGGGAAAGGGAAGTGTGTATCTTCGTCTTTAGAGGCGATGAATAACGCGGTGAGTGAAACTTTATCTCCTATTTTGTTCATTGTTTTGTTGTTTTGTACTTATCTGACTAGTACGTGAGACTTAAGGATGGAGGTCCCAGCAACTCCAGGGTTGAGGTTACGTCGGCCGAATCTGAGCTTGAGATCTTGGGGTTTTCTGCCCCCCAGGCTCCTCCTACGGAGGCTTCTGCGCCATATGTAGGGAAAGGGAAGTGTGTATCTTCGTCTTTAGAGGCGATGAATAACGCGGTGAGTGAAACTTTATCTCCTATTTTGTTCATTGTTTTGTTGTTTTGTACTTATCTGACTAGTACATGAGACTGAAGGATTGATACTTGACGCTTCTAGAGAAGCTTCAGGGAGCAGAGGGCTATCTTTGTCTTGAGAGAGGCGGGATCTGGATATATCTCCCTTTCAACAGGTCAAGTCGGAACTGAAGGCGGAGCTTAAGGAGTCGTGGGCGGCCCTTTGGACAGAGAAATCCTTGGTGGAGAAGATTGTACAGCTGCTGAAGAGCGCACAAAGAGATGCTACTCATTTGGAGGCCGGTCTAGGGGCTACGAAGGCCGAGGTGGAGCGGCTTTCTTCTGAAGAGCGGGTTGCGGAGTTGAAGGCATCAGTACTTGCTGAGTATAGGGGCTCTCTGGAGTATATGGGGGATCATTGCTTACTTGGTGAGGAGATCTGAATGGAGGTCTGGACTAGGGAGGTGGAGCCCTAGATTGAGGATGTGCGAGAGATTGCTCTTAGACGTGGAGTGTCGAAGGCTCTTCAGATGGTGGCTAGAAACCTCGAGTGTGATGTTTTTGTCCATGACTTCCACGACCTTTATGAGGACAAAGGCTCGGGCTTCAACTCTTATGTGGATGTAGTGGGTGCGTTGTACTCTCTCTTATGTATGTTTGTATATGTTTTTTTAAGTTGGTTGTATTTGTTTTCCATTGTCATTTTGTGGCGGGAAGTACTTTGTATTTGAGTTTGTACACTTGCTTTTTGTGGAGATCTTTGTTAGCAATGTTTCGTGCACCTTTTGTGTCTTACATCTTTGTTTGTTGATTTTTCTAGTGTAGAACCTTATCTTAGGCTTGTGCGGTGTTAGTACCATTGCTTTGAGTTGGGTTGTGATCTATTTTTTGTAAGCTCGCAGTTGAAGGATGAGACCCAGAAGACGTCTTAACCTGCTACCAGGGTGAAGGGTGAACACTTCTAGCCGAGTAGTGATAGGTCAGAGCGTCGAGCTAGGGGATGTCGCTAATCGGTTGACGGTTGAAGGACGAGACCCGATGACCTCTCAATCTACTACTAAGGCAAAGGGAGAACACTTCTAGCTAAGTAGAGATCATGATATCTGAATCGGGGGTATCGCTGATGGTGGTGAATGCCGAGCCACCGAACCTGGGCAACTGCGAGTGGGGTTGGCCTTGACGGCGTCTGACCTACCGCGGGGGAGAAGGGCGAACCTTCGATTCATGGCAATGAGAGGCCACATGGGCAAGGCCTCGCAAACGATGAGGGATAGAAACTACCAGCCATTGGCAAGCGCGAGGGGGGCTTGCCCTGGCGAAGCCATGACCTACCGCGGGGGAGAAGGACGAGCTTTCGATCCAGGGCAGTGCGAGGTCACTGGGGCAAGGCCTCGAAGATGGCGAGGGGTAGACCCTACCATCCGTTGGTGAACGCGAGGGGGGCTTGCCCTAACGACGTTGTGACCTACCACGGGGGAGAAGGGTGAACCTTCAATCTGGGACAATGCGAGGTCACTGGGGCAAGGACCCGGCGGCGTTCCCTTATCGCAGAGGAGAAGGGCAAACCTTTGATCTGGGGCAATAAGGACTACTGTGATGTGATTGGTATACTGTTGAGTTGACATCCTTCAAGCATTACTATGAAAGCAGACTTTCTGAAGCAAATAAGCACATTCCATTAACTGAAAATTAGAGTTCGAACATAAATGTATGCTTACGACATTTCATAGTTAGTAATTGTCTTTGTAATACAAACACAAATTAAAGTAGATAAAGGTGGGGATAGTCGGAATTTAATAGTGCTTTCTACTCAATTTCAAGCTTTTCTTCAAGTGTTGGTTGCTCTGGGGTGCATATTTGTTCCTCGTCTGGGCTGCATCGGTTGTAGGTAGCATGTGCGAGCGGCTTTCTGGTTTCCACATACTACACTTATTTTTGCAGGGGTGATGAACATCATCACCAGAAGTAGGATGGATGGGACCATGCTGAAAAGTGTTTGGAGGGGTCGGCCAAAGATAGCATTGAAAGGCGATTCAGATTCGACTGCCAAAAACTGAACGTTGTGACTGTCCGGCTTCGGGAACTCTCCCAGGGTAACTAGGAGGTTGATGATGCCCTCAACTAGGACAGGTCCTCCGCTGAAACCATAAAGGGGCACGAATGTTGGTTGGAGTCTCTCTTTCGAAATCTTCATTCTACGATGAGCCGACATAAATATGACGTTCACTATGCTTTCGCTGTATAGCAGTATCCAGTTAATGCAAAAATTGGGTTCACTGAAATCTGTGTTGTTCATATGCGGATCCTGATGCGGTGTGAGCAGTCCCTTCAGGTCTTTGTTTTCAAAACTTATTGTTTCTGCAAGCCGAGCTTTCTGGTTATCTCATAGGGGCTAAACAATAGAAGTAACATTGGCGAAAAGAGAACCAGAGATAGTCTCCACAACTCCGACTATCCTGCGCTTGTTGTTGCACAGGTGGATACTCTCTCCTTGGTTGTGCCTGGCGGTTGCAAGTTTTATCTTGGAGGAACCTTTCGAGGATTCCTTGGCGGATGAGCTGCTCGAACTCATCCTTTAACTTGGCGCACTCCTCAATTGTGTGCTCGGTTCCCCTGTAGAATTCTCAGTACTTCGTTCGATCCCCTTTACCATCCAGGATCTCTCTTGGCCTCTGTAACACTGGATCGTCTCGGATTGCATATAACACATTCACATGTGTGGTATTGAGTGGCGTTTATTCTTGATAGGCTCTAGGAGGGCGGTCCCTGCGGCGATCACGCAGTCGCGCATTGTTTCAGCGCTCTTCCTGTCACCGCGGGGCCTTCTCTTCCCTCTTTCTCTTTACTCCTCCCTCAAACTATCTTTGATCAGCCGCAATCTATGCTTCTATTCTGTGCACGAGATCTGGATAATTAGGGACTATCTCCCTCATTAAAGCGGAGTAGAATCCACTAGGGCAGAGTCCTCCGAGGAAGACTCCTCGCGAAACATCAGGGTCTACTCTAAGTTTCTGTCTCACCTCTGTTTTAAGCAAAAAAAATTCTTTAAGGGTTTCCCCTTCATTTTGGTGAATTCCCGAAATATGAGAAGGGTCTTTTACAATCCTTCGATTAACAACAAACTGGTTCAGGAATTGCTGAGTAAGCTTTGTGATGCTTCGAATGGTTCCTTCCCGAAGGGAATAGAACCACGTCCTGACTTGGCCTTTTAGCGTGGTTGGAAAGAATTGGCAGAGGAGCTGATCGGGAGCATTATAAATTTGAAGAACGGTGGTGAATTGGTTCACGTGTTCCAGGGGATCCTCTTTCCCGCCATAGAATTCAATATCCGAGATTTTAAATCCGGCTTGGACAGGATATGCCAAGACTTCAGGCCCCTAACAAGGACCCAGACCGCATAGGGCAGTACAAATGCACAGCTAGCCGGACGATTTAACTATACTCTTCGACCATCAACTCTCTGATCTCTTCCTGATTAGCCTTCCTGCTAGACTCGGGGCGCCCGCCCGCTGACACTGATGTTGTTGGTCGGCTTTGGTAGCCCTAGCCAAGTGGGCGGGGTGCGAAGTACTTGCATCCTCAAAGAATTCAGCGTTTTCTTCGCGGTGGTTTTCAGCAGCAGGAATGAGAAGTAGAGGTGGCGGATTAACAGGTGAAGGGGGCCCAGCGAGAGCTTGGGCGACCCCCAAATTCCTGAGAAGGGCGAGCGCCTCGGCCCGCTTCTCTTATATGCGAGCCACTCGTCCTGCTGGCGCGTTATCGAGAGCAGCGGAGATCTCCCCCTATCGTGGCGCGTCGATAAGGGAATAGGAAGGACCAATATTAGCACGTCCCTGCTGAGCGGATCCTTGAGTTGTACGAGTTCTTATCCCTGCCATAGCTATCACAAGTATCGATGGGTGGAGGATACTCTTTTCCGAGTCTTTTTGGTATTTAGGGAACCTGATTCTCACAGACGGTGTCAAACTGTTACGGGTTACTCGAGGCTCTTAGTAGACCAGACTAAAGTAGGCCGCCTTGGCTCGTAGAGTGATCGAGCGCGCATAAAGTCACGGAGAAAGTAGAGAAATAGAAGAGCAAGTTTTTAACATGGAAAACCCGCAAACTGGGTAAAAAACACTTGATCGGTTCTGTGTCAGTCACAATTCACTATCTTTAGTGATTTACATAGCTTGGGTGGAATCGAGGATGACAAACCGCTCCTTGTTACAGTTTGGGGAGGAGAGAACACATAGTGCTTAGAAAGTTACTAGTCACCACTTGCGAAGCTTAGACTTTGTCTCCTTATAGCGGTGTAGAATGCTTGTGGGCGCTGACTAGGTACTGTGCGCTGAAGGCGACACGTAGGAAGATTGTCGAGGAGACTGATAGGAGCGCCTTGCACATAAGAGAATTCCTGAAGTGGTCGGCGAATCTCCTTGCACGCAGGAGCGTCATGGACTTAGACAAATCTTCGACACGCTCGAAGGGATGTTGTTCGTACGAAGATTTTGACAGAGCTCTGACATGTAGGAGAAGAAAGTTGGGAGGAGAAAAGTTAGAAATGAACGGAGGTCTGGGGTCCTATATATAGGCCACATGGGTGATTACGATAGTTGCGCGGCTATGTGCAGACCATAACCATCTAAATTACTAAGTGCAAACCATCTCATTATAGTTTTAGCGCATATTATTCTTATATTTTTACTATACGCAAACAGTAATTAGTTTATTTATTTGCACCACCCATGATGATGGTTACGCTGGTGGTTATGCTTATGGTTACGCGGGTGGTTACCCACGTAATGGACGATTGCGATCGTGAGAGCGCGGTCGAACGACGAAAATGGTGTCGTTGTAGGCGGTTTGCGGGTGACGAGCCCCCGGCGACGGGCGACTGCTAAGGAAGGAGGGAGAGTCGCGGTCGGCCGACCGTGGGTGCGCCAGCTGGGGAGGCTGGGCGCGACAAAGGCCGCGTTATGTGGTCACAGTCTTGCGATCGCGAGGCATGGCCGCGGCCGACCAAGGAGGCCGACCGCGATGCCAGCCGTTCCATACGGTTGCGGCCTCGCGGCCGAGAGGCACGACCTTGGCCGACCGCGGTGCAGGCCGCGCCTCGTGGTCGCGGCCTGGAGGCCATGAGGCGTGGCCACAAAGGCAACCGTGCCTCGCGCCTGCGAGGCGCTGGCCAGGGAGGTTGGCCGCACCTCGTAATTGCAGGGAGGCTGCGAGGTGCGCACCTGTAAGGCTAGCCGCGCCTTGTGGGTGCGAGGACGCGGTCCGGAGTTGCTGGTCGGCGAGGTCGGCCACGCCTTGCGACTGCGATGACTCGGTCGCGAGGTGCCAGCCGATGAGGCCCGCTACGGTGCCGGTCGGGAGGCCATTTGCGGGCGCCCCTGCCAAGGAAGAGCCGCCGCCGCTGGCGGAGGAGGCCGACCATTTCGGCCAGCCGCAGACGATCAGTGATGCGTGTGATTGTAGGCGGATTGTAACACCTGAATCTCATACAATTAATTGAACCTAAGAACCTTTGAAATAAAATTAAAATAGGCATAGACAAAATGTCGTCACAACATAAAATTATATATATATATATAGGGCCATTTACTGGGACCTCTCCTCTAACTTTGCTAAATTACTGGCAGCACCCCTCTTATTTTCGAAATTACAAAAACTTCCCCTTAAGTTTTCATTTAATTACAAAAACCTCCCCTAGAGTTTTAATTTCATAACATCCATGCACAAAAATACCCCCCTCGGTGTACAGTGTCCAGGGGGTATTTTTCTTCATGAATGCAATGAAATGAAAAGACCAGGAGAGGTTTTGGTAATGAAATGAAAACTTAAGGGGAGTTTTTTTGTAATTTCGAAAATAAGAGGGGTGCTCTCACTAATTATGCTAATTTACAGGGGAAGTTTGGGTATATATATATATATATATATATATATATATATATATATATATATATATATATATATATATATATATATATATATATATATTTTGAAGCCTCCTTGATCTACAACTTTCATGTTGAACACTTTTAGATTTGAAGCCTCCTTGAGTCTTGCCCGTACGCCCGCATATTATACTTCCCCATATATATATATATATATATATATATATATATATATATATATATATATATATATATATATAAACAACTTTCTTGTTGATCATTTTTTGATTTGAAGCAGTCTTGACTCTCGATTGGGGCCTCGAAATCTGGGGCGGCGAGAATGCTACTGTAGCACTCTCGCCGTCCCAAATTTTGAGGCCGAAATCGAGGGTCAAGACTGTTCTAAATCAAAAAGTGATAAACATGAAAGTTGTTCATCTCGCCGAGATCTACAACTTTCATGTTGAACACTTTTCGATTTGAAATCATCTTGACCCCCAAAATGACATGCTCGTATGCCCGCACATAAGCACGCCCGCACAGCATACGCCCTCTCTCTCTCTCTATCAAATCATTGTTGTGAAACTTGAAGGCAAAGTATTTATGAAAAGCTGTCACAATGACATTTATTTCACAATATTGAATTAATTAAATTTAGTTGGTTACTAGTATTGTGTATGCCAATTTATATAAATGCTTTATGATAAGAATAAAACTTATGTTTGATATGCCTTTAGCTGTGTGGTGTGCAAATAAGAACTAAAACTGATGTTTTATTTATTTTCCAAATCTAAACCTAAACTTGGGTTTAACTTTACTCATTAAAACCTTAGGCGGTGGAGTGAATGGATGGGACTGTCTCCTTTAGTGGTGAAGTGAGTTGTGGAATGAGAGGATTGGACCGTCTGATGTTAATAAACCCAATCCTACGACTTATCAAACTCCCGCACCGCAGAGACGCCACTCTCGTCTCAACCTATGGCTTCTGAAAAACAGCTGCAGGCTCTTCTTCCTCCTCTCCATCTTCCCCTCTTCTGATCAGCCTTTGGTGGAGAGTATTTCCCCTTAGTCTTCTCCTCTACATGATGCTCTAGCGGTGAAGTATTGGCTCACTATCTGTGGGTGTGGAGCTTTGACTAAACAAAGAAACCCTTGATTTCTTCATTCCTTGTCGTAGTTCACATTGTAAGTCGTTCTCCTTTATAGATTTAGAGGGTTATTTTGGGGATTTTGAAAGCAAAGTACTTTTATTTTGATGTAGAAAATTATATTAGCATGAAAGCTTGATGTCCCTTGGAGATTGTTACGAAATCGAGTTCTACCTTCTGAAATCTTCGAAGGAGCATGTTGATTTTGACTTGCATGTGAATATATTAGCATGTTTATGAAGAACCTTAATTGATTTGATATGGCTTTGATACTATTTTGCTAGCGGGAGTGAGAATCATGTTTAGGATTAGGGATTAAGTTGTGCATGGTATAAATATTGCTGGAATCTCATGTTTCATGAATGGAAACACTGATTTTGTTTTTAGGAATGTTGTATATTAGAAGGAAACCGCTGAAATTGAAGTTTTACTCATGGAATGTTGTTATTCTCCTACGAGAGAGCTCTTTTGCATAGAAAAATTATAATTTCAGATATGTCCATCATGAATCATGATTATTTGTGGATTTCTTATTTTGTATAACGATTGAATGTTATATTAATGTCTACCGGAATAGAGTTTTGCTGAAATTAAATGTTATATATATGCTTTGGAATACCTATTAAGATGAAATCAGTATAGTACTAGCATGATTAACCTTTTGATATTGTTGAGGTTTGTATTATGAATTGCTAAATAAATTCTACCAACTAATGATGATGTCTATTTAGTAATGGAAGAGAAGAGATTAAATAGATGGAGGTTTAAGTTGACAATAATATCAAAGATGAAATCGATTGCAATTACTTGAGGTGTAAAAACATCATTTTTACTACATTAGAAATACTTTTGAAGCCTCCATTACCCTTAAATTACACTTCATGTATAATTAAAGAACCATATTCAGTTGATATTTTCTTACATATATTAAGAAGAATGATGTTCCAAGATTGTTGTGATGATATCCCGAAGAAAGAAGGAACTCACTGTGAGAATTACCTTTTTAATTATGCTTTACTTTCAAGTATTTCCATTATAGATACTGTTATGAAAGTTTATAGCAAGCTTATTTCCTGCATGAGAATTGAATTATTGTAAAATTATATAGCTCGCTATTTATTAGAATTGATAGTAATATCGCCACTATTTATTGAAAGAAATGAATTAATAATTGATACTTTACATTCCCACATATATATAAATATATAGACTTTAATGACACAAATGAAAGAAATATGGATTGCATCGATGCATATGTTAAGGATATCTATGAACTAATATAAATCCAGTTAGACTTTAATAGGTCTTAAGCGAGTTTGTATGCACTGGATTAAATTCCCAAGTCAACTAAGTTAGACTTTAACGGGTCTTAAGCGAGTTATGTACGCATTGAGTTTGACCCAAGTGGAATGAGCCAAGACTGAAGACTGATATAAATACAATACCCTCAACATAGTGAAAAAAAATGAAATGAAACACGAAATCATAAAATATGAATAATGCATTATGTTACCTTGACTGTTTATACGAAGCCTAACCATGAATGCTTATCGAGTTACACTCTATTACAATTACTTTCTTACTGTTAATATGTCTGCAACATGAAATATATTATTATATCATGTGCAAGTAACTGTTTATTATTGAATATAATACATTGTATACTGATTGGCAACCAAAATATCTACTATGAATCTACCAATTATGATTACATATGCATCCAAATAAAGAAATATGTGTGCATGTACAAGCGATTAAAAATGTAAATTTCTCACTTAGTCATATTTGTATGACTAAGCGTGTCATCTATTTTGTTTGGTAATTGAGGCGTTCCTGAGATAGAAAAGAAATTATGAAGCTTGGTTATTCATGAAAATTTGGTACGTATTTTATTTATGTGGTAGTTAGACATTTATTACTTTTTATGCGAAGACAAGTTAAATGCTTTTGTACATAGTTGGTATTCAATGTGATTTATGATATTGTATTACGCTCTACTTCTTAAAATTATAATGAATACTGTTACACTGTAGTGATCTCCTACCGTTACAAAAAATTGTATCAAATCCAGGTTTCACTACCTTGGCTGCATTGAGTACCTAATACATTTACGCATTAAGACTTGTTCATATTAAAAGTTAACAATGTCTTGTCCCACGAGAACCCTAGTCTTTCGTCAACCTAAGAATGTGAGAAGAATTTATGCAATTGGCTAAATGAAATTGAACCATAAGCCAAATATATTTGATGAAACATGATATATTATGAAAAACGAAATGCTAAAAATAAAAGGAAAATGTTACGATGAGAATGCCATATTGAATAAAATAAATATGCATAGTAAAAAAATGTAAAGATGAAAAGAAACAAGGCAACAAATTAAATCTTGATTACAAGAGAAAGCATGAATTAACATATACGAAAGAAAAGATGGACTAGCTACAAGAGGGGTCCTATTTATTCAAAAGAGATAGACAATCGTATTAGATCGACGACAACATAATCGTATTATGCTTCAATGTGAAACACCGCTATATAAGTACAATGTTGTTGATCAAGTGTCTAAAAACTTAAACCATGTAAAGGCATTTCACGAGTGAGAAAGATGAGAAGTTAAGTCATGAAGTGTAGGTCATTTCCTACAACTAAACAAGTTGGATAGGTGGCATAATGACTAGCATTATTCAAAGAAATGAAAAATTTTACGTTGTCTTCCATGTGTCTGCGCAACGTAGTATATTATAGATCCAAATCCAAATAATATAGTACCATCTACTGACACAATGTAATTAGTTTATTTCTTTGCACCCACCCATGATAATGGTTATGCTGGTGGTTACGCTTATGGTTACGTGGGTGGTTACCCGCGTAATGGACGGTTGCGATCGTGAGAGCGCGGTCGAACGACAAAAATGGGGCCGTTGTAGGCGGTTTGAGGGAGATGATCCCCCGACGGCGGGCGACTGCTGAGGAAGGAGGGAGAGTCGCGGCCGACCGACCGTGGGTGCGCCAGTTAGGGAGGCTGGGTGCGACGACGGCCGCATTCTGCCGTCGCAGTCTTACAATCACAAGGTGTGGCCGCAGCCGACCAAGGAGGTCGGCCACGACGCCGTCCGTTCCATACGGTTGCGGCCTCGCAGTTGTGACCTCGCCGCCGGGAGGCACGACTGTGGCCGGCCGGGGTGGTCGACCGCGGTGCAGGCCACGTCTCGTGGTCGCGGCCTGGAGGCCACGAGGACCGACCGTAGAGGCCAACCGCGCCTCGCGGCTGCGAGGTGCCGGCCAGGGCGGTTGGCCGCGCCTCGAAGTTGCTGGGACGCCGCGAGGTGCGGGCCTGGATGGCTAGCTGCACCTTGCGGGCGCGAGGACGCGGTTCTGAGTTGCTAGTCGGCGAGGTCGGCCACGCGTCACGACTGCGATGACCCGGTCACAAGGCGCACTGCGGCGCCGGTCGGGAGGCCACGTGCGGGCGCCCCTGCCAAGGAAGAGCCGCCGCTGCCGCTGGAGGAGGCGGCCGACTATTTCGGCCAGCCGCGGACGATCGGTGGTGCTTGTGATTGTGGGCGGATTGTAAGACCCGAATCTCATACAATTAATTGATCCTAAGAACCTTTGAAATAAAATTAAAAATAGGCAATAGACAAAATGTCGTCACAACATAAACTTTTTTGTATATATATATCAAATCATTGTTGTGAAACATGAAGGCGAAATATTTATGAAGTCCTCGCAATGACATTTATTTCACAATATTGAATTAATTAAATTTATTTAGTTACAAGTATTGTGTATATCAATTTATATAATTGCTTTAAGATAAGAATAAAACTTATGTTTTGGTCTGCCTTTAGCATTGTGGTGTGCAAATAAGAACTAAAACTGGTGTTTTATTTATTTTCCAAAACTAACCCTAAACTTGGGTTTAACTTAACTCATTAAAACCTTAGGCGGTGGAGTGAATGGATGGGACCGTCTCCTTTAGCGGTGAAGTGAGTTGTGGAATGAGAGGATTGGACCGTCTGATGTTAATAAACTCAATCCTGCTACTTATCAAACTCCCGCACCACATAGACGCCACTCTCGTCTCAGCCCATGGCTTCCGAAAAACAGCCGCAGAGCTCTTCTTCCTCCTCGCCATCTTCCCCTCTTTCGATCGGCCTTTGGTGGAGAGTATTTCCCCTTAGTCTTCTCCTCTACCTGATGCTCTAGCGGTGAAGTATTGGCTCACTATCTGTGGGTGTGGTGCTTTGACTAAACAAAGAAACCCTTGATTTCTTCGTTCTTTGTCTTAGTTCATATTGCAAGTCTTTCTCCTTTAAAGATTTAGAGGGTTATTTTGAAGATTTTGAAAGCAAAGTACTTTAATTTTGATGTAGAAAATTGTACTAGCATGAAAGCTTGATGTCCCTTGGAGATTGTTACAAAATCGAGTTCTACCTTCTGAAATCTTCAAAGGAGCATGTTGATTTTGACTTGCATGTGAATATATTAGCATGTTTATGAAGAATCTTAAGGGCCTGTTCGTTTGCACGGAATTGAAATTCGATATTGGAATCGAATATTGTGGAATTGAATATTAGTGAATATTGTGGAATTAAATATTGGTGACTAATTCAAATTTCAGTGTTTGCCTAATAAAAAATATTGTTAAATATTGTGTATTTGATCAATTCTTTTTTTCGTTTGTTAAATAAAATTTGATATAAGAATTAAAAAATATTACTAAGAAATTACTATGAATAAAAGTGCGTTATAGTCGCGACTTTTTTGCATGTGAGCGGTATTTTTACCCGGGCACGACTTTTTTCTTCCGGACGAGATTGTTTTCGCCCGGGCGAGTTCTTTTCTCGCCCGATCGTGATTTTTTCTAACGAGCGCGATTTTTTCTCACTGGCACGATTTTTTCATATGGCCGCGATTTTTTTCGCCCGGGCACGATTTTGTCGTCCGAGCCAGTTTTTGTCGCCGGAGCTTGATTTTTCGCTCGGGGGAAAAACCGCAACCGGGGGGAAAAATTGAGCCTGAGCGAGAAAAATCTCGTGCGGGCAAAAAAACAAGCCTGAGCGAGAAATCGCTCCCGAGCGGAAAAATCGCGCCTGGGCGAAAAAAACGAGGTCGGGTAAAAAATTTCGTAGTCCGGCGAAAAAATCGCGCCTGGACGAAAAAAATCATGTCCTTGAAAGAAATCGCTCTCGGGCAAAAAAATCGCGCCCGGGCAAAAAAATCGCGGCCGAGCGAAAAATTCGCGTCTGTGTGGAAATATCGCGCCCGAGCAAAAAAAGGCGGCCGAGCGAATAAATAGTGCACAAACAAAAAAAGCGCGGCCGAGCAAAAAATTTGAGGCATGGCCAAAAATTCGCGTCCGTGCGAAAAAATTACACCCGGGCGAAAAAAATCGCGCCCGGGCGAAAAAGCGCACCCGAGCCAAAAAAGCGCGTCTGTGCCAAAAAAGCGCGACCGGACGAAAAAATTGCGCTCAAGCAAAAATAGCGCAATCAGGAAAAAAAATTTGCGCCCGGGCAAAAAAATCGCGCCCGGGCGAAAAAAACGCGCGCAAATAAGAAATACGCTGCCCCGACGAAAAATGTGCACAACGGTGAAAAATTTACGCTCAGACGAAAAAATCGCGGTCGGGCGAAAATAGCACGGTCGGGCGAAAAAATCACACCCGGGTAAAAATCACGTCTGGGTGAAAAAAATCCCGCCCGATCGAAAAATCGCGCCCGAGCAAAAAAATTCCCGCCCAGGCGAAAAATCCGCGTTCGAGCAAAAAATCGTGCACGGTCGAAAATTTTGCGTCCGGGCGAAAAATTCACGCCCGGGCGAAAATTTCGTGTTGGGGCGAAAAAATCGCGTCTGGGCGACAAAATCGCGCTCGGGCGAAAAAATCGCGTCCGGACGAAAAAATCGTGTTTGTGTGAAAAAAATGCTCACCGGGGTGAAATATGCCGCCTGGACGATAAATGCACGCCTCCGCGAAAAACGGGCTCTCAGGCAAAAAAGGCGCACCTGTGCTACAACATGCGCTCCCGGGCAAAAAGCGCGCGCTTAGCTTAAAAATGTGTCTCGGCCACAATTGTCCAATTCGTATATTGGTTGGAAAAAATTGTCTTTAGTTCAAAATGAATTGCACGGAATTCATTAAAATTTAAATCTCAACGTCAAACAAGCAAACGAACGACGGAATTGGAATTAGATCTTCAATTCCAATTCCAGGAGCTCAATTTCGTGCAAACGAATGAACCCTAATTGATTTGATAGGGCTTTCATACTATTTTACTAGCAGGAGTGAGAATCATGTTTAGGATTAGGGATTAAGTTGTGCATGGTATAAATATTGTTGGAATCTCATGTTTCGTGAATGGAAACGCTGATTTTGTTCTTCGGAATGCTTATATTAGAAGGAAATCGCCGAAATTGAATTTTTACTCATGGGATGATGTTATTCCTCCACGAGAGGGCTCTTTTTGCATAGAAAAATTATAATTTCAGATATGCCCATCATGAATCATGATTATTTGTGGATTTCTTATTTTGTATAACGATTGAATGTCATATTAATGTCTATAGTTTTACTGAAATTAAATATAATATATATATATATATATATATATATATATATATGCTTTGGAAGACCTATTAAGATGAAATCAGTTTAGGACTAGCGTGATTAACCTTTTGATATTGTTGAGATTTGTATTAAGAATTGCTAAATAAATTCTACCAACTAATGATGTCTGTTTAGTAATGGAAGAGAAGAGAGTAAATAGATGGAGGTTTAAGTTGACAATAATATTCAAGATGAAATCGATTGCAATTACTTGAGGTTTAAACACATCATTTTTACTGCATGAGAAATACTTTTGAAGCCTCCATTACCCTTAAATTCCACTTCATGTATAATTAAAGAACCATTTTCAGCTGATATTTTCCTACAGATATTAAGAAGAATGGCATTCCAAGGTTGATGTGATGATATTCCGAAGAAAGAAGGAACTCATTGTGAGGATTACCTTTTTAATTTATGCTTTATTTTCAAGTATTTTCATTATATACACTGTTATGAAGGTTTATAGCGAGCTTAATTCCTGCATGAGAATTGAATTATTGTAAAATTATATTCGCAATTTATTAGAACTGAAAGATAATATCGCCACTATTGATTGAAAGAAATGAATTAATAATTGATACTTTACATTCCCACATATATATAAATATATAGACTTTAATGACACAAATGAAAGAAATATGGATTGCATCGATACATATGTTAAGGGTATCTATGAACTGATATATATCCAGTTAGACCTTAATGGGTCTTAAGCGAGTTTGTACGCATTGGATTAAATTCCCAAGTAAACTCAGTTAGACTTTAACGAGTCTTAAGCGAGTTATGTACGCACTGAGTTTGACCCAAGTGGAATGAGCTAAGACTGAAGACTGATATAAATACAATACCCCATAACATAATGAAATAAATGGAATGAAACACGAAATCCTAAAATATGAAGAATGCATTATGTTACCATGAATGTTTATACGAATCCTTACCATGAATGCTTATCGAGTTACACTCTATTACAATTACTTTCTTACTGTTAATATGCCTGCAACATGAAATATATTATTATTATATCATGTGCAAGTAACTGTTTATTACTGAATATAATACATTGTGTACTGACTGGCAACCCAAATATCTACTATGAATCTACCAATTATGATTACATATGCATCCAAATAAATAAATATGTGTGCATGTACAAGCGATTAAAAATGTAAATTTCTCGCTTAGTCATATTTATATGACTAAGCCTGTCATCTATTTTGTTAGGTAATTGAGGCATCCCTGAGATAAAAAAGAAATTACGAAGCTTGGTTATTCATGAAAATTTGGTACGTATTTTATTTAAGTAGTAGCTAGACATTTATTACTTTTTATGTGAAGACAAGTTAAATGCTTATGTACATAGTTGGTATTCAATGTGATTTATGATATTGTACTGCGCTCTTATTCTTAAAATTATAATGAATACTGTTACACTGTAGTGGTCTCCGGCCGTTACAAAAATGGTATTAGAGCCAGGTTTCACTACCTTGGCTGCATTGAGTACTAATACATTTACGCATTAAGACTTATTCATATAAAAAGTTAACAATTGTTAGGTCCATTGCCCACAAAGTCCTAGATTTATAGAAGTCAAACAAGTCAATGATATACACATAGTTGTATTTTATATATGCTCAAGTTCATGCATGCAGGTTGATCCTTGTCACATTGATTGGACAAGTATTCCAAGTGGTCACAGGGTAGAGAAGTGGAGAGACAGAAATCTGTCTAAGTCCACAAGCGTTGAGTGAAACGAGACTCAATGCCAGATATTAAATAAGGATGCTGAAAATGCTGAATATCTCCCCTAAGTCCACAGGCGTTGAGTGAAGCAAGTTCACTCAACGCCAGATGCCAAAAAGCGCTGAGTAAGGTGTGGACAATCAAAGCCCAGCAGTCTGCAAAGCAATTTTACGGCTAAGTCTACAGGTGTTGAGTGAAGGCAGTTCACTCGATGCCATATATCAAAAGGGTCAAGTATAGCTGAGTCTGTCAAAGCCTCAGTATTTTCAAGCTGAAAAATCGACTAAGTCCACATGCGTTGAGTGAAGTCAGTTCACTCAACGCCATATACCAAGCAGCATTGAGAAATACTCAAGCAGTTGAAGATTCTATCAAGAAATCTGGCTAAGTCCAAAATTGTTGAGTGAGGACAGCTCACTCAATGCCAAAGAAATAAGACATCGATAGAGGGACAATCAGTCAAAGCCTAAGTAAAGAGATAGATATAAAAATCTGTCTAAATCCAGAAGCGTTGAGTGAGGTCAGCTCATTCAACGCACTTAACGCCTCAACAAGCTAGCAGACTTCAGAGAAGAGGCTAAGGGTCTATTTTGCGCAGCTCTTGCGGCTGGAGAATCTCTATTCCAGCCGCCAGAGCTGTTTTTTAACTGTTTGAGACAGCTACTTGTGAAGAGTTTTTTAGAAATCTGGAGCTGTTTTGCAGCTCTTCAGAAATCTTCCCCCTCCCAGCTTTAGCTTCCGCAAAATAGCTTTCTCTCTCACAGGTTTTGGAAATCTAATGGTTTCTTCAGTTGGAATATGCTCAGAGGCCGGACGGCCTTCCTCCGGCGATTTCGAGCCCCGGACGGCCTTCCTCCAGCGATTTCGAGCCCCCGACGGCCTTTCTCCGGCGATTCCGAGCGCACTTCTGCACAGAACACCCAAACACTCTGCAGCTTTTCAAAACTGCTCCTCAGAGATCTATTTTAAAACAGCTCTATCCGAACAGCAGCTTTTCAATCCGCCAGAGCTGCGCCAAACAGACCCTAAGGTCAAAAGTGTTGAGTGATGAAGGTTCACTCAACGCTCTCAATGCCTAGCAGATAAGGAAAGTTGCAGCCAAGTCCAGAGGCGTTGAGTGAAGCCAGTTCACTCAACGCACTCATTGCCTTATTGTGTAGAGAATTTGTGTAAGTCCAGATACATTGAGTGAAGACCATTCACTCAATGCACTCAATGCTTGGATTGAATTTGAAGATTTGGTTAAGTCCACAAATGCCGACGTCATCCAAAGTCAACAAAAATCAACAGAGTTCAAATTAGTTGCGGAAAAGCTACAAAACACGACAAATAGCGTCGGAGGTCTACTGTACATCTTCTTTTGGTAAAACAAGGTGCAACTACTAACCACAAGTGGTCCTCACTGCTTCTTGGAGTCGTTAATCAGCGGAAGATAAAAGGGACAAGATGGACTGAATGAACTTTAACTTTTAGGGTTTTCTCATTTCGAAAAGTTGCGGCTAAACTTCTTCTTCCTCGCCAATATTGCTGAGCTTGAAGCTGGAAGTTAAATCAACTGATCTAAAAGTTCTTTCAAGTTGTTGTAGCTAATTTCTTCTACTACAACAAATTCAGATAAGGATCGGATAAAGAAGGAGCAGAGCTTTCAGTTTTTGCAGGTCCAGATTAGCTGATTGAAGAACACAAGAACTGTTAAATCTTCAATCTTCTTCAGTAAGTTTAGAAACAAGTTTTTGAGTTTCTTCAGACAGGCAGTTTCTTACTGAAGATATTTTTACTATTCCTGTGAAGAAAGTTAGGGTTGTTAATTCAGTCTCGGAAGGCAGGCACAGAGAAATTTCTCTGGTGTCAAATCTACCATAACAAACTCTTTTCTTGCTGTATAATCCTTTTGGATCTGAGTTGTAGGCCTGATTTATAAATGTTGAGGTAGGATCCAAGAGTGGATCTGAGTGTAGGGCCTGTGTGTCTGAGGTAGGACCTTTTTTCCTGAGGTAGGAGAGTTTTACTCTCTAAGAGTTAGGGCTAACCTCCATAGACTGAGCTGTAGGACTATTGATTCAGTCTGAGGTAGGTGATCTGCTGATCACTGAGCAGTAGGAGCAGTTTGCTCTGAGGAAGGGCATTGTGCCTTAGTTGTAAGTCTTGGAGGAGACTGAGAGTTCCTGCGAGATTTGTGTTGTAAGCTCTTAGGAGTCGAGTTTTTGAGAAGTGTCTTGTCTAACACACTGTTAGAAAGGTGGAAGGGAAAGTGGACAGACCCATAATCTGGAGAACCACTATAAACCTTGTGTGTGCTTTGTGTGATTGTCTTGGAAGCAATATATAACTCACCCACAACACACTAAGTAGAGGGAAAATTTTAAAAGACCAAAAACCTATTCACCCCCCCCCCCCCCCTCTAGGTGATTAGATACCTTGGAATTAATGACTTTCAAGTGGTATCAGAGGGAGGTTGCTCAAAAAGGACTTAACGGTCAGAGTAGATCTCAAAGGGTTGCTGAAAAAGTATACTTATGGGTTCAGTAAAGAACCATAAGGATCTGGGTTCCATGAAACTTCCAATCTATAGAAATGAAAGTTTTGAAATCTGGAAAGAGAGGATCAGGCTGTTTATGTAAGCTTCTGACCCAAGGATATTTGTGATAGTCAAGGAGGGACCTTTCATCCCTATTAAGGTCTCAGCTCTGGATGCAACAGTTCAGACTCCAAAGAAATATTTATAAATGACCAAGGATGAGGTCATAGTGGCTACACTAGACAAGAGGGCACATAATATAATTGCTAGTGCCATAAATGATTCAACCTTTCAGAATCTAGTTCACTGCCAGACCTCCAAGGAGATGTGGGACACTCTAGTGATCTACATGGAGGGAACTGAAGAGGTCAGAGATGATAGGAAGTCCATTCTCAACCAGGAGTATGAGGCTTTCAGGCAGTACAAGGGAGAGAGCATAGTTGTCTGCTATGAAAGATTCTTTAGGATAGTGATTGAGTTGAAGACCTATGGGAGGGTCTTCAGCCATTATGAGCTGAATGACAAATTTCTCAGGTCTCTAACAAGAGACTGGGACACAAAGATATGTGTCATCAAAGAGTTAGTCAAGCTAGATTATACTCCTCCCCATTCTCTATTTGGAAAGTTGCTCTCTTATGAGATGCAGCTTACTGCCAGGAAAGAGGAGGAGACCATCAACAAATCCAAGGCCAAAGAAAAGTCTTTGGCCATCAAAGCAGACAGTGCCAAGAGGAGCAAGAATAGGATTCCCTCTCCTCTAAGGAGGCCTGCTGACTCAGGCAGCATAGGGCCAAGTTCTTCTGACAGCAACATGTCAAAAGAAGGCTTTGCTGCCTTCTCTAGGCAGCTTCTAAAATTGATGAGGAGGAAGCAGTGGAAGAGAAGAACTTCCTCCTCCTCTCAACACAAGAAGGACTACTACAAGGCAGAGAAGAAGCACTCCAAGGGAGGAATGTATGACTCTAAGCCTAATAAACATGTTTCCTCTAAAGTTGTCTGCTACTATTGTAGCAAACCTGGGCATGTCATAACTGACTGCCCAGTCAAGAGAAAGGAGGAGGGTGAGAAGAAACATCAGTAGCACAAGGGCAAATCGATAAGTCCTTCATTGCAAAGAAGGAGAAGAGCTGGACTGTCTCATCTTCATCAGAGTTTGAAGAAGAAGCCCTCATTGGGTTGCTGGCTGCAATTGCAGATGAAGCTGAAGACTGTCCTAATGTTAGGATAGGTAACATGGCCCCTCTGTCACATTGAGACTATTACTCAGAGGAGGACGATGAAGATGAAGATGCATACAACTATTGTGGGCTGATGGAAATGTTTGATGAAGAATCCAGCCAGGATCAGCCTGGTCCAGCAAAGGTACACTCTCTAACTAGCTCATCTCCAGAGCCAGATTATAAGACTACTCCAAATTCTGAAGCATCATCATCTAGTGGTGATGATGAGTCCAAATCTGAGGAAGATGTCAATCAACTAATTGACAAGTATGGTGAACTTTTGGATGCCTTCAAGAGGAGCAGGAAGTTGATAAAAAGCAAGCTGTGGAGATTGCCTCTCTTCAGCTAGCTGCTTCCCAGCAGGCTGAGACAGCATCCTTGTTGGATCAGAAGGCTAGGGAAGTTAGCCAACTCAGGAATATTAGTCTCATCCAGATTGACACCATCAAGTACAAGGATAGTCTCATTAGAGATCTTGAAGAGAGCTCCATAGGAAGAAGAGAATTGTGGCTAGTTACTCTAAGCCTAATACAGTGTTGCCCTTGATAGACTCCTTCTCCTCTTAGAAGGGTAAGAAGGTGTTGGGATTTAAAATAAACACTAGAGTTGCCCCTTCTAAAGGGAAAGGGAAAACTCCAGTCCAGCATATGGCTTCCAAGCCTCTCATCCCTTTTTAAGAAGGTAATGTTGCCTTCAAACAGGTATGACCAAGAAAGCATCTATAGTCACTGGATGAATGGCAGATCCACTAGTGTGAACAAAGAGGTTCACAGCTATGGTTGAAGGTACAGTAGGGGAGTGAGTGTCTTTAAGGCTCCCCATGAGAAAATTCAAATGACACATCCTAGACCATTTATTTTTGGCACCCCAGCCCCCACTCTCATGAACAAGGCAATTGCCTTCACTCAAGCCCATCCAGCAAAGGTTCAGACCAAGGGTAAGTCTATTAACAGACCAAATCTAGCTATCTATGATGATATAAACAACATGTCATCCGCAAAGAAGACTGCTGCAAATGGTAGTCAGAACTAGCCAAGGAAGCCTGCTGGAAGACTTACCTTCAGACAGATCCTTGTTGAAAGGAACTTGATGAAGGTTGTTGCACCTCTTCCTTCTGTTCAGTCAGTAGTTAACCATATTGCAGGACCTGCTAAAAAAGAAGATACAACATTCATGAGTGCTGGTGCTGTGGGAAAGTGGGGGCATTTTGCCTTAGATTGCTGACACAATCCTACTGTGCCCAGAGCTAATGTTAGTCCTTCTGTCAGAAAATCTGCAAGCATACAGTTCCCTTTTCAAGCTAATCAGAACATAGGACCCAATAATTATTGGGGTCCTAAGGTAAGGTAAACTATGTATTGTCGGTTAGTCCAAGTGTCATACCTCTATATGGTACTTGGACATTGGTTGTTCCAGGCATATGACTGGAACAAGGAGCAATTTAAAGGAGTACACTCCAGTGAAGAATGGACCCAAAGTTATCTTTGGTGGTTCAGATAGAGGAGTGACAAGAGGCTATGGTAATATTACCAGTGGCATAGTCACAATCTCAAAAGTGACTTATGTTGAAGGGTTGCAACACAACCTTATAATAATAAGCCAACTCTCTAATCTTGGCTATGTCATTGTCTTCCACAAGGATGAGTGCTAGATTAAGAGGTAAAGTGACCAAGAGGTCATCTTGACAGGCATTAGGATTGGAAATGTTTATTGCTTAAATATTTTGTGTCTAGATACAGACTCTCCTATTTGTCTAGTGGCAAATGAGAAAGTTTCTTATTATGTGCAATGACATAAGAGACTAGCTCATTTGAATTATAAGACTATTGGCAAGCTCTTTAATGAAGAGCTAGTTAGGAATGATCCTAAGGTGAAATGCACCAAGGAAGGCATTTGCTCAGCATGCCAAAAGGGCAAGCAGACCAAAGCTTCCTTCAAGGGCATTGGAACCAAGGATTCTGTGAGGTGCTTATACCTCTTGCATATGGACTTGCTTGGTCCTATACCAACTCATAGTCTAGGTAGGAAAGTCTACACCCTTGTGGTGGTTGATGACTATTCTAGATTTACTTGGGTGTTCTTTCTTAAGAAAAAGAATAAAACTCTTGATATCTTCATGAAGTTTATCAAGCAAATTCAGAATGAGTTTGAAGTATTGTGGTCAAAATTAGAAGTGACTATGAGACTGAATTCCAGTCTGATAGCATTACAAAGTTCTATGAAGAGTTAGGGATTCATCAAAAATTCTTTCTCCAAGAACACCCCAGTAAAATGGGATTGTGAAGAGGAAAAATAGAACTCTCATAGAGGCTAAAAGGACCTTGCTAAGTGACACATCTCTCCCAGAATATTTCTGGGCTTAGGCAGTAAATACTACATATCATGTCCTTAACAGAGCCTCTATCACCAATAGCCACAAGAAGACTCCCTATGATATCTTGAAGGAAAGAAAACCAAACCTGGGCTATCTCAGGATCTTTGATAGCAAGTGTTATGTGCTTCATAATGGTAAGTCCTATGTGACTAAGTTTGTTTTCAAGTCTTATGATGAGATTTTTGTTGGGTACAATATTCATAGTAAGGCCTATGGGATCTATAACTTGAAAAGCCAAGTTATAGAAGAGTTTGTGCATGTAGTCTTTGATGAGTATACCATGATTAACAGTGAGCTGCCAAGCTCCTCTTCTAGTACTACAGGTACAAAGCTGATGATGAACAAGCTAAGCATTAAGGAAGCTGCTCTAGTAATCAAAGATGGAATGGATATTCTAGAAGAACTACAAGGCACACTTGAAGTGGATGAAGATCTGCAAGAAGCTTCAACTGAAGTTGATGTTAAAAGAAGATTGTCTCTAGTTGTCAGGCATCTAAGAAATCATCCAAGACACCAAATAATAAGTGATGCAAACCAAGGAGTGGTGACAAGAAGCAAGAGCCTTAATACAGTTTTGTACTCTGGTTTCCTGTCATAGGTTGAGCCCAAGAGATTTGAAGAGGCCAACATAGATCAGTTCTGGATTATAGCTATGCAAGAGAAATTGAACAAATTTAAGAGATGCAAGTTCTGGAAGCTGGTTCCCAGACTATAATGACATAATATCATTGAAGTCAAGTGGATTTATAGGAATAAACTTGATGAAAATAGCATTATAATCAAGAACAAGGCTAAGCTAGTAGTTAAGGGGTACATACAAGAAGATGGTATTGATTTTCATCAAACCTTTGCCCCTATAGCAAGATTGAAAGCCATTAGAATCTTCCTTGCATATGCTGCATTCAAGGGGTTTAAAGTCTATCAGATGGATGTGAAGTCATCCTTCCTGAATTGTGACTTAAAGGAAGAAGTCTATGTTAAACAACCTCTAGGTTTTGTTGTTCCTAACTCACCTAATTCTATTTCTAGACTTAGGAAAGCTCTATATGGGCTGAAGCAAGCCCCTAGAGCATGGTATGAGACATTGTCTAGCTTCCTCATTGAGAACAAATTCTCAAGGGGGAAGATAGACAAGACCCTATTCCTAAAGAAATCTAAGGGCAAGATCATCCTAGTCAAGATATATGTAGATGGCATAATCTTTGGATCTACTGATGACAACCTTTGCGATAAGTTTGTCAAACTTATGCAAGTGAAGTTTAAGATGAGCAGTATGAGTGAACTTAAGTACTTCTTGGGCCTCCAAGTAAGACAGACAGATGATGGATTATCCATATTCTAGTCTAAGTTCACCAGAGAGTTGATCAAAAAGTTTGGTATGGAGAATGCCTCCGCCATGAAAACTCTCATGGGATCAAGTATGCCTATAGACAAAGATGAGGCAGGGAAACCTGTTGATAAAACTTTGTATAGATGGATAATTGGCTCCCTTCTATATCTTACTGCAAGTAGGCCAGACATCATGTATGCTACATGTGTTTGTGCTAGGTATCATGTTAGCCCTAAAGAATCCCAATACTCTACTGCTAAGAGGATTTTGAGGTATCTTAAGGGCACACCAGATCTTGCCCTATAGTACGATAAAAATAGGAATTTTGAACTAACAGGCTATTCAGATGCAGATTTTGCAGGCAGCAAAGAGGACAGGAAGAGCATTTCACGCACCTATTAGTTCTTGGGAGGAAGACTAGTGTCTTGAAGCAGCAAGAAGCTGACCAGTGTTGCAATCTCAATAGCTGAGTCAGAATACATCTTAGCAGGTAGATATTATGCACAGTTGCTATAGATCCAACATCAGCTCCAGAACTATAACCTCCAGATAAGTAGAACTCCTTTGTAATGTGATTCTACTAGTGCAATCTCAATTGCTAGGAATCTTGTCTCTCATAGTAGGACTAAGCACATTGAGATTAGGTATCATTTCATTAGAGATCATGTGAAATGTGAAGATATCAGTCTTGAGTTTGTCCCTATAGACAAACAAGTGACTGACATCTTCACTAAGACATTAGATGAAGCAAAGTTCAACACCTTCAAATTTCAGTTGGGTATGTTGAACTTGGTATAGCTTCAGTTGCTCCTTGTGTTATTTTTATTGCAAGTTGTACTACTTCTTGCAAGTGGAAAGACCTTCAATGGTACGAAGATTTTTCAAGTGGTATACCTTCATTGGTATCAAGTTTTTCAAGTGGTTCAAGTGCTATCTAGACTGGAATAGACTGAAGTGTCTACCAGGAAGGATGATAGAAGATGCTTCAGTTGAGGGGGAGCAAGTCCAACACTTGTTGGGATAGATTCATCTTTATATAGAGAAGGAGCAAGCTGCTGCAAGAGTTGATTATCTGTACTCAAAAAGGGGGAGAAGATAATTAGAGGCCAACACCTCCCTAACTATTTATAAAAGTAAAAAGGGGGAGGAGAAGGAAATAAGGCAAGGAAGCAACAAAACAGGGGAAGCAGGAAGTGATGATGATCACCCTGCATGCAAGGAAAGTGTGGTAACCTATAACTTGATACTCTGGTTCTCTTGTTATAAGTGTTGGGAATATTGCCCTCAATGTTACCTAGACTTGATTTAAAGAGACATCATCCACAGCACTAAGAGCATAGTTGTATTTGATGTTGTTAAGCTCATCATGTGCAGGATATTCTTTGGAATAAGGTTAAAAAAATTGTCTAAGTGATGTTGACAGGTGGTCACAAGGTAGGCTGGTGGAGAGACAGAAAATTTGTCTAAGTCCACATGCATTGAGTGAAGTGGGCTCACTTAACGCCAGAGGCAAAGATGTGGTTTAATTTCACAAACATTAAGTGAAGCAAGCTCACTCAATGCCAGATGCCAAAAAGCGTTGAAAGAAGACAAGTCAATCAAAGCCTGACTATTTGCAAGACAGAAAAGTGGTCAAGTCCACATGCTTTGAGTGAAGACAGTTCACTCAACGCCATACTGCAAAAAACATTGAGTAAAACTCAGATAGTCAAAGCTTTGTCTTTGACAGTAAATAAATTTGTCCAAGTCTAAAAGCATTAAGTGATGAAGGCTCACTCGACGCCTAAACAGTTAAGACTAATAAAGTCTAGATGGCATTGAGTGATGAAGTCTCACTCAATGCTAGAAAAGAAAGCATCGTGTTATCTCGAAGCTCAAGGAAAGAATAGACAGAAAATCTGTCTAAGTGTTTTGGCATTGAGTCAAGCTCACTCACTAAATGTCTAGTGATAGAAAACTGTCTAAGTACTTTGGCGTTGAGTGACAAGGCTCACTCAACACCTACTGATGCAGTAAGACTGGCTAAGGAAAAAAAGCATTGAGTGAATCTTCTTCACTCAACGCTCTCTACGCCTGAGATGAAGAAAGGTTGGCTAAGGCCAAAAGCATTGAGTGAAGCTTGTTCACTCAACGACTGAGATAGACAGAAATCTGTCTAAGTGTTTTGGCGTTGAGTGAAACTTGTTCACTCAACGCCTATACTAATGTGCTTGAACTTTGATTAAGTTCACATATGATGACATCAGCAAAAGTCAACAAAGCCAACAAAATTTAAAATAAGGCGGGATGGCTACAATATGCGACAAACAGTTTTGCAGGCCTACAATATGACTTTTGGCAGTTAAAGTAAAAGTGCACCTATCAAATTCAGTGGGGCCCACTGGTCAAAATTGTCGTTGATCGGCGGAATAGAAATGGTTGAATTCAGAATGAAGAAATTAACTTTTGGAAAAAGCTCTGGACTTCATATTCTCCCTCGTCCATTATTGCAGAGCCTTGAAGAAGAGGTGCAAGCTTCATATATAAGGGTTCAAAGAG
Source organism: Platanthera zijinensis (assembly GCA_039513925.1). NCBI lineage: Eukaryota > Viridiplantae > Streptophyta > Magnoliopsida > Asparagales > Orchidaceae > Platanthera > Platanthera zijinensis. The sequence continues at coordinate 130,515,984 of CM077091.1, forward strand.
ATAGTTGGTGTCATTCTCTCCTGCACCAGCAAGATCAGAAAGTTTACTTTCCGAGGAAGAAGAATAAACAGAGATAACTAATTTCTGTAGTCAAGATTAGCTGTGTGAAGAATACTTAGAACTGGTATTTCATCTGCTTTCACCAGCAAGATCAGAGATATTCTCTGAGGAAGTAGAAGCAACCAAGGCATGAGACAAGCTGCAGCTGATCTGAAAGTAATATAGAGATAGTTGTTGAGAGCAACATCTTCAACAGCAAGATAAGAAAAATTCTCTGAGTAAACTGAAGCAGCAAGTTGTTACCCTAGCTGCAGCATCTGGAAGATAATCAAAGTTAGTTATTGTCATCTCCACCATCAACAGCAGTTCAGAGTAAATCTCCGAGAGAGAAGGTGAAGTAAAGGATAACCTTAGTTGCAACCACTTCATAGTTCTAGTTGTACAATTTTGAAGAACATTTTCTGGAGGTTGTGAAGAATAAGTTAGGACTGAGCTTCTGGTTCAGTCCAGGAAGGAAAGAAGAAGCAGAGCAGGGTTCTGCAGGTTACTTCCAGCACAAGCATCTTCTTATTGAAGATTTTCTTTTGTTGCTGAAAAGAAGATAGGGCTGAGTATTTCTCAGTTCAGGAAGTAGTAGAATCAGGGAATATATTCCTAGAGTCAGAGTTGGGCTGAGTTTATCTTAGTCTAGAAAGGTTGGCACAACAACCCACCTCCATTCTGTAGGATCCTGTTTGGATCGGAGTTGTAGGGCAGATTTGCCTAAGAGTAGGATCCAGTTGTTGATCTGAGGTAGGGCTTTGGCCTAAGTGTAGATCCAGTTTGTATCTTTGGTAGGGCTTTTGAGCCTGAGGTAGGAGAGTCATTCTCTCTAAGCTGTAGGGACCTTGTGCCTGAGTTGTAGGATCCTTTGGATCTGAGGTAGGGTCTTTGTTCCTGAGATGTAGGAGAGTCATTCTCTCTGAGGTAGGGCTGTCCTCCCAGCCTGAGTTGTAGGGCCTTTGGGCCTGAGGTAGGTGATCTTTGGATCACTGAGTCGTAGGGCCTTGTGCCTGAGCTGTAAGTATTGGAGGAGACTGAGTGGTCATGCAGGATCGTGTTGTAAGATCTTAGGAGCCGAGATTTGAGAAGTGTCTTGTCTAACAAGCTTTTAGAAAGGTGGGAGGGAAAGTGGACGTACCCATAATCTGGGGAACCACTATATATTTTGTGTGTGCTCTTTGTGTTATTTCTTTATTGCAGGTTGTGTGTGTCTTGAAAGAAGAAAACTACCAACTCACAGGTAATTAAAGAAAGAAAATTAAAGATTGTCACAAGAGACTAAGAAACCTATTCATCCCCCTCTATGTGATATAGATATTCTTGAAGTTAAATACTTTCAAGTGGTATGAGAGGGAGGTTGCTCAAAAAGGACTTAATAGCCTGATTGATCTCCAAGGATAGTTAAAAGGTTTGTACTTATGGGTTCAGGAGTGAACCATAAGGTGTGGATCTCAATGGAGCTTCAAGTCTACAGTAAGGAGAACTTTAGGACCTAGAAAGAGAGGATCAAGTAGATCATGAAAGCCTCTGATCCTAGGACCTGAAAAGCGTTGAGTGAAGCTTGTTCACTCAACGCCTGAGATAGACAAAAATCATATTAATATAATGCAGCTGTAAGCTATATCTGCTACATCTGCTAGCTTATGCTACATGAATTTCCAGCATATCAATTCAATGTACTCCATTTTACTATATTGACTCAACATATCAAGTCAATGCATCCTCATACCACTCTAATAATTGCTCAAGTAATATGCACTCTCCTTTATACCACTTAATGCTTAAATGGGGCACCACTAGAAGCACTTACCTCATACTATGAACTAACACAATCATGGCTCAACTTGTAGTCATTGCATTCCTCATACTACTTGAACCTTTACAAGTAATATGAACTGACTCAACATCACTTAGTCATGTCAAGTATTGCTTCTACATCTCCAATCTCCCCCATTAGAAGTGTTGCCACACATCTACCTCTTTCTCCAGTATTGCCACACATCTCCCCCTTTCTGGATTCTTCTATAGGCATGTTGAGGGAGGTGAAAGGATCATGGGAGAATTTATCTCTTGATACTAGCCAAAGTCTCATGTTGATACCACTAAGGAAATCAGCCTAGAGATCAAACCACTTGATTAGGAGTCATGCCTTTTGTGTTGATATATTGATACAACACATCACTACAGCACTTGAGCTAGCTACTAAAATAGTTCCACTTGAGCCAATGCCACTCCATATACCACTTAAAGCTTCTGCAGAATGGATCTGTAGTAATGGAGGTGTTGTCCTTTCCTCTTGACCTGCAACAACATGTCTTTACAGCAGCATGCAGTGATTGCACAGCAGCAACCATCCACTAGGGTTGATCTCCCCCTCAGACTGTGCATAGTCTCGAGGACTTGCTGATCAGCTATGTTGATCCTTGATCCACTACAGCTGATGTCTGCCGCTTAACAGGAAGCCTTGTTCCTGCAATATCTGGATTTGCTCCGTCTCAATAGGAGCATCTGATGTCTTCTCTCTACTGGACACTTAAGTTAATCTTAGTCTTGATACCATTTGAAATCACTTGAGAGACTTGATATCAAGTGACAGACATGATAGTCTTGATACCATATTGGAGACTTGTCACCTGTAAGAAAAGTGAATCCTGCAACAAAAGTATTACATGGAGCGATTGAAGCTATACCAAGTTCAACATACCCAACTTTATGGTGTTGAACTTGACTTCAACTAGTGGCTTAGTAAAGATATTAGCCACTAACATGACTGTGGGGACAAACTCAAGACTGAGTTCTTCCTTTTCCACATTCTCCCTAACTAACTGATACTTAATCTTCATATGCATAGTCTTATTATGAGAGACAGGATTCCATGCAAATTGGATTACACTAGTAGAATATCAATATAAAGGAGTTCTACTTATCTGGAGGATATGTTCCTAATACCATGGAGTTGATATTGCAAGACTGGTTACTTTCTTGGTGCTCCAAGTAGTCAGTCTTTTTCCTAGGATTTTGACAGGTTCCATAATTGCTTATCCAATTTTCCTTGCACCCTATGGTGGAGGTGCATCTTCTCACCTACTCTCCTTCCTAAGTACTCGGCGAGGAGGGCGTCAATGGAATCCACCCTCTTATTGTGGTGCTCAACCTCCTCGAGCGAGAGACGACAGGCTTGATCCTTCTTGGTAGTGTCCTTCAGGTGTGTCGTGGAGTTTCTCTCCATCTGCATGCAACGACGACCCACCATATGGGCCAGATCCAAGGCACGGGGCTAGGCTCGCGCGCTCTCATGCACCAGTATCCGTGCGGACTCCTCGTTGAATATAGAAGCCTCCTCCCGCAAGCAGAGCCCAAAAGAGAAGGTGAAGGGCTCCCTGCTGGATGTGTCCTTCTCCAGCCAGGATAGTAGGAGGGTGGAAATCGAGGCCCTGTTCGCCCCCTTGTCCCACAATAGGAGGGAGTTGTCGAGCTCATCGAGATGCTTCTCTCCGTAGCCGATGTTTCGGTGCCCCCTCGACACAGGCTTGTTGGACGGCTCTGGATCCCGTGACTTGGAGGTGTCGGCAACCTCGCCAGGTGTCCTACTGGCGGGAGATTGAGAGGTTGCGGCCTCCTTGAGGAGCAAGTCCGCTGGTGTTTTTCCTTTTTCCTAGGGCACAGAAGGTTCCCCACCACGGGTCTTCTTTGATGCAGGCTTTATAGAAGACTGCTCTCGAGCGGCCCGCTTTTGGGGGACAAGAGGGGTCGGAACCTCGCGGTGCACAGTGGCAGCCGTTTCTGCAAGGGTGAGGCCGGTGGTAGCAATCTGGGCGCTCTCATACAGCGGGTGTAGGGGAAGGTCTCACTCAACTGCAATTATCAGTGGTCAATAAGAACTTTAAGTGAGGGGAAATGGAGGCGAGTGCAAGTAACCTTACCTTCCCCAAGAGGAACGGGAACCAAGGTATCCACGTTCCTTCGAAGGAATGTTACCTCGAAGTTCTTCCCCGCGAAGAACCCAAAGAGGTCAGCTTCATGGCCCCTAGGGTGGGAGGATGGTAGCTTGGCTCGCTGAGCTGCACCGACAAGAAGGGGACGTTACCGAAGTCCCCCTTCACGAAGACAAACTTCCTTAGACAATTATGGCTCTTTTTCACCGTCTCCCGCACCTTCACATGGTTGCTGGAGAAGTAGGCAGTGTCGTCCCTATTCGTTCGGAAGGAGAACAGCTTGTGGAAGACCGCAAGGCTAAACTCGATCCACTCCTCTCGCAGGAAGCAAGCGAATGCGACCAACACCACGACAAAGTTTAGGGTTAGTTGGCCCGGAACCACCCCCAAAGTATTTCAAAACCTACCGCACCTCATGGCACAAGGGAATTCGCAGCCCCACGTCAAAGTGGGTGATGGGGATCACGAGTTCGGTGTCGAAGAGGTCATTGATTTTACCAAACTCTCCCGACCGTCTCGCCTCGAATCCGGGAGGGATGAAGTTGGAGACCACCGAGACGTGCTCGGTTTCGGTAAGGTTGGTGGGGTGGAAGGCATAGTCGGAAAAAGTCCACGCACACTTGCCTCACCCCTCGGTATCACCACCAACTCCTCCCATCTCGTGAGCTAGTAGGCGGGTTGGATGCTGGAGTTCTTGCGAGTAGCAGTGAGCTGAGAAACAAAGCACGGGAAGGAAAAAAGTGTGGAGTGGAGTTAATGCGGTAGGTGGAGAAAAGGGGGGCATTTATAGAGAGAATAACGGCGGGAAAACTCCTTATTGGCGGTAGGTGTGCGGATAGCAAAATGTGGTTCGACGCTTCGATACCCAAGCCCGTCCCCCAAATTACTTCTACTTACTCGTCGCGGTCCTAACGCAATAAAATCTAACCGATAATGAGCTAAGAGGCGAGCGAGAGAAGCTCTTACATCCATATAAACATAAATAGAACCATCAGAGGGCAAATAGTCTCAAATATTAACAATGGATGGGGGCTAACCACCCCAAAGAAGAAAAAGAAGAAAAGAAATAACTAGTTTTCATAATCGCGTGATGCGAGCTGAGACCCGAGAGGCGAGCACGGCCCAGGTCTGCGGGCTGGCAGCAAGAGCGCGACTGATTTAGTACTGAATCCATTTCTACCTACCCCAGCCTCGCGCCCTGGAGCGAGGTGGTAGATGAGGGTAGTAGTACTCGCGAACCACCGCAAGCTCTTGCTGGGCCAGGTCGACCTGCTCCATGACTCACTACAGTTGTTCCTGAGCCCGCGTGAGGTGCACTCCAGGCGAGGTCATCCCATCGCCCTTGTCTTGGCGCCTCCCGTCCAAGACACCAAAGTGCGCCTCTATCTCGGCCTTATCGTCGTCCACCCTGCCGAAGATCTCTCGTAGCATCAGGGAATGTTTTCAGAACAGCTCAACCACTCGTGTATTCATCCCCTAGGCATTCCGAGGGTCGCCCAGGTAATCCACGATCTTGTTCGGAGAAGGGGGAGGCGAGTACTCCTCGCTCATGTCCATGTCGGAGATGGAGACCCTATGAAAGCCTAAGGAGAAGGAAGAAAGGATAGCGGTGTAGGCGTACAACAAGGAACAAGCGAGAATATGAACTCACTCGGGATCAGCACGTCTCCCGCATCGAAGTGCGGGCAGGAGGTACCTGGTTGACCTTGAAAGGGCTCGCCGGCGAGAGCCACGAAGGTTTATCCTAACCCAGGGTGGTCGGCAATTGTGGAGCCCACTCGGCAGCCCCTGGGGTGGAAGCTGCAAGATGAGGGTAATCAGAAATAAAGGGGGACCAGGCAAAAGGCAAGGGTGAGAAGCCGAGACTCACCAGTCCGGAGGGGAGGAATGCTCAGGACTGCGAGAAGGGAAGATCCCACGACCGAGGGGCTGACGGCTCGCTCGGACAAGCACGGGGAAGGATGTCCTGAGCCCAAACCCCTGCCTCCATCCTTGCGAGGTGTCTCCTACGGAAGGAGAGTTGTCAGAATTAGCACAACATGGGGAAAAAGAGACCGGCTCGTGTACCTGAGGGATGGCCTCAGAACCAGCCACCGGACTGGAGGAGGGGATCTCACCCTGAGAAAGTTGTTTGACCATCCTGGCCTCCTTGGGTCTGGAGGAAGAGCCAGGAGACCTCCGAGCCAGCCAGGGGGCGGCGTCAACGACCTGCGACTGTGTGCCCTCCCTCGTGGCCTCCAAGCGAGCGCGCACCTCTTCCGAGATAGGAATTAGGCGCACTGCTACAGTAACATGTTGGAAAAGGAGGAAGAAGTGGGAAAATTCCTTTGAGGCTAGCGATATATATAGAGCAAGAAGATGGGGCCCACTAAAAAGATTTCCTCCAGCTCAGCAAGCACTCACCAAACACTTGGGGTTGGATGGCTCTTTTTGAGCTTTATAAATCTCATAAAGTGCGGGGATTGTATACAATCCCGTGGTCGCCGAGTGGGCCCAACGAGGCAGAGCGGAGCCCTTGAAATGGGTAAGGGGATCAGAAGCCCTAGGCATGTCGGGGCAGCCGGCCCATATCGGCCTAGGAGGCGGGCGAGCCGGGGCAGCCAACCCGCATTTACCTAGGGGGCGGGCGAGCCGGGGAAGCCAACCCGCATCTGCCCAAGATGTAGGCAAGCCGGGGGGCAGCTTGCATCCGCCTAATAGGAGGGCGAGCCGAGGAAGATGACGTGCCTCCGTGTAGGAGGAGGTCGAGCCGCTGGAACCCGACTCACACTCGCCCGAGGGGCAGGCGAGTCGCGGGAACCAGGTCGCGCTTGTCAAGGGGGATGGCGAGTTGGCTCGCGCTCTCCCCCATATGTGGGGTGCTAGTAGTATGTTTTTAATGTAATTGGGTCTTCTAGTAGCCTCTCCAAACAGTGGAATTTTTTTTGTTGGCAGACCTACTTTGTGATGCATATAGTAAAATAGAAAGGCGGGGGTACGCTATTTACAGGTGAGACTCAGAAACCTATAAATAGACCCACAGGGGTACCTTAGAAGGCAAGTTTTCTTATTTTCTGGTCTTGTAGCGCTTTCTGAGATACCCTTAGCTCAGCACTGGCTAAGGAGTGGAAGCGCTCTAAGATCTTTCAGGTATGTGGTGGGAACTCCATGCTACAGACGTGGGTTATTCTTAAATCCTAAGTTTCTGGTTGAGGGAGCTCATTTGGAGAAGTAGGTTTGCGGTCACCCCTTATTAGGGTCTGAACTCCATAGAAGTTGGTTTCCGGATTCAACACTCCTGATCAACTACTGAATCACAGACTAGTGGCGGGGGCAAACTCACTAGAGGAGGAGGCGCCACGGGGGCCTGAATTGTTCCCTAGTTCCTTAATAGGGCCAATATCCCGGCTTGTTGATCCTCTATTCGGGCGACGCGCCCTGCAAGAAAGGTTATGGGCACGTTTTTGATCTCTTCCAGCTGAGGGGCGATGATGAAAGAATGGGATGGTTCTGAATCAGCCCGACCTTTACGGGCTGACCCATTAGTTGTGCGAGTGTTTCATCTCACCATTTCTTCTTCCCTTACTCAGATAGTCCTTTTATTTGAGTCTTTGTGTAACACCCCAAAACTCAAAAGAGGGACGGGTGACGTTTTAAGCCCAGTCTGAATTTTGGAGCAGGTGTCACGGGCGTGACACGGGCGTGTCACGGGCGTGTCACGGGCGTGTCACGGGCGTGTCACGGGCGTGTCACGGGCGTGACACGGGCGTGTCACGGGCGTGACACAGGCGTGTTCGGCCACGGGTCATGTGGTCAACGTTTTGACGATCGGCGATCGTCGAGAAGCTGAACACGGCCTGGGAACGGGCGTGTCCCAGGGCGTGTAAGTCACTCGTCGAGTTTGGTGCACACGGGCCATGACACGGGCACAGACACGGGCGTGTCACATGCGACACGGGCGTGTCTGGTGCCGTGTCACAGGCCGTGTCCTTCTCGGGAAAAGAATGTTGGTCGTTGCACACGGGGCGTGACACGGGTCCCGAAACGGTCGTGTCGCATGCGACACGGGCGTGTTGGAGGCCGTGTCTAAGGCCGTGTGCTGGTTATCGAGTCGGTCGAGATGGCGAATGAGTGACACAGCCATGCACACGACCATGTTGCAACCCGTGTTTGGCCCCAGATTTTGTATTTTAGGCATAATCGTGGCCGTCCGTTTTCTTGTCTTGGGATCCAATGGCTAGGATTGGTCCTGAGGGGCTTAAGTCAGGGAATAGGGTTTAGAATCCCTCATTTCCCTTGGTTGACTCTCTTTCTAAAGTTAGAGAGAGGAGAGAGCTTGGAGGTAGAAGGAGAAGCTAGATCCGGTCACCGGCGGGGCTTCGGAGCTCCAAATCGCGAGCCGTCTTCGGATCCGCGGAGGCAAGGAGATTGCGGTGCTTTTCATCCGCGTAGATTTTCATAGCGCCGCGGAAGTGCAAGGGTAACGATTTCTCATCCTTGGGCATGTGAAGCCCTTTTTCCCTTTGCATAGGAAGCCCTCTCTCGCGAGTGAGCGAAGAGTTGGAGCGTTCCTTGGGGTAGATATGTAAAGTCCCCCTTGTATAGAGTCCGTATGCGAAAACGGGCATAAGCATTGTGTGTGAAGCCTATCCGGACATGTAGAGCCGGATCGGTGATGTTGCATTGCATATGAACCGGGGAAGACTCCGGGTGTTTGGGCGTTTTTCGGGTTTTTTTACATGGTAGATTGCAGCAGGGAGCCTTGGAGATTAACTCCAAGGTGCACCCGGAAAACTGGGCAAAAGCGGGTTTTGCCAACATGGTGGCCGGGGAGCCAACGTGAACATAACCGGGTTATGTGATTATTGTGGTGAAAACGGGACTCGGTGAGTCTTGACCTGCGCATATAGCTTAAATTGCCGTTGCGATATTAGCACGGGTCAGGCGGAACCGTATCCGATCTATGTCGTTCGGTGGAACCGTTGGCATGGATGAGGGTCTTCAGCGGTCTATGGCTTAAATTGTCGTGACCAAGGCCAAGAAGACAAAATGCTCATATGGTTGGCCATCCAAGGGGCGGTGGTGGAACGGGAACGTCTATAGCTTGAATTGACGTGACGTTTGCCGGTTCGCCGTGAATGTGCCCTATGTGCACGAGGTGTGTGGCCGTGCGAGCCTACGCCTGTGTTGAAGTGTGTTTACACTATATTGATGCTATACTAATAAAGTGCAGGGAAAGAGCATCGCCGCCCCGATTACGGGGGCGGGATCGTTATAATTTGGTCAGCATAGCTGACCGTTGCTTTTGTTTACTACCGGGCGATGGATTGTGGCTTGCAGGTGCTGCGGAGCCGAGCGGGAAATAGCGGGCTAAAGCCCATGTTGCGGTGCTGGCCCTCGAAGGCCTACCCTTTCTTTATGTTTTCCTTTTATCTCATGTATGGCTGGCCTGCGAGCCGAAGTATGAAAGACACTCTTGTTGAGAGAACTATTGTAAGGCAATAAGGCCGGTACTTTTGTATTCATCATTCCTATTTTATCTCAGTAGTGGACATTCGTGTTTGGCAGGGTTCTTTTATTTGTGCAACTTAAGAAATTGCTTCCGCTAGAATGACTCTGTGTAGGACGTTGGTTGTATGGTTTCAACGCGTAACCAACCGGTCTGTCCGTAGTATATGGCATCGGGCCCCGGCCGGACCTACTGCTATATGCTATGCGACGGATATGGGTGTTACAAATTGGTATCAGACTACCTGTTTCGGTCAACCTTAAATGAATTCGTGGGCGAATTCACTTTAAGGGGTGGTGAGCACATGTGTGTGCGTCATCGTTATAACATGAAAAGAACCTATGAATGTCCACTTAGGAATGAAAATACACATGTTTGAGGAACCTGCGTGTTTTTATAATTCTGTTCGCAATAGTATTTGGTCGCTTATCGGTGTTTTGCACGTTTATAGTTGACCAGAAGTGGTGCTGGGCCGTCAGAACGGCCAGGTTCTGAGGCAAGCAGTGCGCCAAGTGAAGCGCCTGCAACACCTCCGTCTGCCGAGACCATTAGGTTGGTGGCAGAAGCTGTCATGGCGATGATTAATGCGCAACCTGCAAGACAGGTGCAGCAGCCTGCTCCTGCGGAGGAGCAAGTGCCGCTCCAAGCGGCGGAGCCTAGAAGGGTTGAGCAGGTGGCGGTGGAGCCGGAGTTGCCTCGAAGAGCAACTGAGAGACAGCTTAAGCATGTGATGGGCTTCCACCCACCGGTGTTCTCGGGAACGGGAACCCCGACCCAGGCCGAAGATTGGCTCTCAAGAGTCAATAGGGTGATGACAGCGACATAAACGGAAGAGTGGCAGAAGACCACAATAGCGACGTTCCTATTGGATGGGGACGCAAGGTTATGGTGGGAAGGTCTAGAGCTACACCAGTTGAGGGGAAGGTCGTTGGACGAAGTATCTATGGAGGAATTTTCGAGACTGTTCATGAATTGATACCTCCCCTCAGTGCAGAGGATCGCACTAGAGAACGAGTTACAAAAGTTGGTGCAAGGAGATAGCACTGTAGACGAGTACCTCCACGAGTTTACTCGATTGGGGAGATATGCTGGCGCTACCTTTGCCGATGAGGAGCGCAAGACTAACCGCTTATATGAAGGGTTAAGAGACGAGCTGAGGTTGCTACTGTCGGGGCCTATGGCGCAGGGTTTCCTAACCTTGGTCAACTCGGCCCGGTCCTTGGAGAAGGACATGAGAAATGTGCAAGCTAAGAAGGAATCTGGTGGGAAGAAATCAGAGTTCAAGGCGCCGACTACGTCGAAGTCGGGCTATCGAAGATTCTACAAGAAGGCTAGGACGTCAGGTCCAGATTCTTCTACAGGTGCCTCGGGGGCAACTACCAATCGAACCCCGGGCGCTTGTTTCACGTGTGGAAAGACGGGGCACTTTGCCCGCGATTGCTGGAGCGTACGCCCAAAGTCCGAGAGAAAATAAGGAGCTACTTACGAAGAGAAGGGCAAGGCGGTGGAGTCAACCGCGTCCCACTATGCTCCGACTCAGCCTAGAGTCTACACCTTGGGCAGTAGGAGGTCATTAAACAAGCGGATGTGGTGACAGGTACGAGTTAATTTATAGCAAGTTAACTTAGATACTGTTGTTTATTGCTTGTTAGCCTAATATGGTTTGCATAGGCTTTGTGTTGATTAGCGATAGTCCGGCACAGGCACTGTTCGATACGGGAGCTTCACACTCCTTGTCCGAAAATTTTATATCGCGCATTGGAGTCCCTTCTTCGATGGAGAAGGACAATTTGGATGTGCTGCTACCGAATGAGTGCTCGATGCGTGCGGACAGAGTGTGCCCCGTAAAGGTTCACATTGGGAGCCAAGAGTTCGACTTGCTAGCGTCATTGCTGCCGCTAGTAGAGTTCGACGTTATCTTTGGGATGGATTGGCTTTCGGAGCAGAAAGCTTGGATTAACTGCGACCGGAAGGAGGTCAAGCTGGGTGTTGGGAGGGGGACAACATTCGAGGGACTCAAGGGGTCGAGCAAGACGCTGATGTCTGCTCTTCAGATGGTAAAGGCAGTTCGTGCTGGTGCAGAGCTGTTCTTCGCAATAGTGGGGGTTGTGGAGCCAAAGTCCACGTTGGATAGCATCCCCGTGGTTTGTGAATACCCCGATGTGTTCCCGGATAGTCTTCCCGGAGCCCCACCACAGCGGGAGATTGATTTCGCCATCGAGCTCGTACCGGGGGCCAAACCGGTGTCACGTGCTCCGTATAGGTTGACGCCTAAGGAGATGGCAGAGTTGAAAGTTCAGCTAGAGGAGCTGATGGAGCAAGGTTATGTGCGTCCAAGCTCGTCGCCTTGGAGCGCACCGGTCCTCTTCGTTAAGAAGAAGGACGGGAGTATGCGGTTGTGTATCGACTACAGAGAGTTGAACAAGCTGTCGGAGAAGAACAAGTACCTGATCCCGAGGATTGATGATCTGTTTGATCAGTTAGTCAGATCGTTGGTATATTCTAAGTTGGACTTGAAGTCGGGGTACTATCAATTGAGGATAAGGGAATGTGATATCCCGAAGACGGCATTCAGCATAAGGTATGGGCATTTCGAGTTCACGGTCATGCCGTTTGGACTGACGAATGCGTCATCAGTGTTTATGGACTTGATGAACAGGACATTCCGAGATTTCTTGGAACGCTTTGTGATCGTATTTATTGACGATATATTGGTGTACTCACAGTGTGAAAAAGATCACTTCAAGCACTTGCATCTGGTGTTGGAGACTTTGAGGAGGAATGAGCTGTATGCAAAATTCTCCAAGTGCGAGTTCTGGATACCCTCAGTAGCGTTCCTTGGTCACATTGTTAGTGGGGAAGGTATAGCGGTGGATCCGGCGAAGATCGTTGCGATACGGGAGTGGCCTGCGTTGTCTTCTGTCGCGGAAGTCCGTAGTTTTCTCGGGCTTGCCGGATATTACAGGCGCTTCGTAGAGAACTTCTCGCGGATAGCGCTACCTCTCACGAAGTTACAAGGAAAGATCAGAGATTCTTGTGGACACAGGAGTGCGTGCAAGCTTTTGAGGAGCTGAAGAGACGGTTGACCACGACACCAGTGCTTAGTTCGCCGAGTGGGACCGAGGGCTTCGAGGTTTATAGTGACGCCTCGGGTAGTGGGTTGGGCTGTGTGCTGTTGCAGCATGGGAGCGTGATAGCTTATGGATCGCGTCAGCTAAAAGTGCATGAAAGGAACTATCCGGTCCACGACTTGGAGTTGGCGGCCGTGATATTTGCACTTAAGCTGTGGAGGCACTACCTATACGGCGTAAGGTTCGATATATATACCAATCACAAGAGCCTGAAGTACCTGTTGGATCAGAAGGATCTTAACATGAGGCAGAGGAGGTGAATGGAGTTCCTGGGGGACTACACCTTCAAGATTCATTATGTACCCGGGAAGGGCAATGCAGTTGCTGATGCGTTGAGTTGCAGGGCTCCCGCCCAAGCCAATTGGTTGTCGGTGCATGATGAGCGGCTGATACGGGAGTTGGAGGAGCTTGAGATCTGTTGCGTTGACAAGCAGACGAGCGCTAAAGCAATGTTGAATTGGACAGAGGTCCAGTATGACCTGGCTGACCGGGTTTGGCAGGCATTGGAGTTATATGACTCCATGAAGGAGCTTATGGAGGCAGCGTTGGATGGGTCAAATTCCCAATTTTCAGTGGAAGATGGGTTATTAAGAAAGGATCATCGGTTGTGCGTCCCAAGCGGGAGTAACCTACGGGCGGAGTTGATGTACGAGGCTCATCATACCAAGTACTCGATCTACCCAGGGAGCACAAAGATGTACCGTGACCTCAAGAAGCTGTTTTGGTGGTCGGGGCTTAAGAAAGACGTAGCGTTGTTTGTGGCTAAGTGCCAAACGTGCGCCTTGGTGAAGGCGGAGTGCCAAAAGCTGGGAGGATTTCTGAAGTCCTTGCCTATACCGGAGTGGAAGTTCGACGACATATCTATGGACTTTGTGCATGGGTTGCCAAGGTCGCAGAAGGGGAACGACGCCATCTGGGTGATCGTAGATCGGTTAACTAAGGTGTCGCATTTCATTCCGCATAGGAAGGACGACTTGGTGGAGAAGTTGGCAAAGCTATATGTGGACAAAATAGTTAGACTGCATGGTGTGCCTTGCTGCATTGTGAGTGATCGCGATGGGCGTTTCATGTCCAATGATTGGAGGTTGGTGCAACAGATGCTGGGGATGAAGTTGAAGTTCAGGACAACCTTCCATCCGCAGACGGATGGGCAGACCGAGAGAGTCAATAGAACGATAGAGGACATGCTCCGCATGTGTGTTCTAGACTTCGGGAAGCATTGGGAGGACCACCTGTATTTGGTGGAGTTCGCGTACAACAACAGCTACCAGGCAAGTATCCAAATGGCGCCCTTTGAGGCCCTATACGGTAGAAAGTGTCGCACGCCGTTGTCTTGGTTAGAAGCGGGTGAGGCAAGGTTGTACAAGAAGCAGGAGGTGGAGAGTGCTACCTCGTTGGTGCGGATCATTCAGGAGCGCTTGTTGATCGCTCAGGACAGGCAGGCAAATTATTACAATGCCAAGCATCGGAACGTGGAGTTCGCGGTAGGCGATTGGGTATACTTGAAAGTGAAGCCGTTCAAGGGGGTTTCGCGGGTGAGACGCTTGAAGAAGTTGAGCCCAAGATACCTTGGACCTTTTGAGGTTCTGGAGCGAGTCGATGAAGCAGCATACCGTTTGAAGCTATCGGTGGAGTTGAGTGGGCTACACGATGTGTTCCACATCTCTGTGTTGCGGAAGGCGGTGCAAGAGCCTTCGCTAGTGATCGCAGTTGATCAAGTGCCGGTGGACGAAGGGTTGACGACTAGGGTCAAGCCCGTTCGTATCGAGGACTCTGAGGTCAAGAGACTCCGTAACAAGGAGATCCGGATGGTTAAGGTCCGGTGGGATAATTGCGGTCGGGAGGAGCTCTCTTGGGAACGGGAGCAAACTATGCTGGAGGAGTACCCGGAGTTATTCCGCTTAGGTACCATTTATAATTTTGAGTTCCTTTTGTTCCTTTAGTAATTTCGTGAGCGAAATTCTTTTAAGAGGGAGAGAGTTGTAACGCCCCGAAACTCAATAGGGTGACGGGGGGCATTTTGAGCCAAATCTGTGTTTTGGCAGGGGTGACCCGGCCTGGGACACGGGCGTGTCCCAGGGCGTGTCGTGCTCGGGTTCGCTGTTTGGCCGCGTGGTCGACGTTGTTGGGGTGCTCGATGCGTGCGGACAGAGTGTGCGCCGTAAAGGTTCACATTGGGAGCCAAGAGTTCGACTTGCTAGCGTCATTGCTGTCGCTAGTAGAGTTCGACATTATCTTTGGGATGGATTGGCTTTCAGAGCAGAAAGCTTGGATTGACTGCGATCGGAAGGAGGTCAAGCTAGGTGTTGGGAGGGGGACAACATTCGAGGGACTCAAGGGGTCGAGCAAGACACTGATGTCTGCTCTTCAGGTGGTAAAGGCAGTTCGTGCTGGTGCAGAGCTGTTCTTCGCAATAGTGGGGGCTGTGGAGCCAAAGTCCACGTTGGATAGCATCCCCGTGGTTTGTGAATACCCCGATGTGTTCCTGGATTGTCTTCCCGGAGCCCCACCGTAGCGGGAGATTGATTTCACCATCGAGCTCGTACCGGGGGCCAAACCGGTGTCACGTGCTCCGTATAGGTTGGCGCCTAAGGAGGTGGCAGAGTTGAAAGTTCAGCTAGAGGAGCTGATGGAGCAAGGTTATGCACGTCCAAGCTCGTCGCCTTGGAGCACACCGGTCCTCTTCGTTAAGAAGAAGGACGGGAGTATGCGGTTGTGTATCGACTACAGAGAGTTGAACAAGCTGACGGAGAAGAACAAGTACCCGATCCCGAGGATTGATGATCTGTTCGATCAGTTAGTCGGATCGTCGATATATTCTAAGTTGGACTTGAAGTCGGGGTACTATCAGTTGAGGATAAGGGAATGTGATATCCCGAAGACGACGTTCAGCACAAGGTATGAGCATTTCGAGTTCACGGTCATGCCGTTTGGACTAACGAATGCGCCATCAGTGTTTACGGACTTGATGAACAAGACGTTTCGAGATTTCCTGGACCGCTTTGTGATCGTCTTTATTGACGATATATTGGTGTACTCACAGTGCGAAGATCACTTCAAGCACTTGCATCTGGTGTTGGAGACTTTGAGGAGGAATGAGCTGTATGCAAAATTCTCCAAGTGCGTGTTCTGGCTACCCTCAGTGGCGTTCCTTGGTCACATTGTTAGTGGGGAAGGTATAGCGGTGGATCCAGCGAAGATCGTTGCGATACGGGAGTGGCCTGCGTTGTCTTCTATGGCGGAAGTCCGTAGTTTTCTCGGGCTTGCCGGATATTACAGGCGCTTCGTAGAGAACTTCTCGCGGATAGCGCTACCTCTCACGAAGTTGACAAGGAAAGATCAGAAATTCTTGTGGATGCAGGAGTGCGTGCAAGCTTTTGAGGAGCTGAAGAGACGGTTGACCACGACGCCAGTGCTTAGTTTGCCGAGTGGGACCGAGGGCTTCGAGGTGTATAGTGATGCCTCGGGTAGTGGTTTGGGCTGTGTGCTGTTGCAGCATGGGAGCGTGATAGCTTATGGATCGCGTCAGCTAAAAGTGCATGAAAGGAACTATCCGGTCCACGGGCGTGTCACGGGCGTGACACGGGCATGTCACGGGCGTGACACAGGCGTGTTCGGCCACGGGTCATGTGGTCGACGTTTTGGCGATCGGCGATCGTCGATAAGCTGAACACGGCCTGGGACACGGGCGTGTCCCAGGGCGTGTCAGTCACTCGTCGAGTTTGGTGCACACGGGCCATGACACGGGCACAGACACGGGCGTGTCACATGCGACACGGGCGTGTCTGGTGCCGTGTCACAAGTAGTGTCCTTCTCGGGAAAAGAATGTTGGTCGTTGCACACGGGGCGTGACACGGGTCGCGACACAGCCGTGTCGCATGCGACACGGGCGTGTCGGAGGCCGTGTCTAAGGCCGTGTGCTGGTTATCGAGTCGGTCGAGACGGCGAATGGGTGACACGGCCATGCACACGGCCGTGTTGCAACCCGTGTTCGGCCCCAGATTTTGTATTTTAGGCCTAATCGTGGCCGTCCGTTTTCTTGTCTTGGGATTCGATGGCTGGGATTGGTCCTGAGGGGCTTAAGTCCGGGAATAGGGTTTAGAATCCCTCATTTCCCTTGGTTGACTCTCTTTCTAAAGTTAGAGAGAAAAGAGAGCTTGGAGGTAGAAGGAGAAGCTAGATCCGGTCACCGGCAGGGCTTCGGAGCTCCAAATCGCGAGCCGTTTTCGGATCCGCGGAGGCAAGGAGATTGCGGTGCTTTTCATCTGCGTAGATTTTCATGGCGCCACGGAAGAATGCAAGGGTAACGATTTCTCATCCTTGGGCATGTGAAGCCCTTTTCCCTTTGCATAGGAAGCCCTCTCTCGCGAGTGAGCGAAGAGTTGGAGCGTTCCTTGGGGTAGATATGTAAAGTCCCCCTTGTATAGAGTCCGTATGCGAAAACGGGCATAGGCATTGTGTGTGAAGCCTAACTGGACATATAGAGCTGGATCGGTGATGTTGCATTGCATATGAACCGGGGAAGACTCCGGGTGTTTGGGCATTTTTCGGGTTTTCAATGTGGTAGATTGCAGCAGGGAGCCTTGGAGATTAACTCCAAGGTGCACCCGGAAAACTGGGCAAAAGCGGGTTTTGCCAACATGGTGGCCGGGGAGGCAACGTGAACATAACCGGGTTATGTGATTATTGTGGTGGAAACGGGACTCGGTGAGTCTTGACCTGCGCATATGGCTTAAATTGTCGTTGCGATATGAGCACGGGTCAGGCGAAACCGTACCCGATCTATGTCGTTCGGTGGAACCGTTGGCATGGATGAGGGTCTCGGCGGTCTATGGCTTAAATTGTCTTGACCAAGGCCAAGAATACAAAATGCTCATATGGTTGGCCGTCCAAGGGGCGGTGGTGGAACGGGAACGTCTATGGCTTGAATTGACGTGACGTTGGCCGGTTCGCCGTGAATGTGCCCTGTGTGAACGAGGTGTGTGGTCGTGCGAGCCTACGCCTGTGTTGAAGTGTGTTTACACTATATTGATGTTATACTAATAAAGTGCAGGGAAAGAGCATCGCCGCCCCGATTACGGGGGCGAGATCGTTATAATTTGGTCAGCATAGCTGACCGTTGCTTTTGTTTACCACCGGTCGGTGGATTGTGGCTTGCAGGTGCTGCGGAGCCGAGCGGGAAATAGCGGGCTAAAGCCCATGTTGCGGTGCTGGCCCTCGAAGGCCTACCCTTTCTTTATGTTTTCCATTTATCTCATGTATGGCCGGCCTGCGAGCCGAAGTATGAAAGACACTCTTGTTGAGAGAACTATTGTAAGGTCATAAGGCCGGTACTTTTGTATTCATCATTCCTATTTTATCTCAGTAGTGGACATTCGTGCTTGGCAGGGTTCTTTTATTTGTGCAACTTAAGAAATTGCATCCGCTAGAATGACTCTGTGTAGGATGTTGGTTGTATGGTTTCAACACGTAACCAACCGGTCTGTCCATAGTATATGGCGTCGGGCCCCGACCGGACCTACTGCTATATGCTATGCGACGGATAGGGGTGTTACACTTTGAATCTCCAAGGTACTCTGTTCCCACAGACGGCGCAAAACTATTGCTATCAGCTTGAGGCTCTTGGTAGGCCGGGCTTGTTGGACTATCATAGCCCGTTAAACGGTCGAGAGCGTAAATAATCAGAAATTCACAGAACAGAGAAGAATTTTTTTATCTTAGAAAACCTGTAATCTGAGTGTAAACCACGATGTCAATTTAGTGTAGACCAAACATCCACTAAATAGTGTTATTTTACAGGGATTTTAGAGAAAGACGGGGGCAACAAGCCACTCTTTGTTATATTCAGAGATGAGAGAAGGGGAAGGCTCTCGGAGCATATCAGGGCCCCTCTCTCCAACCTATGTTCTTTCTTCTTTGCGTGGAGGGGAGTGTGCAAACTTCGGGGGTATTCATGGGCACTTTCTTGCCTTCATAATGTAGAAGCTGAGAAGGCTTGCAACGTGGGATGAAGGATCAGGAGAAGTCCCGGCGGGCGAAGCTGCAAGGATAGGTGAGAGAAAAAGCAAGACGTCAAGGAAATCCAGAGAGGAAAACATGAAAAATGAAGAGGGTCTGGGGTTTATTTATAGTTTTTTAAAGGGAGACCTGGTTATTTTACCCGGTAACCACTGGACGGACGGATATGCATACTCGGATTTAGACACGCGGATTGCCAATTTTTGAGAAATGACGACCCTACCCTCGGGCTGAGAAAAAGGTCGTCTGGGGAAACGAGTGGCCCGACAAGCCCATCGATTGGGCGAGGCCGACGACCAAGGCCACGACCGCCCCAACCCCCCTCAAGTCAGGCGGCCAAGGGGGGGTTGGCCCTTGGAGGCCGGTTGAGCCCTCGACCGTCTGTATGCCGACAACCATGAGGCTGCCAGCCCTCGGAGATCGGTTGAGATCTCAACTACCCGTGCGCCATGTGTCCAAGGGGCGACCGACCCTTGGAGGCCGGCGGAGCACTCGGCCACTCAAGTGCTAGGCGGCAAAGGGGGCGGGCGGCCCTTGGAGGGTTGCTAAGCCCTAAGTCGCCCGAGCGTCGGGCAGCCAAGGGGTTTGACTAATACTTGGAGGCCGGTCGAGCCTTCAGTCGCCCGAGCGTCAGGCAGCCAAAGGCGTGACTGGCCGAGGCTTCGGTCGCCCAAACGATGGGTGGCCAAGGGGGCTGCCAGCCAAGCCTTTGGCCACCTAAATGCCGGGCAGTCAGGGATCGGCTATCCCTTACAGCCATGCTGAGCCCTCGATGGACCGAGCACCGAACAACCAAGGGGATGGCCAGCTTTTGGAGGCCAGCCCTGCCCTTAGCTGCCCGAGCATTGGGCGACCAAGGGGACGGTCGGTCTTGCGGGGGCCAGCCTCGCGACGGCCGGTCGAGGCCGCCAGATAATTAAGGGAGGCATCCATCGCACAAGATCACGTATGACAGTTGTGAAATCGTGCACGGTGTTTATTGCATAGATCGGGCACACAAATCGCATGTACGAAAATTTTGTCTGATAATTCCATGCTTTATTAATTAGAGAAGTGGGAATTCTGGCTATTATTCGTAGCCCGGAATCCCAATAAACTGGAGGCAAACCCATCAATAAAAAATCATCAGATTGTCAGGTACCCCTCTCACCTCTCAAAAATTTACCAGAATGTGGGAGAATCACTCAAGGAGTTCTTTTACTGCTTCACTTCTGAGGCACAACAATCTCCTTATCAAAAGACTTAGCCTTTTGTTCAGGATCTTCTTACTAAAAGATCTAGTGTTGGTTCAAGATCTCCTTACAAAAAAGATCTAATTATCGGTTCTGTGAGTCTCCTTATTAAAAGACTTATACATTGGGATAGTGCATTTATATAACAATGGTAGAAGAGTGGATGTACTCAGATTTTGGGGAAACATTATATAATAGGTGTGTTCTGTGTTGTGCTTTTTATGTTCTATTTGTTGTGTTGTGTTTTAATTTCCTGCATATATTTTTAGCTGACTTTCTACGGATGCAAAAACTATGATAAGTTAAATTTAGTAACTTGTTTTAAACAAATATTTTAAATCTCTACTCACCCTCATCTAGAGAAATTTCTAAGAATTTACTCAACTGTTCACACTTTCAATTGATATCAGAGCGAGGTTGATCAAATAAATGTTAACATCTTGATCGAAATATCTGAACATTTGAACAAATACATATATTATTATAGAAATATATTTTCAAAATGAGTTTTAGTAACTTTAAAGGATTTGTATCTAAAAGACCACTAGTGCATAACTTGGAAAAGTTTACACTCTAGAATGCCAGGATAAAATTATATATGAATTCAATTGATGTGGATATTTTTGGTTTTATTCTTTCAGGACCACCAATGTCATATAAGAAGGAAGCTAGTGTGAGAACTACAACAAAACTTATTCCTAGGGCTAAATTGACTGAAGAAGAAAATAAAGTGAAAGACTTGGATGTTAAAGCAATGAACATCCTAGTGTTAACCATGTCCAATGAAATCTTTCAGAAGGTAGCTGACAACCAATTTGTCAAAGAAATATGGGAGTCCTAATTTAGAATTATTGATGGTAGTTCTGATGAAAGAAAGGACAAGAGGTCCCTTCTCATAACCCAATATGAGAACTATTAAAAGAAGACTGAAGAAAGTATTCCTGAAATGTATAAGAGATTCAATATTATTATAAATGAACTCAAGGGACTCAACAAGAAAATCTCACTCATAGAGATCAATGATAAACTTATTATGTGCTTCCCAAGCATATGAGACTCAAGGATATGGGTCATTAGAGAGTCCAAATGCCACAAGAAAATTACAATTGATGTCATGTTTGGAAAACTCAAGTTCTATGAACTTCTTATGAAGAGTAGGGCTGAGTTTGAAATGAATGACAAAATCTTTATCCCTAGGGATAAGTCCATTGTTCTGAAGGCAACTAATGAAGAGCCTTTAACTTCTGAAGAAAAGATATTTAACCTCCCAGCCAGAAGGTTCATAAGGTGGATTAAGACTAAAGACTCAAGAAGAAAAGAAAGGAGCACCAACAAGCCAAAATTTGACAAGACCCCCTACAAGAAGGTCATCTACTTTGTCTGTAGGAAGCCTGGCCATATTGCTCTTGACTATCCTTAAAATAAAAGGACAAATCCAACAAAAAAGAGTACAAGAAGCATTCTTTAAGAAGAGGTTCAAGAAGAAAGAAAAAGTTTCATTGTTGTTAGAGTTTGGCAGTTTGGTAGACTGGACTTGGCGGTCTGCGAGTTTGGCGGTCTAGCGATTTGGCTTGGAGGACAGTAGTAGTGGACAGATCTTGCGGTCTGGCGACCTAGGTTAGCATTCTGGCTGTTGTATTTTGTATCTACACCGGAATACCATAATTTTGTCTGGCGATCAGTAAGGGATAACCATAATACGGTCTGCTAAGTTCAATTACAGTGTTGGAGATTATGAAGTCCTGGAGGACTAATGGTTTGTTTTGTCGGGCTGGCAGTTTGGTCTATCAAGTCCTGGTAGCTTGAAAATCTGCAGTGCAGTCTTTGTGGTTTGGCAAAACACAATTATTAACTGACAACCTGCAGATCTGTCCAAGTGGCTTCCCGATGTTGCGGTCTGGTGGCAACACGGAGTTGGTGCATGGCGGTTTCTAGCTAGACATTAAATAAAGTCCTGTAGCCGCGCAGTAGGTAGCTTCTCCTGCTGTATAGCCTGGCAGTTTAACCTATTCAAACTGCATTGTCTGTGCAGCTTGTATTTAGTCCCACATCACCTATTATATTCTCCTCTCACTCTCGTCTTCTATAAATAAGGGGGCATACCTTTGTATTAATTATCTTTTTGGAGCAATAAAATTTGTCACTATTTAGCCGTTTTTCAAGTTAATAGAGGACAACTCGATCCTTGCGGTTTCCCTTTTCATATCCGTCTAAAGAGCTATACAGTGGTCTCTGCGAACTTTGGTTTTCTAACTACACACTGAGTCCTTCACCCTTTCCTGTTCGCCTTCTTGCAAACTCCTGGGTCTCTTCCTTTGAGGCGTTATTTCTCCTCTATCCACACAGTCTTCTCGGGCTTGAGCAGTGCTCCCGCACATTCCCTCTGAAGTTCACATTTTTGGCGAATAGCTCCCTTCTTTAGCGGTTTTGTCTTTCCGCTATTTCTTTCCTCCCTTTGCTCTTCGCTCTTTCTGCGACTAGATCGTTTCTCTTCCCCCCTCCCTTTCTTGACAATCACACTTCTTGTAATTTTCTCTCTATTCACACGATCTCTTTTTCGGTTTCTCCCTCTAACCATGTGATTAGTTTTTTCTCTGACCGGCTTTCTCCCTCTTGATTGCGTGTTCTTTCTTTGGCGGTCTCTGCTCCATCCGCCTTTCTTTGTGCATCTTGCACTTTTTATCTGTCTGGGTGATTTGCTTTTTTAGTCCGTGCAGTTTGTTTCCTCTCCGTGCTTGTGGTTGACATCATGAGGACGTCGACATCGCTTGCATCCTCATCTGGAAGTGCTCATCTGGTTACTGAGGGCAAGTAGCTTATTGACTCTAGGACCACTAGTCACATGCCCGATAATTCTCATTTGTTCTCCTACTTAAACGAGCATAATTTGTTCTCTCCAGTTTTTATTATAGATAGTACTTCATCTCCTGTGTGTGAAAGTGGTACTGTTCTGCTCACTTCAACTTTACGGCTAGAGGACACTCTCTATGTTCTGATTTTTTCGTGCAATTTACTTTTTGCTCTTGCTCTCTGCAAATAATTGAACTACACGATTACTTTTACTTCCAATACTTGTTATTTTTAGGATTCTGTTTCCAAGGAAACAATTGCTACTGGGACTGAGAGGGGTGACCTCTTCTTTCTTGATAATGTCACTACTTTTTCTTCTACTACTTCTCTTATGTAGTGGCATCTTTATCTTGTCCATCCTCCTCCTCGTCTCATCTACCAACTTCTCTTAGATCTACCTTAAGGGGACTCCTCTCTGAATTTTGAAGCCTGACAGCTTGGCAAACACCACCGCTCTTCCTTTCTAGCAAGGCAAGGATGTAGTTCTTCGTGTCCTTTTGAACTAGTTCACTCTGATATCTGGGGTCCCTCTCCTACTAGCACTGTTGGTAGAGGCAGCTTGTATTTTGTTATATTCATTAATGTTTTCTCTAAGTGTACTTGGTTGTACCTCTTAAAATAACATTCTAAACTGTGTTTACTACCTTTTATAATGAGTTTGCATATAGTTTAATGTGTTAGTTAAAATTCTTCGGACTGATAATGCCCTGGAAAATCTCAGCCATCAATTTTTTGATTTTTGCACAAGTCATGGTTTACTTCATCAAACTACTTGCCATATACTTCTTAACAGAATGGTATTGTTGAACACAAGAATCATCATCTCCTGGATATTGCTCGTAGTCTTCTCATACAAATGAATGTTCCAAGGTCGTATTGGGGTCACGTTGTGCTCCTCTCCTGTTATCTCATCAATCGTATTCCCTCATCGGTTCTTCAGGGCAAGACCCCATTCTCCATTTTGTACCTAAGAGCCATGTTGTTTCCATTACCTCTACGAGTTCTTGGTTGTACGATATATTTCCATATACCTTCTCCAGGTCATGATAGACTTTCTCCTCATTCTATTAAGTACATTTTTCTTGATTATTATCCGACTCAGAAAGGGTATTGTTGTTTTGATCCTCTTCTCCGCAAACACTATATTTCAACTGATGTCACATTCTTTGAAGAAATGCCATATTTTTCTCCTGCTTCTTCTCTCTTGCCATCTGATGCTTCCTCTTGTATACCTATTGTCTCGACACCTCTGCTTGAGCCAATTCTTTCCACACATATTCCTGTTATACTGTCTCTTTCTCTCAATACTGCTTCTTTGCCTTTGGAGCCATCCCTGCCAATTCCTGAGCCCGCCCCGCTCCTGATGGTGTATCTGCTACTATAGACAAGATAAATCTTGATCTTCTCATTACCCTACAGAAGGGAGTACGAACATGCACTAAGCATTCCATTGATGTTGTTGTCTCGTATGCTCAACTTTCCCTGGCTGGAACGCGTTTTAGTCTTGCTATCTCTACTAATATAACCCCGACCACATATCAAGAGGCTCTTCTCATCCTATATTGGAAAGATGATATGGATGAAGAAATGAAGACCTTAACTGAGAGGGATACTTGGACTCTTGTTCCCACACCCCTAGGCATGGATGTGGTTGGTTGTCAGCGATTCTTTGTCAACAAGTATCGTCTGGATGGTATTATTGACCGATATAAGGATAGGCTTGTTTCCAAAGGCTTTACTCAGACATATAATGTGGACTTCTTTGATACCTTCCCCCTAGTTGCTCGCATCAGCACAATCCGTGTTTATTTTCTCTATAGCGGTTAACAAGTGCTAGGAGATATCTCAATTAAATATGAAGAATGCCTTCCTATATGGTGATCTATAAGAGGTGGTTTACATGGAGCAACATCATGGGTATGTTACTCAGGGGTAGTATCAGGTGTGCAAGCTACGGAAGGCAATTTTCGGCCTCAAGCAGAGTCAATGGGCTTGGTTCGACAAGTTTAGTGAAGTTGTCTCCCTTATTGGATTCACTCGGAGTTTTGCTGATCATTCTCTTTTCATACGCAAGACTGTTAAAGGCCTCGTGGTTCTTGCTGTCTACGTGGATGACATCTCCTTACTGGTGATGATAAGGAGGGAATTGATTTGGCAAAACGACACTTTTGACAACATTTTGTTATAAAGGATATGAGAACTCCTAAGTACTTTTTCAGAATTGAGATTTTGCGAAAGAGCAACTCTTTGGTGCTGTCATAGCGGAAGTATGCGCTAGATCTCTTAAAAGAAACTGGTCTTCTTGGGGTGAGACCTGCTCGTTGTTCGATGGCCATTGGTGATGACAAATGTTGGACTGAGGATTTTTCACTTCTTCTATATAGTACCATGTACATATGACTAGTGGGAAAACTCAACTAGATGACTATTACCAGACCATACATTTGTTATGTAATAGGAAAAGTCAATAAATTTATGCAAGCTCCAGAGAGTGTCATCTTTGTTCTGCCATGAAAATTCTGGAGTATGTGAAAGGGTCTCCAGGAAAGGGGGAATTATTTAAAAAGCATAACCATTTGAAGATTGAAGCATATTCTGATGCCAGCTATACTGATAATAAAGAAGATAGAAAGTCTGCATCGAGTTTTTGCACCTTTATAGGAGGAAATCTTGTTAGTTGTAAAAGCAAAAAGCAGTCTGTGGTTTCCAAATCAAGTTCTGAAGCTGAGTACAGAAGCATGACTTCAATAACTTGTGAGCTAAAATGGCTACGAGCACTTATGCTTGACTAAGGGAAAGTCTATGATCATCCTCTTCCTATGTTCTATGATAACAAAGCCGATATTTACATATCTAAGAATCTATTTTTTCATGAGAGCACAAAGCACATTGAAGTTGACTGCTATTTCATTAGAGAAGAGATATTGAAGAATCAAATCTACACTCCATTCGTCACTTTCGACAAAGAATTAGCAGACATCATCACAAAACCAATTTCCACTTCTCTTTCAGATGTTTGTAGCAAACTGGGCATAGTTTACATATATCCTCCAGCTTGAGGAGGAGTGTTAGAGTTTGACGATTTGGCGGACTGGTCTTGGTGGTCTGTCGGTTTGGCGGTTTGGAGGATAGTAGTAGTAGGAAGATCTAATGGTCTAGTGACCTGGGTTAGCGGTCTGGAGACCTTGGTTAGCGGTCTGATTGTTGTCTTTTGTATTTGCACCGGAATACCACAATGTGGTATAGCGATCAACAAGGGTTAACCACAGTGCGATCAACTTAGTTCAGTTACAATTATTGGAGCTTATGAAGTCCGGGAAGACAAATGGTTTATCTTGGTGGTATGTCAGTTTTGTTTATCAAGTCCCGACATTTTGATAATTCGCAGTGCAGTCTTAGCGGTTTGGCAAACCGCGGTTATTAATCGACAACCCCCATAGTTTTCCAAGTGGCTTCCCGCAGTTGCGGTCTAATGGCAACCTGGAGTTGGTGCATGAAGGTTTCTAGTTAGGAGTCGGATAAAGTCTTATAGCCACATAATAGATAGTTTATCCTACTATATAGCCTGGCAGTTTAACCTATTCAAACCGCATTGTCGGCGCGCGTCTTGTATTTAGTCACACATCATCTATTGTATTCACCTCTCTCCCCCGTATTTTATAAATAAGAGGGCACATTTTTGTATTAATTAATTTTTTGGAGCAATAAAATTTTCCTTTATTTAGTCTTTTTTCATAATTGCAGAAACCTAGAATGACTCAAACTCAGAGTCAAGCTCCTCATCTGGGATTGAAAATGAAGTTGTTGCTGAAAAAGGCTATCTAATGTCTTTGGAAGCTTACTCAGATGATAAAGATTATCAAGTATCCTATTTTGATGATATTGATTTCTCTTCAAGTGATTTAAAGAACTGTTTTAAAGATTTTTGCAAAGATCAATTGGAGACATAAAGACAAATTAAACATCTTAGAAAAGAAATAAAAAAGCTAAGATGTGTAAAGCCTTATGAGGAATAAACCCATCAGGACAATCAACTCAGGATTGAAGTTATGGAAAATAAATCTTTGAGAGAAGAGCTAGCAAAGACAAAAGCCTTCGAAGACTACTTAAATGATAAGAGTCAAAATCTCAAAGACATATCTAAGAATCTCAATATGAGGTTCAATCATCTAAAATAAGATGAGCCAATGAGCTCAGGAAAAGTTTCCATCACACTAGTTTGGAAGAATCTTATAGCATTTATCAAAGTTAAGGATGAACAACCCATCATAATCTCAGATGATGATCCAAATAAAGTCACAATATTTAATAGGGCTAGCTCGCCTAACAATAAGGGTATTTTAAGGAAGAAACACATGAAAATAAAGCCTTAAAATTAAAAAAACTGTAAATTGGGAACATGTGTCGACTTCATCTTGACGCAACTCTAAACATGCGTCGAGTTCTACTCAACGCTAGCTTGGATCTATATCGACCACATATTGATGCAACCTTACATATATGCCGACTCCATATCGACGTAACCAAAAAATTACGTCGAGTTCTGGTCGAACTAACTTCCAAGTGAATAATTTTAATAAGTTCAACACTATAATGTTCATTGATTATCAATATTTTAAACATAAATGCAATAATTATTTTAGATAAGGACATGATCCCGCACACCGACCGCTCCTCTCCTGCCGAGCCGACATAGGAGGCCACAACCGGATGCCTCGCTAATGCTGGCCGCCCCACCGAGGTTGGCCGCCCCAGGCAACTTGTGCCAAGGCGGCCCTGGCCGTGGCCCCTAGAGCAGAGGAGGACACCGGTTAGCCTCCCTGCTATGGGTGGCCTCGACCACGACCCTCAGAAAAGGGGGCCGACTGCAAAATGGGGCCCACCGAATGGCCATGACCCCCTACAAAATGGGACCCGCCTGTTGGGTCCGTTGATCCCAATGTCCAAGATTTGTAAGAAGTCAAACCAGTCAATGATATACACATAGTTGTATTTAATGTATGTTTAAGTTCATGCATGCAGGTTAGTCTATGTCATATTAATTGGACAGGTGGTCCAAGTGACATTGACAGGTGGACTCAAAGAAGCTGTCTGGAAAGGCAAGAAAAATTGTCTAAGTCCACAGGCGTTGAGTGAAGCAAGCTTACTCAATGCTAGATGAATCAGAAGCCAGTGACATTGAAGAAAAATGTCTAAGTCTACATGCATTGAGTGAAGCCAGTTCACTCAACGCCATACAGCTAATAGCGGCGAGTGAAGTCGGGACAGTCAAAGCTTTAAGTGTTGGCAAGGCAGAAAAGTTGCTAAGTCCACATGCGTTGAGTGAAGTCAACTTACTCAACGTCATATATCCATAAGCATTGAGTCATACTATTTTTGTCAAAGCCATAGTAGAAAGAGACAGGAAATTGGTTAAGTCCAAAAGCGTTGAGTGAAGCTTGATCACTCAATGCCAAGCTAGTTCTGTCAAAAGCTAAATCAAATCTGTCACAGAAAATTGGTTAAGTCCAGAAGCATTGAGTGAAGCTTGATCACTCAATGTCATGCTGATTCAAAAAGCTGTGGAAGAAAGACAGGAAAATCTGTCTAAGTACAAAAGCGTTGAGTGAAGCCAGTTCACTCAACGCCAGATGACAGATAGCGTTGAGTCATGTTGCTGCTGTCAATGTCTAAGGAGAAACTAGAATTTTACTAAGTCCAGAATCGTTGAGTGAAACCAGTTCACTCAACACCTATTCAAATTTTGAGGCTGAGGAGAAAAGCGTTGAGTGTAGTCAACACACTCAACGCCTTCACGCAGAGCAGAATTTTGCTAAGTCCAGAATCGCTGAGTGAAGTCAGTTCACTCAACGCTCTCAACGCCATAGTTGTAGAAAGAGAGGAAGATTATTCTAAATCTAGAATTTTTGAGTGAAGCTTATACACTTAACACTCTCAACGCCTAGAGTTGCAGAAGGATGCAGAATGCTGACTAAGTTAAAAAGCGTTGAGTGGATCTTACTCACTCAACGCCTAGTAGAGCAGGAAATTTTCTACGTCCAGAATCGTTGAGTATTGCTTATTCACTCGACGCACTCAACGCCTGGGTAGTTGTCTGAAATTTTCTAAGTCCAGAATGGCTGACGTCAGCAAAGTCAACAAAAGTCAACAAAATTTAAAATGATTAAGGAAGAGCTGTAACTCATCACTAACGTCGCCGCCAGTCTCATTCTATAAAACTAATTATATAAGCATTCGTTAAAGCAATGACACATGTCAATCATCTCGCTAGATGACAGGATTATTAATAGAAGGTGAAATCTGGATCGAAAAAGGTTTTTGAGCGATCAATTCATTTCAAGAAAAGAAGCGGGACTTCGTCTTCTTCTCCCGCCTTTGTTGCAGCGACAAAATCTTTAATTCAACAAATCTGAAGGGTCTCTGAATTAGCTACTGCAATCAACATCTGCAATAACAGAATTAGAAGATTTCTCTGAGGAAGAAGAATCAGTCACGACAAGCCCTAACTAAAGTTCTTCAAGATCCAAGCCGATCTGAATTTGAAGATCAATCTCTGGATCTGTGAAGAAGAGGCAGAGCAATCTGTGTTCTACAAAATAGGTTAGCTGATAGAAGATCTTTCCTCTCTTTCCTTCATCAACAGAATCAGAATCAAGGTTCTGAGATTACTTCTAGCATTAGCAGCAGATTCTTGAAGAACATAAACCTTGTTGTTGTAAAGAAGATAGGGTTGAGATTCACTCAGCTCAGGAAGCAATTGACTCACAGATTAATTTATGTTGAGTCAAATCAATATTTTATTCAAATTCTGTAGGATATGTTAAAGATCTGTGTTGTAAGCCTAATTTATATAAGGCTGAGAGTTAGATCTGGTGAGATCTCTATTGTAAGCCTAAGTTATACAGGCTGAGTGTAGATCTGGTATAAATCTGAATGGTAGGATCCAGTCTTGGATCTGTGTGTGGCAGGGCTACTTTCTCAGGCCATGTTGTTGGGCATTTGTTCTCATGGTAGGTGATCAGGTAATTACTGAGTGGGTGAGCTATGTGCCTGTGTTGTAAGTCTCAGTAGAGACTGAGTGATCATATGAGATCGGGTTGTAATCTCTGAGGAGCCAAGTTATTGGAGAAGTGCCTTGTCTAACATTCTGTTAGAAAGACGGGAGGGACAGTGGATGTACCCATACATTGTGGAACCACTATAAATCTACTGTATAGTCTAGGTGATAATCTTGAAAGCATCAACAATCATATCACAATACACAGCATAATCGGATAAAGGTTAAAAGTAACTAAAAAGCTCAAGAAACATATTCACCCCCCCTCTAGGTGATTAGCTACCCTTGTATTCAAAGACTTTCAAGTGATATCAGAGGGAGGTTACTCAAAAAAGGCTTAATAGTCTGAGTAGATCTCAAAGAGTAACAGAGAAAAGATAAGAATGGGTTAAGGAGAGAATCACAAGGAACTAGGTTCTATGAAGCTTCCTCTATCCAGGAAAGAAAATTTTGGAATTTGGAAAGAAAGGGTCAGATTGTTTATGGAAGCATCAGACCCTAGAATTTATGTTGTAGTACAAGATGGATCATTCATTCCTATGAAGGTGTCAGTTCTTGATGCAAATATCAAGGTACCTAAGAGTTATGTAGAAATGACTAAAGATGAAATCATCTTGGTTGCAATGGATAAAAGAGCACAAAACATTATAGTTAGTGTCATAGATGACTCTACCTCTCAAAACTTAGTGCACTGCAAAACCTCAAAGAAAATGTGGGACACTCTGGTAATATACATAGAAGGTACTGAGGAAGTTAGAGGTGATAGGAAGTTTATGCACAATCAAAAGTATGAGGCTTTCAGGCAGAACAAGGAGGAGACCATAACTAGCTGCTATGAAAGGTTTTTCAAAACAGTAAATGAACTATGGACCTATGGCCGGGTCTTTAATAACTATGAGCTAAATGATAAGTTTATTAGGTCTCTTACTAGAGACTGGGACACTAAGATATATGTCATTAGAGAAGTGGCAAAGCTGGCAGATACTCCACCATTCAGTTTGTTTAGGAAGTTGTTGTCTTATGAAATGCAGCTGACTGCAAGGAAGGAGGAAGAGAAATCAAGTAAATCACAGGCTAGAGAAAACATTGTGGCCTTCAAGGCTGATAGATCTAAGAGGAGCAAAGAGAAAAATCCTTCTCCACCAAGAAGGCCAACTGAGTCAGATAGTTCAGAACAAGGTACATCAGACTGCAATATGTCTGATGAGGAATGTGTTGCCTTTTCAAGGTAGTTTCTGAAGTTGATGAAGAAGAAGGGGTGGAGGAGCGGACCTTCTTCTTCCTTTCAACACAAGGAGGACTACTACAGAACCAAGAAGAAACCTTCCAAGGAAGGCAGTTATGACTCAAAACATAGTAAACAGATTTCTAATAAGATTATTTGTTTTCGCTGCAGCAAGCCAGAGCATGTTGTGGCGGAATGTCCTGTGAAGAAGGAGGCTGATGAGAAAAATCATCATCATAAGAAGGGCAAGAAGGAGAGAACCTTCATTGCTAAGAAGGAGAAAAGCTGGACTGATTCATCCTCTTCTGAGTCAGATGAAGATGAGGAAGCCTATATTGGGCTGATGGCAAGATCTGATGAAGAATCCTGCCAGGATCAGCATGGTCCATCTAAGGTACACTCTCCATTCATCTCTTCATCTAAGTCAAGCTATAAGTTTGGTCCAAGTTCAGAAGCATCTTCATCTAAGGATGAATGTGATTCTGAATCTAAGGATGACATCAGTCAAGTGATTGATAAATATGGTGAACTTCTGGGAGCATTCAAGAGGAGTAAACAGCTATCTAAAAAGCAGGCTCAAGAGATTGCATATCTATAGCTTGTTGCTTCCCAGCACTATGAGACAGCTATCATGCTGGAACAAAAAATTAGGGAAGTTAGTCAGTTGAAGAATATTACTCTTATACAGATGGGCACCATAAACCATAAGAATATCCTTATTAAGGATCTAGAAGAAAAGATCCAAAGGGAGAAGAGAATTGTGGCAAATTTTTCTAAGCCAAATTCAGTATTGCCCATTATTGACTCCTCCTCTCAAAGAAACAATAGAGGAGTTGGATTCAATGGAAACACCAAAGCTGCATCTTTCAAAGGAAAGAGAAAAGCTCCAGCTAAGTCACTCATTCCTTTTAAAAGGGTAATACCCCCTACTAAAAGGTATGACCAGGACTCCATGTATGGTCACTGGAAGGATGGGAATTCTTCCTGGAAGGATACTAATGTATCTTCCAATGTAAGGAGAAGAGTAATGGGGATGAGTGCCTTCAAGGCTGCTCATGAAGAAATACAAATGGCACACCCTGGACCATTTGTTTTTAGTGTTCCAGCTCCAACTCTTAAGAATGGGGCCGTGACCAAACTTCAGACTCAATCAGCAAAGACTCAGACTAAAGGTCAATCTTATAGCAAGCCTGATTTGGGTGTTTCTAATGTTATCAGGAGCATGTTTTCTGCAAAGAAAACTGCTGCTGATGGTACTCAGAAAAAGTTAAATAAAGCTGCTGAAAGACTTTCCTTTAGCTAGATAATTACTGAAAGAAATCTGAAGAAAATTACTATTGTTCCTTCTAGAAAGGTTGCTACTGTTAACACATTCACTAGACTAGCACAAAAAAGAAGGTATAAACTGCATGAGTGTTAGTGTTGTGGCAAAATAGGTCATTATGTCATTAACTGCTGGCATAACCCTAGTATGTCTAGAGCTAAATTCAGTCTACCAATCAGAAAAACTGCTGGTAGACATGTTCATTTTGATACTAACATGCACCTAGGACCTAATAAATATTGTGGTACTAAGGTAAAATAAATATGTTTTGCAGATTAGTCCAAGTTTCCTGTTGGGTACATTAGTTACAATATACTTATTTGAAGAAGCCCCTTCAACTCAATGATATACACATATTTGTATTTGATGTATATTTAAGTTTATGTGTGCATGATGTCTATTTCATATTGATTGGACAGGTGGACTCAAGAAGCTGACAAGATTTTGAAGAAAATGGCTAAGTACAAAACTGTTGACACACTTTAACTGTGTCGACACCGTTACAGAAGCTGTGTCGAGACAAGTCAGTTGTCTCGACACCTTGAAGACAGAGTAAGCTGTGTCGAGATAAGTTAGTTGTCTCGACACCTTGAAGACTGAGTAAGCAGTGCCGAGATAAGTCAGTTGTCTCGACACCTTGAAGACTGAGCAAGCAGTGCCGAGATAAGTCAGTTGTCTCGACACCTTAAAGACTGAGTAAGAAATGTCGAGATAAGTCAGCATACTTGACACTATAAAGCTTGAAGGAGTTGTGTCGAGACAATACAGTTGTCTCGACACAAAGAAGGTAGTAGATTTTCCTAAGTAAAATTGTGTCAAGACAAACCAACTATCTCGAGACAATGAAGGATTAAAGTATAGAAGTCTCGACATAAGGTTGAAATAAAATATGTAGACATCAGGCAGACAGTTGTGTCGAGACAATCTAAATGTCTCGACACTAAGCAGAATTAAAGAGGTTGACACAGAAGATTGTTGTGTTGAGACAAATCAACTGTCTTGACACTTTCAAGTTTCAGATGAAAATTCTTCCAAGTAGAATTGTGTCGAGACTGCTATGATGTCTCAACATAAGTGTCGAGATACTTTGGACATCTCGACACTTATATTTCTGAAGATGTGCAGAGTCAACACAGAAGTGTCTAGATAAGTCAGAACTATCACTTTAGCTACAGAAATGTGATACGTCAACAGAAACAGTTTAAGGGGATAATTTAAAGAATGATGTCAGATGCTGATGTCCTCATCCAGAAACCAGCCATCTATGAAGGCTATAAATAAAGGGGTTATCTACACCAAAAAAACATAGACAACATAACAGAATCGGAAAAAACAAACAAAAATTCTAATTCTTACAATTCTGAGGAGGAAGAAGAAGAAGGTCTTCAAGAAAATCTTCAGATCCCTTCACCAGGTTGATCTAAAGATTAAGGTGGATCTGATCTACAATTTCTTCAAGAAATTCAAGCCGATCAACATCAAGAATATTGCAGATCCAGAGAATCAACTTTTCAGCAAATCAATTTATCAAGAAGAAATCCATTGCTGCTGAGTTGAAGAATGTGTACTAATAGATAAGTCAAAATTACAGACATTCTGTTTTCAGAAGGTTATTGTTTACACTTTACCTCTTTATTTTGTAAGATCTCCTTGAGATCTGAGTGGATAGGAGATCTTATCTCTGAGTTGTAATCGTTATTTATAAAGGCTGAGGTAGGGTTCTTGAGGGACCTAAGGTAGGTGGTTTTGGGTGAATCACTGAGTTGTAAGCCTAGTTTATAAAGGCTGAGGTAGGGTTCTTGAGGGACCTAGGGTAGGAGATTGGGAGAATCTCTGAGGTAGGACCTATTGGTCTGAGTGTTGGTTTCTTAACAGAAACTGACACTGTAAGAGCTTTGGATCTGAGATCAAGAGTAGGAGCTATAACTTTATCTAGCACATTGCTAGTGAGGAAGAAGGGGGAAGTGGATGTACCCTAGATAGGGGAAACACTATAAATTATGTGTGTGCAGTGTGTTGTGGATTGATGTTGCTTGTGCTGTGTTCAAAATTCTATAACTGCTGAAATTGTTAAGTGATAAAGATTTGCTAAAGATTTTAAAAGTCACCTATTCACCCCCTCCCCTCTAGGTGATTATCTACCCATAGGATTATCTTTCAAGTGGTATCAGAGGGACGTTATTCAAGAAAGACCTAACAGTCTGAAAAAGATCCAAAGGGTATTAAAAATTTCAGATCTATGGCTTCTGAATCACACAGAGAACTCAGTTATATGAAACTGCCAATATGCACTAAGGATAACTTTGCTATATGGAAACTGAGAGTGAGATTGTTCATGGAAGCCATAGATCAAAGAATCTATATCACTGTACAAGAAGGACCATATGTCCCAATGAAGACATCTATTTTAGATGCAAATGCTCAAACACCTAAGAAACTGTCAGAAATGACAAAGGATGAGGTGGTACTTGCCACCATGGACAAAAAAGCACAAAACATAATAGTCAGTGCAATAGACAATTCAACTTTTCAGAATCTAGTACACTATAATACATCCAAG
Source organism: Platanthera zijinensis (assembly GCA_039513925.1). Classification (NCBI taxonomy): domain Eukaryota; kingdom Viridiplantae; phylum Streptophyta; class Magnoliopsida; order Asparagales; family Orchidaceae; genus Platanthera; species Platanthera zijinensis. The sequence goes on from CM077091.1 coordinate 130,550,846, forward strand.
GAGATATGGGATACTCTCATAGTATACATGGAAGGTACATAAGAAGTAAGAGATGACAGAAAATCTCTCCTCAACTAGCAGTATGAGGCCTTTAGATAAGGAAAAACTGATTCTATAGAACAATGTTATGAAAAATTCTTTAGAATAGTAAATGACTTAAGAAACTATGACAGGAATTTCTCAAACTATGAACTGAATGACCAATTCTTGAGATCCCTAAATAAAGAATGGGACATCAAGATTTGTGTTGTAAGAGAAATAGGGAATCTAATAAATATGTTACCCCAAGACTTGTATAGGAAGCTAATGTCACATGAGCTTCAACTAAACTCTAGAAAAGCTGAAGCAGATTCTGCCAGAAGTTCAACCCAGACTAAATCTATGGCCTTCAAAGCAGATACATCTAAGAAAGCTAGAAGAGAAATCTCATCATCACCAAGAAGAGATGAAGATACAGATAGCACTGGAGTCTGTTCTTCATCAAAAGATCTATCAGATGATGAATTGACACTGTTTACTAGGCAATTCAAGAAAATGCTGAGAAGAAGGAAGCAGTGGAATAAAAAGAAACCATCTGGATCAAGCTCCAGTAAAAGCAAAGACAATCACAGAGACAAATCTGTGGTCAGGTATGATTCTCATAAGAACAAACAATTTAAGACTGATATTATTTGTTTTTACTGTACAGGCCTGGGCATGTCATAGCTGGCTGTCCAGTAAAAAGAAAGGAGAAAAAAAGTCTAAAGAAAATAAGTTCTATAAGAACAAGAAATCAGAGAAGGGTCTGATGGCAAAGAAATCCAAGACCTTATCTGATAGTGATACTGACTCAACTGAGTCAGAAGAAGAACTTGCTGGACTGTTCTCCTATAAAGAAGAGTTCATCAGATAGGCCATAAGCAAAGGGAAAAGCTCCACAAATTCATCACACTATGGTGATTCTGAAGAAGATATGGAGATCAATTTAATGGCACTATCTGATGATCCAGAAATAGAAGCTCTTGACTGTCCGGAGACTCAGGTAATCTATGACAATTCAACATGTTCTAAAACTTATGTATATGAGATTGGGGATGAGCTAGACTCATGTGACTCAAAGTTTGTGTTGAAGTTAGAGACCGGGCGGTCTGTCGGTCTGGCTTGGCGGGTTATTGACCGGGCGGTCTGGCGGTTTGCCTTCAGCGGTTTGGTTGCTGTGTTGAGGTCTGAGGTCCAAGCGGTCTAGCGGTCTGTTACTGGCGACTAGGAGACCGGGCGGTCTAACGGTCTCACATGGCGGCTTGTCTCTCTCTCTGGCAGTGGCCGAGCGGTTAGCCCTTCTGTCTAACCGAGCGGCTTGTTCCGGTCTGTTGTTCTAGCCGCCCAGATTTTTTGTATAGTTTTAGTCCCACATCTCTTATTTGTATTCTCTCTTCTCTCCTCCATTCTATATAAGGGAGGTCATACCTTTGTAATAGATACCTTTTTCTGATAATAAAATTTCAGTTATACCATTTCCGGCTTGTTTTAGTTCGCTTCTCACATGGTATCAGAGGGAGGGATCCTTTCCTCCTGATTCTGTGCTCCTCTCTGTCCGCGCGACTTGCTTCTCCGGCTTGCGCCCTGTCCGCGCGGTCTCCTTGTCGTTGCCCTCTGTGTGCGCGACCTGTTGCCTTATTCACTGCGATCTGTCGCCTTGTTCGCCGCGACCTATCGCCGTGTGCCTTGCCTCCTCCTGTTTGCTCTTGCTCTGGTCGTCGCGACCTGTTTCCTTGTTCGCTGTGATCTGTCGCCTAGTTCGTCGCGACCTATCGCCGTGTGCCTTGCCCTCTCTTGTGCTTCTGTTCGAGCGGACAGTCTGCTTGCCGCTCGACTTCTTCCCCTCTGCTTGATACTGCGGCTTGGTCGTGGTCTTTCTGGCCGCTGGTGTTTGACATCCTGACCGCTGCAGTTCCTCTTCTGCCTATCCGCGCGGCTTGTTTTCTAACCGCGCGGCTTCCTGTTGTTTGCTCTTATGGCTCTTTCTGATGCTTCCACTGCCACCACTCCTGCTGCCACCCCTGTAGCCAATCCGGCTCCGCCTCTACCTCCTACTCCTTCCGGGAACCTTGGCACCGTTTCCAAGCTTGTCGGCTCCAACTACCCGGATTGGAGCGTCTCTTTCACCTTTCTCCTTCGCTCGCAACGCAAACGCCACCATCTCGTTGATGACCCTCCTCCTACCACTTCACCTCTCTTTGATGACTGGGATGCGAGTGACGCTCTTGTGCGTACTTGGCTCGCTAACAGTCTATCCGATGAGTGCCTTCCCGTCATCCGTCATGATGAGACGGTGAAGGCCGCTTGGCTTCATCTTGCTGCTTTGTATTCCAAAGGGGCTCAGACATCCCGCATCTATACGTTGTATGCAGACCTCTTTGCCCGGCCTACCTTGTCTCCTGCTGCTGCCTACCAACAAGTTCAAGCTCTTGGGGCTGAGATTCTTCAGAATCGCCCCTTTTCTGCGGATCTGGCTCAACAACACAAGCACTTCCAAGAGCTTCTGGTTGTGTGTTATCTGCTCCGTCTTCCTGACACTTATGACATGATCCGCCAACAAATTCTGGGTGAGGCGGAATCTCCTACTTTAGATGCCACCGCTGCTCGCATCGCCGCTGTCACCTCTCTCCTTCAGCGCCCTCTTCTACCCGCTCCTTCTCCTTTGGATAACTATGCTCATCAAACTCAGCGGAGTGGCTCTGGTAGCCGCAGTCATCAGTCTGGCGGACGTCCTTCTTCCCGCTATCTCTGCTCTCACTGCGGCCGCACCGGACACACTCTTGACTGCTACTGGACAAAGCATCCCCATCTTCGCCCCTCGGGTGACTCTTCCGCCTCTTCTTCCAAGCCGTCTGCTTCCGTGGTCACATCATCAGGTAGTGCCCATGTGGTCACTCAAGGTAAATGGCTTATCGACTCCGGTGCAACTAATCATATGACGGGCAATCCTTAGTGCTTCTCTCTCCTCGAACAGCATGATCGGTTGCCCCCGGTCCTCATTGCAGACGGTTCTCCCTCCCCGGTTCATGGGTCGGGAGTGGTTCATGTTACTCCGTCCCTTCGGCTAGAGGACACTCTCTATGTGCCCAAGTTTCCGTGCAATCTGTTGTCGGTTACTTCTTTGTGCAAGCAGCTTCAATGTTCTGTAACGTTTACTCCATCTTCTTGTTCTTTTCAGGATCCGAGCTCCCAGCGGACGATTGCTACTGGGACTGAGAGCGGCGGCCTCTACTTCCTCGACAACATTTCCGCTTTGTCTTCTTCTTGTACGGATCTTCTCCAGTGGCATCTCCGTCTCGATCATCCTCCACCACGGCTTCTACATCAGCTTCTGCCCCACCTCCCTCCCTCCAATACTCCTCTCCACTGCGAAGCATGTCAACTTGGCAAGCATCATCGTTCCTCCTTCCCGCCGAAGCAAGGTCGGGGCTCTACCCGTCCGTTTGATCTAGTCCACTCCGATATCTGGGGACCTGCTCCTACCCTTACTATTGGTCGGGGTAGTTCTTATTTTGTAACCTTTATTGATGATTTTTCTAGATGTACTTGGGTGTATCTCTTACGAGATCGCTCTGAACTTTTTAATGTATGGACCTCCTTTTATCATTTAATCAAAAATCAGTTTGGTGTTGGTATTAAAACTTTTCGCTCTGATAATGCAAAAGAGTACTTAAGTCATGCTTTTACCTCTTTCTGTGTGCAACATGGCGTTATTCATCAGACAAGTTGTGTCTATACATCCCAACAAAATGGGGTGGCGGAACGCAAAAACCGTCACCTCCTCGATGTTGCTTGCACATTGATGACTCAAATGCATGTCCCTCGCTCATATTAGGGCTTTGCTGTTCTTCTTGCCTGCTATCTCATCAATCGCATTCCCTCCTCCGTTCTCAAGGGAAAAACCCCTTTTTCCATCCTTTATCCAGGCAAGGAGCCTTTTCCTCTCCCTCTCCGAATCTTTGGGTGCACTGCTTTTGTGCATGCCCCATCTGCCACCCGTGATAAGCTCTCCCCTCGCTCCACCAAATGTGTCTTTCTGGGGTACTCGGCCACCCAGAAAGGCTACTGCTGCTTTGATCCTGTTCTACGTAAGCAGTTCGTCTCCACTGACGTTACCTTCTTCGAGAATGCCTCCTACTTCTCGGATGACTCCTCTTCTCTTCCCCCCACCTCTGATTCTCCTGTTATTCCGTTCGTTCCCTCGTCTCCTACTGCGATATCCGCTCCTCCTCCGTCTCCGCCCACTCCTCTCCCTCCGCCTCTCTCTCTGCCTCCATCTCCCTCATCTCCGCTACCGTCGCTCTCTCCTCCCGGGCCAGCTCTCTCTGCCACGGATGCTCTGGATGCCTAGGAGCCCGCCGACCTGGATCTTCCTGTAGCTCTTCGCAAAGGGGTGCGTACGTGTACCCTACACCCCCTTACTGCTGTTGTTTCATATGATCGTCTTACCCCTTCTCGCAGGGCCTTTGCACTGGCTATCTCTGCTACTACCACACCTCGTTCCTACCAGGAGGCCCTTGCCATTCCTCATTGGAAGCTGGCCATGGATGAGGAAATGGCGACCCTCACAGAGCGGGGTACCTGGACTCTTGTCCCTCCTCCCTTTGATACAGATGTTGTTGGCTGTCGCTGGGTCTTTGTAGTCAAATTTGGCCCAGATGGCACTGTGAACCGTTACAAAGCTTGCCTGGTGGCTAAGGGCTTTACTCAAACCTATGAGGTTGATTACTTTGACACCTTCTCTCCCGTGGCTCGTCTCAGCACTATACGGGTCCTTCTCTCTGTGGCGGTCAACAAAGACTGGCCACTTTCCCAGCTGGATATCAAGAATGCCTTCCTTTATGGTGATCTTCAGGAGGCCATCTACATGGAGCAACCTCTAGGGTATGTTGCTCAGGGGGAGACACGAGTATGCCGACTACAGAAGGCAATCTATGGCCTCAAGCAGAGCCCTCGAGCTTGGTTTGACAAGTTCAGCGGCATCGTGGCGGCCGTTGGTTTTGCTCGCAGCGCTGCTGATCACTCTCTATTTATTCGCAAAACCTCTTCGGGACTGGTGGTTCTTGCAGTATATGTTGATGATATTCTTCTCACTGGTGATGACCAGGAAGGGGTAGCCTTGACAAAGCGGCATCTTCGCCAACATCTAGTCGCCCAGATTTTTTGTATAGTTTTAGTCCCACATCTCTTATTTGTATTCTCTCTTCTCTCCTCCATTCTATATAAGGGAGGTTATACCTTTGTAATAGATACCTTTTTCTGATAATAAAATTTCAGTTATACCATTTTCGGCTTGTTTTAGTTCGCTTCTCACAGTTTGATTCATATGAGACTAACTCTGTGACTAAACTACGGCAACTCACAGTCAAATTTGGAAAGATGTTGGGTGCCTTAGTAAGTAGCAAGAAGCTTGTCAAAATACAAGCTATAGAGATAGCATCACTAAAAGGTTTTGAGTATCATCATAAGATGAATACTCAGAAAATTGGTCTTCAAAATTCTAAGTTGGCAATGCTGACTAAGATCATTGATGATCAAATCTTATTGCTGAAGCAGAAGAATTCAACAATTCAGGAGCTGGAACTCAAACTCCTGAATGAGAAAAGATTAGTACAACAATTTTCTAAACCTAAAACTGTATTGCCCATTATAAATACCTTCTCAGAAACACCTAGAAATGGTCTTGGGTATGTTAAACCCAAGAGAAAAAGAGGCAAAAAACTGGCAAGACAAAAGGGTCCAGTCATTCCGCAGACTATGTTTCAGACTAAAGGAAAAGAAATACAAAAGTCTGGACTAGTTGGACCAAGTTCATATGTGAATAGGAAAGCTATTCTTAATGTGCCTGCTCTAAGGAGGATAGTTGTAACTAAGAGGCAAAATAACTTGTTTGCACCCAGTCAAACTACAACTATCAAGTGTGTTGATTCATGTTCTAAGAAATGTCAGCACAAAGTTCCTTCTGTCCCTCCTAAGAGGAGGTACAACAGGTATGAATGCTAGTGTTGTGGAAAGATAGGACACTTTGCCTTGGACCTTTGGTTCAATTACACTGTGTCTCATATTCAGAAAAGACATCTAGTTAAGAAACACACTGGTGGTTTCAATAGAGCCACAACTAATAAGAACTTAGAACCCAAAATAACTTAGGTTCCTAAGGAAAAATAATTTCTTATTTTGTAGGAATGTCCAAGCATCAGAGACAGACTAATCTAGTACTTGGATAGTGGGTGTTTCAGACACATGACTAGAACAAGAGGCAATTTGAGGGAATTTTTTACCATGGAGAATGGACCAAAGGTGATCTTTAATGGAGCTGACAAAGGAATAACCAAAGGTTATGATAAGATCACAAATGGCTTAGTCACACTAACCAAAGTAGCTTATGTGGAAGGGTTGCAATACAACCTTATAAGAATAAGCCAACTTTATGATCTTGACTATGACATTACATTTCACAAAGATGAGTGCCTAATAAAGAAGTAAGGTGACCAAGAGGTCATCTTAACGGACACTAGATGTGGTAATGTGTATTATTTGAATTTTCTTTATTTAAAGTCAGACTCACCCTTATGTCTAGTTGCAAATGAAAAATCCTCACACTGTGTCAAATGGCATAAGAGGCTAACTCATTTGAACTACAAGACCATAGGCAAACTTTTCAGTAAAGAGCTTGTTAGGAATGTCCCTAACATTAAATGCTCTAAGGAGAGCATATGCTCAGCATGCCAAAAAGGCAAGCAAACCAAAGCTTCAGTCAAAAGTATTAAATGCAAAGACTCAATGAGGTGTTTATACCTCTTGCATATGGACTTGTTTGATCCTATGCTAGTTCATAGTTTAGGAAGGAGAGTCTACACCTATGTAATTGTTGATGACTATTCCAGATTCACTTGGATTTTTTTCTTAAGGAAAAAGTCTGAAACCCCTGATGTCTTCAAGACTTTTGTCAAATAAATTTAGAATGAATTGAACAGCTCTGTGGTCAGAATTAGAAGTGATCATGGAACTGAGTTTCAATTTTATTATATGACAAAGATTTGTGAAGGACTGGGAATTCAGCAAGAGTTTTCCTCACCAAGAACACCCTAGTAGAATGGGATTGCTGAGAGGAAGAATAGGACTCTCATTGAAGCTGGAAGAACTATGTTGAGTGATTCTTCACTCCCAAAATACTTTTGGGCTGAAGTTATCAACACAGCATGTCATGTTCTTAATAGAGCTTCAATCAACAAAAGATTGAATAAAACTCCTTATGAACTTATGAAGGGCAGAAAATCAAACTTGGCCTATTTCAGAATCTTTGGATGTAGATGTTATGTCCTAAATAATGGGAAAAGATACATATCCAAGTTTGCTGAGAAGTACTATGATGGAATATTTGTTGGTTATAGTGACCACAGTAAGGCTTATAGGGTCTACAACTTGAGGGATCAAGTTGTGGAGGAGACTATTTATATTGTATTTGATGAAAGTTCTATGTTTTACAATGATAAGCCAGGTTCATCAAGCACAACATGTAAAGACTTGAAGCTAAAGGAGCTAACTATAAAAGATATTGTTCTAGCAAGCCAAAATATGCAAGATGGAGTCAACATAGTTTAAGAAGTGATTGCACAAGAATAGCAAGGAGAAGAAACTCAGCATGATGCAGGTGGTCAAGGAGAAGAAGTCACATTACCTGTTGCTATCAGACATCTAAGAGATCATCTAAGGGAATTGATCATAGGAGATGTTGCACAGGGTGTGACCACAAGAAGCAAACATCACAACACAGTGATGTACTCAAGCTTTCTATCCAAGACAGAACCAAAGAAATTTGAAGAAGCTAATGTGGATCCATTCTAGATAGGTGCAATGCAGGAAGAATTGAACCAATTCAAGAGGTGCAATGTTTGTAAGCTTGTTCCCAGACCAGATAACTGCAACATCATAGGAACCAAATGGATATATAGAAGCAAACTAGATAAGAATGGGGTTATAGTCAGAAATAAAGCTAGACTGCTTGCAAAGGGATATAGACAAGACGAGGGGATAGACTTTGATCAAACTTTTGCACCAGTGGCTAGATTGGAGGCAATAAGACTCTTCCTAGCATATGTATCTTACAAAAGTTTCAATGTTTACCAAATGGATGTGAAGTCAGCCTTCCTAAATGGTAACCTTAAAGAAAGAGTCTATGTTAAGCAACCCTCAGGTTTTTTTGATTCTACTAAACCTACTCATGTTTATTTGCTTTTAAGAGCTCTCTATAGTTTAAAACAAGCCCCAAGGGCTTGGTATGAGACTCTGTTTAAGTTCCTTCTGGAGAATAAATTTTCAAGAGGGAAAATAGATAGAACACTATTTATAAGGGAAGTCAAAGACAAGACCATCCTAGTACAAATATATGTTGATGACATTATATTTAGTTCTACTGTTGAGTCACTTTGCACTAAGTTTGCTAAGTTAATGCAAGGAAAGTATGAGATGAGTAGCATGGGTGAACTCAGGTTTTTCTTGGGTCTCCAAGTCAAGCAAACTTTAGATGGACTTTTCATTAGTCAGTCTAAGTTCACCAAGGAGTTAATCAAGAAGTATGGCATGGAAACTGCCACTTCAATGAGAACTCCCATGGGGTCCAGTATGTCTTTAGACAAGGATGGTGCTGAGATGCCAGTTTATATCACCTTATATAGGGGCATGGTTGGATCACTGCTATATCTAATAGCCAGTAGACCAGACATAATGTATGTCACATGTGTCTGTGCCAGGTATCAAACATGCCCTAAGGAATCTCATTATGCAGCAGTTAAAACAATATTGAGATATCTAATGGGCACACCTAATCTTGGCCTATGGTACCACAGGAATAGTGATTTTTAACTGACAGACTTTTCAGATGCAGATTATGAAGGATGTAAGGAAGACAGGAAAAGCACATCATGCTCATGTCAATTTCTTGGAAGGAGGCTGGTGTCATGGAGCAGCAAAAAGAAAACATGTGTTGCAATATCCACAGGTAAATCTTAGTACATTTCAGTTGGTGGTTGTTGTGCACAATTGCTTTGGATTAAACACCAGTTACAAGACTACAACTTACAGCTAAGTAAAATTCCTTTATTCTGTGATTCCACTAGTGATATTTCAATTGCAAATAATCCTGTGTCACATAGTAGAACAAATCACATTGAAATTAGATATTATTTTATTAGAAAACATGTAGAAAATGAAGATATTAGCTTAGAATATGTTCCAACAAGTAAACAAGTTGCTGATATTTTTACTAAGCTTTTGAAAGAAGAGGAATTTAATTTCTTCAAATTTGAACTAGAAATGTTAAATCTTGAGTAAAACCATTATAGCATAGTTATACAACTGATTGGTCAGTAAATAAGTCTACTAATTTAGATTTCAAGGGAAAACTTCATAAGTGTCAAGAATCTACAATTAAGAAAATCAAAATTTTAACTAGTCAGTGTCGAGACACGATAAAATGTGTCGACACTATAGATATTGATGTGTCGAGACACATGAAAGTGTGTCGACACAAGATAATTTTAGGTGTCAAGACACTAAAGTGAGTGTCGAGACATACGGGTGTCAAGACCTTAAGGTATATGTGTAGTGAGACATAAAACCTGTGTCGACTTGATCGACACATCTCGACAAACTTGTTTTGTATTGTGTCGACACATCTCGACAAACTTGTGTCGACACTCAAAAATGGTGTCGATACTAGGTCATTTCCTAAATCTTGGAACAGTTTTAGTAGTGTGCGCCTTTCCAACTTCTGCGGCATCTACTATAAATAGGGTGAGAAAGAAATTGTCGTCTACGCTTACCTAAAATCCTGAGAGATTGATCACTGAGTGTCAAGACCTAGAATTCCATTAGTCGACACATCTTCTTCCTCACTTTCTCCCCATTATAATGGCTCCCAAGATCGACAACATTAATGATGGTTATGAACTCGTGCGCAACGGATTCGTCTCTGCACAAGAATAAATCAAGAACGGCATTGACCTAATCAAAGTAGCAGGGTTAGATTATCTGCTTTTTGAACCAACGAACATCTGGAAGAGAGAAGTAATGGAATTCTTCTTTAATGCAACACTGGATACAAGTTCAACTAAGATTAAGTCTACAGTGAATGGAGCCAAAGTTAAAATCACACCCAGGAGGTTGGCAAAGGTTTTACAAATACAAATAATCGAGCAGGTTGATGAAGTAGACACCACAAATACTACTGAAGGATTGGTGTGGTGTGGATTGGCTTCTGTCACTAAGGTTGGAGGCACCCTGAACAGGAAGGGTATGAATTCCCAAGGGAAATTCCTATCAGAAATTATTGGGAAGGTACTGCTGTGTAAAACTGGAGCACATGACAGGATATCAGCTCAGCTGTTTGAGCTCATGACAAGAGTAATATTCAAACTCAAGACTGACTGGAGTAGAGTAGTCTTTGAGAAGATAGCAGAAAGTTTCAAAAAGCCAAACAGGGCCAGGATTCTAAGTCTATACCTAGTCCAGTCATACCAAACAATCTAAATCTTAAAATTGGATCAAAAATCAACCACATGAGAAGGATGGATATGAGGATTCTATCAAGGTGGGACAGAGTCTTGACAAAGGAAGCACCTCAAACTAGCACAAAGAAAGAGAAAAAGAAGAAAACTGTAGTTGTGGATGATGAGTCTTCCAGTGATTCAGGTGAACAAGGAAGTTCAAGTTCTGAGACACAAGAAGAAGCAATTACTGAGAAATCTACCAGGCCCTCATCTGGACTAGGGATCAGATGCACGAGGAGATAATTCCAGAGAAGGAACACATTGAAGAAGAAAACCTCAATGGGATTCCAACTTTAGAAAGTGAAATTGCAGACAAAACAGTGATGGATGTGATCCTTGACCTGAACACGACAGAAGGACTGGCTGATGCTACTGCACAGGATCTGCAGATGACAGATAAAGACACTGGAAATACAGTCTATAAGGAGACTAAAGAAGAAATTCATTTTGATAAAGAAGATGACATTCAGGGAGAGTCAGAAGACATTCTCCCACAGGATCCTGTTCCTGACCCTCCAGGTCAACAATATAATATCATAATGGAAGTCCTCTCCTTTGCTCAAGAAGATGCAAGGGTTGAGGGGGGAAATAGACAATATGCTTCCTAACACTGATAGAGATAAAACACCACTAAAAGTTGTCATTAACAGCTCATCTGACTCTGAGGGGGAGGAAGCCTCTCAGCTGAAGAAAAGGAAGATTAAGGAAGTCAGACAAAGAAGAAAAAGCTACAAGAAAACAATTCAGTCTGGAATAACTCCTGCTCTAGATTTGGATTTGAGTTCTTTTCTTGTGCAACTACAACTTATGCTTGACCAACAAAGAACACAGTTTGAAAAGTATGTGGATGAAAGGAATAAGGAGCTGAAATTTCAACTGGCTTAGGGCATAAAATCTATAAGATTTGAAGTAAATCTTCTTAAAATAGACATGACAGATTACTTTCAGAAAGGAGTTCATGCTGTTGTTTATATTTCTAAACAGCAGCAAGAAGCAAAGAAGACTGAGGATGAAATGATAGTAAAACAAGGATATGTCCTTGAAAATCAAAAGATTTTGGATGAAAACCTGACTATCATGCACAGTGAATCTTTGGTAAGGCTGACTAAGCAGACTACTGCTCTAGAAACCAAAATAGCTGTTACTACAATGGACATTGAAACTCAACTGAAAACTCACTCAGCCTCACTGTTAAAAGATATCAAAGCTTCTGATAAGGATTTGGATACTAATTTACTGAAGGTCAAAAACACTGTAATCTTAGGCATCAATTATTTGGATGGTCAAGTAAGGTTTCACAAGAATGACCTCAGAGATCACATAGAAAGAGAATTCATAAAGGGAGAGAGGGTAATGATAAGGGCCAGTTCTGAGCATGCTACCTGGATATCAAACAACATCAGAGACACTTTAGGTCATCCTCCCCTTTGGTATGATGGTGACCAAACTGTTGAGTCTGTTTGTCAACAAACTCAATTTGAAGTTATTCATACTGCTAAGAAATCCACGTACAATCCTCATGCACAAATTCAATTTGAAGCCATTAAAGCAGTTGTTCAACATATGTACAATCCTCCACCACCAGTTGACAAGGTTATATGTGAAGAGGTGGAGATGTATGCATCTGCTATGCTGAAAGAGAAAGAGGCTCAGTTGTCAAAGAAAAGGTTTAGGGAACAAGCTAAAGTTAGGCCTGACTTTTAATAGTGGAGCCCAACCTCCAGATCAATCATACTAACTGCATGGGAAGCAGTTAATGTTAATGTTACTGATAGGGGGAAATGGTAACAAGAGCAAGAATGGGCTAAACATTTAAAGCAGCAAGAGATTATCCAGAAATTCATACATGATCTGAAGATAGGGAAGATTCCTGCTAATTCTGTTGAGCCCAGTAAATACTTTCTCAAGCCTTATCACTATTTTGAGAGGCAAAGGCTCAAGAAGGAAGAGATTTCTAAGGCCAAGGTTGATAAAGGTAAAAAGATAGCAGATGTCAAGATGTCTGAAGTAAAAGCAAAGATACAATCTGAGAAAGGCATAGTCATCAAAGAACCAGAGCATCCTTAGAATATATTTTCTAGGCATTTTTGTACCTTTACTTTTAGACCAGTATAACAAATTACACAAATGTAACCCTTGAACAAATTTATAATGAAAAGTTTGGTTGCACTATGTTCTATATGTGTTATCTATATGTGTTATCTATATGTGTTATTAATTATGTCACTTCATATGTTATACAACACTATTGAATTTATAACTCTATCATCATGTTTTTGTATCATGTTGTATATCATTGAATTGGGGTCATGACTTCTCCTAATATGGGGAGATTGTTGGGTACATTGATTACAATGTACTTGATTTCAAGAAGCCCCTTCAACTCAATGATAACAACATATTTGTATTTGATGTATATTTAAGTTTATCTGTGCAGGATGTCTATTTCATATTGATTGGACAGGTGGACACAAGAAGCTGACTATATTTTGAAGAAAACTGGCTAAGTACAAAAGTATTGACACACTTCAACTGTGTCGACACCTTTGCAGAAGCTGTGTCGAGGCAAGTCAGTTGTCTCGACACCTTGAAGACTAAGTAAGCTATGTCGAGATAAGTCAGTTGTCTCGACACCTTGAACACTGAGTAAGCAGTGTCGAGATAAGTCAGTTGTCTCGACATCTTGAAGACTGAATAAGCATTGTCGAGATAAGTCAGTTGTCTCAACACCTTGAAGATTGAGTAAGCAGTGTCGAGATAAGTAAGCATACTTGACACTATAAAGCTTAAAGCAGTTGTGTCGAGACAATACAACTGTCTTGACACAAAGAAGGCAGGAGATTTTCCTAAGTAAAATTATGTCGAGACAAACCAACTATCTCGAGACAATAAAAGATTAAAGTATAGAAGTCTTGACACAAGGAATAAATAAAATATGTAGACATCAGACAGACAGTTGTGTCGAGACAATCTAACTGTCTCGACACTAAGCATAATTAAAAAGGTTGACACAGAAGATGGTTGTGTCAAGACAAATCAACTGTCTCGACACTTTCAAGTTTCAGATGAAAATTATTCCAAGTAGAATTGTGTCGAGATTGCTATGATGTCTCGACATAAGTGCCGATACACTTTGGACATCTCGACACTTATGTTTCTGAAGATGTGCAGAGTCAACACAGAAGTGTCAAGACAAGTCAGAACTGTCACTTCAACTACAGAAATATGATACGTCAACAGAAACTGTTTAAGGGGATAATTTGAAGAATGATGTTAGATGTTGATGCCATCATCCAGAAACCAGCCATCCATGAAGGCTATAAATAGAGGGGTTGTCCACACCAAAAAATATAGACAACACAACAGAATCGGAAAAAGCAAATAGAAATTCTCATTCTTACAATTCCGAGGAGGAAGAAGACAAAGGTCTTCAAGAAAATCTCCAGATCCCTTCACCAGGTTGATCTGAAGATTAAGGTGGATCTGATCTAAAATTTCATCAAGGAATTCAAGCCGATCAACATCAAGAAGATTGCAGATCCAGATAATCAACTTTTCAGCAAATCAATTTATCAAGAAAAAATTCATCGCTACTGAGTTGAAGAGTCTATGATAACAGATAAGTTAGAATTACAGACATTCTGTTTTCAGAATGTTATTGTTTACACGTTACCTCTTTATTTTGTAAGATCTCCTTGAGATCTGAGTGGGTATGAGATCTTATCTCTGAGTTGTAAGCCTTCTTTAAAAAGGCTGAGGTAGGGTTCTTGAGGGACCTGAGGTAGATGGTTTTGGGTGAATCACTGAGTTGTAAGTCTAGTTTATAAAGGCTGAGGTAGGGTTCTTGAGAGACCTGAGGTAAGAGATTGGGAGAATCTCTAAGGTAGGACCTATTAGGCTGAGTGTATGTTTCTTAACAGAAACTGAGACTATATGATCTTTGGATCTGAGTTAAAGAGGAGGAGCTATAACCGTATCTAGCACATTATTAGTGAGGAAGAAGGGGGAAGTGGATGTACCCTAGATAGGGGAACCACTATAAATTTTGTGTGTAGTGTACTGTGGATTGTTGTTACTTGTGTTGTGTTCAAAATTTTATAACTGCTGAAATTGTTAAGTGATAAACATTTGCTAAAGTATTTTAAAAGTCACATATTCACCGCCCCTCCCTCTAGGTGATTATCTATCCATAGGATTATCTTTCATTTCCATACCCCTATATGATACTTGGACAGTGGTTGTTTCAGGCACATGACTTGAACAAAGAGAAATTTGAGGGAGTTCACTCTAGTGAAGGATAGACCAAAGGTGATCTTTGGTGGATCATAAAAAGGGATTAACAGAGGTTATGATAAGATCTCACATGGCTTAGTCACTTTCACAAAAGGAGCTTATGTGGAAGGATTGCAACACAATCTTATAAGCATAAGCCAACTTTGTGATCTTGGCTATGACATTTCATTCCACAAGAATGAGTGCCACATAAAGTAGTCAAGTGAACAGGAGGTCATCTTGACAGGCACTAGGAGTGGGAATGTATACTGTTTAAATTTTTCTTTGTGTATATTCAGACTCTCCCATATGTCTAGTTGCAAATGAGAAAGCCTCGCACTGTGTCGAATGACACAAGAGGCTAGCTCAATTGAACCATAAGACCATAGGAAAGCTCTTTAGTAGAGAGTTAGTTAGTTAGGAATGGTACTAACATAAAATGCACTAAGGAGAGCATTTGTTCTGCATGCCAAAAAGACAAGCAGACCAAAGTTTTTTTCAAAAGCATTGAAACCAAAGACTCTATGAGGTGTTTATACCTCCTGCATATGGACTTGTTTGGTCCTATGCCAGTTCATAGTCAAGGGAGGAAAGTCTACACCTTTGAGGTTGTTGATGACTATTCTAGATTTACTTGGGTTTTCTTTTTAAGAAAAAAAATCTGAAACTCCTAATGTCTTTAAGACATTTGTCAAACAAATACAGAATGAATTGAACAGTTCTGTAGTTAGAATCAGAAGTGATCATGGAACTGAGTTTCAATCTGAATGCATGACAAAGTTTTGTGAAGAACTTAGGATTCAGCAAGAGTTTTCCTCTCCAAGAACACCCTAGCAAAATGGGATTGTTGAGAGGAAGAATAAGACTCTCATAGAAGATGGGAGGACTTTATCGAATCACACATCTCTCCCAGAATATTTCTGGGCTGAGGCAGTAAACACTGCTTTTTATGTCCTCAACAGGGCTTCTATCACTAAGAGCCATAAAAAGACTCCTTATGAGATATTGAAGGGCAGAAAACCAAACCTTGCATACCTTAGAATTTTTTAGAGTAAATGTTATGTGCTTAACAATGGGAAATCCTATATAACTAAGTTTGTTGTCATGTCCTATAAAGGGATCTTTGTTGGGTACAACAATCATAGTAAGGCTTATATGATCTATAACTTGACAAGTCAAGTTATAGAGGAGTTAGTTAATGTAGTGTTTGATGAATCAAACATGATTAATAATGAGTTTTCAAGCTCTTTTTCTAGTCCTGTAGGCACAAAAGTGATAATGGACAAACTGACTGTTAAGGAAGGCGAACCTATAGTCCAAGTCAAAGATGAGAGTGTGTGGATTCCATAGAAAGCACAAGGAACACAGGAAGTAGATGATGTTCAACATGATGGAGACTTTGGAGCACAGAATACTGAAGTAAGACTGCCTCCAGCAGTCAGGCATTTGAAGGATCATTCAGGCCACCAAATTATTGGTGAAGCAAGTCAAGGTGTAGTGACAAGGAGCAGATGTCTCTACACAGCAATGTACTTCAGTTTCTTATCACAAGTAGAGCCCAAAAAGTTTGAAGAGGCAAACATGGATCAGTTTTGGATTGTAGATATACAAGAAGAACTGAACCAGTTTAAGAGGTGTAAGGTCTGGAAGCTGGTTCCCAGACCATAAGGACATAATGTCATTGGAACCAAGTGGATCTATAGGAATAAACTTGATGAAAATGACATTATAACCAAGAACAAAGTTAGACTGGTAGCTCAGGGGTATAGATAGGAAGAAGGTATTGACTTTGATCAAACCTTTGCCCCTATAACAAGACTAGAAGCCATCAGACTATTCCTTGCATATGTTGCATACTAAGGATTCAGAGTCTATCCGATGGATGTAAAGTCAGCTTTCCTGAATGGAGACTTGAAAGAAGAAGTCTATGTTGAACAACCTCCAGGTTTTGTTGTTCTTAACCATCCTAATTTGTTTATAAACTTAGGAAAGCTCTATATAGGTTGAAGCAAGCCCCTAATGCATGGTAGGAGACCTTATCTAGCTTCCTCATTAAGAACAAATTCTCAAGAGTGAAGATAGACAAGACATTATTTCTAAGGGATTCCAAGGAAAAGATCATCCTAGTCTGGATATATATTGATGACATTATCTTTGGATCTACTAATGACAACCTTTGTAGAAAGTTTGTCAAACTTATGCAAGGGAAGATTGAGATGAGCAGTATGGGTGAACTAAAGTTCTTCTTGGGTTTCCAAGTAAAACAAACTGACAATGGATTATCCATATCCCAGTCTACTTTTACTAGGGAGTTGATTAAAAATTTGGGATGGAGAATGCCTCCACCATGAAAACTCTCATGGGGTCAACTATGTCTTCAGACAAAGATGAGGCAGGAAAACCTGTTGATCAAACTTTATATAGAGGGATAATTGGCTCCTTTCTATACCTAATTGCTAGTAGGCCAGACATTATGTATGTTATATGTGTCTGTGCTAGATATCAGGCATGCCCTAAAGAATCTCATTACTCTGCTGCTAAGAGGATTTTGAGATATCTGAAGGGAACACAAGATCTTGGCCTTTGATACCCTAAGAAGAGGGATTTTGAACTAATAGGCTTTTCAAATGCAGACTTTGCAGGCTGTAGAGAAGACAGGAAAAGCACATCAGGCTCCTGCTAGTTTTTGGGAAAAAGACTAGTGTCATGGAGCAACAAGAAGAAAACAAGTGTTTCCATTTCTACTGCAGAATCAGAATATATAGTTGTAGGGAGCTGTTGTGCACAGTTGTTGTGGATATAACATTAAGTTCAGGATTATAACATTCAGTTAAGTAGAAGTTCTTTGTTTTGTGACTCTACTAGTGCAATCTCTATAGCTAGGAATCCTTTCTCATATAGCAAGACTAAGCATATAGAGATTATATATCACTTTATAAGAGAGCATGTGGAATGTGAGGATATTAGTCTTGAGTTTGTCCCAACAGACAAGCAAGTGGCTGATATTTTCACCAAGCCACTAGATAAAGCAAAGTTCAACACCTTCAATTTTGAGTTGGGTATGTTGAACTTGGTGTAGCTTCAGTTGCTTTTCATGTTGTTTTGTTGCAGGAACTAAATCATTTTGCAGGTTGTGAAGACTAGAAAATGGTATCAAGGCTGGAATGTCCAAAGTCTTGGTATAAGATGCTCTTGTTGAGGGGGAGCAAGTTCAGCACCAGTTGATTATCTGTAATCAGAAAAAGGGGAAGATAATCACAGATGGCCAGCTTCTTCCTCTGTCTAAAGAAGTCAAAAAGGGGGAGAAGGTGACTAAGGCGAAGGGGCTAAGGTGACTAGGTATCAATGCAGCAAAATAGGGGGAGCAGGTGGTGTTCTCATTCAAGGGGAAAAGGTGAACCTTGCAGCAATATAGGAGGAGTAGGTGATGATCACCATACTAGCAGAAAAATGGGAAATGTGGTAACCCTTAACTCTCTTGTGTTAATATGTTGTTGAATATTGTTGCTGCATATATTGGTGTATATCATTGACAAAGAATTTTCAAGTGGTGTTTTGACTTCTTCAAATAGGGGGAGATTGTTGGGTCCATTGATATCAATGTCCCAGATTTGTAAGAAGTCAAACAAGTCAATGGTATATACATAGTTGTATTTGATGTATGTTTAAGTTCATGCATACAAGTTAGTGTATGTCATATTGATTGGACAGGTTGTCCAAGTGACATTGACAGGTGGACTCAAAGAAGCTGACTGGAAAGGCAGGAAATTACCTAAGTCTAAAGGCATTGAGTGAAGCAAGCTCACTCAACGCCAGATGAACCAGAAGCCAGTAATAGTGAAGAAAAATGTCTAAGTCCACAGGCGTTGAGTGAAGCTAGTTCACTTAACGCAATACTGCTAATAGCGTTGAGTGAAGTCAGGGCAGTCAAAGCTTTAAGTGTCGGCAAATCAGAAAAGTGGCTAAGTCCACAGGCGTTGAGTGAAGTCAACTCACTCAACGTCACATAGCCAAAAGCATTGGGTCATACAGTTTTTGTCAAAGCCATAGTAGAAAGAGACAGAAAATTGGTTAAGTACAGAAGCGTTGAGTGAAGCTTTATCACTCAACGTCATGTTAGTTCTGTCAAAGCTAAAGCAAATCTGTCACAAAAAATCGGTTAAGTCCAGAAGCGTTTTGTGAAGCTTGATCACTCAATGTCATGCTGATTCAGAAAGTTGTGAAAGAAAGACAGGAAAATCTTTCTAAGTACAAAAGTGTTGAGTGAAACCAGTTCACTCAACGCTAGATGACAAATAGTGTTGATTCATGCTGCTGCTGTCAACGACTAAGGAGAAACCAGAATTTGACTAAGTCTAGAATCATCGAGTGAAGACAGTTCACTCAATGCCTAGTCAAATGTTGAGGCTGAGGGAGAAAAGCATTGAGTGTAGTCAACACACTTGTTAGAATAGAACTAAAACAAGTCGAAAGCGGTTTAAACTAAAACTTTATTATCCGAAAAAAGTATCTATTACAAAGGTATGACCTCCCTTATATAGAATGGAGGAGAGAAGAGAGAATACAAATAAGAGATGTGGGACTAAAAAATTACATGACACAAGCAGACTGTACAGACACAAACCGCACAAGCCGCGCGGTTAGACAGAAGGGTTAACCGCACAGCTACTACCATAGAGAAAGAGAGATCGCCATGGGAGACCGCTAGACCGCCCGGTCTCCAAGCCGGCTGAGACAAATGGCTAGACCGCTCGGCTACCAGACAGCAACAGCACATCAACCAACCTGCTGAAGGGAAACCGCCAGACCGCCCAGTCTTCAACCCGTCAATACAGACCGCCAGACAGCCCAGTCAAAAACTTCAACACTCCCTCTCAAGCTGGAGCACATATATCGATCATGCCTAGCTTGTCACAAATATGAAGAAACGAGGCAGAAACTGGCTTGGTGAAGATGTCAGACAGCTCTTTATCAGAAGTGACAAAGGGAGTGCAAATTTGTTCCTTTAAGATCTCTTCACAAATGAAATGACAGTCGACCTCAATGTGCTTGGTTCTTTCATGAAAGACCGGATTTTTTGAGATGTATATGCCAACCTTGTTATCACAGAACATAGGTAGAGGATGGTTGTAGACCTCTCCTAAATCTAGCATGAGAGCCCGTAATCATTTTAACTCACAAGTGGTCGACGCCATACTGCGATACTCTGCTTCTGCACTGGACCTGGAGACAACAGACTGCTTCTTGCTCTTCTAGCTCACCAGATTTCCCCCAACAAAGGTGCAAAAACCCGAGGTTGACTTGCGATCCCCTTTGTCATCAGCATAACTTGCATCTGAGTATGCTTCAACCCTCAGATGACCATTCTTCTGAAAAATTAATCCTTTCCCTCGCGCTGCTTTGACATACTTCAAGATCCGCAAGGCGGACTGTAGATTGCACTCCTTAGGTGCTTGCATGAATTGACTCACCTTGCCCACAACATAGGAAATGTCGGGCCTGGTCACTGTGAGATATATGAGCTTACCAACTAGACACCTGTATCACGAACTATCTGAAAGAGGAGGCGAATCATCTGTTCAGGTTTTGTCTTCTCTAGTTGCCATGGGGCATCGGGCAGGTTTTGCTCCAGTCAATCCTGCCTCTTTTAAAAGATCAAGGGCATACTTGCGCTAGGAGAGAACTAATGAGTCGGGCTTCCGAGAGATTTTGATCCCCAGAAAGTACTTTGGAGAGCCCATATCTTTCGTGACCAGATGTTGACGAAGATGTCGCTTTATCAGGGCTACCCCTTCCTTGTCATCGCCAGTGAGAAGAATATCATCGACGTACACATCAAGAATAACCAGCCCTGAGGGGGTTTTGCGAATAAAGAGAGAGTGATCGGCAGAGCTTCGCACAAAACCAACGGCCGCCACGATGTCGCTGAACTTGTCAAACCAAGCTCGAGGGCTCTGCTTGAGGTCATAGATTGCCTTCTTCAGCCGACATACTCGTGTCTCCCCCTGAGCAACATACCATGGAGGTTGCTCCATATAGACAGTCTCCTAAAGATCACCATAAAAGAAGGCATTCTTGACATCCGGCTGGGAAATCGGCCAATTCCTATTTACCTCCACAGAGAGAAGGACACAGATAGTGCTGAGACAAGCCACTGGGGAGAAGGTGTCAAAGTAATCAACCTCATAGGTCTGAGTAAAGCCCTTAGCAACAAGGCGAGCCTTATACCAATCCATAGTGCCGTCTGGGCCAAATTTGACCACAAAGACCCAGCGACAGCCAACAACATCAGTGCCGAAGGGAGGAGGAAAAAGAGTCCAGGTACCCCGCTCAGTTAGGGTCGTCATTTCCTCATCCATGGCCATCTTCCAATGAAGAATAGCAAGGGCCTCCTGGTAGGAGTGGGGTGTGGCCGTGGCAGAGATAGTGTAAGACCCCCTTTTTTTTGACACCGGGGTCTTAGCCCAGAATTGCCACTTTACGGTGGCTCCGACTCACGGGAAGGCCGCCACTACAAAGTGCCAATTCTGCCGGCCCTTTTCGATCACAAAGAGAGAGAGAAGTAATTATACATAATTGTAAACAAGTCCACAGAAGCATGTGTAAAAGTGAAATCACATCCAGTCCATCAGTAGATAATAATAAGAAATAGATAATAGAAGTACTGCAAGATACGGTTCAGATGAAATATAGATAAACGGGCTCGAGCCCAGTACATCATAGTCCTCACTAAAAATCACTCATCGCAGAAACTATAAAAGTACTAATCACTCACGGAGCTGGTCGCAAGTGCACCGGTGCTAGACTGACCCACCTCCATGCGCACCGTACTCCGCTGGTGCTGGTCCCTGGACTGCAGGTCCCTGTCTCCCATCCGGAGCTCCTGTAATGTTGTGGTTCAAAAACCATTAGTCATAAAGACTAAGCTCTATCATCCCCTACCCCTACCCCCACGGCTCCTAAGCACCGAGCGGAGAGGAGGAAAGTGAAGCTACAAAGGTGGAGAATAATCAAGCAGATGACAGGGGAGTTATTCTAACAACTATCTAGAACAAAGTACAACTAGCAATTCTATGGTAGTAAGTGGTAAAGATAAGAAGTAGTAAGTAGCAATTGTATAAAAAGGAAGGTAGAGAACAATAAGTAAACAAGTAAGTAAGTAAGTAGGTAACCTTAACTTATATGAATGCTCATACAAACTTATAAGTTAAGGGGTCTTCTGCAAGGCTCCCATCGTATAAAAAGTCTCATACCGATTTATACGTTGGGGTGTCGGTTGTATTCAAATATGAATGTAGTGATATGCTATGCCATGATTCATGCAAGTGCAACTCACGCACACGACTCTATGCGCACAGACCTTTAGTTCCCCCTGTTCGGGCAGCTAGCTTCACTCCCAGGAACCTCCGTAGTGGTAAATGGAGACAGTGGGTCGGGCCCCCCACTCCTAGGCGGGTATCCACACTACCGAGCCTAGCCCTTCCGTACGCCCCTAGAAGAACACAACATAGAGTATCCGCGTACTACTGCTGGCTATATCCACCAGACTTTCTTTGGCTAAGTGTCCCACACCGCCGAGTCAACGTACCGATGTCGGTGTGAACGACAATCAGATATCGAAGGCCCACCACCTTTATTCTGTACTCCAACCCTCGAGCCCTCGGCTCCCCGGACTGTCCCGTCCGTGCATCTACCTTCAGAGCTACCATCTGAATGACAACCAAACCAATTATCCTATCTTCCTAGCTATCGGGATGTATGTGTGTGCAACCCTAATTATACTAGTTGCTCTTTAGATTATTATTTCTACAGTTTACGTTAGCCCAGGACTGCCCCCGGTATTCCCCGTGAAGGGCTCTCAAAGGGCACTGGGAACTATGATGGTAGCTGAAGTCCACCGTTCCCTTTCGTAAGGCACTTATTGTTCTTGGTTGATACCCATTACCCGATCCTTTTTAAGTTACTTTAGATCTAGCTCTAGCGTATTAAGACTCTTCCACTCCTACCCGGGGTGGACGATCTTTCGTCGTTCCCGTACGCCACTTAACCTTAACCAGTCTCACACTCTACTTATCCTGACCTCCAATAATGAACTTAAACTTAGCTTGCCCTAACCAACCAGCAACTACCAAAATTCCATCTCTCAAAGTTCATTATCCGCTCTAGTTCAGTTTCCGTGATTTTACTATATGTAGACCCTCCTAAGATACGTGAGGAGTATAAGGGGAGATACTCCAAATTATCTTCCGAATCTCCTATAATATTTACTGGAGGTCTATCGTGACATAATATAGCTAAGACCAAGATTTCCAAATTTTCCTATTTATCGGGCATTTAATTTATTTATTCTAAGATTCCAAATGCCCTAGTATGAACATGAAGTGCACTAATGAGCCAACAATAAATCATCATAAAATCAGTAAAAATCCTATGAGATATTTAAACAGTAATTCCAAGTTTTTAGAAATTCCATAGGTATTTAGGCCTATATTTCCTAATTTATCATTTTAGGTCATTTCTACTATATTATGAAGGAAGTACTGTAAATATGTATCCAAAAATCCCAAGAAAATTATAAAAGCTTTATGGTGACCTAAAACCATCAGAAACCAAGCCCCATAATTTTTATCTAATATTTGGGCTCTGAATCTATTTTAATGTAAAATACTGATTTTCCTAGCTTAGAGAAGGAGATACTATTTTTAATCATCTAAAATTCTAGAGAAAATTACAAAGTGACTAACATAATTTTAAAAACCCACTGACCAAATTTCATAATTTTTCAGACAGTAATTGGACATTATTTGTATTTTTGACTACATGTCACAACTAGTACGTTAAAGAAATAAGTACCCAAGATAATCAGATAAAACTTCCAAGAAAAATGTAGAAGGTATAACATGCTATAAGATGTCCTAATCCAAGATTTCATAACATTCCAGTGAACAGAAATTCCAGAATCATCAAAATAAATATCTAGGGCACAACTAGGGTTGTAAATGAAGTACTGTATAAATTAACCCAAAAATCTCAACAAAATTATAACATGGCCATTTAGATTAGAAAATCACCCTACTCCAATTTTACTTGATTTGAAGTTAAGTTGATAGCTTAATAATTCAAATTAAGGTTGGTGACCTAAACTAGGGTTAGGATTTTAGGTGGCCTACCTGTCCCCAAATATCCTAAAATTTTGTCAAGAGAACTATACTGGCCCTATGGTTCTCTCCACCCAATTTTAAGTCAGTCCAAGGTCATTTGACCCCATGACCTTCACAACCCTAAAAACCACCATTAAGGGATTTTCCCTAGGGTTTTAGGGCTACCCTACACCAAGTCTCTCCAAACTCCCTTGGAGGGTGTGTCATGCCCTAAAAAGCCAGTGAACAAAATATCAGCCTCTGTTGAGGTAATATGACCACCCAAATACTAAGGGGGTGTTTGATCCTAAATTATCCTATAAGGATCAACCTAGGGTTGGATACAAACCTATTCAAAACATCTCCAAATGAGATGAAATTTTTACCAGAACCTTATGATAAACCCAGGGACCACTCACCAAAATTTGGGAGGGTTTGGAAGTCATTTAGCCATCTAATTAAATTATACTAGGATTATTGAATTTTTCTAAAAACTATAGAAAAATATTTTCCAAAAATCCTAATTTTTGGATAGCATCTCGATATAGGTAAGATTAGGCCACACCCCAAATTTCAAGTCATTTTGATGACTGGATTGGAGTGGGGAATTTTTCTAAGGTCAGGACAGCCCTATGGGTAGACCTCACCAAAGTGAGTGTTGAGGTCTATCCAGTGGTCCAAAATGCTTGAAACAAATTTTAAAATCTCCAAGACTCATAGAGATACAATATTGTGTTGACCACTTTTTCTGTAGGAGCCTCTAAGTATTTTTCCAAAATTTTCTAAAGTGACTGTTAATTCCATACAAAAATTGCTTATAAAAATAAAATCTATTTAAATAGCACAGATCTTGAAGCAAGATCTAAAGGCTCAGGACTTGTCTTCTTCCTCCAGCCAAGGGCCCTGATTTGCCCGACCTGGAGTTACTTCCAAGAGCAGCCGCCGGCCGTCCAGCCTCCTCCCTGGCCGGCCACCGCCACCACCACATCCGTTGAGGTGGTGGCCGTCGCTGGGCGGCGGCACAGCCGCCGGAGAGGAAGAATCCGGCGAACTCGAACGGTGAAATTCGCGGAAAATCCATGAAAATGAAAGATCCAATCGGGCTCAATTGAGCCCGATTCTCAATCCTATTGAATCCTAAGATCTATCCGTAGAAGAAGAGGGAGGGGAGGACCTTGTTCGCAGGCTGGAGGCGTGCAGACCGTCGGGAAGCCATTTGCGCGGTGGTGGCGTCGCCGGAAATTCTTCAACAGCAAGGGGAGGCTCGAAAACTTCGGGTAACAGCTGGGAAAAACTCCCCTTGGGTCTCTAAAGGTGTTTAAAAGCTTGGGCAAGAAGGGGGATCGGCCAAAAGCTGGTGGCCATTAACGGCCCATAATAGCTTGGCTCGGCCATGATGGAGGGGAGCTGAAACGGCTCTATTACAGCTGGAGGAGGGCTGGAAACTCCTCTCCCTGAGAGGAGTTGAATTCAGCAGTTTCAGGGGAAGGGGAAGAGCCATGGCATCAAATGTCATTGATGGCCGTGACAACAAGCTTTCGGCCATGGTCGCAACCGTCCTTTTGCAAAGCTAACAGTCCACGTGGCACAGCCTGACCGGTCAACTTAAACTAAATAAGACTTATCTGGTCTTATTGGAGAAAACGGCCCACCCCCCAGGCCGGCCCGGTTCAGCTGAACCAGCATCCAGCTAGAACTAAAAATGCTAGAAAAAAAGTCTAAGTATAACACTCAACGCCATCAGGCTACGGCGTTGAGTGAGCTCTGCTCACTCAACGCCATTCCAGACTATGGCGTTGAGTGAGCTCAGCTCACTCAACGCCATTCCAGACTATGGCGTTGAGTGAGCTCAGCTCACTCAACGCCATCCGGATTATGGCGTTGAGTGAGCTCAGCTCACTCAACGCCATCCGGATTATGGCGTTGAGTGAGCTCAGCTCACTCAACGCAATCCGGTTTATGGCGTTGAGTGAGCTCTGCTCACTCAACGCCGTCCAGGTTATGGCGTTGAGTGAGCTCTGCTCACTCAACACCATCCAGACAACACCAAATGGCGTTGAGTGCAGTCAGTGCACTCAACGCCATTCAGTGTATGGAGTTGAGTGCACTCAACACACTCAACGCTATCCCGCCTAACCGTTTACGGCGTTGAGTGAGCTAAGCTCACTCAACGCCATCCAGTCTACGGCGTTGAGTGAGCTCAGCTAACTCAACGCCATCCTGCCGACACCAAATGGTGTTGAGTGCAATCAGTGCACTCAACGCCATTCAACTTATGGCTTTGAGTGAGCTAAGATCACTCAATGCCATCCTGCCTATGGCTTTGAGTGAGCTAAGCTCACTCAAAGCCAACCAGCTTATGGCTTTGAGTGATCTAAGCTCACTCAATGTCATCCAGCCCACGGCGTTGAGTGAGCTTAGCTCACTCAACGTCATTCCAAGGTCACGGGCGTGTCAGGCCTATGTTGAAATTTCTGAGCTCGACGATCGTCCTCCTGAGGTCGACGATCGTCCTCCTGAGGTCGACGATCGTCGAAGGGGTCACGCCCTAGGTCACGGGCGTGACGGGTCGGTCACGGGCGTGACCACCCCTTGCCTCGAAATTTTTGTTCGATAATTTTCAATTCCTGGGTTTCCTAAGGTTTTGTTATGACAAAACCACTTCCAGGGGTCCAGCCGAAAATGGGATGTTATAGATAGCAAGTGCAAAAGCCCTGCGAGAAGGGGTAAGACGGTCATATGAAAAAACAGCAGCAAGGGGGTGTAGGGTACACGTCCGCACCCCTTTGCGAAGAGCTATAGGAAGATCCAGGTCAGCGGGTCCCTCGGCATCCGGAGCATCCGTGGCAGAGAGAGCTGGCCCGGGAGTAGAGAGCGACGACGGCGGAGATGAGGGAGATGGTGGCAGAGATAAGGGAGAAAGAGGCGGAGTGAGAGGAGTGGACTGAGACGGTGTAGGGGTGGAGATCGCAGTAGGAGACGAGAGAATGAAGGGAACAACACGAAAATCAGAAGCTGGGAGAAGAGAAGAGGAGTCAGCCGAGAAGTAGGAGGTATTCTCGAAGAAGGTGACGTCAGCATAAACGAACTGCTTACGAAGGACGGGATCAAAGCAACAATAGCCTTTCTGAGTAGTGGAGTACCCCAGAAAGACACATTTGGTGGAGCGAGGGGAGAGCTTATCACGGGTGGCAGAAGGGGCATGCACAAAGGCAGTGCATCCAAAGATTTGGAGAGGGAGAGGAAATGGTTCCTTGCCCGGATACAGAATGGAGAATGGGGATTTTCCGTGTAGAACCGTGGAGGGAATGCGATTGATAAGGTAGCAGGCAAGGAGAACAGCATAGCCCCAATAGGAGCGAGGAACATGCATCTGGGTCATCAAGGTGCGAGCGATATCGAGGAGGTGACGATTTTTGCGTTATGCCACACCATTTTGTTGTGAAGTATAGCCACAACTAGTTTGATGAATAATCCCATTTTGCATGTAGAAGGTAGAAAAGTCATGACTGATATATTCTTTGGCATTATCAAGTCTAAAAACTTTAATAGAAATATTAAACTGAGTTTTGATCATGAGATAGAAGGACGTTCATGCAGAGAATAATTCAGAGCGATCTTTTAACAGATACACCCACGTACAGCGAGAGAAATCATCAATGAACGTGACAAAATATGAACTACCCCGACCAACAGTAAGAGTAGGAGAAGGACCCCAAACATCGGAGTGGATGAGATCAAACGGACGGGTAGATCCACGAACGTGTTTTGGAGGGAAGGAGGAGCGGTGATGCTTGCCAAGCTGACAGGCCTCACAGTTGAGCGGAGGACTTTGTGGAGGAAGTTGGGGCAGAAGTTGACGAAGAAGACGTGGAGGAGCATGACCAAGGCGAAGATGCCATTGGAGAAGATCTGTGGAGGTGGAGGAGAAGGTGGAGAAAGCGGAAATGTTGTCCAAGAAGTATAGGCCGCCACTCTCAGTCCCAGTAGCAATCGTCTGTTGGGAATCCGGATCCTGAAAAGAGCAAGAAGTAGAAGTAAATGTGACGGAACATTGTAATTGCTTGCACAGAGAGGTAATAGATAATAAGTTGCACGGGAACTTGGGCACATAGAGAGTATCCGCCAAGCGAAGAGACGGAGTGACATGAACTATCCCCGTCCCATGGAGCGATGATGAAGAGCCGTCAGTGAGAATAACCGGGGGTAATCGATCATGTGTTTCTAGGAGAGAAAAACACTGGAGATTGTCGGTCATATGATTAGTAGCACCGGTGTTGATCAACAATTTTCCTTGAGTAACAACGTGGGCACTACCAGAAGACGTGACCACCGAGGCGAACGGCTTTGAGGAGTATATGAAAGCCATGAAGGGAGAAACCAAAAAACTGCAGCGGTTACGGTGACAGCACACCAGCGGCAAGAAGGGACACGACCAAGGTGCAGAGCAAGGCAAAGGGGAAGAAGAGGGCAGCACAAGCCGCGCGACTAAATCAAAGGTCGCGACGACTAACAAGCAGGAGCGGCTAAAGGAAGAGCCGCACAGAGGAGATCAGGCCGCTGCGACTTAGAGACAGGTCGCGGGGACTAAGAGAGAGAGCGGCTAGGGCAGAGAGGACGCCCAAAACAAGGAAGAACACACGCGAATAGAGATAAATCGCAGCGGTTAGAAGAAAGAGATCTGCAGCGGTCACGATGATAGACAACAGCGGCCAGAAAAGCCACGACTAAGCCGCAGAAACAAGCAGAGGGAAAGAAGTCGAGCGGCTAGAAAAGAGTCCGCGCGAACAGAAGAAAGAGACACCACGCGAACAGAGAGAAGTCCGCTGGGAGGCAAATACGACGAACAAGGAAAACAGGTCGCGGCAACAGGCCGGGGCGACTAAGCACATGTCGCGACGATAAGAAGGAGAAATGACAAGGAGAGAAAGAAGTCGTGCGAATAAGGCACAGACCAGAAGAAATAAGCCAGAACAGGTCGCGAGAAGAAGAGGCAAGCCGCGCGGACAGGTCGCGCGGTCAGAGAGGGCACACAGAATCAGGTGGAGAAAATCGAGTCCTCTGATACCATGTTAGAATAGAACTAAAACAAGTCGAAAGCGGTTTAAACTGAAATTTTATTATCTAAAAAAGATATCTATTACAAAGGTATGGTCTCCCTTATATAGAATGGAGGAGAGAAGAGAGAATACAAATAAGAGATGTGGGACTAAAAAATTACATGACAAAAGCGGACTGTACAGACATAAACCGCACAAGCCGCGCGGTTAGACAGAAGGGCTAACCGCACGACTACTACCAGAGAGAAAGAGAGATCGCCATGGGAGACAGCTAGACCGCCCGGTCTCCAAGCCGGCTGAGATAAACGGCTAGACCGCTCGGCTACCAGACAGCAACAGCACATCAACCAACCTGCTGAAGGGAAACCGCCAGACCGCCTGGTCTTCAACCCGCCAAGACAAATCGTCAGACCGCCCGGTCACCAACTTACAACAACACTCAATGCCTTCATGCATAGCAGAATTTTTCTAAGTCCAGAATCGTTGAGTGAAGCCAGTTCACTCAACTGTCTCAACGCCACAGTTGCAGAAAGAGCTAAAGATTATTCTAGGTTGAAAGGAGGGAGTTATTCAGATCTACTCTAAAGGGGGTGAATAGAGTGTTTAAAAAACTTTAGGCTGTTTTAATCTATTCTATTAGAGTACAAAAATAGGTGATACCAATAAATATTTAAGCAGAAGGAAAACTAGAGAACTATTCTGAATATCACAGGAAATAGCAAGAGCAATAAGAAAAGGTGCAACCAAACGACACGAGAAATTATAGTGGTTCCCCAAATCTGGGTACATCCACTTTTCTTCCACCCTGGTAGGAATCACTCTCAGTTTTTTGATCAGGTGACTGCCACCAAATAATATCTATTTCAAGAGAGATATTGCAACCCTTCTGTCTTTTGATCAGGTGCCGGAAAACCAACTTGAATTCTTTTGATCAGGTGACCTCACAACCAGGAATTACTTTTGAAGGGAGTAAAAACCCTTTACACAGAGAGGGGAAGGAAAAAAGTTGGGTTGTCTTCTCTTTTCTCAAGCAAATGAGAGAAGACTTGAGAGTGGTCCTGATGGAGTCAAGGCTTGTCCTGTGATTTGAATGGTTCAAGAGATCAGAGCCTTGTACAGGGTGTAGGACTTGAAATCCAAAAAGCTGAGACTGATTGAGGATGATTGTCTCCACAAGCTTCCTGAATGAACTCTTGTTTTGAAACTGAGAGCTGTTCTTCTTCTTTTTCTTGCAGCCTTGAGATGTCTTTTTCAAAAGCTTGTCGACTGCATCAAGAAGTAGTCCTAAATAATAATTCTCTGGGTCTTTTATTCTCTGAGTCCCTTTTCTTTAAATAATTCCAAACTAAATTTGAAATGGTTCATATTGATTGACTGCTGGAATCGAAGGAACTTGTGCAAAGGCTATTAGAGAATTAACTCATTTCCTTAACTGTTCCGAGAAAAACTGTATAATAACTCTGTGAAAACCAGCATTTAATGTTTGCCTAGGAACGGCTATATTCAGAGAATATATGCATTAATCACTCAGAGTCATATAAGCAAAAGAATAAACAGTCAATAAGGAAAATAATAACTACAGGAAATAAAATGTTGATCTGGCATAAATCGTCAATTTGGTCCTGAGATCGTCGAGCTCAAACATCCTCTATCGTCGAGCTGAGCCCTGTGATCGTTGACCTGAAAATCTGCTTTCCAAACTGGGCTTCACAATCGTCGAACTGAGATGGTTGAACGTCGATCTCAATCCTGAAAGTAGATCAGAGATCGTCGACCTGAGTTCAACAATCGTTAATCTCAGAATTTACGGATTTAACTCTGAGATCGTCGAGCGCAGAACGAAGATCGTCGAGCTCTCTTCAGAGATCGTCGAGCTCTCTTCAGAGATCGTCGAACGACTTTTTACTTAGAAAAATTTCTGCCTTATTCACTCTCAGCTATCTTTTAAGTCTCAGATGTCTTGGTCTTGTCTCACTGAGTTGATGACCTGGCTGACACCTAAGACACAAGACTAGACCCTGGCTATACAATGTGGGTCTGACTTAGCCTAGATTAGTGAACCTAGCCCAAATCTAAACTAGGGATCCAACAATCACCCCCTATTTGGGTGAGGTCACTAAACAATAATAAAAGAAAACAACAGGAGAACTAAACAACTATATCTGCCATGAAATATAAGAAAAGTTCAACAGATATTTACAATGATAAATATATACACAAAAAGAAAATAATTACTAAGACTTGTCTGAAGTTGGCTTAGTAAATTCAATTCTTCTTTTTAGATCTACTGCTTGATGTCTTGTCATTTTCAAGTCTGCTTCACCAAGAACTTTAATTGTAGCTGCTCTGGAAACAACTGCCTCGGGATATACCTGCATAAAAGCATTAACATCAAAGATATTCTTATCAATATCAAATTGTTCCAGCTCTTTCTCCCTATACTTAAACATAGTCGAGAATTGAGAAGAATCAGTTCCTTCTTTTCTAGCTTTGTTTATTTGGGAGAGACCAATCAACTCATGAAACCTAGCCATCCTGAAGTTAGGATCAAGCACAGGTTCATACTGAGATGATTCTTCTTTAGAGTCATGAGAGGTCTTCTGAAACTTCCTGTGCTTGATTGATTGTTCTTGGAATTTTGTTTCTGTTGTTTTATGTTGAGAATGACTATCATGAAGGTTTGGAGGAGGTCTGACTTGACTAAATTTTTCAGGAATTCTGAATCTCCTGCTAGAATTTGAAATATCTTCTCTATCAGCCTGATCATTCTGTCTACCTCTCCTTCTAAAATAGCCCTTGAATAAGACCTGGATGGTGTAACATCCCATTTCCGGCTAGACCCCTAGGAGTCGGTCTGTCGTGACAGAACCCTAGGAAGCCCAAGAATTGAAATACATCGACCAAGATTTCGGGTCACGGGTTGGTCACGCCCGTGACCGACCCGTCACGCCCGTGACCTAGAGCGTGACTCCTTCGATGATCATCGATCTCAGAAAGAAGATCGTCGAGCGTAGAATTTGCAACCCGGGCCTATCACGCCCGTGACCTACGTGTCACGCCCGTGACCTAGGGCATGACCCCCTTCGATGATCGTCGATCTTAGGACGGCGATCGGCGAACTCAGAATTTACAACCCGGGCTTGTCACGCCCGTGACCTACGTGTCACGCCCGTGACCTAGGGCGTGACCCCCTTCGACGATCGTCGATCTCAGGAAGACGATCGTCAAGCGTAGATTTTTGCAGCCCGGGCCTGTCACGCCCGTGACCCACGTGTCACGCCCGTGACCTAGGGCGTGACCCCCCCTTCGACGATCGTCGATCACCGGAAGACGATCGCCGAGCACAGAATTTGCAGCATGGGCCTGTCACGCCCGTGACCGATGTGTCACGCCCGTGACCTAGGGCGTGACCCCCCTTCGACGATCGTCGATCTCAAGAAGACGATCATCGAACTCAGACTTTCCACAAGGACCTGTCACGCCCGTGACCTACGTGTCACTCCCGAGACAAAGGCCGAAACGTCGGTTCAGGCTCGAAATTATTTTAACACGCGTTATAATAAATTCTGGTATGGAAAGTTACACCAGGAGTATTAAATGGGCCGTTTCCTTCTCTAATTTCTTAGTAAAATGAGGAAGTGTTGACCCAATAGAAAATCGCCACCTGGATCAGCCATTTCATCTTTCACCTTTTCCTCTCCCTACACCATAACTGAAATATTATTAAGAGAGAGCATTCATGGCCATGAATGCTTCACCCTTTCCCCTCCCAATTTGGAGATCTATAAAAGCCCCCTTAGAGCAAGATGAGAGGTTTACACTCTTGACCAAACGGATTCAGATTATTGTTCTTGTTGTAGGAGAAGTTCGGGAACGCCACCACCGCGCCATAACAATCCGACGTTCATCTCGTCTCCAAACCGCGAACAAGGTCCTCCTCTACTTCTTCTTTTATGGGTAGATCTTAAGATCTTAGAAAGGAGTTCGTGCTCAACGGAGCCAGACCTATCTCGCGTTTTCATGGAAAAACCATGAAAAATATATTTTCGGGTACGTCGGAAACCGCCATCTCCGGCGGCCAAACCACCGCCGACCGATAGCCATCGCCTCGACAGAGGTGATGGTGGTGGTGGCTGGCCAGGGAAGTGACCAGACGGCCGGCAACAGATCGTGGAAAGGCTACAGGAAATATAGTTTCCTGAGTTCTGACTTCGGGTTCTGTAGAAGATGAACAGTAAAACATGTTTATATTATAAAGTTTTAAATATAATATATAAGGAAAATATTTATAAAATGGGCGTATTTTGATGCTGCAAAACGAGGCACTTAGATGCCGTTTTAGGAAAAATGGCCAGTCACGAAAGTTGTAGCCCTTCGAGTCTAGATTAATTTTAAATTGATTTTAACTCGTTTGGGTAAGCGGTTTGACCGCAGCATCCGTGTTAATAGAGGCTGAACCTAGAGTTGGGCAGGAACTAAAATGAATGCCCATGCTTCGTCCCTTGTCCAAATGACATGAAATTTGGGCAGAGGGTTACCCTTAGACATACCTAGAGGCTGTCCAAAAATGGGAATTTTTGGAGACACTTTGCCTAAGGTTTTTGTTTTAATTTAATTAAGTTAGAGTAATTTATTTAAGTGGTCAAATGACCTCCAAACCCTCCCAAATTTTGGTGAGTGGTCCCTGGCTATGAAACCTAGCTCTGTACAAAATTTCAATTCATTTGGATGAGTTTTGGATAGGAAGTCACATATTCTTAACTTGGAAATAATGAGGCATTTTTGAGTAAAAAGTGCACTAGAGGTTAGAACGGTCATATCACCTCAACAGAGGCTGATATGTTGACCACTGACTTGGAAGGGTTATTATAACCCACTTGGAGGAAATGGTGTGGTTTAGGGTTGGTTTACCCTAGGATCCAAACTCAAACCCTAAATGGAGGGTTTTGAGAGTTGTGAAGGACATGGGGGGGCAATTGCTCTCGTATTTCCTTGAAACTCTGTAGAGTTGACATTAGCATGATAAGAATCATCTGGATGGAATCTTGGAGGATTTGGAGACAAGTAGATACCTCAAAACCCTAATCTTAGCTTTAGCGTAAAATACTAATTAAGCACAATCCGTCACTAAACATTATCTAAAGGCTGTGAAACTCGGGTAGAGTAAGTTTTAGGATGGGTAGAACCTATAACAATTTTATTGGAATTTTATGATGTCTATTTCCAGCACTTCATTTGTAATGATTGTTATAGCCCTAATTGATGTTTTAATTATTTGAATCTTTTTGTTCATTGAAACCCCATGAAATCTTGGAAGTAAAAGTTTTAAGATAGAATGGATCCCCTTGAATTTTTGTATAATTTTTAGTTGTGTAAATCTAGTACTTCCTTCACAAATGTTAAAAAGGGGTTTTATGCTTTGAAAATTAATTATGGATGATATTGTTGCTGGAAAATTATGAAACTTGGCCAATGCTATTTTTAAGATTGTACCTGCATAAAATAATTAATTTATAATTTTTGGATGGATATACTCTTTACTTGATTCATAAATAACGGAAGATAGAAAAAATTGCTAAAATAGTTTTAGAGCCCTTTGATGCTATAAAAATTATGATACCTTGGATTTACCATATTGAGATAGCAAAGTATTTATAATAATTTTGTTGAACATCTTGCATGAGTACTTAGGGTAGTTCATGTTCAAACCGGTAGCCCAAGGAATTTTTTGAAGAAATTAATTAAATGCCAGATAAATTAGGAAAATTATATTTTTCTGATTATAGGCTAATCATATCATGATAAACCTCCAGTAAATAAGTTAGGGCATTTGGATGAGTATTGGATCACTTCCTAACCGGTTCGACATATAGTCTAGGTTAGTCTGCATAGCAAATTATTAAATTGCAATAGGACCTGATCTGGGATAGTTGTTGGAGTTAGTCATTTTGTCTGGATGGATAGATGTGAATGACTTCGAAATAGAATGATATAAAGAGTAGTGTGAAGTGGTATTGGCTAGAGTTAAGAGGTGCTCGGGTTCGATGAAAGATCGTCTTTCCCGAAGAGAGGAAGGTTAAAAATCACCCTATGTTAGTCTATCGTAATATGAGAAGAGAATGGGTAAAGGGAATCAACCAAAAACAATAAGTGCCTTGCGAAAGGGAACGATGGGCTTCAGCTACCATCATAGTTCCTAGTGCCCTTTGAGAGCCCTTCACAGGGAATACCGGGGGCAGTCTTGGGTTAACGTAAACTGTAATAACAAACTGATAAGAGTAACTTAGTAATTAGGGTTGCACATTTCACAAACATGGTTAGCACAAGAAGATTGTTGGGAGCTTCGGCTCGGTTGGTTAAGAGACGGACGGAATGGTCCGGGGAGCTTCGGCTCGATTGGTTAAGAGACGGACGTTTTAGTCCGGGGAGCTTCGGCTCGGTTTTTGTTTGATCACGATTAAATTTGCATGTGCATAAAAGGAATGAAAATTAAGGTGGTGGGTCTTCGGTATTGGAGGGTCGATGCACTGACGCCAATACGCTGACTCGGCAAGTGTGGTTAGCACTTCGCCAACAGAAGTCCGGTGCGCCAGCCGACAAGAGTACGCAGGAGTCCGCTTAGTGCACCAAGCATTGAGTCGTACGATAGGTCTGACTGGTAGTGCTTTACTGGTTTAGAGGTGGGTGAGGCCCAACCCACCGCTTCCGTCTGCCACTACGGAGGTATCCTGGGAGGTAACGGCTCCGAAAGGGAGAACTAAAGGTCTGTGTGCACAGAGTCGGGTGTGTGAGTTGCACTTGCATGTTCCATCATACCCACTTGCATGTCATAGCATAATCGATTCATTTAACCCTGACACTTAAAGTATAAGTGGTATGAGACGCTTATACATTAGGACTTGCAAAACGACCCCTTGGTTTATAAGCTTGTGTGGGCAAATTTATAAATTAAGGTTAAATTCTATAATTATATGCTGCTGTTTGATAACCGACACCCCAATGTATAAGTGGTATGGGACACTTTATACGATGGGAGCCTTGCAGAAGATCCCTTGGCTTATGCCCTTCCGCACATAAGTTAAGGTTACTTTTCCTACTTTCTGTTTCTGTCATATTTAATGTAGAATTGCAAGATTAGTTCCGCTGCCACCTATTCCTTTATTTTAATCTCTACCTTCATGTCCTTCCCTTCCTTCCTCTCCGCTCGGTACCTAGGAGCCATGGGGGAAGGGGTAGGGGATGATAGGGCTTAGTCTTTATGACTAACGGTTTTCGAACCGCATCATTTTAGGGAATCGTGGAGCCCAGCACGGGGGAACAGCCCCAGAGACCGGTGCGCTTGGAGATGGGGCAGTCTAGCTCCAGAGTTCATACAGCCGGGACCGTGAGTCTCGACCTTGAGTAGTTTCTATTTTTGCTTCCGCATGAGTGACTTGTAGTGAGGACATGATGTACCGGGCATAAGCCTGTATTTTAGTACTCTGATATATTATTTTATGGACACTCCCTTTATGGAGTTTTATTTCTATATATATGATTTACCAGTGAACTTGCTTTTACTTCATTTATTGTGCTACCTTTCTGTGATCGAATTGGCCGGCAGAATCGGCGCCTTGTGGCGATGACCCTTCAGGACGTGAAGGTGTCACCGCAAAGCGGCGATCCTGGGCCTAACACCCCGGTGTTTGAAAAGAAAAAAAAGGGGGGTCTTACAGATGGTCTGCTGTGAGAGTGAGGAGCATAAGAAGTCTGCTGATGGGAGGAGGTAGCAACCCTAGAAGCAACATTTCCACTAGCACCTGCTGAAGGAGGAGGAGGATGAGGTGGATCCTTCCTAAAAACTTTGACAGGAGAGGAGCCAGTCTTTCTCCTTTTCTTCTGAGCCTTCATCTCATTCTTGGAAAATCTCATCCAGTGAGGAGTAGTTGATGTGAGAGTAATATTGTGCCTAATGAAGTAGGGAATGTCATCTTGAGGATTATACTTAGGCACTTCCTTCACTGGAGCTTTTCTTTTCTTGGTCACTTTCTTCTTCTTGCTGACATCTGGATCTGAGTCTGAATCTGAATCATTATCAGATAAGCCTGGTGGATTATCATACAAATCATCAATCTCTTTGATAACTAAAAGTTCTTCAGCTGCATCAGCAGCCATAATTTCATCCAAGTCTGGGATTGGAGAAGTAAAACAAGCATAGGTTGGAAGAGAGAAGGCCCTGGGCACTGGACTCTCAACCTCTGGCATACTGATCAGCTCAGGCACTGGAACTGCAGAAGGCTCAGGCTCAGGAGCTGCCAAGAGCTCAGGCACTGGAACAGCAAAACTCTGAAGAAGCTGAAGTAGAAGATCTTTGCTCACAGAAGCAGTATAACATACTAAATATGAACAAAATTGAAAAGCAGTGGGGGTAACAATCTCTATACAAAAGATCAAAAGAGCTTAGAACCGAAGTAAGTTCAAAAGCTGGAGAGATGAAACAATCTCCATGAAGAATGTCCAAGGGTTCTTCAGAGATTTCAATGTCATCTTCCAAAAATGCAATAACTTCTGCATCAGGAATATCAATATCTACATTCTCTGTATCTGCCAAAACTGTATCTACAATTTCTGTATCTATAACTGTCAAACATGTGTCTGCCTCTGCCAAAACTATGTCTGCCTCTGTTGATGCAACTACTGGAGGAGGAGGGACTTCTTCACTGGACATCTCCCCCTGCCTGGTAGCAGTAATTTCTGTTGTCAGGCCCCTAGATGAAGAAGGGCAATAAAAAGAAACAACAAAGGAATTAAGAGAAGCTAGTAGAGGGGTAATGACATCCTCTATAATGGCTTTGATGGTAGGGGTGAGGAGGGAAATGAGAGCAGATAGAGAAGATGATGTAGATGAAAGAGAGGAAGTGGAATGACCACAAGCTATGAAGATGTTGGAGATGGTAGATTGAGTGGTGTATTCAGTGATAGACACTTGTGCTGGATGGGGGGAAACATGAGGTGAGGGTTCATGAGAAGGTAAATGAGTTGGTGAAGGAGTTGGTGAAGAGGAATGAAGATCAAAAGTTGGTGAGGTTTGGATTGAGATGTTGATGGAGGGGATCTCTTCTAGATAATGTGGTAGAGGAGACAAAGGAGTAGGAGTTCCTGGAGGAGGGCTTTGAGGTGGAGTTGGTTGATGTTGCAAAGGGGAAGTTGGTCTAGATGGGGAAGGAGGAATCTCTAGCTCATCTTCTCTAGGGTGAGGAGTGACTGGTGCAGTCCTTGTGTCCTCAGAAACCCTGTGGGAGGAGGGAGCCCTGGAAGACTTTGAGATAGTCCTCTCCCACTTTCCAAAGAGAGCTGGGGTCAGCCTCTTGGAAGAATTGATGAATGTCGTTGGGGATGTCAACAACTCAGGGCACTTTTCAGTGAGAAAAATCCCTAAAATTCTTCCAAGAGAGACCTCTCTCTTGTTTGCTTTCTTCCTGATCAACTCAAACAAAACTTCAGCCCAATTCACTGATTTTTGATTAACCAAGGCACTCATCAAAAGAAACTGGTGCCTGGATATATTATCATGGGCAGTGTGCTTCCCAAGCAGCACTTTTCCCACAATATCTTCCAAGAACTTGTATTGAGGAGACAAGTTCTTTTTCAGAAGCTTGTTAGGGTTTGCCTCAGCATGACCCATTTTGGCAAGATGGCAGCAAAATCCTCTTTATCCAAATCAATATCTTCTTCTTCATTAATAAAGCTGAAAATTTCTGTAAGAACGACAGGGGTTAGATGTACCTCCTGTCAAGAAATTGTTCATATCATCGTCTGCCCGTCTGAAGAAGAGGTATAAGTCCATTCTTTAATTTCTGATACTGGTAACTTCATCCTGGTCATCAGAAACTTCTGTAACTTCGGTGCATCAAATAGCTTCAACACGACCTGAAACATCTGATCACTATGTTTGAATGAATCCAGATCAATATCAAAGCCTGAATAGAACTTCATACTGGACAATATCGCCACTGGAATTGCCATTGGAGAGTTCCTGCAGAGAAAACGAAGATAAAGTGCAAAAGGGAAATGGAAAGCACGGGACTATTTCCGTCTAAACCCTAGTTTATAAGGTTTAAGAAAACGAGGAGACGGGATTAGCCAAGCGTATTAACTACTAAAAACGACTTCAAAACCAAGGTTGGCGAAGTATTTTAATATAAAATGAGTTCGGTAACCTCAGATCGAAGAGAAGGAATATATCGTCGATCTCAGTTCGACGTTAAATTCTCTGAACCAAAAAATTGTCGATTTTTGTTCGACGATAATTATTTCACTAAGAAGCGATCATCGATCTCCGTTCGATGTTCAACTTCACGAGATGTTAGCAGATCGTCGATCTGCGTTCGACGTTCAACTTCACGAGACGTTAGCAGATCGTAGATCTCCGTTCGACGATCTGTCAACAAATCGTCGAGCTCAGACCTCAAATAATCTCATCTTCATTAATCATACTAGCTGATTCAGGAAGAATAGATGTTTCTTTTCATGCAAGAGTTTGGTGAAAATATCTGTCATTTGCAAATCAGTAGGAATGAAGGTGAGATTGATTTTTTTTTTGTCTACACACTCCCTAATGAAATGATGTCTTACATCTATATGCTTAGTACTAGAATGATGGACTGAATTCTGTGCTATAAAAATAGCATTAGTACTATCACAAAATATAGTTAAATTATTTAAGTTGTATCCATAGTCTAGTAGCTGATTTTGTATCCATAGCATCTGAGAATAGCAACTGCCAGCTGCTATGTACTCAGCTTCTGCAGCTGATATAGACACAGATGTTTGCTTTTTACAAAACCAAGAGACAAGCCTAGCACCCAGGAACTAGCATGTCTAGATGTACTTTTCCTGTCTACTCTACATCCAGCAAAGTCAGCATCTAAGTATCCAGTCAACTCAAATTCTGACTCAGCAGGATACCAGAGTCCTAGATTTGGGCAACTCTTTATATATCTCAAAATCCTTTTTAATAAAATAAGGTGGGATTCACCTGGAACCTAGCACAAAGACATGTGGCAAACATTATATTTGGCCTACTTGCTGTGAGATATAGCAGGGACCCAACAATGACCCTATATAATTTCTGATCAACAGGTTTCTCATGCTCATCAGAATCAATCACAGCATTGGCAGCCATGGGTGTTTTCTTATCTGAGACACTAGCCATCCAAAACCTTTTGATCAGCTTGATCATTAGCATACTTGGATTGGGATAGGAAAATGTCATCAGGTGTCTGCTTGACATGGAGACCAAGGAAGTAGGAGAGCTCACCCATACTACTCATCTCATACTTTGAATGCATAAGGTTGGAAAACCTTTTGCATAATTTGGGATCAGTAAAACCAAATATAATATCATCTACATATATTTGTACTAACAATATTTTATCATGATGATGTTTAACAAATAAAGTCCTATCTACTATGCCTCTAGAGAATCTATGTGCTAACAAGAAGCTAGCTAGGGTCTCATATCAATCTCTTGGAGCTTGCTTAAGACCAAAAAGAGCTTTATGCAGCCTATAAATAAAAGAAGGTTGAGTTGGAGAGATAAAACCTGGTGGTTGTTCAACATAGACTTCTTCTTTCAGTTCTCCATTCAGAAAAGCACTTTTAACATCCATTTGATAGACTTTAAATTTTTGAGAAGCAGCATAGGCCAAGAAGATCCTGATTGCCTCTAACCTTGCCACTAGAGCAAAGGTCTGATCATAATTAATGTCTTCTTCCTGCCTATACCCTTGAGCAACAAGCCTAGCCCTGTTTCTTATGATTGCTCCTCGTGCATCCATCTTATTTTTGAACACCCATTTTGTTCCAATTACTGGGTAGTTCTCTGGTCTTGGGACCAAATCCCAAACTCTACACCTCTCAAATTGGTCGAGCTTCTCTTGCACTGCAAGGATCCAGTGGGGATCTTGCTCAGTATCTTGAATGGATTGAGGTTCAACTTGAGAAATGAAGCAGACATGCATCAAATCCTGGTGGAGCTGATATCTAGTCTGCACACCTGCTGATATGTCTCCAATCACTTAAGATATAGGATGATCTCTAAGTGTGACTAAATCAATATGAAAAGTTGGTTGCTCAATGTTAAAGATGAACTAAAAACAAGCCGGAAGTGCATTAACAGAAATTTTATTATCCAAAAAAGGTATCTATTACAAAGGTATGACCTCCCTTTTATAGAATGGAGGAGAGAAGAGAGAATACAAATTAGAGATGTAAGACTAAAAATTTACAGGACTAAGCGGCCTATACAAAAAACAAATTGCATAAGCCGTGCAGTTAGATGAGAAGGGCTAACCGCTCAACTACCACCAGAGAGAGAGAAGCCACCATGGGAGACCGCAAGACCGCCCGGTATCCAAGCCGCCTGAGACAAACCGCTAGACCGCTTGGACTCCAGACAGCAACAGCCCAGCAACCAAACTGCTGAAGGGAAACCGCCAGACCGCGCGGTGTTCAATCCTCCAAGACAGGTCGCCAGACCGCCCGGTCATTAAGTCCAACACTCCCCCTTAAGCTATAGCATATATATCGATCATGCACAGCTTGTCGCAAATATGAAGAAATAAGGAGGATACTAGCTTGGTGAAGATGTCAGTCAGCTCTTTATCAGAAGTGACGAAGGGAGTGCAAATTTGTTCCTTCAAAATCTCTTCACGAATGAAATGACAGTCGACCTCAATGTGCTTGGTTCTTTCATGAAAGACCGGATTTTTGGAGATGTATATGACAGTCATGTTATCACAGAACATAGGTAGAGGATGGTTGTAGACCTCTCCTAAATCCATCATGAAAGCCCGTAATCACTTTAACTCACAAGTGATTGAAGTCATACTACGATACTCTGCTTCTGCACTGCACCTAGAAACAACAGACTGCTTCTTGCTCTTCCAGCTCACCAGATTCCCCCAACAAAGGTGCAAAAACCCAAGGTTGACTTGCGATCCCCTTTGTCATCAGCATAACTCGCATCTGAGTATGCTTCAACCCTTAGATGACCATTCTTCTGAAAGAGTAATCCTTTCCCAGGTGCTGCTTTGACATACTCCAAGATCCGTAAGGCGGACTATAGATGACACTCCCCAGGAGCTTGCATTAACTTGCTCACCTTGCCCACAGCATAGGAAATGTCGGGTCTGGTCACTGTGAGATATATGAGCTTACCAACAAGACGCCTGTACCGCATAATATCTAAAAGAGGAGGCGAATCATCTATCTAGGTTTTGTCTTCTCTAATTGTCATAGGGCATCGGGAAGGCTTTGCTCCAGTCAACCCTGCCTCCTTTAAAAGATCAAGGGCATACTTACGTTTGGAGAGGAGTAAGGAGTTGGGCTTCCTAGAGATTTCGATCCCCAGAAAGTATTTCGGGGAGCTCATATCTTTCGTGACCAGATATTGACGAAGATGCCTCTTTGTCAGGGCTACCCCTTCCTGGTCATCGCTAGTGAGAAGAATATCATCGACGTACACAGCAAGAACCACCAGTCCTGAGGAGGTTTTGCGAATGAATAGCGATTGATCGGCAGAGCTTCGCACAAAATCAACAGCTGTCATGATGCCGCTGAACTTGTCAAACCAAGCCCGAGGGCTCTGCTTGAGGCCATATATTGTCTTCCGCAGCCGGCATACACGTGTCTCCCCCTGAGCAACATACCCAGGAGGTTGCTTCATGTAGACAGCCTCTTGAAGATCACCATAAAGGAAGGCATTCTTGACATCTATCTGGGAAATGGGCCAATTGTGATTGAACGCCACAGAGAGGAGAACTCAGATAATGCTGAGACGAGCCACGGGAGAGAAGGTGTCAAAGTAATCAACCTCATAGGTCTGAGTAAAGCCCTTCGCAACAAGGCGGGCCTTATAACGATCCACAGTGTCGTTTGGGCCAAACTTGACCACAAAAACCCAGTGACAGCCAACAACATCGGTGCAGAAGGGAGGAGGAATACGAGTCCAGGTACCCCGCTCAGTTAGGGTCGTCATTTCCTCATCCATGGCCTTTTTCCAATGAGAAATAGCAAGAGCCTCCTGGTAGGAACTGGGTGTGGCAGTGGCAGAGATAGCCAGTGTAAAGGCCCTGCGAGAAGGGGTAAGACGATCATATGAAACAACAGCCGCAAGGGGGTGCAGGGTACATGTCTGCACCCTTTTGCGAAGAGCAACTGGAAGATCCAGGTCGGTGGGTCCCTCGGCATCCGGAGCATATGTGACAGAGAGAGCTGGCCCGGGAGTAGAGAGCGACGGCGGCGGAGATGAGGGAGACGGTGGCGGAGAAGAGGGAGAGAGAGGTGGAGGGAAAGGAGTGGATGGAGACGGTGTAGGAGGTGAGACCGCAGTAGGAGACGAAGGAATGAAGGGAACTTCAGGAGTATCAGAAGTTGGGGGAAGCAGGGAGGAGTCATCCGAGAAGGAGGCATTCTCGAAGAAGGCGACGTCAACGGAGACGAACTGTTTACGAAGAACGGGGTCAAATCAATAATAGCCTTTCTGAGTGGTGGAGTATCATAGAAAGACACATTTGGTGGAGCGAGGGGAGAGCTTATCACGGGTGGCAGATGGAGCATGCACAAAGGCAGTGCACCCAAAGATGTGGAGAGGGAGAGGAAAAGGCTCCTTGCCCGGATACATAATGGAGAATGGGGTTTGGCCGTGGAGAACCGTGGAGGGTATGCGGTTGTTGAGGTAGTAGGCAAGGAGAACAGCATGGCCCCAATAGG
This sequence comes from Platanthera zijinensis, assembly GCA_039513925.1. Classification (NCBI taxonomy): domain Eukaryota; kingdom Viridiplantae; phylum Streptophyta; class Magnoliopsida; order Asparagales; family Orchidaceae; genus Platanthera; species Platanthera zijinensis. The sequence goes on from CM077091.1 coordinate 130,594,640, forward strand.
AGCGAGGAACATGCATCTGGGTCATCAAGGTGCGAGCGACATCGAGGAGGTGACGGTTTTTGTGTTCCGCCACCCCATTTTGCTGGGAGGTATAAACATAGCTAGTCTGATGAATAATGTCATGTTGCACACAGAAAGAGGTAAAAGCATGACTCAGATATTCTTTAGCATTATCTGAGCGAAAAGTTTTAATAGAAAGACCAAATTGAGTTTTAGTTAATTGATAAAAAGAGAGTCATACATCAAATAGTTCAGAGCGATCTCGTAAGAGATACACCCAAGTACATCTAGAAAAATCATCAATAAAAGTAACAAAATAAGAACTACCCCGACCAATGGTGAGGGTAGGAGCAGGTCCCCAGACATCCGAGTCGACAAGATCAAACGGACGGGTAAAACCCCGACCTTGCTTTGGCGGGAAGGAGGAGCAGTGATGCTTGCCAAACTGACAAGCGTCACAGTTGAGAGAAGTACTGGAAGTAGGTAGGCGGGGCAGAAGCTGATATAGAAGTTGTGGAGGAGGATTACCAAGGCGGAGATGTCACTGGAGAAGATCCGTACAAGACGAGGAGAAGACGGACAAGGCGAAAACGTTGTCGAGGAAGTACAGGCCGCCGCTCTCAGTCCCAGTAGCAATCGTCCGTTGGGAGCTCGGATCCTGAAAAGAACAAGAAGTCGTAGTAAACGTCACAGAGCACTGAAGCTACTTGCATGAAAAGGTAACTGACAATAAATTGCATGGAAATTTGGGCACATATAGTGTGTACGCTAGGCGAAGAGACAGAGTAATATGAACCACTCCCGACCCATGAACCAGGGAGGGAGAACCGTCTGCAACGAGGACCGGGGGCAACCGATCATGTTGTTCGAGGAGAGAGAAGCACTGAGGATTGCCCGTCATGTAATTAGTCGCACCAGATTCGATCAGTCATTTACCTTGAGTCACTATGTGGGCACTACCTAATGAGGTGACAACGGAGGCAGATGGCTTGGAAGAGGAGGTGGAAGAGTCACCCGAGGGGCGAAGATGGGGATGCTTCAGCCAGCAGCGTTCCAAAGTATGGCCCGGTGCGGCCACAGTGAGAGAAAAGGTAGCGGGAAGGAGCACGTCCGTTAGACTGGTGATTGCGGCTACCGGAGCCACTCCGCTGAGTCTGGTGAGCATAGTTGTCTTGTGGAGGAGGCGCGGGTAGAAGAAGATGCTGAAGAAGAGAGGTGACAGCAGCGATGCGTGCAGCGATGGCATCTAAGGTAGGAGATTCTTCCTCACCCAAAATTTATTGAAGGATCATATCATAAGTATCAGGAAGCCGTAGAAGGTAGCACACAACCAGAAGCTCCTGGAAGTGCTTGTGTTGTTGAGCCAAATGCGCAGAAAAGGGGCGATTCTGAAGAATCTCAGCCCCGAGAGCCTGAACCTGTTTGTAGGCAGTAGCAGGAGATAAGGTAGGACGAGAAAAAAGGTCCGCATACAACGTATAGATGCGTGGCATCTGAGCCCCTTGGAGTACAGAGCGGCAAGGTGAAGCCAAGCGGCCTTGACCGCCTCATCATGACGGATGACGGGAAGGCATTCATCGGATTGGCTATTAGCGAGCCAAGTACGCACAAGCGCGTCGCTCGCATCCCAATCATCAAATAGAGGTTAAGTGGTAGGAGGAGGGTAATCAACGAGATGGTGACGTTTGCGTTGCGAGCGAAGGAGAAAGGTGAAGGAGACGCTCCAATCCGGGTAGTTGGAGCCGACAAGCTTAGAAACGGTGCCAAGGTTCCTAGAAGGAGTAGAAGGAAGAGGCGGAGGCGGATTGGCGACAGACGTGGTGGCAGCAGAAGCTTCAGACAGAGCCATAGGAAAAACAACAGGAAGAAATCGCACGGTTAGGAGACAAGCCGCGGGATTAGGAACAAGCCGCGCGAACAAGGAGAAATCGCCGCGGTTAGGAGAGTGCTGCAGCAATCACGGTGTTAGACACCAGCGGCAAGAGAGGCCACGACCAAGCCACAGAAACAAGCAGAGGGAAAGAGGTCGAGCGGCTAGAAAACAGCCCACGCAAACAGAAGGAAGAAAATACCACGCGAACAGAGAGAAGTCCGCGGGAAGGCAACTAAAGAAGAGGAGCAGCTAGAAAAGGAGGGCACGACGACTAAGCACAGGTCGCGGCGAGAAGAATGGGGAACCAAAGAGGTCACGCACACAAAGGGCAACGACAAGGAGAGAAAGAAGTTGCGCGAACAGGGCGCAAGCAGGCGGAAGAAACAAGTCGCGAGAGTAGGTTGCGAGAAGAAAAATTCAAGCCGCGCGGACAGGTCACGCGAACAGAGAAAGCTCACAGAATTAGGAGGAAAAGATCGCTGGCTCTGATACCATGTTAAAGACAAACTAAAAATAAGTCGAAAGTGGATTAACAGAAATTTTATTATCCAAAAAAGGTATCTATAACAAAGGTATGACCTCCCTTTTATAGAATGAAGGAGAGAAGAGAGAATACAAATTAGAGATGTGGGACTAAAAATTTACAGGACTAAGCGGCCTATACAAAAAACAAACCGCACAAGCCGCGCGGTTAGATGAGAAGGGCTAACCGCTCGGCTACCACCAGAGAGAGAGAAGCCGCCATGGGAGACCGCAAGACCGCCCGGTCTCCAAGCTGCCTGAGACAAACCGCTAGACCACTTGGAATCCAGACAGCAACAGCCCAGCAACCAAACCACTGAAGGTAAACCGCCAGACCGCGCGGTCTTCAATCCGCCAAGACAGGTCGCAAGACCGCCCGGTCACTAACTCCAACACTCAACAACTAGTGGAGCTAATTTCTCTTGTGGAATTATTTCAGCTGTTGGGACACTATCAATTGACTCACTGATATCTTCATCACTGCATTCAACTATTTGTGGAGATGATGGTGTAACAACCTCAGGAGAGAGTGTCACAGCATCCAAATTCTCACACAAAGTATGTACCTCCAAGTTCTGACTGATAGAAGTATTCTTCTCCTTATAACTATGTTGGCAGTAGAAGAAATAATGCAAGAGGACTGATTAAAAGTTACCTGAAATCCTTCATCACAAAGCTGACTAATGGAGATCAAGTTATGCTTCAATCCACTTACATATGCAACCTTCCTGAATATGACAGCACATATCCTGATTTCTCTATAGCCTTCAGTCTGGACAAAGTTGGAGTCACCAAAAATAACCTTAGGTCCTAGCTTTGACTTATAGTTGGATAAGTTGTCTTTCCATCCTGTCATGTGCTTTGAGCATCCACTACCCAGATACCATTGTTGGTTGTATGGTGGACAGTTCTTCACCTGCAACAATCAAAAGATTAATTGTTCTTGACCCAGGTTACCTTGGGTCCTTTGTTTTCTTGATAAGAAAAACTTGAGATAACAGACATGATTGGCTGAGATTTATAGCCTAGTGGATAGTATATCCTAGGTGGAATTTACCAAAGGATGAAAGGATTGATTGTTTGTCTTTTCTAATTAGGGTTTCTGTTATAGTAAAAGGCTTTATTAATTCTCACTAAGTTCGACGATTGGAAGTGAGATCGTCGATCTGAGTTCGATGATATGGGTTAAGATTGTCGATCTCTGCTCAGAGAAGGATAATATTCATTCTCTGTGCCCCATGTTCGTCGATCTCTGTTTGATGATCCATACAGAAATCGTCGATCGCAGTAAGACGATTGATTATAGTAGACATTTTCGTTCAAAGATCGTCGACCTGGGTTCGATGATTTGATCACATTTTGTCGATCTGAGTTCGACGAAAACTGCTAAACATTGTTTTTGTTTTGATTTTGTCTGTTTCTATTTTTTTGTTTGTTAGGTTTGTTCTTATTTGCAGTTGAGGGTTTCTCATAGATTAGTTCTTTACTTTTTTCAAAGATGAATTTTACTGGGGTCCTTAGTGCATTTTTCTGAACCAATGGGGGTTGGCTTGATGAAGCACCCTAGCCCAGTTTGCCAGTGAGTCTGGCATTAACAGTGCTTGTAATGTCCATCAGCTTGAGGCTTCTCCAATTAAGGGATTCTTCAAGTTGCCTTGCCTCAGCTAGTTCAGTTTTCAGTTTAATTATCTGTTCATTTGCAAGAGTAATTTCATCTTTTAATTTATGGTTTTCTACAACAAAACTACTTTGATCATTCAATTGCGCTCTAAGTTGTTTAATTTCCTTTTCTGAACTAATTAGGTCTATGCACATAGTTTTGAATTCATGTACAAAATCATCAGAATTAAAGTCAAAAGAAGAGAGTACCTGATCCACTTCTGAAAGTGGTTGTTCATCATCTGATGAATCTTCTCCTGAATGAGTGTTGAAAGCATCAATTGTCATTAGGCAAACTTCCTTTGACTTTGCTTCCTCCTCATTTTCATCACTAGAGCTAGAGGATGAGGAATCCTCTTCAGTATCACTCCAGATTTCTGCTATAAAACCTTTCTATTTCCTCTTATGCTTGCTTAAGGAAGGCTTATTGTATTTCTGTCTTCTGGAGTGCTTGTCCTTTCTTTTCTCCTTCTTTTGATTCTCTGGACACTCAGAGATGTATTGTCCAGGTTTCCTGCAACCAAAACAAACAACCTCTTTATTTGGTGTTTTGTCATACCTGGGTTTATCTTCTTGTCTATATAACTTCTTACTGAAGTCTCTTTTTCCCATCTTGTAGAATCTCTTTGCTAAGAGCTCAATGCAACGGCCTCCCCAGCACCATACTCGCAAGGACGGCTGCTGGCACCCTTAGCACCACGCTCGAAAGGGTTCAGCCTAACCAGGTCTGCAGGCCATGCACCCCAACCCCTCTCCGCGCCTGTTTTCTAGCAGCGGTAGGTTGTTGCCACTGGGGATCGAACCCAGGACCTTGATAAGAGACTCTTTACCACAGCTCTCATCACCAACTGAGCTGTATTTCAGCAGCGGTAGGTTGTTTCCACTAGGGATTGAACCCAGGACCTTGATAAGAGACTCTTTACCACGGCTCTCATCACCAACTGAGCTGCACTTTTTATAACGGTCCGGGCCCGCCAACCATGCGGGACCCAGCTGGCACCGCCGGCCTACCAGAAGTCCAGAATCGGGCCCACTACTGGTAGTCAGCCTATCACATCAAGCATGCAGGTCATGCACCCCAACCCCTCTCCGCGCCTGTTTTTCAGCAGCGGTAGGTTGTTGCCACTGGGGATCTAACCCAGGACCTTGATAAGAGACTAAGTGTGGTCCAGGCCCGCCAACCATGCGGGACCCAGCTGGCACCGCCGGCCTACCAGAAGTCTAGAATCGGTCCCACTACTGGTAGTCAGCCTATCATATCAAGCCTGCAGGTCATGCACCCCAACCCCTCTCCGCGCCTGTTTTTTCAGCAACGGTAGGTTGTTGCCACTGGGGATCGAACCCAGGACCTTGATAAGAGACTCTTTACCACAACTCTCATCACCAACTGAGCTGCAGCTCAGTTGGTGATGAGGAGTGGTTTGAAAACTCCTTATCAAGGAGGTCTCGGGTTCGATCCCCGACCTCAACAACCCGTCTGTGGATGGAGAGGGGTTGGGGTGCATGGTCTACAGACCTGGTTAGGCTGAACCCTTTCGAGCTGGATGTTGGGGCTGTCGGCGACCGTCCCTTCGAGTCGTGGTGATGGGGAGGCTGTTACAAAAGGATGAGATTGATAGTTCATGGGATTTGAAAAAGGAATTTGTGGTAAAGAGTCTCTTATCACCATGCTCGCCAAAGTAAAAAGTGCACCTTGAGGTTGAGTTGTCAAATCACCTAAACAGAGGCTAAGATTTTCACCACTGACTTGGCATGACCTTTAACACCCTCATAGGGATTATGGGGTAGTCTAGGGTAGTTTTGCCCTAGGATTCAAACTCAAACCCTAAGAAGGGGCTTTTGAGTGTTGTGAAGGGCATGGGATCAAATTCCCTTGTGTGAACTTGCAACTTGGTAGAAATGATGCTAGGGTAGCCTAAGTCCTCTGGTATGAATCTTAGAGGATTTGGATATGGATAGACACCTCAAAACTCTAACCCGAGCTTAGGGCATAATCACTTTTTTTGTAGAATAAGCCACCAAAACTTACTAAAAAAGGTGTAAAACTTAGGTAGCATGGACTCTAAGTTAGATAGGACCTCTGGTGAATTTATTGGAATTTTATGAATAATATTATTAGCACCTCCTTTGTTATACATGATATGGCCCTAAATGGTATTTTATTTATTATGATCACACTGTACATTATAGACTCATGAAATTTGGGCAAAAGATGTTTTAAGTCAAAATTATTATTCCTGAATTTTATTATAAATTTTAGTTGAATAACTTTAGTACTTTCTTCACAAGTTTAAAAAGGTGCAATTATGGTCAATAAATTATTTAGAGTCATTTACTTGTTGCGAAAATTGTGAAATTGGGTCTTTGATAATTTTAGGTCAATAACCACTTGGAGAAATTAATTCATGATTTTTAGATGATTATTTGCAGTACATACTTTACAAACCCATAATTTTGGAGATTTGATGTATAATTTATTCAGAGCTTATTTCTTACTGAAAAATTAAAAATCTTGGTCAGTGGTGTTGGTAGGACAGTAGTTGCATAAGGAAATTAATTCTCAATTTTTGGATGATTATTTATTTTTTGTACTTACTTCACTAATATAGGAAAATAGGACATATTACCAAAATAATTTTAGGGTCCTTAAGATACTGGAAAAAAAATTTATATCTTAGATTTATAGTATTGATTAAGCCTAGTATTTATCATAATTATTTTAGGCATCTTACATGACTATATAGGGTACTTCATGTTAAAACTAGTGGCACCTGGATCTTTTTGAAAAATTAAATAAATGTCAGATTAATTAAGAAAAATATAATTTACTGTATTTAGCCTAGTTAGGTCATGATAGACCCCCATTATTTATCTTGAGGCATTTGGATGAATAATTATTATGCTACCTACTATGTACTTCATATCGTTAAGGATGATCTGCAGTTAGCAAAAGTGCAGGACCTAGGTTGGTGTGTGAGTGTTGGCATAGGGTTTGGGATTCTAATAGTCTGCTGAATTGGATAAACAATTTAGGCCATCTCTGGAAGACAGGTTGAGTAAAGTGTGGATTTGACTAGTGTTAGGTGGCGTTCAGGATCGCTAAAGGATCGTCTTTCCCGAAGGGAGGAAGAGTCAAAATCACACTAAGTTTAGTCCAGCGTAATACAAAAGGGAATGGGTAAAGAGAGGCAACCAATAACAATAAGTGTCTTGCGAAAGGGAACGATGGGCTTCAGCTACCATCATAGTTCCTAGTGCACTTTGAAACCCTTCACCGGGTATACCGGGGGCAGTCCTGGGCTAACCTAAACTATAGGCAAACTAACTTGCAAAAGTAACTAGCATAATTAGGGATTCACTTTCACTCACCTTGATGTCTCGGGATGTTAGGCTAGTTCACACGGGTTGTAGGCCCGGGGGTTTTGGTGATAGGCAGGTTGGCCCGGCGAGCTTTGGCTCGGTTGTTGATTGTAACGGACAGGATGGTCTGGGGAGCTTTGGCTTGGTTGATGATACATAAGGTTGCATGTGCATAAGGTATAAGGTGGTGGGTCTTCGATATTGGAGGGTCGATGCACCGACGCCAATACTACGACTCGGCAAGTGTGGTTTAGCACTTCGCCAAGTAAGTCTGGTGCGCCAGCCGGCAAGAGTACGCAGGCACTCCGCTTTGTGCACCAGCATTGAGGCGTCCGATAGGTCTGACTGGTAGTGCAATTACCGGTTTAGAGGTGGGCGAGCCCCAACCCACCGCTTCCGTTTGCCACTACGGAGGTATCCTGGGAGGTTCGGCTCCAGAAAGAGGGAACTAAAGGCCTGTGTACACAGAGTCGAGTGGGTGAGTTGCACTTGCATGTTCATATCATGGCATAATTGCATGACATAGCATAATCATTGCATATAACCATGACACCTATTGTATAAAGTGGTACGGGACGTTTTATACAATAGGCTCTGCAAGACGACCCCTTGGTTTATAAGTTCGCGCAAGCATGCTTATAAGTTAAGGTTTTTATTCAGTAGATTTATATATTATGTCTGCTATAAAACCGACACCCTAACATATAAATTGGTATGAGACTTTTTATACGCTAGGAGGCTTGCAAAAGCTCCCTTGACTTATGTGCTTTCATATAAGTTAAGGTTACATATTTCTTAGTTTACTTTTTATATATTTCTTGCATTTCTTTAACTGTTTATATAGAATTGCTAATCTAGTTCCACCGTCATCTGCTTTTTCTAATCTCCACTATCATGTCCTCTCCTTTCTTCCTCCCCGCTCGGTGCCTAGGAGCCATGGGGGAAGGAGTGGGGGATGATAGGGCTTAGTCTTTTAGACTAATGGTTTTCGAACCACATCATTTAGGGGATCGTGGAGCCCAGCATGGAGGAGCAGCCCCGGAGGTCGGCACGCTTGGAGATGGGGCAGTCTAGTACCGGAGTTCAGACAGTTGGGACTATGAGTCCCAACCGCTAGTAGTTTATTAGTTTTGCTTCTGCTTGAGAGACTCTTGTAGTGAGGATTTGATGTATTGGGCATGAGCCCTGTTTTCAGTACTTTATTATTCTGTGGACTCTCCCTTCGTGGAGATATTTACAATGATATGTGATTTCTGTGGACTTGTGTTTACTCTACTTTGCTACTTTTCAGTGATCAAATTGGTCGGCAGGATCAGTGGTTTGTGGTGATGACCTTTCAGGGTGTGAAGGTATCACCGCAAAGCGGCGGTTCTGGGCCTAAGATCCCGGGGTTGAAAAGAAAAAATGGGGTCTTACAAGTGGTATCAGAGAAAATCTCGATCGGAAAAGTAGCAGTCCATAACCCCTGGGTCACCCCTGCACGAGTTTAGTTTGGGGACAAACTAAGAAGCGGAAGCAGTTGTGTGCCCATATGGGGGATCATAGGTAAATTGTCCACTTTTAATTAGTTTGAGTCGATTACTTACAATGGATTTTGTTATGCAGCCTCCAGCACAGCCTACACCACAGGGTGGAGTCTAGCAGACTCCGAATGTTGCACCACCTCCCCTGGTCCCCACTCCATTCCTACAGTCAGAGATGGGGCAGACCCTGACAGCTATTCTTGATGCTTTCAGGGCCCAACAGGTTCCGTCTCCGAAGCCAAACTCGGGGGGGGGGGGCAATTGGCTGAGTATTTTCCGAGGACTTTCTCCCCCATCCTACTCAGGGACAGAGTCGGTCGTTCAGACAGAGGAGTGGTTGTACATCATGTTTGAGATGCTAACTGGGATACGGTGCCATTGGGAGGAGAGGGTGCCTTTGGTTGTCTCTTGCTTGGAGTCTCATGCCAAGAGATGGTGGAAGACATCGATGGACACGACGTTTGCTGATAGGGAGCTTGCGGAGATTGCTTGGGATGAGTTCAGGGCCCCATTGTTGGAGCATTTTGCTCCGCAGTCGGCCAGAGACGAGCTGGAAGACAGATTTTTGCAGTTGAGGTAAGGTACCAAGACGGTGGTGGAGTACCACCGGGAGTTCAACCATCTGGCCCGATTCGCGGATTCTTATTAGTTAGATGAGGCAGGATACACCAAGAGGTTTTACAAGGGCCTGAGAGAGGATCTGAGGGAAGCTCTGTTGTTCGTGTCCGACGGGCCTATTCCTCGGATATTGGAGATGTCCAAGAGGATTGAGGCAGATTGGCATACTACTCGAGGCCGGAAGTGGCCAACTGAGAATCAGGGTCGAGGAGCCAGAGAGGATCAGCGACGGGGCCGCATCACTGATGGGAGAGATGGGGGAAGAGCAGAGGACCAGCCTCGTCAGGAGGTGAGACAGGAGCAGAGGGAACCAGTAGTGGTGGCCCCTCAGCCTCTTCAGATGCGGGAAATGCAGAGACCTGGGGGTATGGCATATCCCCCGCCGGAATGCTTCAACTTCCATCAGATAGGGCATATCCGGAGAAAATGCCCCATGAGGGGGCACCACCGGCTGCCCTGCTTGCTCAGTATTTTGGAGGCCGAGGACGTGGCCGAGGACGTGGATACCAGGGTGGAGACCGCTGGTAGGAGAGGGAGCAGGTGTATGCACTGGATCTGGCTCAACCACGGAACCCGGAGCAAGTGATCACAGGTACGCCAGTAAATGTTAATTTTCCTTTCCTAAATATTTAGATTCATGAGTATAGAATTTACAAACTAGAAAAGAAACCCATAACTAGATTTCTAAGACATTTAACTACCCCAGGCATAGTTTTCATCAGCGGCAAGCCCGCATATACACTGTTCGATACCGGTGCTTCGCACTCGTTCGTGTCGGAGGCCTTTATTGAAGGGTTGGAAGGCGTGGAGAGATTCACAGGCTTGATGATGAGGATACAAATACCCGATGGATCGGAGTTGTTCACCTCTGCCCACTACAACATGGAGGCGGAGATCGGCGGGAAGGCATTCGAAGCACCAGCAACGATCCTAAGGATGCCAGCTTACGACCTGATCCTGGGCATGACATGGTTGCATTGGAACCATGCCCAGATCAACTGCCTGTCAAAGAAGATCACTGTGAGGCATAGGGATTCCCACATCATCATCAAAGGTATCAGACATATTCCCCCTCTCTTGTTGTCATCCGTACAGGCCGTCAAAGCCCACTTGCAGGGGGAGGAAGTCTATGAAGTGTTGTTCGAAATGGCTGAGGCCAAGGATTCCATCTCTGATATCCCGGTGGTGCGGGATTTTGCTGACGTATTCCCAGAAAAGCTGTCAGGGCTACCCCCACACCGGAAGCAGGATTTCCGGATACAACTGGTGTCAGGGGCTAAGCCGGCATCTAGAGCCCCTTACCGAATGGCCCCGAAGGATTTGACAGAATTTTGAAGCTAGCTGTAGGAGCTAGTGGAAGCCGGATTTGTCCAGCCGAGCTCTTCACCATTAGGAGCCCCAGTATTATTCGTCAAGAAGAAGGACGGGACACTTAGATTGTGCATCGACTACCGAGCACTGAACCGGTTGACAGTCCGGAATACCTATCCATTGGAAAGGATAGATGAGTTGTTTGATCAGCTGGAGGGGCGCATTTCTTTTCAAAATTGGATTTGAGGTCGGGCTACTACCAGTTGCGGATCCAGGAGGAGGACATTCTGAAGACTGCCTTCAGTAGCAGATATGGGTTGTTCGAGTTTACAGTGATGTCCTTCGGGCTCACGAATGCATCATCGACGTTCATGAGCCTCATGAACCGGGTGTTCGATGAATATCTGGATGTGTTTGTCATTGTGTTTATTGATGACATCCTCATCTACTAGAGGATAGAGGAGGAGCACACTCGACATCTGACGCTGACCTTAGAGAGACTGCGGGAGCACCAACTATATGCGAAGTTCAGCAAATGCCAGTTCTGGTTGAAGTATGTGGCTTTCCTAGGACATATCATCAGTGGAGCTGGGTTGGCAGTGGACCCGGCCAAGATTCAGGCAGTTCGGGATTGGCCGCAGCTAAAGGCAGCCACAGACGTGCGGAGTTTTTTGGGACTTGCCGGTTATTACCGGAAGTTCATGGAGGGATTTTCTCGTATTGCCCTTCCACTCACGTCCCTAATAAAGAAAGATGTGCCATTTGTCTGGACCCCGCAGTGCGAGGCGGCTTTCCAAGAGCTAAAGGATCGACTCACCTCGGCTCATATTCTTTCCCTTCCTTCGGGGAGAGAAGGATTCCAAGTCTATACAGACGCTTCCTACCAGGGCATGGGAGCGGTGCTGATGCAGAATGGTCACGTGATAGCATACGCTTCACGGCAGCTAAAGAAGCATGAGCAGAACTACCCTATTTATGACTTTGAGATGGGGCGGTCGTATTTGCTCTTAAAGTCTGGCGGCATTATCTGTACGGTGTCCACTGCGACATATACTCTGATCACAAAAATTTGAAGTATGTGGACACGCAGAAGGAGCTGAATATCAGGCAGAGGAGATGGGTGGAATTTCTAGCAGATTACCAGTACGAGATGCATTACCACCTAGGGAAGGAGAACGTGGTAGCCGATGCGCTGAGTCGGAGAGCCTCCACCTCCGGAGCGGAGCCCCAGATTATGTCCATAGAGCTAGTGCAGAGATTAGAGGATATACACATAACGCTGGTGTCGTCTGATGCCCCCGAGATTTATGGGGAGTATTTAGCCGCGATGAGCGCTACTGATGACATTCGAGACCGAGTCAGGGATGGGCAGAGGCAGGATGCCAAGCTAGAGCCGATATTCCGGTCCTTGGAGGCAGGTACTGCTGGGGATTACACATTGAGAGATGACTTGGTGTGCTTCAGAGGACGAGTTTATATACCAGAGGGAGGACGGGTCCGAGAGGATATCATGACGGAGACCCACTACAGTCGGTATTCGGTACACCCAGAAGTTACGAAGATGACTGCGGATCTGAAGAAGACCATGTACTGGCCAGGCATGAAGAAGGATATCACCTACTTCGTGACCCACTACGAGACATGCCAGCTGGTGAAGGCGGAGTGCAGAAACCCCGCAGGTTTGTTGCAACCACTCCTAGTGCCGGAGTGGAAATTCGAGGACATCGCGATGGACTTCATACAAGGGCTTCCCCGATCACGGACAGGGAATGATTCGATCTGGGTGATTGTCGATCGGCTGACGAAGGTAGCCAGATTTATCCCGATCAGGAAGGATGACTTGGTTGGTGTGTTGGTTCAGAAATTTGTGGAGCAGTTCGTCCGTTATCATGGCGTACCCAGTATGATTGTATCGGATCGGGATGGATGGTTTACGTCCAGGGAGTAGAGATCAGTGCAGACTTACTTGGGCACCCGACTGACATTCAGTACAGCTTTTCATCCCCATACCGACGGGCAGACGGAACGCAACAATCGGACCTTGGAATATCTACTGTGACTATGCATTCTGGACTGCGGAGAGCCCTAGGAGAAGCTGTTACCACTGATCAAGTTCTCATATAATAACAGCTACCAGTCCAGCATAAAGATGACACCTTTTGAGGCCTTATACGGACGAAGGTGTAGGACCCCACTATCATGGATTTAGGATGAGGATCCGCAGGCACTCGGCTCAGAGTTTGTGGAGAAAACTGATGCTCAGGTTAGGCTGATACGGGATAGGATGCTAGAAGCCCAGAGCAGACAGGCTAAATATTACGACGCCCGACATCGTCAGGTAAAGTTTCAAGTGGGGGACCGGGTATTCTTGAAGATCCGGCCAATGCACGGAGTGTAACGGGTGCGGGGTCGGAAGAAGAAGCTCAGCCCTAGATATATGGGCCCTTACAGGATCCTGGAGCGGATCGGGCCCCTAGCATACAGGCTGGAGCTGCCACCGGAGCTGGCGGGTCTGCACGACGTGTTCCATGTATCCTCTCTTAGGAGGGCCTTACTACGCCCGGAGCAGCAGATTACGGCCACAAATGGGCCGGTAGCATCTGATCGGTCAGTTCACCTGGAATCGATCTGGATTGACAACAAGGGGATACGAGTCTTGCGCCGCAAGAAGGTTCCATTGGTCAAGGTCCTGTGGAAGAATCATGGGCGAGAGGAGCACACATGAGAGTCGCAGGATCTGATGCAACAAAAGTATCCAGAGCTTTTCAGTCAGGTATACCTCACTATCTATCGGGATGTTACAATTTACTTTTCATATTTGAACTCGGAAGGCTTAACTAGAATTTCGAGGACGCAATTTTTTGTTTATATATTGGGATTTGTAATATCCCTCAGGCAACTAGACCCCCTAGGAGTGGTTTTGTCATAACTAGGTCATGACAAAACCCTAGAGAACCTAAGAGGATCAAGTGGACTTGAGAATATAGTTGAGGTCATTTTTGGTCTGCAAATAGCAGATTCCTAAACCCTAGGTTAGGATGACCAAGTTGTTTCACCATGACTCCAATACTTCACCAACTCTTGGGAAGGCCCAACAAAGCCCTAAGGGCTCATTGGAGTCAACTCTAGATGGACAAATTGACTTAGGACCATCCTAGGCCTACATTGGGCAAGGGGCCTAAATAAGGACAGGGTGCCCTTAGTAAGCTCAACCAACCCTACCAAGGTCTCTCAAGACCTAAAGTGGGTTCAATGGGTCACCAAGGACCCATTGGGGTCAACCGTAGAGGCTAAGTTGACCTAAGTCAACTCTAGCCCCAAAGTGGTCAAAGCGCCCTTATCAAGGGACAAGTGACCTGCAAGGTGCCAAGTCAGCCCTACCCAACCCTACCTAGGCCTTAGGGGAGACCAATGGGTCACCAAGGATCCAATGGGGGCAACCAAAAAGGTCAAAAAGACCAAAGTCAACCCAAGCCTACTTTGGGTCAACCTAGCCCAAATGGGCTAGCCCAAGCTCAAGCCTCCTCATGTGGCTTCATTAGGGAATAATGAGCATGGATGGGCTGAAAATAGCCCTCCAGGTTGACCAAGTCAACTTGGTGACTACGAGAGAGGGTGAGCTCCATTCCATGTTAATGGAGGAGAGAGAAAAGAAGAAAGAGGAGGGAATGAAGGGGCTCGGCCAAAGGGAGGCCCAAAGGCCACCTTTAATGGCAGAATTCAACTCCCCTGTGAAAGGGGAGAAGTTTCCAGTCATTTACCGGCCACCAAAGGCCTGTTTCAGCCCCCCTCATCCAAGGTCGAGCCTAGCCATTAATGGCTTTAATGGACATTGATAATTCAGCCCCTCCTCTCCCCAACTGAGGCTTTAAACACCATCAGTGGGCCGAGAGAAGACTTTCCCAATCTTTACCTGAAGAAATCGAGCCCCCCACTGTGCAGTTGCAGAAACCGAGCGGCGTCACCTTCAAAAATGGTTTCCCGACGATCTTCTCGACTTCAGGCCGCCGGCAAGGTCCTCCTCCTCTCCTTGTCTCACAGTTAGATCATAGCAATGCTTAGGTTCAAGGTTCGGGCTCAATTGAGCCTGAACCAATTCCTGGTTTTCATGGTTTCGGGCCAATAAATCTTCTTTGTAGAACCGCCGGAATCCGCCCCTCCGGCGGCTGTGTCGTAGTCAGTCGATAGCCACCACCTCGATGGAGGTATTGGTGGCGGTGGCCGGCCGGGGAAGTGTCGGGATGGGCGGCAACGGTGGCTGGAAGTGGATCCAAGCTCGGGCTATCTCAGCCGTTGGCTGGAGGTAGATGATAAGCCCGAGCCATTAGATCTGCGCCAAGATTCGTGCGCCAGATTTGATAGGAATTATTTTAATTTGATTATTGTTTCATTTTTTGTCACATTATTTGCAGTAGATGGTTTTAATTTTTAAAAATACTTAGGCTCCTCTACTGAAAAAGTCACCAACATGAAGTTTGTAGCCCTAAGGGTCGACACTAATTTAAAATTAATTTGAACCAATTTGGACCTCGGGTTGGACCAGGGCACCCATTTTGGTGGGACCTATACCTAGGGCTATCCTGAGATTCAAATGGGTGCCCACTCTTCATCTGTTGTCCAAATGACTTGAAATTTGGGCAGGGGGTCACCCTTAGCTATACCTAGGGCCTGTCCAAAATGGGAATTTTTAGAGATACTTTAACTATGGATTTAATTTTTATTTAATAATACGAGGGTAATTTAATTAGGTGGTGTAATGACCTCCAAACCCTCCCAAATTTTGGTGAGTGGTCTCTGTACCCATGACATGTCTCTGTATAAATTTTAACCTCATTAGGATGTATTTTGGATAGGGAATGAACTAACCCTAATTTTAACTTAATGAGGGGTTCTTAAGTAAAAAAGTGCACTTTTTATAACGGTTCAGGCCCGCCAACATTGTGGGACCCAGCTGGCACCGCCGGCCTACCAGAGTCCAGACCCGGGCCCACTACTGGTAGTCAGCCTATCACAACAAGCCTGCAGGTCATGCACCCCAACCCCTCTCCGCGCCTATTTTTTAGCAGCGGTAGGTTGTGCCACTGGGGATTGAACCCAGGACCTTGATAAGAGACTCTTTACCACAGCTCTCATCACCAACTTAGCTGCAACTTAGTTGGCATAATTGCAAGGGCGGAGTGCAGAAACCCCGATGGTTGGTGATGAGAGACTAGGTGCATGATCTACAAGATTTGGTTGGGGTGCATGGTCTACAGGCTTGATGTGATAGGCTTGAGTGCACTCAACGCACTCAACGCCATTCAGCCCGAGCAAGATGTCGTTGAGTGCAGATCAGTTGGTGATGAGAGATGTGGTAAAGAGTCTCTTATCAAGGTCCTGGGTTCGATCCCCAGTGGCAACAATCTACCGCTGCTGAAAAACAGGCGCGGAGAGGGGTTGGGGTGCATGGTCTGCAGACCTGGTTAGGCTGAACCCTTCCGAGCGTGGTGATGGGGGCAGCACCATGCTCGCAAGGATGGCCGCCGGCACCCCCAGCACCATGCTCGAAAGGGTTCAGCCTAACAAGGTCTGCAGACCATGCACCCCAAACCCTATTCACGCATGTTTTTCAGTAGCGGTAGGTTGTTGCCTCTTGGGATCGAACCTAGGACCAATCCCTCTTCGTCGTCCTATGTATAGATCTCCAGTCATCAGTGGACTCTGGTTGGGGTGCATAGCATGCAGGCTTGATGTGATAGGCTGACTACCAATAGTAGGCCCAGGTCTGGACTCTGGTAGGCCGGCGGTGCAGGCTTGATAGACTTTTGTAGTGAGGCTTTGATAGACTCTGGGTTCTATCATGACATAATTAGCCTAAATCCAGAAAATTATAATTTTCCTAATTAATTTGATATTTAATTAATTTTCCCAAAAGATTGGTCATGGATAATTTTGAACATGAACTACATGATTTACTCAAGTAATGGCCACCCAAAAATTATGATCACTAAATAATCAGAGAAACATCAGAAAATACTAAATTCCATGATAGGCTCTGCAAGATGACCTCTTTCTTTAAGTTAGCTCAGCGTTTTAAAAGTACTGATGGTGCTAGGGAGGCCGTTACAAAAAGTGCACTTTTTATAACGGTCCAGGCCCACCAACCATGCGGGACCCAGCTGGCACTGCCAGCCTACCAGAGTCCAGACCCGGGCCCACTACTGGTAGTCAGCCTATCACATCAAGCCTGCAGGCCATGCACCCCAACCCCTCTCCACGCCTGTTTTTCAGCAACAGTAGCTTGTTGCCACTGGGGATCGAACCCAGGACCGTTATAGTTCTTGGGTCTCTAATCAAGGCCCTTGTTAAACTCCGCACATCTGTGGCTGCCTTTAGCTGCGGCCAATCCCGAACTGCCTGAATCTTGGTTGGGTCCACTACCAACCCAGCTCCACTTATGATATGTCCTAGGAAATCCACCTCCTTCAACCAGAACTGGCATTTGCTGAACTTCGCAAATAGCTTGTGCTCCCGCAGTCTCTCTAGGGTCAGCGTCAGATGTCGAGTGTGCTCCTCCTCTGTCCTCGAGTAGATGAGGATTTCATCAACAAACACGATGACAAACACATCCAGATATGCCTCGAACACCCGGTTCATGAGGCTCATGAATTTCGACGGTGCATTCGTGAGCCCGAAGGGCATCACTATAAACTCGAACAACCCATATCTACTACTGAAGGCAGTCTTCGGAATGTCCTCCTGAATCCGCAACTGGTAGTATCCCGACCTCAAATCCAATTTTGAAAAGAAATGTGCCCCCTCCAGCTGATCAAATAGCTCATCTATCCTTGGCAATGGATAGGTATTCCGGACTGTCAATCGGTTCAGTGCTCGGTAGTCGATGCACAATCTAAGTGTCTCGGCCTTCTTCTTGACGAATAACACTGGGGCTCCCCATGGTGAAGAGCTTGGCCGGACAAATTTGGTTTCCACTAGCTCCTGCAGCTAGCTTCGAAACTCTGTCAACTCTTTCGGGGCCATCCGGTATGGGGCTCTAGATGCCGGCTTAGCCCCTGGCACCAGCTGTATCCAGAAATCCTGCTCCCAGTGCGGGGGTAGCCCTGGCAGCTTCTCTGGGAATACGTCAGCAAAATTCTGTACCATCAGGATATCAGAAATGGAATCCTTGGCCTCAGCCATTTTAAACAGCACTGCATAGACTTCCTCCCCCTGCAAGTGGGCCTTGACGGCCTGCACGGACAAAAGAGGGGGAATAAGTCTGATACCTTTGATGATGATGTGGGAATCCCCATGCCTCACGGTGATCCTCTTTGATAGACAGTCAATCTAGGCATGGTTCCAATGCAACCATGTCATGCCCAGGATCAGGTCGTAAGCTGGCATCCTTAGGATCGTTGCTGGTGCTTCGAACGCCTTCCCACCGATCTCCGCCTTCGTGTTGTAGTGGGCAGAGGTGAACAACTCCGATCCGTCGGGTAGTCGTATCCTCATCATCAAGCCTGTGAATCTCTCCACGCCTTCCAACCTTTCAATAAAGGCCTCCGACACGAATGAGTGCGAAGCACTGGTATCGAACAGTGTATATGCGGGTTTAGGAAAGAAAAATTAACATTTACTGGCATACCTGTGATCACTTGCTCTGGGTACCGTGGTTGAACCAGATCCAGTGCATACACCTGCTCCCTCTCCTGCCTGCGATCTCCACCCTGGTATCCACGTCTTCGGCCTCCAAAATACTGAGCAGGCGGGGCAGTCGGTGGTGTTGGTAGGGGTTGTTCAGTTCAGTTGGTGATGAGGAGTGGTTTGAAAACTCCTTATCAAGGAGGTCTCGGTTTCGATCCCCGGCCTCAACAACCCGCCGGTGGATGGAGAGGTGTTGGTAGGGGTTGTTCAGTTCAGTTGGTGATGAGGAGTGGTTTGAAAACTCCTTATCAAGGAGGTCTCGGTTTCGATCCCCGGCCTCAACAACCCGCCGGTGGATGGAGAGGGGTTGGGGTGCACGGTCTGCAGACCTGGTTAGGCTGAACCCTTTCGAGCTGGATGATGGGGGTGTCGGCGGCCGTCCCTTCGAGCCGTGGTGCTGGGGAGGCCGTTATAAAAGTGCACTTTTTGTAACGGCCTCCCCAGCACCACGGCTCGAAGGGACGGTCGTCGGCACCCCCAGCATCCAGCTCGAAAGAGTTCAGCCTCCACAGCTGCAGCTCAGTTTCTGATGAGAGCTGTGGTAAAGAGTCTCTTATCAAGGTCCTGGGTTCGATCCCCAGTGGCAACAACCTACCACTGCTGAAAAACAGGCGCTGAGAGGGGTTGGGGTGCATGGTCTGCAGACCTGGTTTGGCTGAACCCTTTCGAGCGTGGTGCTGGGGGTGCCGGCGGACGTCCTTGCGAGTATAATGCTAGGGAGGCCGTTATACTCAAGAACTCTTCATTAACAGCAGGAGCAACTATTTCTTTTGTAGCCTTAAAAGCAATGTTCTGCTCTTTCTTGACTGGAGTACAAACCTTCTGCTCTTCCTCCCTAGTCTTTGTCAAGTGCTCAAAGGATTTGAGCTTTCCTAGAAGTGTTTTTGTGAAAATTTCTGAAATACTTCTAGCATCTTTGATAGACCAGATTCTTGTGTTCCAAGAACTGGGAAAACACATCAATATTTTATCATTGATTTCTGTCAGTGAAATGTCCTTGTCCAATGTTCTTAGTTCAATGATGATGGCACTCAGTCAGTCATACATCTCTTCAACTGATTCAGCATCTTCCTTTCTGAAGTTCTCATACTTAGAGATAAGAAGGGATCTTTTGTCTTTTCTTTATTCCACTGAACCTGCCACCATTTGGTTCAAATAATCCCAGATGGCCTTTGCTGATGTGCAGTCAGCAACCTTTTGGAAAATGTCATCTGACATAGTCTGGGCCAGTATGTTCATGGCCTTGGCATCTGCAATTTTTCCTTTTTTTGAGCATCAGTCCAAGTTGGTGGTGGTACTGCATGAGTGCCAGTAGATGTAGAAGCAACTTCAGTTGGTTGAGGGGGACCTGTCAAAATTGAGTTAAAAATATCTTCATCAATTGAGTTCATGTAAAGTCTTATTCTTGCCTTCAAAATACTGAACTTATTTAAGTTACAAACTAGAGGTCTGCTGCTTGCATAATCCTTGTTCTGTGTCAAGTGATAAATGAATAGCTAAGGAAAAGAAAATCTGAATAAGTAGGGATCTTGATTCAAGTGTTAGCTTGTACAACCAAGGAACCACAATCCTCTGATACCAATTGAAAGGAGAGAGTTATTCAGAGCTACTCTAGAGGGGGTGAATATAGTGTTTAAAAAACTTTAGGCTGATTTAATCTATTCTATCATAGTACAAAAATAGGTGATACCAATAAATATTTAAGCAGAAGGAAAACTAGAGAACTATTCAAAATATCACAGGAATTAGCAAGAGCAATAAGAAAAGGTGCAACCAGACAACACAAGAAATTATAGTGGTTCCCCAAATCTGGGTACATCCACTCTTCTACCACCCTGGTAGGAATCACTCTCAGGTTTTTGATCAGGTGACTGCCATCAAATAATATCTATTTCAAGGGAGATATTGCAACCCTTCTGGATTTTGATCAGGTGCAGGAAAACCAACTTGAAGTCTTTTGATCAGGTGACCTCACAACTAGGAATTACTTTTTAAGGGAGTAAAAACCCTTTACACAGAGAGGGGAAGGAAAAAGTTGGGTTGTCTTCTCTTTTCTCAAGCAAATGAGAGAAGACTTGAGAGTGATCCTGATGGAGTCAAGGCTTGTCCTGTGATTTGAATGGTTCAAGAGATCAGAGCCTTGTATAGGGTGTAGGACTTGAAATCCAAAAAGTTGAGACTGATTGAGGATGATTGTCTCCACAAGCTTCCTGAATGAACTCTTGTTTTGAAACTGGGAGATGTTCTTCTTCTTTTTCTTGCAGCTTTGAGATATCTTTTTCAAAAGTCCGTCGACTGCATCAAGAAGTAGTCCTGAATAATAATTCTCTGGGTCTTTTATTCTCTGAGTCCCTTTTCTTTGAATAATTCCAAACTGAATTTGAAATAGTCCACATTGATTGACTGCTGGAATCACGGGAACTTGTGCAACGGCTATAAGAGAATTAACTCATTTCCTTAACTGTCCCGAGAAAAGCTGTATAATAACTCTGTGAAAGCCAGCAATTAATGTCTGTCAAGGAACAGCTATATTCAGAGAATATATGCATTAATCACTCAGAGTCATATAATCAAAAGAATAAACAGTCAATAAGGAAAACAATAACTGTAGGGAATAAAATGTTGATCTGGCAGAAATCATCGATTTGGTCCTGAGATCGTCGAGCTCAAACATCCTCTATCGTCGAGCTGAACCATGTGATCGTTGACCTGAAAATCTGCTTTCCAAACTGGGCTTCATGATCGTCGAACGGAGATGGTTGAACGTCGATCTCAATCCTGAAATTAGATCAAAGATCGTAAACCTGAGTTCAGCAATCGTCAATCTCAGTATTTAGAGATTTAACTCTGAGATCGTCGAGCGCAGAACGAAGATCGTCGAGCTCTCTTCAGAGATCGTCGAACGACTTTTTACTTAGAAAAATTTCTGCCTTGTTCACTCTCAGCTATCTTCTAAATCTCTGATGTCTTGGTCTTGTCTCACTGAGTTGATGACCTGGCTGACACCTAAGACACTAGACTAGACCCTAGCTATACTATGTGGGTCTGACTTAGCCTAGATTAGTGAACCTAGCCCAAATCCAAACTAGGGATCCAACATAAGTCCAGAATCGTTGAGTGAAGCTTATTCTCTCAACGCCTAGAGTTGCAGAAGGATGCAGTTAAAAAGCGTTGAGTGGATCTTACTGACTCAACACCTAGCAGAGCATGAAATTTTCTAAGTCCAGAATTGTTAAGTATTTCTTATTCACTCAACACCTTGGTAGTTGTCTGAAATTTTCTAAGTCCAGAATGGCTGACGTCCGTACAGTTAACAAAATTTAAAATAATTAAGGAAGAGCTGTAACTCATCACTAACGTCGCTGTCAGTCTCATTCTATAAAACTAAGGATATAATCAGTCATTAAAGAAATGACATGTGTTAATCATCTCGTTGGATGACGGGATTATAAATAGAAGGTGAAATCTGGATCGAAACAAGTTTCTGAGCGATCAATTCATTTCGAGAAAGAGGAGCGGGACTTCGTATTCTTCTCCCGTCATTGTTGTAGAAAGAAAAGCTTCAATTTAACATATTTAAAGGGTCTCTGAATTAGCTGTTGCAATCAACATCTACAACAGAAGAATCAGAAGATTTCTCTTAGGAAGAAGAATCAGTCATGGCAAGCCCTAACTGAAGTTGCTTAAAGATCCAAGTCGAGCCGAATTTGAAGATCAATATCTGGATCTGTGAAGAAGAGGTAGAGCAATCTGTGTTCTACAAAATAAGTTAGCTGATAGAAGATCTTTCTTCTCTCTCCTTCATCAACAGAATCAGAATCAATGTACTGAGATTACTTCCAGCATGAGCAGCAGATTCTTGAAGAACATCAACCTTATTGTTGTGTAGAAGACAGGGCTGAGATTCACTTAGCTCAGGAAGCAATTGACTCACAGATTAATTTCTGTTGAGTCAAATCAATATTTCTATTCAAATTCTGTAGGATCTGTTCAAGATCTGTGTTGTAAGCCTAGTTTATAAAGGCTGAGAGTTAGATCTGGTGAGATCTGTATTGTAAGCTTAAGTTATAAAGGATGAGTGTAGGATCTAGTATAGATCTGAGTGGTAGGATCCAGTCTTAGATCTGTGTGTGGTAGGGCTATTTTCTCAGCCTGTGTTGTTGGGCATTTGTGCATGTGGTAGGTGATCAGGTGATTACTGAGTGGGTGGGCTTTATGCCTGTGTTGTAAGTCTAAGTGGAGACTGAGTGATCCTGTGGGATCATATGGTAATTTCTGAGGAGCCAAGTTGTTGGAGAAGTGTCTTGTCTAACATTCCATTAGAAAGACGGGAGGGACAGTGAATGTACACATATACCGGGGAACCACTATAAAATTATTGTGTCGTTTGGGTGATAATCTTGAAAGCATAAACAATCATATCATAATACACAACATAATCTGATAAAGGTTAAAAGTAACTAAAAAGTTCAAAAACCTATTCCCCCCCCCCCCCCCCCCTCTAGGTGATTAGCTACCCTTGTATTCAAAGACTTTCACTATCGGTTGGCCACCCCTCCACATGCGGCCTCGACTGTGGCCCCCGCGAAAGGGGGGGTGCCGGTTGGCCGCCCCACTGCGGGGCAGCCCCGACCATGGATGTCCAAGCTTAGGGGCGGTCGACCATTGGCTGCTCGGGCTAAGGTTCTCCCTTGGCTGGCCCCTCTAAGGCCAACCGCCCTCTCTCGGTTGTTCGCCGTGGCGGAGGGGGTAGTTGTTGCCTTGGCCGCCAATTTTGGGTCGTCGGGTCCCATGGGCGAGCTTTTTTCTGGTCTAGGGGCGGGATTGTATTTTCCCTAAAAATGACAATCCGTGTGCCCATATTCGAGCGCTTCTATTGGTATGTCTGTTAGTTACCAAGCAAAATTACCAGACCAACCACATAAACGTTTATAAATATAACCATTTTCTACTTCAGTAGGATCCTTTTTCGAATGGCTAACTCCGACCATTTTCTTGTCTTTTTATCTCTCTCTATACTTCCTCTCTCTACAGGTTGTGTCACCTAAGAGAACAAAGTTAGCCCAAAGGAAGATAAGAGGCTTGAAGCGAACAGATTTCTCGGTCGCCGACGAAGTTTTCGATCTTCCGCAAGACACAGAAGCAAGTAACAAGTCCCAAAGTTTCCGCGGGTGCGCAAAGATCCTGGAAGAGCGTAGAGAACTCGCGATGCTAAGAACTCTCCCCAACTCCTTCATCTCTTAACATGTAATGAGGAGCAGCTTGTCGCCCTTGCCATCACCTGAACAATCTTGTAACAAACTCTGAAATAATAGAAGTTAAGTTGACAACAAATTGATCGCGCGGTTTTTCATCCCGATAGCGGGTTTTTCATGTAATCAAATCTCACTTGCATTGATCTGAGAACACTTGACTGTTTGCACACTCATCCGCTCTGCGGGCTATGAAGGTTCAAGAGGTCTGAACTACCAGGAGCTTCGAGCGGACCATAACAGTTTGGTGTCGTCTGTGGGCTAATAACCCACAAAGTTTTAATGGTTCAAGGAGGAATGGTTTATGTTTCTGGAAAAACACAGGGCATCCAGACCATCGCAGGATCCCCTAGTCTAGCAACCAAGGCACCCTCTACCGTTAAGTAGGTTCATGGCAGGATAAGATCTCATCAAGACTCTACCATCATGTTTGAGGAGGAGGACCTGAGGGGGTTGCAGGCCCCTCACCAAGACCCGCTAGTGATTAGTGTTGAGATCTGGGACCCCTGCTTCTGGGTAAAAAGAGTCTCGTTGGACAGCGACAACTTCGTTGATGTCGTTCTCTACTCCACCCTCAAAAGATCAAGCTCATAGAAGGACACATAAGTCCCACATCAGTTTTAATCCAAGACATTGACATTCGACCAGTATAAGTCATAGGAGTAATCATGCTCCACGTCACAATCGACGAGCCACCATAGTCAGTAACCCGATATATTCAGTTTGTGGTCATGGATTCCAGTTCTCCGTACAATGCAATACTCAGAAGACCTGCCTAGGCGATCTTCAAGGCCATCCCTTTGATCTCGCATCTTACCATGAAGTTCCTGACCCCAGGTAGTGTAAGACCCCAATTATTTTCTACGCTACCGGGTCTTGCACCAAGAATCGCCGCTTTGCGGTGACACCGACGCACAGGAAGGTTGCCACTACAAAACGTTGATTCTTCCAGTAATGGAGATCATCAAGAAATAGGAGTACAAATGAACAAATATAAGTCCACGTCAACAAGATCACACTTGTATATAAGTAAAAGAAAGTGTTATAGTCCACAATGAGTACAAAATATGAAAGTGAGTAGAAAAGAATGGGGCTTAAGCCCGGTACATGTCAAATACAAATAATCTTTCTCACACATCTAGCGGAAACAACTGAAATCCATCTTCGACATGTCGTCGTGTAGTAGTGGTAGTGCGCAGCAACTACTCCTTATGTCCCACCTCCTTGTCCTGCCGGTGTTGATGCTCCTGCTGCTCGGACCCCTAAAATGATGTGGTCCACCGACCGTTAGTCAAAAGACTAAGCCACTATCGTCCTCGCCTCACCCCCGCGACTCCTAGGCACCGTGCGGGGAGGATGAAAGTGGAGGACAACAAAGCAGAGTGGAACAAGCAGGTGACAACTACCCTAGTAAGAGTATGTACAAAAGAATTATAAAAAGAAAAGCAAGCTATCAGTTCTATAATAAGGAAGCAGTAATGTAAATAAGTAGAGTAGAGTAGTAAGTGTATGAAAAGTAAACTAAGAATATGTAATTTTAACTTATATGAATGGTCATACAAACTTATAAGTTAAGGGGTCTTTTGCAAGGCTCTCATCATATAAAAAGTCTCATACCAATTTATACGATGGGGTGTCAGGTTTAATTCAGGTATGAGTGTAGTGATATATTATGTCATGATTCATGTAAGTGCAACACACACATGACTCTATGCGCGCAGACCTTTAGTTCCCCCTATTTGGAAGTTAGCATCACTCACAAGAGCCTCCGCCGTGGCAAACGGAGATAGTGGGTCGAGCCACCCCACTCCTAGACGGGTATTCACACTACCAAGCCTAGCCCTGACGTACGCCACAGGACACAACTAGGGTATTCGCGTACTTTGCTTACCCACCGTCAGACTTTCCATGGTCAAGTGTCCACCACACCCGCCGAGTCAGCGTACCGACATTGGTGTGAACGATTGTCAAATACCAAAGACCCACCACTTTTATGCACATGCAACCATGAGTTCCCGAGCCATCGGCTCCCCGGACTAACCTGTCCATTTCCAAAACCACTGATCCTACCGCTCGGCCAACCTAACCAAACTAACCTCCCGAAGTATCGGGGTGAGTGAAAGTGAAGTCCTAGATTATTGCTAATTACTCTTGTATTCATTTTTGTCTTACAGTTTAGATTAACCTCAGACTGCACAGGGCATTCCCTATGAAGGGCTCTCGTGGGCACTAGGAACTACAATGGGCTGAAGCTCAAAGCTCCCTTTCGCAAGACACTTACTACTATTGGTAACTATCCAAGTTCAATCCCCTTCAATGTTATACTAAGTCTAACCCTAGTGTGTTTGACTCTCTCTCTCCTCAAGAAAGACGATCTTTCGTCGATCCCGAGCACCACTTAACACTAGTCAGACCAATACCCTCTTCATCATGACTCCCAATGATGAACTCAATTTCACTTTATCAAATCAGTATATCATTAACCCAACTCCATATGTCCTTTCCACATGCTAACACAATTTTGCAGTTTTACTATATGCACACCAACCTAAGCCATATGATGAGAATGAGAGGTGACCCCTTCCAATATTCATCCAAGTGATCTAAGATTATTACTGGGGGTCTATCATGACATTTTTAGACTAAATCCATAAAATAATATTTTTCCTAACTTAATTGTTATTTAATTAATTTTCTACACAGTAAGGCCAACAATGCTTTTGAACATCAAGTACACTTTTCTTTCTAGGTAAGGCCTTATCAAAATTATGTCAGGTGCATGTCAACAAAATAACAATAAATACCGAAATTCATAGTTTTCCAGAATGAATTTGGCCATCAATTAATTATTGAATAAACAACTACAATGTTAGGATAAATAAGGGAAAATAGAATCAACCTTCTAAAATTTATCAGAAAATTACTAGAATAAAAATATGATCAGAAAAGTCCATTGACCAAGAATTATTATTTTTCAACATCATTTGGTACCATAAATAAATCATTTAAAACAAAACAATATTAGGCACTTTATGAAACAACCCATATAGAGAGTCCTCCAATAATTCTACAAAAATTCACAGAGCTCATGTATGACTTATAAGGTCCTTCTACCAGATTACATAAGTTTTCAAAGAGTATATATCTCTTAACAAACTCTTTAATGATTTGGGCTACTACAAGGTTTGTAATTTAAGTATCTCAAATACTAACCTAAAATTCACACAAAAATTTTCAGAGCTTAATAGAAATATTATTAGGCCACTATCTAAATTTCAAGGTCATCCAAAGTCCTATGATGTAGAAATAAATTCAAGTGTAAAAGTGTCTTAAACGATCGTAAGTTATTACAAGGGGAATGTAAACTCTAAAAAATTTAGAATTACTTCCTAGGGTTATTTACCATCATAAGATCACATGGACTAAACTCCAAGTCCATACATGGACAAGGTTCAACCCTAGGGTTTGATCTAGGGTCCGAGGGCAAATCCACCCTAATCCACCCCAAACTCTAAGTGAGGGTATTTTAACTAACTTTGAGGCTCTGGCCAAAGTCTCATCCCATTTGGGTGAGGATTTACCCCTCCATGCCCCCAAGTACCCTTTTGCCCTAATTTACCCTTAAGGGACCCAATTTTGGTCTTACCAAAACCTATTCAAACCAACCCCAAATGTAATGAGATTTTTTTCAGTGATATATAATTTCCCTAAGGACCATCCATCAATCTTTTGGTGAGTTATGAGGTCATTAGACCCTAAACATAAATAATACAAGGATTATTAAATTTCTATAAAAACTATAGAACATTGTTTTTCAAAAATTCTCATTTCTGGATATGTCAAAGGTATAGATAAGTGTGACTCATACCCCAAATTTTAAGTCATTTGGACAAGTTGTTTGGTGGGGGCACTAAATTTAATCTCTGACTAGCCATATGTTTAGTCTGCACCATTTTGAGTGTTGTGGTCAGACCACTAACCCAAATGGATTGAAATAAATTTTAAAATAAAGTACACTTCAAGAGCTACAATTTTTATGTTTGCCATTTTTCATGTTTCGGCCTCTAAGGGCCTTGTTTAGCAGCATTAAAGTATGTATGGTAAAGGATAATAAAACACTATATTATGTATTTACATATAATAATTAATTAATATAAGGCACTGTTTATCTTCTCCAGATCCCGAACAAAACCCTAAAAAAACGTATTCATGTAGTTTTTTCAAAGCTTTGTGTCGGCCACCCGGCCACTTCCCTGGCCATCCACCGCCGCCACCACCTCCGTCGAGGTGATGGCTATCGCCCGGCGGTGGTTTGGCCGTCGGAGGTGGTGGTTTCCGGCGAACCCGCCACCATGAAATTTCAGAAAATCTCCATTTTTCCTCACTTGGATCGGCTCGTTTGAGCCCAATTTCTCAGCCTAATTTGTATCTAGATACTAGCACAAGGGGAGAGGAGGAGAAGCGGACCTTCCATTGGGCTTGGCAACGTGTTTGGTGGTGGTGCGTCATGGCCGACGGTGGAGCTTTTTGGTGCTCTGCAACTGTACACCCAAACTTCTCGATTTCTTCGGGTGAATGGGGGAGGGGAGTGGTCATGGCATCAATGCCATTAATGGCCATGAAGGAGAAATTTCGGCCACTCCTAGAGCTGTCACTTAAAACCAAAAACCGCAAACCGAACCGGAACCGCAAAGAACCGGACTGAACCGTTCGCAAATTATTCGAGTTCCGGTTTGAATTTTGGAACCGTGAACAACATTGGTCCGGGTGTGGTTCTTACATATTATTATCCGGACTGGAACCAGAACCGGAACCGGAACCGCAACATACAAGTCTCAAGCGGTTTCAAAATTTTTAGAACCGATCTGAAACGAACCGAAGTAGAACCGAACTGCAAGCCGTTTATTATTATTATTATTATTGTATTGTTATTATTTTATAATTTATCTATAATATTTATACTTACTATCACGAGTGAAGCTGGTGCAGTTTGAACCCAAACTACAATCGCACTAAAGGTCGATTATGCACCAAACAAAACTTCACCGCATAAAAACCGTAATGGTATGGTTTGACATTGTTGCGGTTTGCAGTCAATTTTTGCAGTGCATTTTTTATTTTTATACAGTTATATAATATATTTTTAATTTACTTACATATTTTTTTGAAATATTTTATTTAAAAAATATAGAAGATATACAACTACTATTTATCAGTAATCATGAAAGACAACTAATTGTAGACGGTTGCTACGGTTGAGCATGTCGACGAGACGTGTGCAAGCAAACTGGAATTCGTGGCAAGTCTACACGCGTAGGAAGGCAATTGAAATTATCCCACTGATCGTGGAAAAGTCCGTCAAGAAGTGCGCAACATAAATATTTCTATTTCGATGTTGTTTTGAATTTTACTATTTGCAGCTCGTTTTTATTTCATTCCGCCAAATTTGATCTTGGTTTTAGTTGGAACCGGACCGAACCGCATAGAACTGGACCGAACTGATAGTGGCTGGTTTGGTTTTGGTTCTTGTTGAACCGTAACCGGAACCGTTGATACGACGGTTCCAAAAATTAAGCTGAAACTGAAACCAGAACCGGAAACGGTCAAATCAAATAAGGTTTTGGTTCTAATTTGAAGAAATGTTACCTTAGTGGTTCGGTTCATGGTTTTAGTAGAACCGGAACCGAATCGGAACCGTGACAGCTCTAGCCACTCCCATATCCACTGGATTCAGCCTCAAATCAGCCCTGAGAGACTCTTTATCTTCTCAAAACTGAAGGGGAAATTAATCTCCATCAATTTAGAGAGAGATGAGGGGTCAAGGGCATTCAAACACCATGAATGGTCATTTTCTCTCTCTTCTCTCTCTCCTCCAACTTGAGGAAACTCTCATTTCTCTCTCCTAGTCACCATTTCCAGAAAATGGATGACTAATTATGTAATTATCAGACTCCTAAGCTAGTGGGCGACTCAAATTGGGCTTAGCCAAAGTGGCTTGGGCTTGGTTAGGTCAAAATAGGTCATTTTGACCTAAAATTGAGGTGGAGTTGACTTTGATCAATTTGACATTTTGGGTTGACCTCAATGGGTCCTTGGTGACTCATTGGCCTCCCCTAAGGTCTAAGGAGACTTGGATGGGGTTGGTTTGACACCTTGGTGGTCACTTGACTCTTAATTAGGGCACTTTGACCACTTTAGGGTTAGAGTTGACTTTTTGTCAACTTGACCATTTGGGTTGACCTCAATGGGTCCTTGGTGACCCAATGAACCCCCTTTAGGGCTAGGGAGGTCTAGGTGGGGTCATTTTGGCAAGTTGAAGGTCCATTGACCCTGGATAGGCCACTTTGACTATTTTAGGGTTAGGGTTGACTTTAGTCAACTTTACCACTTTAGTTGACCCCAAAGGGTTCTAGGTAGGGGTGTGCAGGGAAACCGAAAACCGCACCAAACCGACAAACCGCACCGCACCGCATTTCAAACCGAACCGCTCGGTTGCGGTGCGGTTCGGTTTTGTATGTGTGAAAACCGACCCCCGATCGGTGTGGTGCGGTTTATAACTCCATAAAACCAAGAAAACCGCACCACACCGTGACTTAGGTTTTAACTTTTAAAATTGTATGTCAAGAAAGAAAAGCGCACGCGCCGTAATTCATAAATGGGTTTAACGGTCTCTTTCATGATATTTCAATATAACTATATAATATATACAATATAAGTATTTCATATAACATATATAATATAATTTAATACATCATTACATATTTAGGCTCCGTTTGGCACGGTGGTGGCGGTCGTAAATGCATGGGTTAAACCATCATTAGTTAAGTATCATCTAACAAACATCATCTGTTTCAACATAAAATTGGACGAAGTTCCCTAGGTGGCGTTAACGAATGACAATTTAACCCCCATATTCATGACCTCCATCACTGTGCCAAACGAAACCCTAGTGAATGCATGACTAAATGAGGATTTGCATATAGACAAGAATTATGAAGATCTGTTATTTAAAATGGTCACACTAATCAAAGCAGAGGAGAGGGAAGTACTTTAGAAAATTTCCTAACCTTTTAGTTGCATAATCTTATCTTTATTGTAAAGTGAAACTCAACGTCCAAATAAGAATTAGCAAAGAACACTAGTATGAATGAAAGAAAAACCACAATCAATATAGCAAATGATCTGAATGTACAATTGAATGAATGAACATTAGAAATTATAGCTGATGGTTAAACTCGATTGTTATTGAGAAAGGAATCAATTTTCAACTTTTCATAGAAGAACCCTTGCCTAAATTAAAGATGGGGCAAAAAAACTGTCAAAAACCGAAATTGCACCGCAAAAACTGACCCTAAACCGCACCGAATTGAAACCGCACCACACGGTTTTGGTGCGGTGCGGTGCGGTTTTAGTCAGTAAGAAACCACATCCCTGCGGTGCGGTTATTGTTTAGGCCCAAACCGCACCGAACCGCACCGCTCGCAGACCTACTTCTAGGTGCTCCAAGGGACCCCCTAATGGGTTAGGAATGTTATGGTGCGATCAAAAATTCAAGGTGTGGCTTTAAAGTCAAACCCTAGGTTAGATAATTGGAAAATGTTATTTGCAGACCATAGTGATCTCACCTTCATTCCTAGGTTAACTTGGTCTTCTTGGGCTTCATAGGTCATGACAAAACCACTCCTAGGGGTCTAGTTGTTTGATGGATATTACAGGTAGGATATGTGTCATTTGGGGAGACCAAGTGGCAGCTCTCGCATGTTGTTCAGAGCTCGCACAGCCGCCCAGGGATGTCACTCTCAATATTGACAACTTTGATCTTCGTGACGAGGCCTCAGTTCAGTGTGGAGATCTGGTTGAAGGGCTCATAGATATCACCGTCTCTCAGCGGGACCCATCCTAAACAGTCTGGGTTGGGTCCTTATTAACCTCAGAAGAAAGGGAGGAGTATGCGGCTCTCCTCTAGAGGAACAAAAATATCTTTGCTTGGAACCCGAAAGATATGTTGAGGGTATATCGAGAAGTGATTATCCACACTTTAAACATCATCCCCATGTGTTGTCCGGTCGTACAAAAAAAGAGAAACTTTGCCCCAGAACGATTACAGGCGATCAAAGAGGAGGTGGTCAAGCTCCTAGAGGCAAAATTCATTCGAGAGGTCGAGTAACCTACATGGTTAGCTAATGTGGTCATGGTGAAGAAGGCCTCCGGGAAGTGGAGGATGTGTGTCTACTATAATAATCTGAACCAGGCTTTCCCAAAGGACATCTTTTCGTTTCCCAGAATCGACCAGCTCATGGACGTGACTACCGAACACGAGCTCCTGAGCTTCATAGATGCATACTCCGGGTACAACTAGATTCACATGAATCCTGATGATGACGAGCACACAGACTTTCAAACCGATAAAGACATCTAGTATTACAGGGTTATGCCCTTCGATCTCAAGAACAAGGGTGCAGCTTATCAAATGCTGATGAATAAAGTATTCAAGGAGTTCCTCGGAAATACTATGGAGTTATATGTGTACGATATGCTGGTGAAGACTGTTTTCCATCACAGTCATCTAGAGGACTTGGAGAGGTGCTTCCAAGTATCACACCATTATAAGATGCATCTTAACCCTGGCAGTGTGCATTTGGGGTCACGACTGAGAAATTCTTGGGCTTTATGGTAACCCATCATGGGATAGAGGCAAATCCCGAGAAGATCAAGGATCTAGAAGACATGATGCCTCCACGCTCAATCAAGGAAGTCTAACGGCTAAACGACAGAATAACGGCATCTTCTGACTCTTAGCTTGCACGAGAGATAAATATTTGCCCACTTCAGGGAGCGCGCAACATTGGTATCCAATGGACAGATGAATGTCAGACTGTGTTTGAGCATCTCAAGCAGCATCTGGCATCCCCACTCTTGTCAAAACCAGTGCCCGACGAGGATTTATTTTTTTATCTAGCAGTGTCACCCACCGCCCTCATCTTAGTTCTTATGAAGGATGAAGGAAAATTTCAACGACTAATCTACTGCCTAACCAAAGTCCTCTCCGACATTGAGACCAGGTACTTGGGTACGGATAAAATGGCATTTGCCCTTGTCTTCACGGCGAGAAAGCACGGGCCTTACTTTCAGGCCTATACCCTAAAGGTGCTGGCGTGGCTGCCCCTCCGAACCATCTTTCCAAACCCGGAAGTCTTGGGAAGGCTTGTTAAGTGGGAAGGCAAGCTAGACGAGTTTTATATCCTCTTTCTTCCGTGACGAGACATTAAATTGCAGGTCCTTGCCAACTTTGTTGTTGAGTGCATCATCCTAGAGCCCTCTCTTAAAGAAGAATTGACAACCGCTCCCTGGGCTCTTTACGTTGACAGAGCCTCAAGTGTAGAAGGGGCAAGAGCAGGCATATTACTCATAAGTCCAGAAGGAATAACTTTGGAGTATGGACTTTGACTGAAGTTCCCAGCGACAAACAACGTCATAGAGTATTGGGCACTAATCGTCGGTCTCCAGCTCGCCAATAGTTGTAGAGTTGAAAATCTGCTAGTCCACACTAATTCACAACTAGTCGTATCCTAGATTAATGGGGATTTTGAAGCAAGAAATGACAAACTAGCCCAGTACCTCGTGTAACACCCCAAAACTTGGAAGGGGAATCGACGGCGTCGTTTTAGCCAAGTTTGGGTTTTGGAGCAGGCGACTCGGGCGTGTCAAGGGCGTGACACGGGCGTGTCAGGGCATGGTCGACCGCGTAGCTTGTGGTCGATGTTTTGAGGGTCGACGTTCGTCGGGCTCAGGAACACGGCCTGGGACACGGGCGTGTCCCTGGCCGTGTCCTTCTCGGGCTGTTTGCAGGATTTATTCTGCTAGGCGTGACACGGGTCACGACACGGCCGTGTCGGGTCTGACACGGGCGTGTCGAAGGCCGTGTCTTTGGCCGTGTCCTTCTCTGACTGGGAAAATTGGTCGGTGGGGGGCGTGACACGGGTCTCGACACGGGCGTGTCAAAGGCGACACGGGCGTGTCAGAGGCCGTGTCAAAGGCCGTGTGCTGGTTTTCGAAACGGTCGAGACGGCGAATGGGTAACACGGCCTGGCATACGGCCGTGTTACAACCCGTGTTCGGTCCAGTTTTTGTGATTTTAGGCCGAATCGTGGCCGTCCGCTTCTTTGGTATGAGATCCAACGGCTGGGGGCTAGATCTGAGGGATTAAACTCGGGAATAGGGTTTGAAACCCTCACTTTTCTCCTATCTTTATCTCTCTTGATTCTAGAGAGAAGGGAGAGCAAGGAGGAGGAAGAAGGCCAAGATCCGGCCGCCGGCGAAGCTTCGGAGGTCCGTTTCGCGAGCGG
The DNA here is from genome assembly GCA_039513925.1 of Platanthera zijinensis. NCBI lineage: Eukaryota > Viridiplantae > Streptophyta > Magnoliopsida > Asparagales > Orchidaceae > Platanthera > Platanthera zijinensis. The sequence goes on from CM077091.1 coordinate 130,628,787, forward strand.
AGTGCAGATCCGTGAAGGTGGGAGCGTTGCGGTGGTTTTCAACCGAGCAAATCTTCTTCATGGCTAGGAAGAGGGGACGGAAGGTAACGACACTTCTCCTCTCGATTTTTAGGATTTATGATGCATGAATAGCATCCCCTTCCTTTCGTATTTTGAGCACTGAATCTCTCACATGAGAGGGATTCGTGTAGCCTAGGTTCAAGAGGAACCTCCGGGTTGAGTATGTTCATCCCGGCAGGTTTTGCATTAGAGATCTGCTCCGTTAGCGGATTAGGCATTGTGGGTGAAGCCGTGGTCGCGACCGTTAGTCCGACCCGGTGATGTTGCATAGCGAGCTTCGAGGATTCGGTAGAAATCCGTTGCGGCAATACGCCGTTGTATGTATGCGTTTTCCCGCTTATATTTGTGTGAGTACTCGTGGTCGGAATCGGACAAGGTTAGCTCCGCGTTGTGCGGTAGATGGTTCCCTTGGAGCACGGGAAAGACACGGTGCGAATGGGGAATTGGGGTGGGGAAACCTTTGGTTGTGCTGTGCAAAGGCGCGGCTATGTCTCCGTGGTCGGCTGGCTATCCCGTGACGCGCAAGTCATGTGGGGAAAGTGTCCCGGTGAGACTAGCCCCTTGTGTGGGACTGACGAGAATGTCGAGCGGAGGGCAAGCCCAGGCAATGTGGCCATGAGCGGGTGGGGTCCAGCAAGGCTTCTTAGAATCGGTCAGTGTGAGACGGAACCCTGACGTGTGAAGTCAGAATGTGCGGGCAAGCCCGGGGTATATGACCCTTGTGCGGGTGGGGCCTTTGCGAGGTTCCGTGTGACGGCGTGTGTGCCGTTAGGGACATGGTGGTTCCCTTGTGTTTGCGGCTTTAAGCCAATGGGGAAATGGAAGTACCCAGTGTTTGATGTTGTGCTAGATGCATACGAGCTAGGGTGCCTTGGGTGAAACCCGGGTTGCATTCATGTTGCATAGTAGGCCCTTTCACTTTGTACAAAACATAGAGAACATGCATGTTGTATGAGACATCCAAGCCTGTTTTACCGCTTTATTATATATACTCTTCTGGTATACGAAGTGCTAACTTGCAGGTGGAGTGGTACCCCGGGGTCCGTTAGGGACGGCCGGGAGGAGATGTGTTTGTTACACAGTAGAGGTCGGCCTTTACTGACCCACGTTACTTCAAATCCTTACAGGGCAAGGATCGCATGCAGGAGCTAGCGCGCCGGGCGAAAAGCCCTAAGCCTCATGAAGTGTTGTTGTGCTTGACTATTTTCTTTTCCTTGTTTTGCTGTTGTTGTTTGACTATGTCCGGCTTGCATGCCGAGGTAGCCTAGGGGTGCTTGGCACTTTTATATTTGGACTTATATTGTGTAAGGCCTTGAGGTCATTTGATACTCTTCTGTTAGTGGATAACTTCTGTCTGTTAGTGTTCTGTTTCCGTTGTGTTTGTCTGGAGTTTTGAGATTGGGTAGTTTTATATCATCTTTTAATACTAAAGCTGTGGCGTCCGTATGTTGTGGGGCCCCGGCCGGACCCATATTATATGATCTTTATAGGGGAGGTGTTACACCTCGTGTGTGTCAGAAGCCTTATGCAAAAAATTCCTTCCCGCTACATCCTCCACATCCCTCGGGTGCAGAATTCTAGGGTCGATGCGCTCTCCAAGCTCACTTCACCAACATGTTTCCAGTCTCGCGAGCGGAGAGTCGAAGACATCATGGTTCCAAGCATCCAAGGGCCGTGGAAGATTGCGCCCACTATACTGTGACATCCTGGATGGACCCCGTGAGGTCTTACCTTGAGAAAGGACAATTCCTGAATGACCACTTAGAGCGCGATAGCTTTGGGTGCGGGCGACAACATTCACCATAATAAACGAAGAACTATATAAACGAGTGTTTTTCGGCCCCTACTTAAAGTGCCTTTCAGAATCTGAGTCTGAGTACTCTCTTCATGAAGTTTATGAAGGGGTCTGCGACGAGCATCTCAACGGAAAAGCTTTGGCTTTGTTTGGCGCAGCTTTGGCGGCTGAAAAATCTCTATTCTAGCCGCTAGAGCTGGTTTTAGGTTGTTTGGGCGGGCAGCTCTCTCAAAATTGTTTTCCTAAAAATCCTTTCAAAGCTGATTTTTAGAAAGTCAGGGACCCCCCACGTTTAGCTCCATAATAATCGCTTCCATCCCCCTTAAAAAATACCTAAAAATCTCGTGCCCTGTGGACTCGCCGCCTTCGATCCCGATTCCGCCTTCTTTCCTCCTGAGGCCACTTCTCTCGCCGGCAGAAGTCGTCGGCATTGCCGCCTTCGATCCTAATCCCGCCTTCTTTCCGACTGAGGCCACTTATCTCGCTGGCATAAGTTGTCGGTCGTCCATGAGCCACTGCTGCCCTCGTCCATGAGCCGCCCAAAACGAAGTTTTCTTTCTCCCCTGCTTCGGATGCTGTCACCGGCAACAGAGTCAATGTCATGGTCTTTAATGGTTCAGAGGACATTGGAGAAGAAACGCTATTCTATCTAAAAGGCATCCAAACAACAATAGCTTTTTTAAAAGAGCTTCTTAAAGAGTTCTATTTAAACAGTTCTACTCGATCATCAGCTCTTTCATCCACCAGAGTTGTCCCAAACAGAGCCTTTATCCCAAAAAAAATTCTCTGCCAAGGATTTTACTGGCAAACAATGAAGAAGAATGCATCTGAGTTCATTCAGAAATGTGCTGGTTGCCAACTCCATTCTAGCACCCTGCGCCAGCCGCCGATCACACTCACCGCAATACAGAGCTCGTGGCCATTTGCCCAGTAGAGGATCAACATCCTGGGCCCCTCCCTTTGGCGACCGAGCAAAGGAAGTTCGACATTATGGATATCCATTATTTCACCAAGTGGGTAGAAGCAGAACCACTCTCTATAATAACCGAGGAGAACACAAAGAAGTTTGTCTGGAAGAGCATTATTTGTCGCTTTGGGATTCCTGTCGTCATCAAAGCCGATAATGGGACATAGTTCACCGGGAAGTCATTCACCAAGATGTGTGAGGACTTAAAGATCAACCTCTAGTATACCTACGTGGTACACCCTCAGGCCAACGGGCAGAAAGAGGTGATGAATCGAACTATACTTAAGGGATTGAAGACGTCTCCACGAGGCAGGGGGCAATAGGTAGATGAGCTCCAAAGTGTTTTGTGGGCATACTGCACCACGAAGAGAACCCCAACTAGCGAGAAACCATTCAATTTGTGCTACAGATCTGAGGTAGCTATCCCCGTAGACATTGGAGTCCCCATCGCTCGTGTCCGGGACTTAAATTCAGAAAGAAATGATGAGCAACTTTGGAAAAATCTCGACCTCATCTCGGAAGTAAGAGACACGACTGCACAACATATCACGACATATAAAAGGCAGGTGGCCCGCTACTATGATTAAAGGGTCAAGCCCAAGCCGATCAACATCAAATATCTGGTACTACGAAATGTCGAGGTAATAGACAAAGGACTGCAGAAAGGCAGGCTCTCTTTGATATGGGAAGGACCATTTGTTATCATTGGAGTTACCAAGCCCAGTGCATTTAAGCTTTGGACCGTGGAGGGAAAAACCTTGCATCACACATGGAACGCGCAGAACTTAGGCTGGTTCTACAAGTAACAGTGCTTCTACAACTTAGAACAACCAACTACTAAACTCTATAAAGTCGTGAGCATGTACTTGTGCATAGACTTTTACAGTTTCCTTTTAATATTCATATATTATGCTTGCTTCTAACCTTATTATTACAGGAACAAGATGAGTACAAACCCTAACAAGCTTCCCACTACTACGGATCGAAGGTTCGGCCTTCTCCCTCATAGTAGATCAAGGCTAATGTCAGGGTTCTCTACCCTGACGACTCTCCGGACCACGTCCCTGTGAACTCCTACTACTATCGATCAAAGGTTCGCCCTTCTCCGATGTAGTAGGATGCGACGTCGCCAGAGCCTACCCCCTTGCGTTCTATAGTGGTTTTGTAACACCCCCATCTGTCACATAGCAAATAACAGAAGGTCTGGTCGGGGCCCGACGTCATATACTATGGACAAACCAAGGAGTTATTAAATTGAAACCATAATCCAATATTTCGCATCCTAACACAGAGTGCATTCTAGCAGAAGTAATAAAGGTTGTAAACAGAACCCAGCGACAACATGAATGTCCACTACCACAACTAGAAATGTAAATCAAATACACAAATAAAGTCTTGGCTTTAAGGCCTTACAATGTTCAACTTGAATTAAAGTGTATTACATACTTCGGCACGTAGGCCGGCCACACATGAACGATAAAATAACACAAGAGTTTGATTTGGCCTTTGAGGGCTAGCACAGCATTACTGGGCTCCAGCCCGCTACTTCCCGCTTAGCTCAGCAGCACCTGCACGCAACATTCAACCGCACGGTGGCAAACAAAAGCAACGATCAGGAAAAGCTGACCAAATTATAATGACCCCACCGCTCACTTGGGGTGGCGGTGCTCCTTCCCTGCAGACATTAGCTTAAACAACACTTGCCAATCAAAATGTGTAACTTAAGCACCGTTAGTCACAGACGTTGACACAAACGCCCATCGCCCCGTGCTCTCAGGGCACATTCTTGGTGCATCGGACCTCAAGGGTCGCACCACCATTCTCTGTGATGGTCAACAACGTTTGAGCTTTCGGTCTCACAAGGGCCAAGGACAGAGACAACGCCCCAGTGCTACGACAAGTCATGTGATTTACACACTGACCACTCCAAGTCGACCAGCATAGGGGAGGGTACAGTTCAGCCATATCTCGTGCTCAAATCGCCTAGCTCGCAGGCCTGACGTGAGTCAGCATCCCCTTTCCCTTTTCCTCATGATCCATAATCCTGTAAGGATCCTAGGATAACACTCATAGTTACCAAAGCTGAGCAATTTAAGCTCACGCTCAATCAAATTATAGCCCTCAGGTCTCCCAGAGACATGCTTCACAAACAATACATAGCCTACTGGAAGTTATCGTTGGCGGTAGAACTACAACCGCGCGGTAGGTGACAGACTATCGGTTCTTCCCCTTAATCAGGTGTTTTCCTGAAGACTTACCCCCAGTACTCTCACTGCAGTCATCTGCACACCCCGCGACTCTGAAATCTACGCGATAACTACGGAGTCTTCTCCGACATACAAAACATAGAAAACAACACCAATCCAGACCAACCCGTCCAAATGGGCTTCACACAGCATGTTTATTCCTTACTTCGATTCTGGATCTAAATGCAATACTATGGGGATACACGGATCTACCTGTCGGGAGAACTACATCCACTTGTTCATAGAGTGTCTACCCTATGATGCCAAAAGAAAAGACTCCACATGTCCAAGGAAGAGGATCGTTACCCTTTGCGCTCTCTTCGGTGCCATGCCAAGGATTCTAGACGGATGAACGCGACCGCAACGATCTTGCCTCCATAGATTCGGACTCGTCCTGTAAATCGAGCTCTAAATCCCAAACGGCGGCATAGTCTCTCTTCTGATGCTGCTGCTCCTCCACCAAGAAATCCAGGTCAAGTCCACAACTCCAAAAGAAATGAAGTGAAAATTACCAAACCAGCCATATAAACCGAGCTACCTCCATGTGGTAACTAGCTACCGCCGCGCGGTACCTCCTCATTTCGCGTGTAACAACCCCGACCAGTCAACCACAAGCTGCCAAGTGGACACGCCATTACAGTTTCACTATCGTTGCGCGATAGGACACTAACGCCGCGCGATAGCCATCGTCGGTTATGACACGACACCCGCTATTATCACCACGCGCTATCGACTACCGCCGCGTGGTAGGATCCCGAGAGCCTCGTCAATTAAATTGACCTAGCTATCGTCGGCGGTATCACTATCGTCGGGCGATAGCTTCCCGAGAGCTCTGCCAGATTAATACCACTGCTACCGCCGCGCGGTAACAACTTTCCGCCACGCGATAAGTCCAGCGTTGAGTCGACTCAACCCTCTCAACGCTCTCGACATTGTCGACACTAACCCAAGAGAAACCGCCACGCTGTAACTAGTTACCGTCGAGCGATAACCTTCAAAGAACCATTTCCTGCCTTAAGAAATTTGGGGCATTACAAATCTCCCCCACTTAAAGAATTTCGTCCCAAAATTAAGTTATGCAGAAAACTAAGGAATTAAATCAACTTTAAACTGTATACCTTAAATGAATAACTCGGGGAACTCCAACCTCATGGTTTGCTCCCGCTCCCAAGAAAGCTCCTCTCGGCCACAGTTGTCTCATCGGACCTTGACCATCCTGATCTCTTTATTACGCAATCTTTTGACTTCTACATCCTCAATTCAAATGGGATTGACCCTCGTTGTCAGCACACTATCAACCGGTACTTGATCTACATCAATCACTTGTGTAGGCTCTTGCACCGCCTTTTGCAACACCGATATGTGGAATACATCGTGTAGACCACTCAACCGATAGGCAGCTTCTCTGTTGATAACTTCAACCTATAGGCAGCTTCTCCAATACGCTCCAGTATCTCAAACGGCCCAAGATATCTCGGACTCAGCTTTTTTAAGTGTGAACCCTTGAGACGCCCTTGAAAGGCTTAATTTTCAAATATACTCATTTGCCTACGACAAACTCAACGTTCTTGTGCTTGGCGTTATAATACTTAGCCTACATATCCTGAGCAACTAACAACCGCTCACGGATTGTTCGCACAATCGAAGTCGCATCTTCGACTTCCTTCCGTTTATACAACTTTAACTCGCCTGTCTCCAACCAAGACAACGAAGTATGACACTTCCTACCGTATAGGGCCTCAAAGGGCGTCATTTGAATGCTTGTCTGGTGGTTGTTATTATAAGCAAACTCAATCATATACATGTGATCTTCCCACCTCTGACTGAAATCCAGGGCACACATGTGAAGCATGTCCTCCATCGTCCTGTTGACCCTCTCAGTGTTATCATCTATTTGTGGATGAAAGGGTGTACTGAACTTCAGCTTGGTCCCCAATAATTGATGCACCAACCTCCAGTCATTGGACGTGAAGCGCCCATCTCGGTCACTCATGATGCTACGGGGAACACTGTGCAGTCGTACAATGTTTTCTACATACAACTTTGCTAGTTTCTCAACTGAATCGTCCTTCCGATTTGGGATGAAGTGCGAGACTTTTGTCAGACGATCTACGACCACCCAGATGGCATCGTTTCCCTTTTGCGATCTCGACAAACCATACACGAAGTCCATGGATATATTATCGAACTTCCACTCCGGTATAGGCAAAGACTTCAAGAATCCTCCGGGATTCTAGCACTCCGCCTTCACCAAGGCGCACATTTGACACTTCGCCACATAAAGTGCTATGTCCTTCAGTCCCGGCCACCAGAACAGCTTTTTCATATCTCTGTACATCTTTGTGCTCCCTGGGTGAATTGAGTACTTAGTATGATAAGCCTCGTACATCAATTCCTCCCATAGTTTACCCACACTTGGGATGCACAGACGACTATCCTTCCACAATAACCCATCGCCGATAGTAAATTGGGCATTTGACCCACCCAAAGCATCAGCCATGAACCGCTTCATGTTGTCATCCAACTCCAATGCCTGCCGCATCCGATCAGTCAGGTCATACTACACCTCTGTCCAGTTCAGCTGATCTTCAGCACTAGACCTCTTATCAACACAAGAAATCTCCAAGGCTTCCAATTCTTGAACCAAATGCTCATCATGCATTAACAACCAATTGGCTTGCGCGTGAGCTCTGCGACTTAATGCATCTGCAACCGCATTACCTTTCCCAGGTACGTAGTGAATCTTGAAGGTGTAGTCCCCAAGGAACTCCATCTACCTTCATTGTCGCATGTTTAGGTCCTTCTGATCTACTATGTACTTCAGACTCTTATGGTCGGTATAAATATCAACATTTACACCATATAGGTAGTGCCTCCAAAGCTTTAGAGCGAATATCACAGCTGCCAACTCCAAGTCATGGACTGGATAATTCCTCTCATGCACCTCCAACTGGTGTGAGTCGTATGCTATTACACTCCCATACTGAAGTAGAACACAACCTAAGCCACTGCCCGAAGCATCGCTATATATCTAAAAGAATTCTGTACCACTTGGCGAACACGGGACAGGCGCCGTGGTCAGAAGACTTTTCAGTTCTTCAAAAGCTTGCGCGCACGCTGGCGTCCAGACAAATTTCTGATCTTTCCTTGTCATGGTCGTGAGGGGTAATGTTATCCGCAAGAAGTTCTCCACGAAGCTCCTATAGTATCAGGCAAGCCCTAGAAAACTTCGGACTTCTGCCACCGAAGACAATACAGGTCACTCCCGTATAGCAGCAATCTTCGCCGGATCCACTGTGATTCCCTCGCCACTAACAATATGACCAAGGAATGCTACCGAAGAAAGTCAGAACTCACACTTCAAGAACTTGGCATAAAGATGACTGCTTCTCAAAGTCTCCAGAACAATCTGTAAATGTTCCGCATGATCCAACTCGGACTGGGAGTACACTAGGATATCATCAATGAACACTATCACGAACTGATCCAGATATTGCTTGAACGTCCTGTTCATCAAGTCCATGAACACGGAGGGCGTATTAGTCAGCCTGAAAGGCATGACCGTAAACTCATAATGCACATAACGTGTACTGAACGCCGTCTTGGGAATATTGCTTTCCCTGATTCTTAGCTGATAATAGTCAGACTTCAAATCCAGCTTAGAATACTCCGTCGACTCAACTAGCTGGCCAAACAAATCATCGATTCTCAGAATCGGGTACTTGTTCTTCTTTGTTAACTTGTTCAGTTCTCGATAATCGATACAAAGTCGCAGACTTCCGTCCTTCTTTTTCACGAAGAGGACTGGGGCGCTCCAAGGTGACGTACTCGGATGCACATACCCCTTCTCTATCAATTCTTGAAGCTGCGCTTTCAACTCTGACATTTCCCTTGGTGCTAAACGGTAAGGAGACTGTGACATGAGTTTGGCGCCAAACACCAACTCGATGGTGAAATCAATCTCACGTTGAGGTATAGCCCCAGGGAGATCATCAGGGAATACGTCGGCAAATTTCGACACCACTGGAATACTGGCAAAAACAAGCTTGGGCTTCTTTGCCTCTAAAAGAGTGAAGAACAACTCCGCACCCTCATGAACAGCCTTAACCACTTGAAGGGCAGACATCATCGTCTTGCTCGACCCCTTCATACCGGAAAAAGTGATTTCTTGACTCGTATTCAACCCAAACTTGACAGTCTTCAAACTACAGTCATTGAACGCAAGCTGCTTCGAGAGCCAATCCATGCCAAATATTACATCAAACTCTACTATCGGTAGTAGTGACGCTTCCAAGTCAAAAGTTGTGTTCCCAATCAGCACTTTAACGCAACAGACTCTATCCGCGCACATCGAACACCCATTAGGCAGCAACACATCTAATCTATCCTTAGCCACAGAAGAGGGCACTCCGATACGAGACACAAAGTCCTCGAATAGGAAGGAATGTGAAGCTCATATATCAAACAGTGCTCGAGCCGGGCAGTCCATGACCATGACAAAGCCTAAAACACGATAGTCATACGACCAAAGTATAAGACGCGGGGCATGCAAAGATATTACAACTAAAATCTAATGCATATCTGTCACCACATCGCCCTGCTTGATGGCCTCCTGCTGGACATGGTTGTAGACTCTAGGCCGGGTTGGAGCTTGATGGGATGCGGTTGACTCCACCGCATTCCCCTTATCAGCATTGGAAGCTCCTGCCTTCTTTTCCGAGTTGTCGTTCCAACAATTGCGGGCTATATGCCCCTACTTGCCACAGTTGTAACAGTGAATTGGGCCTCCTTGCCCAGCAAATGCATCAGTAGTAACCGATGAAGACGCCAGTCCAGAAGACTTGGCCTTCTTATTCCACTTTTGGTACCCAAACTTCGACGATCTTGGTACTTTGAACTCCGAGCTCTTCACCGACAAGTCCTTCTTACCCTGAACTCTTTTCATATCCTTTTCTAGAGATCAGGCTGTGTTGACCAGGACTAGGAAGCCTTGCGTCATCGGACCTGAGAGTAGCAACCTCAGTTCGTCACGTAGTCCCTCATAGAACAGGTTGGTCTTGCGCTCCTCGTCAGCAAAAGTGGAGCCAGCATAACGACCCAGTCTAATGAACTCATGAAGGTAATCATCCACGCTACTCTCACCTTAAGTCAGCCTCTAGAATTGATTCTCCATAACAATCTTCTGCGCGGTCTGGACGAACCGTGCTAGAAATAGCCTTGAGAATTCCTCCATAGATATGTCAAAAAGTTGCCTCCCAGCAAGATGATGAAGCTCTAACTCATCCCACCATAGCCTTGCTTCGCCGTCTAAGAGGAAAGTGGCTATTGTAACCTTCTACCACTCCTCAGTCTCTATTGCGGACATGACTCTATTAACCCTTGACAACTAGTCCTCAGCCTGCGTTGGGGTCTCAGTCCCCAAAAATACTGGTGGATTAAAGCTCATCACATGCTTTAACTGTTTCTCTGTCGCTCTCCTCCACACTGCGGGCTCTGTCGCTCCCTGATCCACTACCATAGGTTTCGCAACCCCAGGGATAGGAGGCTGCACTTGCCGTCCCAATTGTGTGTTAATCATAGCGATCACTGCTTCTGCTACCAACTATATGGTTTCTGCAGAAGGAGGGGTTGCAGGCGCGTCGTTATGCGCACTACTCTCCGCGGAGTGCTGTTGATGCGACTACTTTGCACCGCTCCTAGACACCTATAGATGTAAAGACACTCGATTAGGCGACAAAGAGATTGCCAAAACGAAATCATTGGAACATTCAGGTTCCTCAAACGTGTGTATTTTCATTCCTAAGTGGACATTCAAGGGTTTTTTTATGTTATAACGGTAACGCGCATACAAGTGTTCACCACCCCTTAAAAGAATTCGCCCATGAATTCGAAGAAGGAAGACCGACACTATCGTCTGATACAAACTTTGTAACACCCTCATCCGTCACATAGCATATAACAGAAGGTCCGGCTGGAGCCCGATGTCATATACTACGGACAGACTAAGTAGTTACTAAAGTGAAATGATAATCCAATATTTCGCATCCTAACACAGAGTGCATTCTAGCGGAAGTAATTAAAGGTTGTAAACAGAACCCAGTAACAACATGAATGTCCACTACCATAACTAGGAATGTAAATCAAATACACAAATAATGTCTTGTCCTTAAGACCTTACAATGTTCAACTTGAATTAAAGTGTGTTACATACTTCGACACGCAGGCCGACCATACGTGAACGATAAAATAACACAAGAGTTCGCTTTAGCCTTCGAGGGCAAGCACAACATTACTGGGCTCCAGCCTGCTACTTCCCTTTTGGCTTAGTAGCACATGCACGCAACATTCCACCGCACGGTGGCAAACAAAAGCAACGGTCAGCAAAAGCTAACCAAATTATAACGACCACACCCCTCACTCGGGGTGACGGTGCTCCTTCCCTCCAGGCATTAGCTTAAACAACACTTGGCAATCAAAACATACAACTTAAGCATCGTTAGCCATAGACGTTGGCACAAACGCCAAACGCCCCGTACTCTCAAGGCACATTCTTGGTGCACCGGAACTCAAAGGTCGCACCACCATTCTCTGTGACGGTCAACAATGTTTGAGCTTTTGGTCTCACAAGGGCCAAGGCCAAAGACAACGCCTTAGTGCTACGATAAGTCATGTGATTTACACACTGACCGCTCCAAGTCGACCGGCATAGGGGAGGGTACAATTCAGTAATATCCCGTGCTCAAATCATTTGGCTCACAAGCCTGACGCGGGTCAGCATCCTCTTTCCCTTTTTTGCATGATCCATAACCCTGTAAGGATCCTAGGATAGCACTCATGGCTACCAAAGCTGATCAATTTAAGCTCACTTTCAATCAAATTATATCCCTCAGGTCTCCCAAAGACAGGCTTCACAAACAATACATAGCCTATTGGAAGCTATCGCCGGCGATAGAACTACCGCCGCGCGGTAGGGGACAGACTATCGGTTCTTCCCCTTAATCGAGGGTTTTCCTGAAGACTTACCCCCAGCACTCTCAACGCAGTCATCTGCACACCCCGCGACTCTGAAATCTACGTGATAACCACGGAGTCTTCTCCGGCATACAAAACATAGAAAACATCACCAATCCAGACCAACCCGTCCGAATGGGCTTCACACAGCATGTTTATTCCGTACTTCGATTCCGTATCTAAATGCAATACTACGGGTATACACGGATCTACCCGTCGGGAGAACAACATCCACTTGTTCGTGGAGTGTCTACCCTCTAATGCCAAAAGAAAGGACTTCACATGTCCAAGGAAGAGGATCGTTACCCTTTGTGCTCTCTTCGGTGTCATGCCAAAGATTCTAGACGGATGAACGCGACCGCAACGATCTTGTCTCCACAGATCCGGACTCGTCCTGCGAATCGAGCTCTGAATCCCAAACGGCGGCGTAGTCTCTCTTCCGAAGTTGTTGCTCCTCCTCTAAGAAATCCATGCCAAGTCCACAACTCCAAAAGAAATGAAGTGAAAATTGTTGAACCAGCCATATAAACCGAGATACCACCACGCGGTAACTAGCTACCGTCTTGTGGTACCTCCTCGTTTCGCATATAACCGCCCAGGCCAGCCAACCACAGGCTCCCACGTGGACACGCCGTTACAGTTTCATTATCGTTGCGCGATAAGACGCTAACGTCGCGCGATAGCTGTCATTGGTTACGACACGACACCCGCTGATATCGCCACGCACTACCGACTATCGCCGCGCGGTAGGATCTCGAGAGCCTCGTCAATTAAATTGACCTAGCTATCGCCGGCAGTATCACTATCGTCGGGCGATAGCTTCCCGAGAGCTCTGCCAGATTAATATCCCGGCTACCGCCACGCGGTAACAACTTTCTGCCATGCGGTAAGTCCAGCGTTGAGTCGACACAACCCTCTAAACGCTCTTGAGGCTATAGACACTAACCCTGGAGCTACTGCCACGCGGTAACTAGTTACCGCCGGGCGATAACCTCTAGAGAACCATTTCTTGCCTTAAGGAATTTGGGGTGTTATAGGTTTGAAGGTTTGCCCTTCCCCGTCTTTCTAGGACCACGTCTTTGTGGCCTCCCACTACCATCGATCGAAGTTCCACCCTTCTCCACCACAATAGGTCGTAGTGTCGCCAAGGCCTGCCCCCTTGCGTTCGCTAGTGGTTCGAAGGTCTGTCTTTAACCGTCTCTCCAAGACCACGTCCCTACGGTCTCTCACTACCACCGATCAAAGGTCTTCCCTTCTCCGTCGTAGTAGGTCGCAGCGTTGCCAGGGCCAGCCCCCTCGCATTCTCCATCGGTTCGAAGATCTCCCTTCACCGTCCCTTAGGGGCCACGACCATGTGACCTCCCACTAACATCGATTGAAGGTCCACCCTCCTCCACCCAGTAGGTCACGATACCATTAGTGCTTGTCCCCCTCATGATTGCCCAGGTTCGAAGGTCTGCCCTTCACCAGTACACTAAGAGACATTCCCAAGACTGGTGAGCCCAACCTCTCACTGCCCGTCATGAAGCATTCGCCCTTTTCCCTGGTAGTAGGTCGCAGAACCATATGGGTCTCATCCTTGAATAGTCAACCTCAAAGGATTACCTCAAAGTTATCCGCACAAAGATAGTGAAGCCAACGTTACAAACTTCTCAAGAAAAGCTCATAACCATAATGGGACAAACAACAAATGGAAAGACAAAGTGCACAAAACTGCTATAGCAAAATAAGGGAATAAAGTCCAATCACAAATACGCATCAAGTGCAATACAATAACAATCAAAGCAAGATACAACAAAGTCTACTCCTCCTCATCAAACTCGACGCACTCATCCTCCAAAAGATCTTTGAAGCCAAGGCCAAAGATGTCACACTCGTGCTTGCGAGATATCATCCAAAGGGTCTTCGCCATCCCACGATGGAATTCCACCTCTCAAATATCAGCGAGCTTGGGCTCCACCTCTTTCGTCCAAACCTCCTCGAAGATCTTCTCTGACAGTAGGCAACAGTCCTAGGTCACGCCCGACGTCTTGAAAGCCTGGGAACGTTGGGGAAAAACCCGGAAACAACCGACTACTAAACTCTATAAAGTTGTGCGATCCTAGAGGTTGCCCGTTTAGAGCAGGAAAAAAATGCAAGAATACTGAAATCAAACTCCAAAATCCCCCCGCAGCTCCTGGTCTTACCTGAACTTTATAGTAAAATTTGTTGGTGAGCTACGCCCGTGACTAGGGGGCTTGTAAGGTACGGAACCGACGTCTTGAAAGCCCGAGAACGTTTGGGAAAAACTGCCAAAATTGAGTAAATTGGCGGGTCACGCCCGTGACCTAGGGAGTGTCTTGACTATTTCAGAAAACGGCAGGAACATGGAATGGCGGGAGTTAATCTGGCGGTTGCAGAAGATGTCACGCCCCATGGTTACGCCTGTGACCAGGGCGTGTAAGCTGGAACGACTTGCGGCGGAAACTAACTTCTTAATGGTTGAGTCACGCCCCTGAGCTGTTGATCACGCCTATAGGTCACGCCCGTGACGGGGCATGTAACTTTAATCCAACGTAACAATGGAATCTGGAGCTCATTTGGGGAGTCACGCCCCGTGACTTGGGGGCGTGTATTTTTAAATAACGTGGAAAGTGTAACGCCCCGTAGACCATGCAATACACAATATTCTCTTTTCATGATCATCAGAGAGCATTAACAAATTTTCTAATCACAATGAGTACGACATATCCTTGAGCCCAATATATAATAAATATTTACATGTGTCTCACAATATTATAACGTGTCATCATTTTAATACACATTCCAACAGTTTATATACGTAAATATCAAAATCTAAAGAGCCACAAAAGAAACACAAAACAGTTATATATATATATATATATTTCCAACACCATCATATGCTCCAAGCAGCGCACTAGCGTTGACTGGCTTATTGTTTTCCTAGTCCTAAAAAATTAGAATTATAAACCATTAGTCTCTCACAAAGACTAAGCGAGAATTTACCTTCTTAACTTGCTGTATAAAACAATTGTGAGGTTATTCATAGCAATAATATCATATTAATAATAACCATAGTAGCAGTATGGGAATAAACATTATATGAAGTTATGTACCGGCACAAAAGCACTGTAAATTTCATTACTAACTGTGTATCAATGTAACAAAACCATAAAACAGTAAAAACAGTGCGCCAAGAATTAAATCATTTCTTCAGTTTATTTACGGTAATGTTAAGGGTATCTGTACCATATCAGTATTTCAGTCTTTGGGCCCAACCCCTTAGGGGCTTCTGTGTCCAAATCAGGACGTTCATCACGCGTCTACGCTTTTCGGCCGACTGATTTGACATCCGTTAACATCATTTATGTACATTTAATTTTCGTCATACCTTTAACAATATCATGTGTCGACACATTCATATTTACATGAACATAAGAATGTTTATTTAAATATTTATCCCCTCAGAAGTTCATTCGCCTGTTTGCCTTTGTCAAGGACATACAAAATAGCGAGCATTATTATCAGTGATATAAGACTTCATAACACCTCATGTCATAGTAATTCTAGTAGCCAGTAAATAAAATTGCATAAAATATAGCATAAAGTAAGAAGATAAATCTCACCGACACTTTTTCCATTCCAGTGTCACGCCCAACGTCATCGCCATGTCTACCTTGGGATGTCATCCTTCGCGATAGCTATTTAGGGATCGTATCAATAAGGGGCATTATTATCGGGGTTGCATCACATCATAGCCATGACGTTGACGCATAAGGGTGACCTAGACATTTTAGGAGTTGTTCTAGGGAAGGAAAACATAACATGCGAGATGTCAAGTGCAAAAAGTGATCCACAGTGAACTTGGTCAACCACTGAAAATCTTCACAAGAAAAATATATGCACTGTAACAGCTGGATATACAAATGAAACACTCCAAAGTTCCTGAATCAGTGAATCTAACAACACCCACAATAGAGAAAACAGCTGTGGCCGGTCACCATAGGCGCATGGTTGTAACAGTAAACCATATAGCTAAACCTCATCTTCCAGCAAACTAAAAAAACCCCAATTAAACGTTTCTGTATCAACACGCAATTTGAAGGGTGGAGTAACCATAATCGGCCAGTAAACTAAAAAAATCCCCTCAAAATTTCATCACATATGTGCAAGTTAACCAAATCAACCAACCAACCAAATTGCATGAATATCCCACTAAAGGAAGTAAAACCCTTTAAACCTGGCAGCATGTAAGTCTCGTGTAAAAAAAACAGAAAACCCTAACGGTGAAAACCCGTAAAGAAGAATATGAGGATAGAAGAAGGTAAGGAAAGAGTGAAGCTCACAGTGGAAAGTTTGGCGTTGAGATCTACTGATCAAACCAAAAAAAATCCAATCTCCACCACCAAAGCCATAGCAGCACCACACAAACCACACACACAAGTCTTTGCTAAACTCTTCCGGCGAGCTGAACACAAATCGGTAAACAGAGGAGAGACGATGTGCCAACCAGCCCTAGCTTCCTCCTCCCCGATAAAGTTCCAGGTGATAAGAACGAGAAGAGAGAGATAGAGAGTCGGCAGGAAGAAATGGTAAGAATTGCGGAAATCCCCTAACAAGCTTTATTAACATCATTAAATAAGTAAAACAGTTTATATCCGAGCCAAAGCCTGAATCAAAACAAAAACAAACTATACCCGACCCAACATGCTATAGAGTTACACCAAGCCCATACTCCCAACTCAGCAGGAAGATAAAACCATCAGATGGGCCACTAGTTACCATACACCACCAACTGTAAGCACTACACTATGGTGCTAACATAAATGAGTTCTACCTTAATATTACATTACCAAAATACGAAAGAAACCTCGTAACCCAAAAAACCTGAGATGCCTGCACGGACACTGCTTTGTTTTAGTTTGCATATTCATCACACGGTATATGAAGTTATATTAATAATTTCATGACATATAAATAACTCATAAAAAATATATTTAAAGAATGATTTTATGACGTATAAAGTACTCACAAGAAATGTCGAACGTCATAAAAAGTGCTCTGGAACAGCTTGAAGCAGGCACAGCCTGTGAAATAGGTCACGTCCCTTAGTCACGCTCGTGACCCTGGGGAGTGTACTTGGGATTTTTCCAGATTTGTTTGAAATCTTCTCTTGATCAATCCTGTCATCTTCAAAATGTTATTTTGTAGCCCAGATTAACTTGAAATATAAAAAGAAATAAATTAGGAACTTAATTAATAATATATAATTATAAATTAATTAATTATTAAATAACAACTATATAAAAATAAGGATAAAATTAGATTTATCAGTACTCCTTAGCCTCTCCTGGAAAGATAGGTACACATCATTCAAGCCGACATAATAATCGTTCCAAGTGAGAGCAATCTGGGCTTGTATACCAATCTGCAACAAAAAGTCAAGATGAGTCAAGTCTGAAGGCAACAAGAGCAAACTAAAGCCAAGTAGCATACTTATCACATTGTTCATCGTCGCTAGAGATGAAAAACACTCTTCCCCTTCAGTTGGGGTAGAATAGGGATCCCCTCATCAAGAACCTGGGGGCAGAAGAGCCCAAATCCTCAACATCCGGATCACCGGATGGAACTCCATCAACTCGGGAACTGCAAGGGGCAGCCTTTGAACGCCCCTTCGGCTGACTGATAAGTCGACGTGTGGAGGTCGATTCACCTCGGCCCTCAAATACGAACTTTCTCTTCCGATCATAGCCCAGCAGGGCAGCATCAGAACGTCCTGGATCGGCAAAAAGTCCACACAGCAACAGATGCTTCTCCTCCATGAACATAGAAATGATGAAAAGGGGATTCGCCAACTCATGAGGCTCCTCAAATCCAAGCAACAGCACAAATTTCCGCTCACATACTTTCGTCTGGCGACATCGATCTGGGAGGGTGCTTTAGAGCTCCGGCCACTCCCAATGGTTATGGACGTGCCCATACATAGTGTTCCCATGACGTCTGTCTGTCCGGCTTTCGAACACAAACCAAATCTTATTATTATGAACTTCTATACGGCCACCGCTATCAGAGTGCATATCGCACCAGTCTCAAAAAATCTCCAACGAAAGCCTCGAGCTATGCTCCCGGAAAAATATGATCAATACCATGATGGGCGTTATCTTAAGCGGGGTGAACTAGGATGTCGGAACCCTGCAATGCTTTAGGATCTTCGTTATCTTCTTACATGGAGGCAATCGAAGCCCCGCTCTCAAGGAAGACTCACACAACATCATCCATCCCACCAGAGGGATTTGTACCTGTTGCTCGGCATGAGGAATCCCGATATTAATATCGGAAGGAATGTTGAAGAGCCCTCTCCAAAAAGCAATCTGCTCCGTCGTAAGCGAAGAACACATCCGCATCGGTCTACCCGAGACAACGCACCTTGAAAAGACACGAATCAAAGCGGTAGAGGGTGAAATCAAGAATTTGCCAAAAGCAACTCAGGACACATACCGTGCAAGGGGAGGCAACCCGCAAGCACGCGCGCGTTGCGTGCAAGTGCGCACCCCGCCTGCGCGCTCAACACATGGGTGCACACCCCGCACGCACACAACACATGGGTGTGCACACCACCTGCGCGCACAACACACAGGTGCGCAGCATGTGGTTGCCAATCCCACGCATAGTGTGCCCAGGTTCACGCCCATACGCGCGCGGGTTCGTGCCCTTGCGCGCGCGATAGCCTCCAATGACCACTACTCCTTTTTGGGGTGACACACCGTCGACCAGCTCTCTTTCGGCGATGGTGATTGCAAAACTCTCCCGGACGACTGCGACCTAGATTCCGCCCAATTTTCTCTGATCTCTCCTCCCAAAATGATGTCACATTGCAAAAAAATATTTACAAAGGATATGAAGTGCAATTAATTTTGGGGTAAATGACAAATGTTAATGAGTGCTAAAACTGAGGTATAGTTCAACATGAAATAATAATATGTTTGATTCAATCCGATATCTAAATTTTACTTATTGATTGCAATCTCATTTCATTTGACGAAGATGATGAACAATAAAAAAGATTCTTTCAAAATTTTGAATTCAAGATTTTTTGGAGGAATTACATCATTCATATGTCTTGAATTACATTTTTTTGTAATATTTTCTAATATAATATGTTCTACTAATATAATAGAGTTGATTGCTTATAAAAAATTTTGATTTTTTTTAAATGTTGATGCAAACTCGTGCAATTTATAGAAAAAATTGGGTTGCGAATAGCCAAAACACCATAACCCCCATTAATCAAGTGGGAGGTTATGGTAGTAACCACCCCGTGCACAATCAGCGCGCCCGATCCATGCGCACGATCCGTGTAATCGCTGAAGACCACTACAGTGTAACAACATTCATTAAAATTTTAAGGAGTGCAGTACAATATCATAAATCACATTGATTATCAATTATGTACATAAGCATTTAACTTGTCTTCGCATAAAAAGTAATAAATGTCTAACTACCACTTCAATAAAATACGTACCAAATTTTCATGAATAGCCAAGCTTCATAATTTCTTTTATATCCCAAGGATGTCTCAGTTACCTAACAAAATAGACGACGGACTTAGTCATACAAATATGACTAAGTGAGATATTTATATTTTTAATCGCTTGTACATGCACACATATTTCTTTATTTGGATGCATATGTAATCATAATTGGTAGATTTGTAGTAGATATTTGTGTTGTCAGTCAGTACACAATGTATTATATTCAGTAATTGTAACGTCTCCATCCGTTAAATGAAATATAATAGAGGGTCCGGTCGGGGCCCCACACCATAGTTCACAAACAGGAGGAAAGGTTACAGATTAATACCAAAAACTATTCTCATTCTAACTCAGAGCATGCTAACGAAAGTTTTAAGGTTATTTGAACTCAAACTCATTTGAATCTCCACAGTATATAAACCACCATTTATATAACAGCAAAGGAATGTCACTTTACACATACACAAAGGTTATGGTCTTAAGGTCTTACAGTTACATTTTACCAGTGTAGATTACAAACATCGGCACGCAGGCCGGCCACACATGAAAACAGTAAAATTCTTCATTCGGCCTTCGAGGGCCAGTAGCAGCAGCAAGGGCTTCAGCCCGCTATTTCCCGCTCGGCTCTCCAGCACCTGCATAAGAACAGTCCACCGCAGTGATGGCAAATAAGGCAACGGTCAGCATTCAGCTGACCAATTTATAACGACCTTACCCCTTTCCCGGGGCAGTGATATTCCTTCCCTGCAGGCATAGCAATTCCACAGGCAGATATACAGTTCAAGATATCACAAACGACTGTTGCACGGCCTGACGTCCCGTGCACTCAGGGCACATTATCGGTGTACCGGAAAACTAGGGTCCCACCACCGTTCAAGGGTCCAAAACCCAACAGTAAACATTGAGCATTCATGCTCCACGGCCGGAGACTTCAGTTTTGATGGCGTACAACCTAAGACTCTCATTATGCGATCCTAATGAACGCCAATAACTTAGGCACTCAAGTTAGACAACCATAACGCGGATACAGTTCAGTCATTGCCCATTGCTCAATCGCTAGTTCAATGTCTAGACTGACGCGGGTCGGCTTCCCCTTGTCCATTCGGCTCACTGGCCTTTAAGAGCGCATAGCTCATAATAGTCACACGGTCCCCTAAGGACTGGTTTCACAGTCAAAGCGGGAGTCAATTCCAGCGTTTGTCCCGATCGCTTGGCGGGGTCAACAGAAGCTCTCTTTTAGCACCCAAACTCAACTCAAACCCTGCACCATCCTGCAGTGCCAGAAACACTGGTCTTTCCTTAGTATACAACACACGAACTTCGAGGGTATTTTCCTGAAACACCCTTCCAGTACTTCATGTTACTCCACTTCACGGGCACAACCCACCGACTCCACAAAATACTCGTTTATACGCGGAGTCTTCTCCGGTACGCAAAATAAAGCATCACCAATCCAGACCAACCTGTCCGGATGGGATTCACACATCATGCATATTCTGTACTAAACATTTCCGAATCTATATGCAAGACTTATTGGGGATTACAGGAATCATCCCAAAGGAACTCCCTTGATTCTCCACCTGTTGGTGGGGGATTCCATGCACATGCCAAAATAAGGACTTCACATGTCCAAGAAGGAAGATCATTACCTTTGACGTTCTCTTCGGAGCCATGATACAGCTTTTCTACGCAGAAGGAAATGAACGTCTCACTTTCCCCTTCTCAAATCTAGCTTCAGATCTTGATTCCAGTCACAAGATCTACTCCAGCAACTTCAGTAAGCCCTAGCTCCAGCCGAGAGTTATCTGCTCCAGAACTGGAACACAAGGAAGAGAGAGAGAGAAAAGGAAATAATGATTTCCTCATTCAAACCCCTCTGCATAAGTGATCTCTGTTTTCACCCCAGCCACACAATAAAATCATCAAAACACAGCAATGACTCGGGTTTTAAGCTGAAAAGTCACTCACCGTCTACTGGCCGCTCACCAGCCATCTGACACGAGTCACCGCTTGACCATATCTTCATTTTTCGACAAATCGTCGAACGGAGTGAATTTCGTCGAACGAACTTCATCGATCGGGAGTGAGTTCGTCGAACGGGCTTTAGTTTGTCGAACGGGATTGATTTCATATAACATACCAAAGTCGTCGAACTTTGCTCGACGTTCGACATTTTCGTAGCAGATCTTCGTCGAGCCCAGGTCGGATTTTATCTTGTTCTCTCCAACTCCTTTTTGGGGTGTTATAATCCTCCCCTCCTTACAAAAAATTTGTCCCGAAATTTGCATACAGCATCCAGAATACAGTAACAAATATGTTATAACATACATTTTATTCAACAAAAAATGTTACAATATTTTATATAAATAATTCAGGAAATTCAGCACGTATGGTTTGTTACCTCTCCCATGTTAGCTCCTCACGGCCATAGTTGTCCCACCGGACCTTGACCATCCCGATTGTCTTGTTCCACAGCTATTAACTGTCGTATCCTCGATCCGAATGGGCCTAACCTTCATCGTTAGCCTAGATTCGACCGGTACATGATCATTCATAATTACCTGAGCTGGATCTTTCACGGCTTTTTGAAGAACGGATATGTGGAACACATCATGTAATCCACTCAATTCTGCCAAAAGAGCTAGCTGATAGGCAACTTCTCCAACTCGCTTCAATACTTCGAACGGAGCAAGATACCTCGGACTTAACTTTTTCAAGCGCCAAATCATGGACACGCCCTTGAATGGTTTGATTTTCAAGTATACCCACTCGCCAATTACAAACTCTACATTTCGGTGCTTGGCATTGTAATACTTTTCATGCCTATCTTGGGTTATCAGTAGCCTCTCCCGGATAGAGCGTATCGTCGAATTAGCCTCTCCGACTTCCTTATGCTTATATAATTTTAACTCGCATGTTTCCGCCCAAGCTAATGGTGTACGACATTCCCTACCATACAAAGCTTCAATGTGTCATATTTATGCTAGTTTGATAGCTATTATTATAGGCGAACTCTACCATATATAGATGGTCTTCCCACCTCTTCCCGAAATCCAAGGCGCACATTCGGAGCATGTCCTTTATCGTTCTGTTAGTCCTCTTAGTCTGGTCATTCGTTTGTGGATGAAAGGTCGTACTGTACGTTAGTTTTGTCCCCAACAACTGATGGATTAGCCTCCAATCATTCGACGTGAAGTGCTCGTCTCGATCAATTATGATGATATGGGGCACACCGTGCAATCATACTATTTGCTTAACGTAAAGTTTAGCCAAAATTTTCACTGAATCGTTCCTCTTATTCGGGATGAAGTGAGCCACTTTAGTCAACCGGTCCACAATCACCCAAGCAGAATCGTTCCCGCGTTGAGATCTCGGCAAACCGTGCAAAAAATCCATCGAAATATCATCAAACTTTCTTTCTGGAATAGGTAGCGACTTGAGGAAACCTCCAGGCTTCTGACATTCTGCTTTCACTAAGGCATAGGTCTTACATTTCGCCACATAATGTGTTATGTCTTTCTTCATGCTCGGCTACTAGAACAGCTTTTTCATGTCCTTATACATCTTTGTGCTCCCTGGATGAATTGAGTATTTCGTAAAGTAAGCCTCATACATTAATTCTTCTTTTAGCTTACCCATTATCGAGACGTATAAACGACCATCTTTTCGCAAAAGGCCATCATCCCAGGAGAATTGGTCATTTGACCCATCTATTGCATGGCGTTATAGACTTTCATCCAGTTCTGTTGCTCGCCGAACCCTATCCGCAAGGTCATATTGTACCTCCGTCCAGTTTAGGCATGCACTTGTGGTGGAATTCTTGTCAACACAAGAAATCTCCAATGCTTCCAGCTCCTGGATCAGACGCTCATCATGCATTTACAACCAATTTGCCCTTGTTGGAGTCCTACGACTCAAGGAATCTGCGATAACGTTTCCCTTCCCAGGAGTGTAATGAATATCAAAGATGTAGTCCCCGAGGAACTCCATCCACATTCGTTGTCGCATATTGAGATCCTTCTAATCCAATATGTACTTCAGGCACTTATGGTCCGTGAATATATCCACTTTCACGCCATATAAATAGTGACGTCATAATTTAAATGCAAAAATCACCGCCGCCAACTCCAAGTCGTGGACGGGATAGTTTCGCTCGTGCACTTTCAACTGTCATGAGCCATACGATATCACTTTTCCAAATTGAAGAAGAACGCAGCCTAAACCACTCCTTGATGCATCACTATAAATCTCATAGCCGCCTGTACCACATGGCAATGTCAAAACAGGCGTCGTGGTCAAACGGCTCTTCAACTCTTCAAAAGCTCGTGCACACTCCGGCGTCCAAACGAACTTTTGATCTTTTCGCATCAGTGTGGTGAGGGGTAAAGCTATCCGAGAAAAGTTATCTACAAAGTGTCTGTAGTAGCCCGCAAGTCTAAGGAAACTCCTGACTTCAGCTACGGTAGACAGAATCGGCCACTCCTATACTGTAGCGACTTTCATCGGATCCACTGTTATACCTTCACCACTAACCACATGGCCAAGAAAAGCCACTGACGACAGCCAAATTCACACTTGGAGAACTTGGCGTAGAGTTTATTTCTTCTCAGGGTGTGCAACACCATCCGTAAATGGTTCGCATGGTCTTCTTTAGATTGAGAGTACACCAAGATGTCATTAATAAAGACGATCAAAAATAAATCCAAGTACTCTCTAAAAGTGCGGTGCATTAAGTCCATGAACACAGATGGCACATTACATAGCCCAAACAGCATTACAGTGAACTCGTAATGACCGTAGTGTGTTCCAAACGCTGTCTTGGGGATGTCACACTCCCTAATCCATAACTAGTTGTAGCCATACTTCAAATCAAGCTTTGAGTATACCATCGACCTGGCCAGTTGATCGAACAAGTCATCTACCCGTGGAATCAGATACTTGTTTTTCTCCGTCAGCTTGTTCAATTCACGATATTCGATACACAACCGCATACTACCGTCCTTCTTTTTCACAAAGAGAACAAGTGCGCTCCAAGATTACATACTTGGGCGTATATATCCCTGTTCCAGCAACTCTTGTAATTAAACTTTTAGTTCTGCCATTTCCTTTGGCGCTACACGATATGGCGAGCGGGTCACAGGTTTCGCACCTGACACCATCTCAATAGCAAAGTCAATCTCCCGCTGGGGCGGTAACCCAGGAAGATCTTTAGGAAACACATCAGCAAATTCCGATACAATCGGAATGTCACTCACACTAGCCTTTGGCTCAACAGCCTAAATAAGCGTGAAGAATAACTCCGCGCCCTTCTGAACAGTATTGACGACTTGGAGAGCATATATCAAGATCTTGCTCGCTCCTCGCATACCAGCGAATTTAGTCTCAAGATCAGTATTCTGACCCAGTGTGACTTCCTTTGAGTTGCAATGAATACAGGAACGCTACTCCGAAAGCCAGTCCATATTAACGATCACATCAAACTCAGATATTGGCAGCAAGGATGCTTCCAACCCAAAATCCTGACTTACTATCCGCACCTTCACATAGCAAGCCCTAACCGCACGCATCCGTTAGGCAATAACACTTTCACACTATCTGTTGTCATACGACTAGACACTCCAATTCGCTCTACAAAGTCTTCATATAGAAATGAATGCGAAGCACCCGTATCAAATAGTGATCTCGCTGGACAGTCTCGAATCAGGACAAAGCATAAGACAAACACATCATACACAAGCTACACACAAGGTATGAAGTATGAAAAGTAATAAACCAATATCTTAGTTCGTACCTGTGACGACGTCACTTTGCTTTATGGCCTCCGGTTGGCCAAGGTTATACACTCGGGGTTGCGCTTAGGATGCAGAGGACTCCACCACTGCCTTTCCCTTATTAGCATATGACGCTCCTGTCTTCTTTTCAACCTTTAGTGGACCAACTCTACAGTCACGAGCTTGATTCCCCACCCTACCACATGTATAGCAGGCACGAGGATCTTATCTTGAATTTGCTCCCGACACAACTGTAGAAGGAGCCTGTCCAGAAGACTTGGATCTCTTACCCCATTTCCTTTGGTAGTTCGATTTTCCCTGGTACGGCGCTTTGAACTCAGACTTTTTCACAACCAAGTCCCTTTTTCTCTATACTCGCATCATATCTTTTTACAACGCACAAGCCGTATCCACCAACGCTTGAAACTCTTGGTTCACCGAACTCAAGAGAAGGAATCTCAACTCATCCCGCAGCCCTTCGTAGAACCGATTGGTTTTACACTCTTTGTCAGTAAAGATAGACCCCGCATAACGTCCCAACCGTGTAAACTCATGTAAGTAGGTATCGACACTACTTTCTCCCTGAGTTAGCGCTAGAACTCATTTTCCATAGCGATGCATTATGCTGATGGCAAGTGCTTTGCCAAGAATAGTCTCAAAAACTCCTCTATCGAGACTTTTGTTAGTTGTCTGCCCACTAAGTGGTGCAAATCTATTTCGTACCACCATAGTCGAGCCTCTCCTTCCAGCAAAAAGATGACCAAGGCGACTTTTTGTTCTTCCTCTGTCCTTATCGGCGTCAATATTCGCTTGACGCGCGATAACCAATCCCCCGCCTACGTTGGGGATCCTACACCCGTAAACGTAGGAGGATTGAAGCTCATAAACTTCTTCAGCTGTCGTTCAGCTGATCGAGGATCAACAATAGCCTCAACAGGTTCTTTCCTCACACCAACCTGTTTTGGCACCATTGCAGGTTGTGCCTGCCCAGTAGGCTGTGCATGAATCATTGCAAACAGCGCCTCAACAACTAAATGTACTGTCTCCGCAGAAGGAGGAGGTGTAGGCACCTCAACATGTGTCGCACTCTCATCAGAATGTTAGGGCTCAGACTGCCCCGCACCACTTCGAGTCACCTATACATGTAAAAGACACACTTTAGAGACTTTGCAGAAGAAACAACAACTTTATAGGAACGCGCAGGTTCCTTAAGCAGGTCTATTTGCATTCCTTAGTGGACATTCTTGAGTTCATTTATGTTATAACGGGTCGCACTAACACGTATTCGCCACCCAACAAAAGAATTCGACCACGAATTCAAAAGAGGAAGACCAAGACAAGTTGATACCAAATTGTAACGTCTCCATCCGTTAAATGAAATATAATAGAGGGTCCGGTCGGGGCCCCGCACCATAGTTCACAAACAGGCGGAAAGGTTACAGGTTAATACCAAAAACTATTTGCATCCTAACTGAGAGCATGCTAACGAAAGCTTTAAGATTATTTGAAAGTGAAGGGATAGATACTACTCTAGAGGGGGGTGAATAGAGTTATCAAATTTTGCACAGACAAAACTTAATATTCTACCCAACTCCCTTGGAGTGAAGTGCGGAATGAAAAGATTATAGATATTGATTTAACCTTAAAGCCTAGCACAAGTGATGTGTACAAACACAAGCTAACTGTAATTACAGTTAAGCTTGGAAAAACCTAATCAGCAACTAGCAACCTAGTTATATCTAATCACAGCCACAATGCAGGAATTAAACAGAGGAATCCAGACGACACAAGGAAATTTATAGTGGTTCCCCAAACAACTTGGGTACGTCCACTCTTCTACCCACACGGTAGGAATCCACTCAGGTTTTTGATCAGGTGCCCTGCCACCAACAGAATCTGATTCAGGTAGATTCAGAAACCCTTTAGACTTTTGATCAGGTGTCTAAAAACCAAGCACAGGTTTTTGATCAGGTGCCCTGCCACCAAGGGATACTTTTGAAGGGAGTAATAACCCTATACAGGAGGGGGAAGAAGGTTAAGATGTCTTCTCTATTTTACAATAGATTAGAGAAGCACAAAAGCTTGCACTGAGCTAGAATGCTCTAAAGAATCAAGGCTCCCCCTGGCTCAAGAATGTCCAGGTGAAGTCTTGCTTCAGTGCAGAGAAACTCTTCAGAAAGTTCTGAAGGAAAGAGCTACAGGAAGAAAGTAAATAATAAAATCAAAGTTCTTCAAGCAGCTATTCTTCTTCTTCTTCTTCAAAGAAACTCTGAGTTGAACTTCCTGAAAGCAGGAGAACTCAGGTGAAGAAGAGATGAAGATCTTAACACTTCTCAGTTAGATGGAGATTGCTGAGAGCAGGAAGCTTGAGCTTGATGAAGGCTTGAGAGCTTGAGAATGAACAACTGGTTAGCTATTAGCTTCTATTAACTAGCTTGAATCCTTCTTCAAAGGGTTCTTTATATAATCATCAGCAAGCAACGGCTCTCTTCCATTTGAATTATTTGTCTTCTTCTAAGCCTTGAGACCTGGGCTGTAAATATCAAGAAGACAGAAATATCTCTGCAGCAAAACATTCTATAAAGGGAATAAATCACTTTCTAAGAAGCTGCAGGCTTAAATCAGATAACAGAAGGACTAAATAAAGTCACATCAGAAATAATCTCTTTATAGCAAAAGAAGACTTTTCAGTCTAACGGCTATAAAGGGCTGACAATAGATAAAGTAAATTAAAATGACAGCTAATAAGACAAACAACTTTATCTTAAAAAGATTTGAACTCAGGCAAAAAGAATAGAGCAAATATTGCCTGGTTATATTATCATACAGCTTAAAATACTGTGCCAGAAAATGTATTAATTAATTAAATATAATAAATAAATACAAAATACAAAGGCAGACAGAAAACGTCGAACGACCTTCGAAGATCGTCGAACGACGCCAGGAGATCGTCGAACTATCGGGCAGATAGTCGAACGATCCAGATAGTCGAGCTATCAAACAGATAGTCGAGCTACCGCAGCAGATAGTCGAACTATCAGGACAGATAGTCGAACTATCAGATAGTCGAACTATCTAGGACAGATAGTCGAGCTATCAAGCGCATAGAGATAGTCGACCTATCAAGCAGATAGTCGACCTACCTCAGAAAACAGATAGTCGATCTATCAACAGATAGTCGAACTATCAAAAACAAACCAAATAGTCGATCTATCAACAGATAGTCGAACTACCAGCGCAGAACAGATAGTTGACCTATCAACCGATAGTCGAACTACCAGCGCAGAACAAATAGTCGACCTATCAACAGATAGTCGAACTATCAGCGCAGAACAGATAGTCGAGCTATCAACAGATAGTCGAACTATCAGAGCAGAACAGATAGTCGAGCTATCAACAGATAGTCGAACTATCAGCGCAGACAAAGCGTCGACCAACTGATAGACGATCGTCGATCAACCGATAGACGATAGTCGAACGGCGTTCGACTATAGTCGAACGAAAAACCTACTTAACCAAATTCTCAATTTGGAAAAGCGAGGACCCTACAGCTAGACTTCTAACCATTGACCATAGATATTTCTTGGGTCAAGGGGCACAAAGGAGAGGACTAAACTCAAATCAAACTAGGGTACCAACAATCTCCCCCTATTTGAGTTAAGTCTCTCAAAATCTAAAACAAACAACTAGCTATAGAAAGCTAAAATAATACAGAAAATAGATAACAATAAACTGGCAGATAATCAATCAGATAAACAAATAATCAAATATGTCACAGCAGTTTAATCAAACTATTAAGAATCTTTAGAGTCTGGTAAAGGATCAGAAGAACTAGAAACGAAGGAAATTTTTCTTAGAGGGTCATCTGATTCTTTCTTTGACATCTTCAGGTCCTGAGAACCAATGATCTTCAGCTCTGTAGCTCTGGGGACAACAGCTTCAGGATGTTTTTCCATGTATTTTGCTGGATCAAAAATCTCAGGATTGACTTGGAATTTTTCAAATTCTTTCTTTCTGTAGGTTGACATGGTAGTAAAACCAGTCGTATCTTTACCTTCGGCTCTTGCTTTTCTTATTTGGGCTGCTCCTACAAGTTCTTGAAAGCGAGCCATCCTAAAGTTAGGATCGAGCTCAGGATTTTCATATACGGGCTCTGGAGAAGCAGCATCAGCTATTTTATCTAGATAAGACATTAGAGTATACTTAGCAAAAGGGACTTGCTAGAAGGTTTTAAAACACAGTAAACTATTTACCTTTTGAAATACTTTTCTCAGATAGAACAGGAGTTGGAGATGAAATTCTCTTCTTTGGAGAAGGAGGTGGGGAAAAGGTTGGTCTTTGAGCCACAACCTCCTTCATTTGTCTTTGAGAACCATAAAATGATTTGCCTTGAGAGCTTTGATGACCTTGTCTTGGTTGGGGCTGAGCAGACGCAGATTTTGCAGAAGAGGCAGAAGGATGAGCTGAAAGGTTCCCAGAGGCTCCTGCACCTGGAGGTGGAGGAGGGGGACCTCTGGGAGTCCATCTTGAGACAGGACTGTCATACCTCTTGGTTCTTTTTCTTTCTTTTTGCTGATTCTTCGAAAACCACATCCAATGCTTAAAATCCTTGGATTTGGGGTCAATGCCCTTCAAAATGTAATAGGGAGTGTCATTATCCTTATTTGGAGATGGAGGAGGAGCAACTTTTCTTTTCTTTGCAGCAGATTTCTTTTTCTTTGACTTTTCAGAGATATCAGAATCATCATCATCATCAGAATGGGATGATGGAGGGTTCTCATACGGATCATAGGCTTCTGAGACAGCCTTTTCTTTAAGCTTTGAAGCAGATTTCTCCCTTTCCTCTTCCATGGCATCCAGAGCCAGAAGGGAGTCTAAATCTAAACCTGGAGAGTCATCCCAGATGGATGACTTTTCAAATTACAAATCTTTCTCTTTCTCTTTTAAAGATTGAATTCTTAAATTCCATGCTGCTCTTGCTTGAGCTTCTTCCAAACTCAGAACAGGAGAGTCAACTTTGACTTCCTCTTTCTCAGACTCATCTTCTTTATTATCTAAGAAGGATTTCAACTCAGGGTCTACTTGAGTAGCAGGAATACTTGGGTCAGCCTCAGAAATAACTGCTATGATTTGAGCAGTTAAATCTTCTTTAATAATATCTGTAAAATTATGAATACATATCTGCTAAATAAGCTTGAATCATTCCTTCAAGGTATTCACAAACTATCAAATTAATCGACTCATCAACAAAACGAATGAAAGAGTTACCTTCATATTTAACCATTTCCCATGATTCATTCAGATAAGAAGTTATAATTCCTTCCAGGAATCTAGCAATCATAGGAGTGGAAAGATCTTCCAAGCAAACCTTAACTGCAATCTCAGATAGTAGGATTCCATCTGCTATTTCCTTCTCAGACAAAACTGGAGCTAAAACTTTCTCAGCAGGAGCTGTTTCTTCCTGGGCTGGAGCTATTTCTTCCTCAGCTGGATCTATCACTTTCTCAGCTGTCATGACAACATCTGGAACTATTTCTTCTTGAGCAGACATAACTGAATCTTTTAAAGCTGGAGGAGAGGCAGGATGATCTGAGGCATCTTCATTGAACATCTCCCCCTGCCTGATTTCAGTAGATACTGAAACCAGGCCCCTAGAGGAAGATGGCTCAGCAGATTTAGTAAGGGATTTGATGGAGGCAGACAGAAGATCAATGGAGGCTGCAAGGGGAGCGATTGCCTCGTCAATCATGGTTTTGATTGACGGGGTAATCAGCTCCACAATGCGGGAGATAAGCTCTGGAGAGATTTCAAAAGATGAGGGATGAGAGGTGGATGGAGCTGCAGCAGATATGGTAGTGGTGCTGGGATGATGGACAGGGGATCGAGCAGGAGATGGAGCAGGAGAGTTTATTGGGGAATGAATTGGAGAAACAGGAGGAGTAAGAATTCTCTCTGATCCTAACAAATCAAAGCTAGGAGCAGATATCCTAGCCAGATGAGCAGGTAGAGGAGAGGCTGGAGGAGACAGAGGAACAACCGTAGGTTTTTCAGGAGCAGCAGAGGAAGAAGGTCGTACCTCAGCAGAAGTTGATGGTACTTCAACTGAGGCAGACGGCAATGCAGAGGAGGAGGAAGGGAGAGCTGAGCCAGCTTCAACAGGTTGAGGAGCGACTGATGCAGTCCTTGTGTCCTCAGATGTAGCTGGAGCAGATTTCACAAACGTCCTCTTCCACTTAGAGAACAAGTGGGGATCCATCTTCTTGCTGGCGTTGATTGTTGTTGCAGTGGAACTCAGCAGCTGGGGATATTTCTCTTTAAGGAAAATTCCAATAACCCTTCCTAGGGTGACTTCCTTCTTACCAGTCTTCTTCCAGATTAAATCAAACAAAACAGCTGCCCAATCTATCCTTTTACGATTAACAATTGCACACATGAGTGCGAATTGCTGCCTTGTTATATTATCGTGGGCAGAGTGCTTACCCAGGAGCACTTTTCCGACTACCTCAGCGAGGAACTTGATCTTGAAGGGGAAGTTTACCTTGAGCAGCTTGGTGGGAATGCCCTCAGCATGTCCCAGCTCAACCAGCATTCTTCCAAATTCCTGAGCATCTTGCTCATAATCCTCATCACCAATAACTAATTCAAAAACATCAGATAAGACGGCCGGAGTCAGGATAACTTCTTCTCCGCCTATGGTACCAGTCATCGATTCGTCTGTGGAAGACGACGTGAAAGCCCATTCTTTTATTTTTGGAATGTTGATCTTAATCCTTTCAGACATTAACTTCTCCAAACCTTGATCCCTGCAGAGCTGGAGAACTTCCACGATTCCGGCATCGCAACTGCTGAAAGCTTCGAAATCCACACTGAATCCTGCATCAAACTTTACTACGGCTAGAACAGCTGGGGAAATCGCCATGGATTTGCCGGAGAAAGCACGAGAAAGCTGGAGAGAAAACGAGAAAGACGAAGCGCCAGAAAATCGCAAGCGGGAAAGCAGAATGCGAAAGGGCACGCTCCGTCGACGATAAGACACAAGATCTTTTAACCTAGGTCGACTATCGGCTTTATATTGGACCGGATATAGTCGATCTATTAAAAAGATACTTGACCCGATAGTCGAACGGCCGTTCGACGATCGGCTCAGAAGCAGAGTAGTCGAACCATCGTTCGGCTATTTCTGGCTTCACACGCAACAAGCTGTCGTCGTTCAGAGATCGACGATGAGCTCAACCTGTTCGACGATGGTCGAACGTCGATCGACGATCTTCAAACAGATAAGCTATCATTAACCAGAGGTCGACGATAGGCTCAATCCGTTCGACGATCTTCGATCATCGTTCGACGATCTTCAAGCAGATTTCAACAAAGGCAGATATAGTCACACTTAGTCTCGTCCATTAATCATGCCTAGTTGAACTAAAAAGAACAGATGCTTCTGTTCATCTAAAGGCTTGGTGAATATATCACCTCTCTGAAACTCAGTGGATATGAACTCAAGACAGATCTTGTTCTTTTCTACACAATCTCTCAGGAAATGGTGCCTAATCTCAATGTGCTTGGTTCTAGAGTGGTGCACTGGATTTTGTGCAATAGAAATGGCACTGGTACTATCACACATGATCTTGGTGTTCTTGTGTGAGTAACCATAATCCACAAGCTGGTTTTGAATCCACAGGATCTGTGAACAACAACTGGCAGCTGCTATATATTCAGCCTCTGCAGTTGAAGTTGAGACAGAAGCCTGCTTCTTACAGAACCAAGAGACCAATCTCTCTCCCAGGAACTGGCAAGTTCCTGAGGTGCTCTTCCTGTCAACTCTGCAGCCAGCATAATCAGAGTCAGAATATCCAATTAATTCAAACTCTGACTCAGCTGGGTACCAAAGTCCTAGATTTGGACATCCTTTCAGGTATCTCAGGATTCTCTTTAGAAGAATCAGATGAGATTCCTTGGGGTTGACCTGGAATCTAGCACAAAGGCATGTAGCAAACATTATATCTGGCCTACTTGCAGTTAGATATAATAGGGAACCAACAATGGCCCTATAATTCTTTTGATCAACTGGCTTGCCGTGATCATCAGAATCAATAACTACATTAGTAGCCATGGGTGTAGGCATTGCTGAAGCATCAGCCATCCCAAATTTCTTTACCAATTCCTTGGCATATTTGGATTGGGAGATGAAGATACCATCAGCATCTTGCTTAACTTGGAGACCAAGAAAGTAAGACAGCACACCCATACTACTCATCTCAAACTTAGAATGCATCAAGTTGGAAAACTTTTTGCACAGTTTGGGATCAGTGGAGCCAAAAATAATATCATCTACATACACCTGAACTAACAGGATTGTGTCCTTGTGATGCTTGACGAAAAGGGTTCTATCAACTACTCCCCTAGTGAAGTTGTGCTCTAACAGGAAACTAGCTAAGGTCTCATACCAGGCCCTAGGAGCTTGCTTTAGTCCATAAAGAGCTTTCTGCAACTTAAAAACATGAGAAGGCTGAGTTGAAGAAACAAACCCTGGTGGTTGTTCAACAAACACCTCTTCCTTAAGCTCACCATTTAGGAATGCACTTTTGACATCCATTTGGAACACCTTAAACTTCATGAAGGCTGCATAGGCCAAGAAGATCCTTATTGCTTCTAGCCTTGCAACAGGAGCAAAGGTTTGGTCATAGTCTATACCTTCCTCCTGTCTGTAGCCCTGAGCTACAAGCCTAGCTTTATTCCTTACTATTATTCCATTTGCATCTAACTTGTTTTTATACACCCACTTGGTGCCTATGATCAGTTGGCCTTTAGGTCTTGGAACCAAAGTCCAAACTTTACATCTCTCAAACTGATTGAGCTCCTTTTGCATTGCAATGATCCAGTGGGGATCTAGCTCTGCATCTTTAAAGGTGAGGGGCTCAACCTGTGAGAGGAAACAAGCATGCATCACATCCTGTCTTAATTGATGTCTTGTTTGTACACCAGCTGATATGTCTCCAATCACTTGAGATGTGGGGTGATCTCTAAGTGTGACAATGTCAGCAGGTGGGATGTGATCTTCAGCAACAGTTGGGATTAATTCCTCAGGAGGAATTTGATCTACTGTTGGTGGTACAACAGCAGCTTCAACAGCTTCAGCAATGTCTTCATCACTGTCTGATTCAGTGATCTGAAGAGTTGATAGTTGAAGAATTTCTTGAGGGGCATCAGGTACCTGCAAAGAACTGGAGGAAGGAGAATTTTCCTTCTCCTTGTAAAACATCTGAGACTCATCAAAAGTCACATGCACAGATTCTTCTATCTTACAGGTTGATTTGTTATAAACCCTATAAGCTTTGCTTACTTGGGAATATCCAAGCATAATTCCCATTGAAGCTTTTGCTTCAAATTTTCTAATATATTCTTTATTATTATTATGAATATAAACAGTACAGCCAAAAATTCTAAAATAATTAATTTTTGGTTTCTTTCCTTTAAGCAACTCATAAGGAGTTTTACACTTAAGTTTGTGTATCAAACTTCTATTCAAGACATAGTTAGCTGTACTAACAGCTTCTGCCCAATAGGATAGAGGCATGTTAGCATCTGCCAACAATGTACTAGCAGCTTCAATTAGTGTTCTATTCTTCCTTTCAACTACCCCATTTTGTTGGGGAGTTCTAGGAGCTGAGAAGCTATGTTTGATACCTTCTCTCTCACAGAATTCTTGCATGAGAAGAGAGTCAAACTCAGTACCATGATCACTTCTGATCAAGGCCACATGAGTAGAGTACTCAGTCTGCACACAAAGTAGAAAGTCTGTAAGGGCTTTGAAGTTATCAGACTTAGTTCTCAAAAAGAAAACCCAACTGAACCTAGAGAAGTCATCTACAATTACTAAAGTGTAATACTTCCCTCCTAAACTTTGTACATTTATTGGGCCAAAAAGGTCCAAATGTAATAAATACAGGATTCTAGGAGAGTCACTTTTATTTACAGATTTAAATGAATTCTTGGTTTGCTTGCCTAGCTGACAAGCCTTGCATAGGCTCTCCTTCTTGTAGGGGCAAGAAGGTAAACCTCTAACAAGGTTGTGCTTAGATAGCCTAGATGTATTCTTGAGGTTTACATGACTAAGCCTTTTATGCCATAGGGAATTATTATTAAGGGTTACTTCATTAAACAGGCAGATTTCAGATTGAGATGAATTAAAATCTACTAAATAGATATTACCTATTCTAATACCTATTAAAACAATATTATTATTCAAAGTAATATTGCAAGATGAGTTGGAAAATGAAACCTGGTAGCCAGCATCACATAGCTGGCTGACTGAAATCAGATTATGCTTCAGTCCATTGACATAAGCAACTCTCTTGAATGTAACTGCTCCAATTGTGATCTTGCCATAGCCTTCTGTCTGACCACAGCTGGAGTCTCCAAAGATAACCTTTGGGCCGAGTTTAGCTTTGAACTTTGACAGTAGATCTTTATTTCCTGTCATATGCTTAGAGCATCCACTATCCAAATACCACTTATTTTGAGTGATTGGATAGGCCTTCACCTGCAAGACAATTATTTAGACAGAGTGGACCCAGGTAACCTTGGGTCCCTTGTTTTTCACATAAGAAAAACTGGAAATATAAGAGAATGCAGGCTGAGGGTGATAACCTAATGGGTGAGATCTCCTAGGTGGGATTCTCCATGCTGATGATGGGTCAACAAACCTAGGGTTTCTATTCTCATTTAGGTTTCTATGGAATGGATTATGATTTTGAAAATCATATTGAAATCGTCGATCGACGTTCGATGATGGGCGCTCAGATCGTCGAGCTTCGTTCGACCATGGAGCATCCGATCGTCGAGCGGCGTTCGACTCTCTTTGCATTTCTTTGAAAAACTTCTTTCTCTTTTCTCTCTTAGCTTTATTTAGGGTTTTATTTACAAGGTTTACTTGCTCAGTGTTCTTCTTTCCACTAGCTGAAATGAAGTTCACTGGAGTTGAAAGATTATTTTTAAGAAGGACTGGGGGTTCACTGGGAGAAGCTCCTAAGCCTAGTTTATCATTACCTGACCTAGTGTTAGTCATGCTGGTAATTTCTAGCAGCTTAAGGCTTCTACCATTAAGGGATTCTTCTAATCTCTTAGACTTAGCTAATTCTATTTTAAGAAATTTAATTTCTTCACTACAAGTAGTGAGATCTTCCTTTAACCTAATGTTTTCAGAAGCTATTGATTCTGAGTCAGCTAACCTATTTCTAAGTTCTTTTATTTCTTTTTCTGAACTAATTAAATCTAAACACAAAGATTTAAATTCTAACTTAAACTCTTCTGAAGTAAAATCATAAGATGAAAGTACCTCATCTTTAGTAGGCATCTCTTCATCAGAATCAGAACTCTCTGCAGCAGAGTGGTTGCTGCAGGCATCTATTGCCATTAGGCAAATTTCTTTGGCCTTCTTCTCTTCCTCATCTTCACTGGAACTTGATGAGGATGATTCTTCATCAGAATCACTCCAGGTTTCAGCAATGAAACCTCTCTCCTTCTTCTTGTTTTTGTGGGAGGATGGCTTGGAATGCTTCCTGTGTTGTTCTTTGTCTTTTCTCTTTTCCTTGTTCTTCTCCTCTGGACACTCTGGCAAAATGTGTCCAGGCTTCCTGCAACCATAGCAAATAATTTCTTTAGCAGGAGAGCGATCATACCTTGGTTTGTCTTCATAGCGTGAAGACTTCTTTCTGAACTCCTTTCTCCCCATCTTGAGAAACCTCTTGGCAAACAGTGCCATGAGTTCCTCATTGGATTGGCTGCCTTCAGACACATCTGCAGCCTTAAGAGCTAGAGATTGCTCTTTTCTTGTTGGAGTGGGGGTCTTGGCTTCAGCTTCTGCTTCTCTGGTCTTCAGCACTTGCTCAAAAGACTTGAGCTTGCCGAGGAGAGCTTTAGTTGAGATCTCATTGGTACTTCTGGCTTCTTTGATGGGCCAGATTCTTAGATCCCATGTGCTAGGGAAGCACATAAGGATCTTATCATTGACCTCTATCAATGATATGTCCTTGTCCAGGGTCCTCAGCTCATTGATGATTGAGCTGAGCCTGGTGTACATGGCTTCAACTGATTCAGCATCAGTCTTCTTGAAGTTCTCATACTGTGAGATAAGGTTGGACCTTCTGTCCTTCCTCTCATCAGCTGAACCAGCTACAATCTGGTTCAGTGTGTCCCACATGGCCTTGGCTGAGGAGCAGTCAGCCACCTTCTGGAACACCTCATCAGACATTGTCTGAGCCAGTATATTCATTGCCTTGGCATCAGCAATTTTGGCCTTCTTGTATTCATCATTATAATCTGGAGGAGGCACTGCACTCATATCAGATGATGAGGCAGTGGCAGCAGCAGGTGCTCTTGGGGGACCTGACAAAATAGAAGCAAAAATGCTTTCATCAATAGAGTTCATATATAATTTAATCCTTGCCTTCCAGATGCCAAACTTTGCTAAGTTGCATGCTGGAGGTCTGGTGCTAGAATAATCCTTAGACTGGGCCATGATAGTGAATATCTATAAGCTCTTGGTATCTATCAGGATCTTGTGACTTAGGTGTTAGCCTATACAGTCAGTCAACCTCCCTCTGATACCAATTGAAAGTGAAGGGATAGATACTACTCTAGAGGGGGGGTGAATAGAGTTATCAAATTTTGCACAGACAAAACTTAATATTCTACCCAACTCCCTTGGAGTGAAGTGCGGAATGAAAAGATTATAGATATTGATTTAACCTTAAAGCCTAACACAAGTGATGTGTACAAACACAAGCTAACTGTAATTACAGTTAAGCTTGGAAAAACCTAATCAGCAACTAGCAACCTAGTTATATCTAATCACAGCCACAATGCAGGAATTAAACAGAGGAATCCAGACGACATAAGGAAATTTATAGTGGTTCCCCAAACAACTTGGGTACGTCCACTCTTCTACCCACACGGTAGGAATCCACTCAGGTTTTTGATCAGGTGCCCTGCCACCAACAGAATCTGATTCAGGTAGATTCAGAAACCCTTTAGACTTTTGATCAGGTGTCTAAAAACCAAGCACAGGTTTTTGATCAGGTGCCCTGCCACCAAGGGATACTTTTGAAGGGAGTAATAACCCTGTACAGGAGGGGGAAGAAGGTTAAGATGTCTTCTCTATTTTACAATAGATTAGAGAAGCACAAAAGCTTGCACTGAGCTAGAATGCTCTAAAGAATCAAGGCTCCCCCTGGCTCAAGAATGTCCAGGTGAAGTCTTGCTTCAGTGCAGAGAAACTCTTCAGAAAGTTCTGAAGGAAAGAGCTACAGGAAGAAAGTAAATAATAAAATCAAAGTTCTTCAAGCAGCTATTCTTCTTCTTCTTCTTCTTCAAAGAAACTCTGAGTTGAACTTCCTGAAAGCAGGAGAACTCAGGTGAAGAAGAGATGAAGATCTTAACACTTCTCAGTTAGATGGAGATTGCTGAGAGCAGGAAGCTTGAGCTTGATGAAGGCTTGAGAGCTTGAGAATGAACAACTGGTTAGCTATTAGCTTCTATTAACTAGCTTGAATCCTTCTTCAAAGGGTTCTTTATATAATCATCAGCAAGCAACGGCTCTCTTCCATTTGAATTATTTGTCTTCTTCTAAGCCTTGAGACCTGGGCTGTAAATATCAAGAAGACAGAAATATCTCTGCAGCAAAACATTCTATAAAGGGAATAAATCACTTTCTAAGAAGCTGCAGGCTTAAATCAGATAACAGAAGGACTAAATAAAGTCACATCAGAAATAATCTCTTTATAGCAAAAGAAGACTTTTCAGTCTAACGGCTATAAAGGGCTGACAATAGATAAAGTAAATTAAAATGACAGCTAATAAGACAAACAACTTTATCTTAAAAAGATTTGAACTCAGGCAAAAAGAATAGAGCAAATATTGCCTGGTTATATTATCATACAGCTTAAAATACTGTGCCAGAAAATGTATTAATTAATTAAATATAATAAATAAATACAAAATACAAAGGCAGACAGAAAACTTCGAACGACCTTCGAAGATCGTCGAACGACGCCAGGAGATCGTCGAACTATCGGGCAGATAGTCGAACGATCCAGATAGTCGAGCTATCAAACAGATAGTCGAGCTACCGCAGCAGATAGTCGAACTATCAGGACAGATAGTCGAACTATCAGATAGTCGAACTATCTAGGACAGATAGTCGAGCTATCAAGCGCACAGAGATAGTCGACCTATCAAGCAGATAGTCGACCTACCTCAGAAAACAGATAGTCGATCTATCAACAGATAGTCGAACTATCAAAAACAAACCAGATAGTCGATCTATCAACAGATAGTCGAACTACCAGCGCAGAACAGATAGTCGACCTATCAACCGATAGTCGAACTACCAGCGCAGAACAGATAGTCGACCTATCAACAGATAGTCGAACTATCAGCGCAGAACAGATAGTCGAGCTATCAACAGATAGTCGAACTATCAGCGCAGAACAGATAGTCGAGCTATCAACAGATAGTCGAACTATCAGCGCAGACAAAGCGTCGACCAACTGATAGACGATCGTCGATCAACCGATAGACGATAGTCGAACGGCGTTCGACTATAGTCGAACGAAAAACCTACTTAACCAAATTCTCAATTTGGAAAAGCGAGGACCCTACAGCTAGACTTCTAACCATTGACCATAGATATTTCTTGGGTCAAGGGGCACAAAGGAGAGGACTAAACTCAAATCAAACTAGGGTACCAACATTATTTGAACTCAAACTCATTTGAATGTCCACAGTATATAAACCACCATTTATATAACAGCAAAGGAATGTCACTTTACACATACACAAAGGTTATGGCCTTAAGGCCTTACAGTTACATTTTACTAATGTGGATTACAAACATCGGCACACAGGCTGGCCACACATGAAAACAGTAAATTCTGCATTCGGCCTTTGAGGCCTAGTAGCAGCAGCAAGGGCTTCAGCCCGCTATTTCCCTCTCGACTCTCCAGCACCTGCATAATAACAGTCCACCACAGTGGTGGGAAACAAAGAAACGGTCAGCATTCAGCTGACCAATTTATAATGACCCTACCCCTTTCCCGGGGCAGTGATATTCCTTCCCTGCAGGCATTGTAATTTCACAGGCAGATATATAGTTCAAGATATCACAAACGTCTGTCGCACGGCCCGACGTCCTATGCACTCAGGGCACATTATCGGTGTACCGGAAAACCAGGGTCCCACCACCGTTCAAGGGTCCAATACCCAACGGTAAACATTGAGCATTCATGCTCCACAGCCCATGGCCGGAGACTTAAGTCTTGATGGCGTACATCCCAAGACTCTTATTATGGGATCCTAACGAACGCTAATAACTTAGGCACTCAAGTTAGACAACCATAACGCGGATACAATTCAGCCCTTGCCCATTGCTCAAATTGCTAGTTCAATGTCTAGACTGACGCGGGTCGGCTTCCCCTTGTCCGTTCGGCTCACTGGCCTTTAAGACCGCATAGCTCACAATAGCCACACTGTCCCCTAAGGACTGGCTTCATAAAGCGGGAGTCAATGCTAGCATTCGTCCCGATCGCTTGGCGGGGTCAATAGAAGCTCTCTTTCTGCGCCTAAACTCAACCCAAACCCTACAACATCCTGCAGTGTCAGAAACACTGGTCTTTCCTTAGCATACAATACACGAACTTCGAGGGTATTTTCTTGGAACACCCTTCCAGTACTTCCTATTACTCCACTTCACAAGCATAACCCACCGACTCCACAAAGTACTCGTTTATACGCGGAGTCTTCTCCGGTGCGCAAAATAAAGCATTACCAATCCAGACCAACCTGTCTGGATGGGCTTCACACAACATGTCTATTCCATACTAAACATTTCTGAATCTATATGCAAGACTTATTGGGGATTACAGGAATCATCCCAAAGGAACTCCCTCAATTCTCCACCTGTTGGTGGGGGATTCCATGCACATGCCAAAATAAGGACTTCACATGTCTAAGAAAGAAGATCGTTACCCTTGACGTTCTCTTCGGAGCCATGATACAGCTTTTTTACGCAGATGAAAATGAGCGCCTCACTTTCCCCTTCGCAAATCTAGCTTCAGATCTTGATTCCAGTCACAAGATCTACTCCAGCAACTTCAGCATGCCCTAGCTCCAGCCCAGAGTTCTCTGCTCCAGAACTGGAACACAAGGAAGAGAGAGAGAAGAGGAAATAATGATTTCCTCATTCCAACCCCTCTGCATAAGTGGTCTCTGGTTTCACCCCAGCCACACAATAAAATCATCAAAACACGGCAACGGCTCGGGTTTGAGCTGAAAAGTCACCCAATACCTACTGGCCACTCACCAGCCATCTGACACGAGTCACTGTTCGGCCATATCTTCATTTTTCGACAAATCGTTGAACGGGGCTGATGTCGTCGCACGAACTTCGTCGATCGGGAGTGAGTTCTTCGAACGGGCTTTAGTTCGTCGAACGGGATTGATTTCACATAACAAACAAAAATTGTCCAACTTTGCTCGACGTTTGACATTTTCGTCGAGCGGTCGTCGAGCTTCGCTCGACGATCTTCATCGAGCTCCGCTCGAATTTTATCTTATTCTCTCCAACTCCTTTTTGGGGTGTTACAGTAATAAACAGTTACTTACATATGATATAATAATATATTTCATGTTGCAGACATATTAATATTAAGGAAGTAATTGTAATAGTGTAACAGGATAAGAATTCATTGTAAGCCTTCATATAAACATTCATGGTAACATAATGTTATGATTTTATGATTTCGTGATTGTAAGCCTTCATATAAACATTCATTATAAGAATTCATTGTAAGAATTCTTCATATTTTATGATTTCGTGTTTCATTTCATTTATTTCATTATGTTAAGGGGCACTGTAATTATATCAATCTCTAGTCTTGAGCCCATTCCACTTGGGACGAACTCAGTGCGTACACAATTTGCTTAAGACCCGTTAAGGTCTAACTGAATTGACTTGGGAATTTAATCCAGTGTGTACAAACTCACTTAAGACCTATTAAGGTCTAACTAGATTTATACCAATTCATAGATACCCTTAACATATGGATTGATGCAATCAATATTTCTTTCATTTGTGTCTTTATAGTCTGTATATTTATATATATGTGAGAATGAAAAGTATCAATTATTAATTCATTTCTTACAATCAATAGTGACAATATTATCAGTTCTAATAAATTGTGAGCTATATAATTTTACAATAATTCAATTCTCATGCAGGAATTAAGCTCCATATAAACTTTCATAACAATGTCTATAATGAAAATACTTGAAAATAAAACATAAATTAAAAAGGAATCCTCGTAGTGAGTTCCTTCTTTCTTCGGGATATCATCTCATAAATCTTGGAACGTCATTCTTCTTAATATCTGTAAAAAATATCAACTGAATATGGTTCTTTAATTATCCATGAAGTGGAATTTAAGGGTGATGGAGGCTTCAAAAGTATTTCTAATGTAGTAAAAATGATGTGTTTAAACCTCAAGTAATTGCAATCGATTTCATCTTGGATATTATTATCAACTTAAACCTCCATCTATTTACTCTCTTCTCTTCCATTATTAAATAGACATCATCATTAG
Organism: Platanthera zijinensis; assembly: GCA_039513925.1. NCBI lineage: Eukaryota > Viridiplantae > Streptophyta > Magnoliopsida > Asparagales > Orchidaceae > Platanthera > Platanthera zijinensis. The sequence continues at coordinate 130,671,805 of CM077091.1, forward strand.
TTGGTAGAATTTATTTAGCAATTCATAATACAAACCTCAACAATATCAAAAGGTTAATCATGCTAGTCCTAAACTGATTTCTTCTTAATAGGTTTTCCAAAGCATATATATATTATTTAATTTCAGCAAAACTATATTCTGGTAGACATTAATATAACATTCAATCGTTTTACAAAATAAGGCATCCACAAATAATCATGATTCATGATGGGTATATCTGAAATTATAATTTTTCTATGCAAAAAGAGCCCTCTCGTGGGAGAATAATAGCATCTCATGAGTAAAACTTCAATTTTAGCGGGTTCCTTCGAATATACAACATTCTTAAGAACAAAATCAGCGTTTCCATTAATGAAACATGAGATTCCAGCAATCTTTATACCATGCACAACCTAATTCCTAATCCTAAACATGATTCTCACTCCCGCTAGTAAAATAGTATCAAAGTCCTATCAAATCAATTAACGTTCTTCATAAACATGCTTATTTATTCACATGCAAGTCAAAATCAGCATGCTCCTTTGAAGATTTCAGAAGGTAGAACTAGATTTCGTAACAATCTCCAAGGGACATCAAGCTTTCATGCTAATATAATTTTCTACATCAAAATAAAAGTACTTCGCTTTTAAAATCCCTAAAATCACCCTCTAAATCTATAAAGGAGAAAGACTTACAGTGAGAACAAACACAAGGAATGAAGAAATCAAGGGTTTCATTGTTTAGTCAAAGCTCCACACCCACCGATAGTGAGCCAATACTTCACCGCTAGAGCACCATGTAGAGGAGAAGACTTGGGGCAAATACTCTCCACCAAAGGCTCATCGGAAGAGGGTAAGATGGCGAGGAGGAAGAAGAGTTCTGCGGCTGTTTTCTGGAAGCACTAGGCTAAGACGAGAGTAGTGTCTGTGCGGTGCGGGAGTTTGATAAGTAGCGGGATTGGTTTATTAAAATTAGACGGTCCAATCCTCTCATTCCACAACTCACTTCACCGCTAAAGGAGTCGGTCCCATCCATTCACTCCACCGCCTAAGGTTTTAATGAGTTAAGTTAAACCCAAGTTTAGGCTTAGTTTTGAAAAATAAATAAAACATCAGTTTTAGTTCTTATTTGCACACCACAAAGCTAAAGGTAGACCAAAACATAAGTTCATTCTTATCATAAAGCATTTATATAAATTGATATGCACGATACTTATAACCAAATAAATTTAATTAATTCAAGATTGTGAAATAAATGTCATTGCGATTGCATTTCATAAATACTTCGCCTTCATGTTTCACAACAATGATTTGATATACACAAACACACACACACAAATAAAATTTTATGTTGTGATGACATTTTGTCTATGCCTTTCTTTGATTTTATTTCAAAGGTTCTTAGGTTCAATTAATTGTATGAGATTCCTGGTGTTACAATTTCATCCCCCCTTATAAAAATTTCTTCCTCAGAATTTTCATTTATCTTTGACTTTATATAGCGTTGCATGGATCCATTAAATGCCACAACTAATATCACCATACAAAATACATTCATGTTGATATTTACACTTCATTTGGCAGTTGTAAGCAGTAACCTATCTTGTCCATACATTAGTTCTGACAACAATAAAAATAAATCGTATGTATCTTGACGTTAACTTTTTCAACTCCTTACAATTTGATGAACCACATTTGGATATTCTCTCTTTTTTTGCACATAATGTAGCATATAGATTATTAGTACTGGCGTAATCTTTTCATCATGTTGTCTTAGTTGTTATTTCCACTCTCTTTGTCCTTTCTTTTATTCATAGGATTATAATATATATTTAATATTATCAGTTGTACGATATGTTAGATCATAGTTCTCTTTATAACCAAAGGTTAATTTTTTTCTCTATACTTTAACAAAATTGACAGTACTATTTTTCAATCTTTCATCTGGTGTGTCAGTTGATTGTACTATATTATTTGGATTTGGATCTATAATATACTACGTTGCACTGACACATGGAAGACCACGTAAAATTTTGCATTTCATTGAATAATGCTAATCATTATGCCACCTATCCAACTTGTTTAGATGTAGGAAATGACCTACATTTCATGGCATAACTTCCCATCTTTCTCACTCGTGAAATGCCTTTACATGGTTTAAATTTTTAGACACTTGATCAACAACATTGAACTTATATAGCGGTGTTTTACATTGAAGTATAATACAATTATGTTGTCGTCGATCTAATACGCTTGTCTATCTCTTTTGTATAAATAGGGCCCTATTGTAGCTTGTCCATCTTTTCTTTTGTATATGTTAATTCATGTTTTCTCTTGTAACCATGATTTAATTTGTTGCCTTGTTTCTTTTCATCTTTACAATTTTTTACTAGGCATATTTATTTTATTCAAAATGGCATTCTCATCATAACATTTTCCTTTTATTTTTAGCATTTCGTTTTTCATAATATATCATGTTTCATAAAATATATTTGGCTTATGGTTCAATTTCATTTAGACAATTGCGTAAATTCTTCTCACATTTTTAGGTTGACGTAAAACTAAGGTTATCGTTGGACGATATTGTTGAAATTCATTAATTCCAAGGTAGCCAATCACCTAGAGGGAGGGGGTGAATAGGTTTTTGGTCTTTTAAAATTTTCCCTCTACTTAGTGTGTTGTGGGTGAGTTATATATTGCTTCCAAGACAATCACACAAAGTACACACAAGGTTTATAATGGTTCCCCAGATTATTGGTACGTCCACTTTCCCTCCCACCTTTCTAACAGTGTGTTAGACAATGCACTTCTCCAAAACTCGGCTTCTAAGAGCTTACAATACAGATCCCACAGGATCTCTCAGTCTCCTCCAAGACTTAAAACTCAAGCATAAGGCCCTACCTTAGAGCAAACTGCTCCTACAGCTCAGTGATCAGCAGATCACCAACCTCAGACTAAATCAATAGTCCTACAGCTCAGGTTATGGAGGTTAGCCCTACAACTCAGAGAGTAACACTCTCCTACCTCAGGCACAAAGGCCCTACCTCAGGCACACAGGCCCTACACTCAGATCCACACTTGTATCCTACCTCAGTCTTTATAAATCAGGTTTACAACTCAGATTCAAAATGATCCTACAGCAAGGAAAGAGTTTGTTGTGGTAGATTTAACACTAGAGAAATTTCTCTGTGCCTACCTTCCTTGACTGAGTTAACAACCCTAACTTTTTTCACTACAACAGAAAAAATATCTTCAGTAAGAAGTTGCATGTGCTGAAGAAACTCAGAAACTTGTTTCTGAACTTGCTGAAGAAGACTGAAGATTTGAAAGTTCTTGTGTTCTTCAATCAGCTAACCTGGACCTATAGAAACTTGAAAGCTCTGCTCCTTCTTTATCAGATCCTTATCTGAACTTGCTGTAGTAGAAGAAATTAATATAGTAACTTGAAAGAACTTTTAGATCAGCTAATTTAACTTCAAGCTTGAAGCTCGGCAATAATGACAAGGAAGAAGAAGTTCAGCCGCAACTTTTCGAAATGAGACAACCCCAAAAGTTAAAGTTCCTTCAGTCCATCTTGCCCATTTTATCTTCTGTCGATTAACGGCTCCAAGAAGCAGTGTGGACCACCTGTGGTTGGTAGCTGCACCTTGTTTTAATGGAAGAAGACGTATAGTAGACCTCCAGCACTATTTGTCGTATTCTGTAGCTTTCCCGCAACTAATTTGAACTCTGTTGACTTTTGTTAACTTTGGCTAACGTTAACATTTATGGACTTAGCCAAATCTTCAGAATCAATCCAGACGTTGAGTGTGTTGAGTGAATGGCTTTCACTCAACGAATCTGGACTTAGACAAATTCTCTGCACCATTAGGCATTTAGTGAATTGACATCACTCAATGCCTCTCGACTTAGCCATTTCTTCTGCCTTGCTTAGGCGTTGAGTGCGTTGAGTGAATTGGCTTCACTCAACGCCTCTAGACTTAGCTGCAACTTTCTTTATCTGCTAGGCGTTGAGGGTGTACAACCCCGTATTCGCGGAGTAGGGTCCCTTCGGCAGGCGCAGAGCCAGTTTTAAGCTTTTAAGCTTTTTGGATATTTTGGACTCTTGGTGGCCAATTTTGGCTCTAGCATGGAAATATACTAGTAGGGGGAGGAAAAATTGGCCTCCCCCCTTGCCCCCTTTTTTGAGAGTCGGGTACGACAAGTTGGCCGACACCCCCAGACGGGATGAAGGGCGAGGTTGGGGCAGCGGGGTCGACTGGAGACCATGGTCTCGTCCCCCCTGCCCCTTAGCCCCAAGCAAGGGCGAGACCGCCGGCCAGGCGAGGTCTCGCCCGCGCGGCCTACTCCGGGCGAGACTGCCGGCCAGGCGAGGTCTCGCCCGCGCGGCCTGCTCTGGGCGAGACCGCCGGCCAGGCGAGGTCTCGCCCGCGCGGCCTGCTCCGGGCGAGACCGCCGGCCAGGCGAGGTCTCGCCCGCGCGGCCTGCTCCGGGCGAGACCGCCGGCCAGGCGAGGTCTCGCCCGCGCGGCCTGCTCCGGGCGAGACCGCCGGCCAGGCGAGGTCTCGCCCGCGCGGCCTGCTCCGGGCGAGACCGCCGGCCAGGCGAGGTCTCGCCCGCGCGGCCTGCTCCGGGCGAGACCGCCGGGGGGGGTGTGGTTTGGCGTGGTCTCGTCCTTGGACCATTTTACCCCCGAGGTGGTTTTTCCCTCTTTGCCCCCCGGTGTGGAGGTTTTCTATTGGCTGGAGGCATTTTGGCCCCAGGGGCGTTTCGGTCATTTTACCCCTAAGACTTGGAAAAACTATAAATAGACCCTAAGGGGTGCCTTGGAGAGCACTTTTCATTTTCTTTCCTTAGCCACTATTTTCTCTTTGGCTTTCCTCCAAGGCACCTAGCTCAAGCATTGGCTAGGGAGGAGGAGACCTCAAAGGTCTTCCGGGTGTGAGGTGGGACCTCCACGCTAGAGCCGAGGGTCAGTTCATAGCTTCCTAAGTCTTCGGTCCGTGACATTCTTCTGAGTGTAGTAGGTGTGAGGTCACCCCTTTCCCCAAGGGTCGAACTCCACGGAAGTCAATTTTGGCTTCGGTCATTTTTGGCTTCAACAGTTTTGGTGCGGTGAGCGTGGAGAGTGACCAGCACAGAAGATCTCAGGAGAGTGTCATGGCTGGAGATCAGGGAGGTAGTGATGACCTCGGTGGTTCCCCCAACCCAGGACCCTTTGTAGGAAGGGAGGAGTTCATGGCTTCCATCGAAGGCATCATGGGGATGCTTAGAAGCATTGCCCCTCGGGCTGACAGCTCAACCCCCACCCCCCAGGGACTAGCTCCCAGGGGTCTCGGCGAGCTAACCCAGAGTGGTCTCGGTGAGCTGGCTCCCAGGGGGCAAGGCGAGATCACCCCAGCAGGGGGAGAAGTGAGTATGCCGGATAGGAGGCCTGGGAAGGAGAGGATGGTAGAAGGGGTTGAGCGAGACCTCTCAGGCCGGGAACTATTCCCAAGCCCGGCGAGAGCTAACCCTCCAGGCGAGCAGGTCGCGCGAGTGGAGGTGGCGAGAGCTCCCCTTAGGGGGTCACCCTTCAGTGAGTTGATCATCTCAGCTCCCGTTCCCGAGGGGTTTAGAGAGCCAGACATGGTTTACTATACCGGGAAGGATGACCCCGTCCAGCATCTGCAATGGTTTGAGGATGTCGTCTCCATCAGGCCGATGACGGACGCCTTCAAGTGTCGCCTCTTTGCGATCACCTTGAAAGAGAAGGCGAGGGACTGGTTTCATCAACTCCCTCCAAGGTCCATCTTCGGGTTTGAAGACTTGAGCCGAAGCTTTCAGCTTCGCTTCTCCACCTCCAAGAAGAGGAAGAAAGGTCCCGAGTCCCTCTTCCTGATAAAGCAAAGGGCCGAGAAGTCGCTGGCCCACTATGTTGACAGGTTCCAGGAGGAGGTCCTTGACATCCAAGAGGTGCCAGGGTATGCCCTCCAGATGGCGTTCACGGTTGGGTTGCGCGAAGGGTTCTTCAAGATGAGCTTGACTCGGAAGGCCCCCCTTTCTTTCGAGGAGCTGATGGAAAGGGCGGCAGAGGAGATAGCCATGGAGGCAGCCAACCCGGCCTTTGTAAAGAAGTTGGCAAAGTTGACAGAGGTGGAGTCGAAGGAGCAGGGTGGCTCAAGGCATCATGAAGGGAGAAGGAGAGAGGAGCATAGAGCTCAAGGGTTCCAGAGACAGGAGGGTCCGGAGCCAGGCTGGAGGCAGCAGGGAGGACCTGCCCATGGTCCAGGAAGGGCTCTCATTCAGGATGGAGGGAACCATCATGGGGGCCAAGGGAGGTTCAAATTCCAGAGGCAAGCCCCAAGACAACTCCTGCCCCCACCCCAGCAAGCGATGGTGATTGGCCGAAGGGATAGGAGGAATCGCAAGGGGAGAGGGGGAGGCAGGGTAGAGTTGCCATACTGTGACTTCCACCAGTTGGAAGGTCACGCCACGGCTACCTGCCCCAAGTTCCTGGAGGTGAGAGGGGCGAGAGGTCCTGCCCAGCAACCGCCGCCGGAGCGGATTGAAGTTCTACCCCAAGGAGGGGGTGAAGATGTGTGCGAGGACCGGGTCGATGTAGGACCCCGAGGTGGTATAGCTGTGATCCACGGGGGGGTGGGGATCGAAGCCGCTCGGAAGGCAAGTCTCCATGTGATGTATCGGCGGAGCGTTGCCTCGACATCCCAGACCCCTCCTCCGGAGGAAAGGGTCACCTTCTCATCAAAGGACATGCCAGAGCATGAGGATCCCTTCTGCGACGCCCTGGTCATCCAAGCAGCCGTCGAAGGCTTCACCGTCTCCCGGATTTTGATTGATAACGGAAGCTTGGTCAACGTCATTTTCAAGAAGGCGATCGAGGGGATGAAGGTGGAGCCAAGGAGGATAGTGGCGTCGGATGGACCTCTGTTCGGATTCTCAGGGGAGAGAAAGGAGGTGGAAGGTGGAGTCGGACTCCAGGTGAAGTTGGGAGGGACCTCAAGGAACTGCAGGTTCGTCATTGTTGACGCTCCAAGCAGCTACAATGCCATCTTCGGAAGGCCCCTCATCAGCGCCTTCCGGTGCGTGCCCTCATCCTTCCACCAATGTCTCAAGTTCAACTCAGATGGGATCCAGGTCAGGATCAAGGGAGACTCCAGGATGGCGAGGCAGTGCTACGTCACGGCAGTCAACACCATCTCTTGGTTGGCTAAGGCAGAGGAGATGGAGAAGATCATGGAGAGCCTGAGCAGGGTTGAGGTGGCCAGTGGGATGGAACCTGATGGCAACCACTAGGCCCAGGCCCCCTGAAGAAGCCTTGCCTCGGCGGAGTCATGTATCTTTTTTATGTTTATATTATTGTAAGGAGTCTAGCCCCCGACCAGTAGAGTCGAGGGGGTCATGTAACCCATCTTCTTTCCCCCGTTAGAGGATGTTGGAATTGAAAAAGCTTAGGTGACATGCCCAGCTCCCAACCCCCGAGAGGATCTCCTCATACCAGGCTCACACTAGCTGGCAGGGTCGAGAGTGTTTCGGGGGGTGGCTCATTTTTCCTTAGCTCCGAGATGATTCCGCTGCCAGGCTCTCGCTAGCTGGTGGGTTCAGGTTGATCTCTCGTGGGAGCCCCAAGTCCTTTTGCTCCGAGATGATTCCGCTGCCAGGCTCTCACTAGCTGGTGGGTTCAGGTTAATCTCTCGTGGGAGCCAAGCCCTTTTGCTCCGAGATGATTCCGCTGCCAGGCTCTCACTAGCTGGTGGGTTCAGGTTGATCTCTCGTGGGAGCCCCAAGTCCTTTTGCTCCGAGATGATTCCGCTGCCAGGCTCTCACTAGCTGGTGGGTTCAGGTTGATCTCTTGTGGGAGCCAAGTCCCTTAGCTCCGAGATGATTCCGCTGTCAGGCTCTCACTAGCTGGTGGGTTCAGGTTGATCTCTCGTGGGAGCCAAGTCCTTTTGCTCCGAGATGATTCCGCTGCCAGGCTCTCACTAGCTGGTGGGTTCAGGTTGATCTCTCGTGGGAGCCAAGTCCCTTAGCTCCGAGATGATTCCGCTGCCAGGCTCTCACTAGCTGGTGAGTTCAGGTTGATCTCTCGTGGGAGCCAAGTCCCTTAGCTCCGAGATGATTCCGCTGTCAGGCTCTCACTAGCTGGTGGATTCAGGTTGATCTCTCGTGGGAGCTAAGTCCTGTAGCTCCGCTGTCAGGTTAGATCCTTTTACCCTGAGGGGGTCTCACCACCCAGGCTCTCATCAGCTGGCATGGCAGGTTGACCCCCCCAGGAGGTTAGATCCTTTTACCCTGAGGGGGTCTCGCCACCCAGGCTCTCATCAGCTGGCATGACAGGTTGACCCCCCCAGGAGGTTAGATCCTTTTACCCTGAGGGGGTCTCGCCACCCAGGCTCTCATCAGCTGGCATGGCAGGTTGACCCCCCCAGGAGGCTAGATCCTTTTACCCTGAGGGGGTCTCGCCACCCAGGCTCTCATCAGCTGGCATGGCAGGTTGACCCCCCCAGGAGGTTAGATCCTTTTACCCTGAGGGGGTCTCGCCACCCAGGCTCTCATCAGCTGGCATGGCAGGTTGACCCCCCCAGGAGGCTAGATCCTTTTACCCAGAGGAGGTCTCGCCACCCAGGCTCTCATCAGCTGGCATGGCAGGTTGGCCCCTCGGAAGAGGCCCCATAATCTTTCGACACCGCGAGAGCAAGCTACACTCAGCGAATACGTTGGGTTGGATGTTTCTTTCCGAGCTTGTGCCAACCTCGAAAAGAGCGGGGATTGTGTACAACCCCGTATTCGCGGAGTAGGGTCCCTTCGGCAGGCGCAGAGCCAGTTTTAAGCTTTTAAGCTTTTTGGATATTTTGGACTCTTGGTGGCCAATTTTGGCTCTAGCATGGAAATATACTAGTAGGGGGAGGAAAAATTGGCCTCCCCCTTGCCCCCTTCTTTGAGGGTCGGGTACGGTAAGTTGGCCGACACCCCCAGACGCGATGAAGGGCGAGGTGGGGGCAGCGGGGTCAAATGGAGACCATGGTCTCGTCCCCCCTGCCCCTTAGCCCCAAGCAGGGGCGAGACCGCCGGCCAGGCGAGGTCTCGCCCGCGCGGCCTGCTCCGGGCGAGACCGCCGGCCAGGCGAGGTCTCGCCCGCGCGGCCTGCTCCGGGCGAGACCGCCGGCCAGGCGAGGTCTCGCCCGCGCGGCCTGCTCCGGGCGAGACCGCCGGCCAGGCGAGGTCTCGCCCGCGCGGCCTGCTCCAGGCGAGACCGCCGGCCAGGCGAGGTCTCGCCCGCACGGCCTGCTCCGGGCGAGACCGCCGGCCAGGCGAGGTCTCGCCCGCGCGGCCTGCTCCGGGCGAGACCGCCGGCCAGGCGAGGTCTCGCCCGCGCGTCCTGCTTCGGGCGAGACCGCCGGCCAGGCGAGGTCTCGCCCGCGCGGCCTGCTCCGGGCGAGACCGCCGGGGGGGGTGTGGTTTGGCGTGGTCTCGTCCTTGGACCATTTTACCCCCGAGGTGGTTTTTCCCTCTTTGCCCCCCGGTGTGGAGGTTTTCTATTGGCTGGAGGCATTTTGGCCCCAGGGGCGTTTCGGTCATTTTACCCCTAAGACTTGGAAAAACTATAAATAGACCCTTAGGGGTGCCTTGGAGAGCACTTTTCATTTTCTTTCCTTAGCCACTATTTTCTCTTTGGCTTTCCTCCAAGGCACCTAGCTCAAGCATTGGCTAGGGAGGGGGAGACCTCAAAGGTCTTCCGAGTGTGAGGTGGGACCTCCACGCTAGAGCCGAGGGTCAGTTCATAGCTTCCTAAGTCTTCGGTCCGTGACGTTCTTCTGAGTGTAGTAGGTGTAAGGTCACCCCTTTCCCCAAGGGTCGAACTCCACGGAAGTCAATTTTGGCTTCGGTCATTTTTGGCTTCAACAGAGGGCATTGAGTGAGTCTTCATCACTCAACGCTTTTGTCCTAAGCCTCTTCTCTGAAGTCTGCTAGCTTGCTGAGGCGTTGAGTGCATTGAGTGGGCTGACCTCACTCAATGCTTCTGGACTTAGATAGATTTTTCTGTTTATCTCTTTACTTAGGCTTTGACTGATTGTCCCTCTACCGATGCCATTTTGCTTTGGCATTAAGTGAGCTGTCCTCACTCAATGATTCAGATAGAATGGTCCTAAAGTTATCTTTGGTGGTTCAGATAGAGGAGTGTCAAGTGGCTATGGTAAGATTACCAATGGCATAGTCACAATCTCAAAAGTGGCTTATGTTGAAGGGTTGCAACACAACTTTATAAGCATAAGCCAACTTACTAAGCTTGGCTATGTGATTGTCTTCCATAAGGATGAGTGCCAGATTAAGAGGTCAAGTGACCAAGAGGTCATCTTGACAGGCACTAGGAGTGGAAATGTTTATTGCTTAAACTTTCTGTGTCTAGATACAGACTCTCTTATTTATCTAGTGGCAAATGAGAAAGTTTCTTATTATGTGCAATGGCACAAGAGACTAGATCATTTGAATTATAAGACTATTGGCAAACTCTTTAGTGAAGAGCTAGTTAGGAATGGTCCCAAGATGAAATGTACCAAGGAAGGCATTTGCTCAGCATGCCAAAAGGGCAAGCAGACCAAAGCTTCCTTCAAGGGCATTGGGACCACTAATTCTGTGAGGTACTTATACCTCTTTCATATGGACTTGTTTGGTCCAATGTCAGCTCATAGTCTAGGTAGGAAAGTCTACATCCTTGTGGGGTGGTGGTGGATGACTATTCTATTTTTACTTGGGTGTTCTTTCTTAAGAAAAAGAATGAAACCCTTGATATCTTCATGAAGTTTGTCAAATAAATTCAGAATGAGTTTGATAATACTGTTGTCAAAATTAGAAGTGACCATGAGATTGAATTCCCGTCTGATAGCATGACAAAGTTCTGTGAAGAGCTAGGGATTCATCAAGAATTTTCTTCTCCAAGAACACCCCAGTAAAATGGGATTATTGAGAGGAAAAATAAAACTCTCATAGAGGCTAGAAGTACCTTGCTAAGTGACACATCTCTACCAGAATATTTCTGGATTGATGTAGTAAATACTGCATGTCATGTCCTTAACAGAGCCTCTATCACTAAGAGCCACAAGAAGAATCTCTATGATATCTTGAAGGGAAAAAAACCAAACCTGGGCTATCTCAGGATCTTTGGTAGCAAGTGTTATGTACTTTATAATTGTAAGTCCTATGTGACTAAGTTTGCTGTCAAGTCCTATGTTGGAACACCCTATTACTAATTTGGGCAAGGATCACTATGTTTTTAGAAAATTGGTTTGACCTAGTTGTATAGTTGAAAAGGTCAAATTAGAATGAGTCTAAGGGTTATAACTTAGGTTTGAAGTTGCACCACAGACCATTAAAAGATCAAGATTCAGTGCTGAGACAAAGAAAATTCTCGTCGAGCTCAGGTCGACAAAACGTCGAACTCAGGTCGACGATCTCTGAGCTCAGTTCCATAAGGCGTCGAACTCAGGTCGACGATCTTCGAGCTCAGATCGACGCTTTGTCTCTAGTTGTTTTCTAAGTCGCTGAGCTCAGGTCGACGTTTTCTGTCTCTAGTATAAATCCAATCTCTGAGCTCAGTTCAACGATCGCTGAGCTCAGGTCGACGATTTCTGTGAGAGATCGACGCTTTTAGAATTCAAATTCAAGAACAGTTATGGAATTCATTCATATTTATTTCATGCATTTATTGCAAAGGATTTTGTAGTTGTTTCAAGCAATCTGGAGCAAGTTTCAAGGAAGGCTAAAAGGAATGTTACTTAGGACTTTCCCCAGAGACAGTTGTCAATTATGGAAGTCATTTATGACTTAGTAACGGTCATCTAAGTCAGAATCTGATATACTCCTACAGAATATGTTTTTGAATAAGACATAACAGATCAATACAATAAGATAGACAAGAGATATACAGGATTATCAGATTGAGAAAAAGAGTTACAGAAGAGAGATAAAAATATACTCTGATCAAGAACTCATCTTCTGGAATATACAGATTCACTGAGTCAAAATATTCAAGAACACAAGGAACTTTTCTGTGGAGGAGATCATCTGCTATTCTACTCCTCCAAATCCTCAAGTGTTCAAAAGCTTCAACATCAAGGACTCCAGACATCACACATTTCAGCATCTGCTGAAATCATCTTTTGCTGGAGATCTGAAGCAGTTGAAGACCTATCACACTAGCAAAGCTCACCTTCCTGAACCCTTATAGATCTCAGGAGGAGCTTTAGCAATATCTTCCACTTGTCTTCTCTCAGATTATTGACAGAGAAGAACATCTTCAAACTACTTTCTTTTTTCTTTCCCTCCTGTAAAAGGATTTATCAAAACTCCCTTCAAAAGTTCTGAAACTTGTTTCTGAGACCTTGTCAAAACTAAATGGTGGCAAGACACCTTATCAAAAAATATAGATCTGGTTTTTGAGCACCTTATCAAAAGCTCATTGGTGCCCAGGACACCTGATCAACTATTCCTGCAGTGGATTCCTACCTAGGGTGGTAGAAGAGTGGATGTACCCAGGTTGTTGGGGAACCACTATAGATCCTTGTGTTATCTGATTGCTGTGTGTTTGACTTTGCTGTGTGTTGTGTGATTTCTTATTTCTTGCTTTAGTTTTTATTTCACTGCAAGCACCTCACACATATACATAAATTAAGTCTTCCACTGCTTTACAGTTTCTAATTGTAAATTATTTTAAAATACTCTATTCACCCCCCCCCCCTTTAGAATTAAGGTAGATCTTTCACTCACTTTCATCCTATGATGAGATTTTTGTTGGGTACAGTAATCATAGTAAGGCCTATGAATCTACAACTTGAAAAGCCAAGTTGTAGAAGAGTCCGTGCATATAATCTTTGATGAGTCTACCATGATTAACAGTGAGCTGTCAAGCTCCTCTTCTAGCACTGCAGGTACAGATTTGATGATGGAAAACCTAAACATCAAGGAAGCTGCTCCAGTAATTCAAGATGGAGTGGATATTCTAGAAGAACTGCAAGGCACACTTGAAGTGGATGAAGATTAGAAAGAAGCTGCTACTGAAGTTGATGTTAAAAGAAGATTGCCTCCAACTGTTAAGTATCTAAGAGATCATCCAAGACACAAGATAATTGTTGATGCAAACTAAAGAGTGGTGACAAGAGGCAAGGGCCTTAATATAACTTTGTACTCTAGTTTCCTATCACAGGTTGAGCCCAAGAGATTTGAAGAGGCTAGCATAGATCAGTTCTGGATTGTAGTTATGCAAGAGGAATTAGACCAATTTAAGAGATGTATGGTCTGGGAACTGGTTCCCATACCACAATGACATAATGTCATTGGAGTCAAGTGGATTTACATGAATAAACTTGATGAAAATGACATTATAATCGAGAACAAGGCTAGGCTAGTAGCTAAGGGGTACAGACAAGAAAAAGGTATTGATTTTGAACAAACTTTTGCCCCTATAGAAAGATTGGAAGCCATCGGACTCTTCCTTGAATATGTTGCATTCAAGGGATTTAAAGTCTATCAGATGGATGTGAAGTCATCCTTCCTAAATGATGACTTAAAGGAAGAAGTCTATGTTGAACAACCTTCAGGTTTTGTTGTTCCTAACTCACCTGATTCTATTTATAAACTTAGGAAAGCATTATATGGGCTGAAGCAATCCCCTAAAGCATTGTATGAGACATTATCTAGCTTCCTCATTGAAAACAAATTCTCAAGGGGAAAGATAGACAAGACCCTATTTCTAAGGGAATCTAAGGGCAAGATCATCCTAGTCCAGATATATGTAGACGACATAATCTTTGGATCTACTGATGACAACCTCTACGGGAAGTTTGGCAAACTTATGCAATGGAAGTTTGAAATGAGTAGTATGAGTGAACTTAAGTTCTTCTTAGGCCTCCAAGTAAGACAGACTGATGATGAATTATCCATATCCCAGTCTAAGTTCACTAGAGAGTTGATCAAAAAGTTTGGCATGGAGAATGGCTCCATCATGAAAACTCCCATGGGTCAAGTATGCTTATAGACAAAGATGAGGCAGGGAAACCTGTTGATGAAACTTTTTATAGAGGGATAATTGGCTCCCTTCTATATCTTACTACAAGTAGGACAGACATCATGTATGTTATATGTGTTAGTGCTAGGTATCATGTTAGCCCTAAAGAATCTCACTACTCTGCTGCTAAGAGGATTTTTAACTATCTTAAGGGCACACCAGATCTTGGCCTATCGTACCCTAGAAATAGGAATTTTGAACTAACAGGCTATTCAGATGCAGATTTTGCAGGCTGCAAAGAGTACAGGAAGAGCACTTATGCACCTGTCAATTCTTGGGAGGAAGACTAGTGTCTTGAAGCAGCAAGAAGTAGACCAGTGTTGCAATCTCAACAGCTTAGTCAGAATACATATCAGCAGGTAGCTATTGTGCACAGTTGATATGGATCCAGCATCAGCTCAAAGACTATAACCTCCAGATAAGTAGAACTCCTTTGTACTATGATTCTACTAGTGCAATCTCAATTGCTAGGAATCTTGTCTCTCATAGTAGGACTAAGCACATTGAGATTATGTATCATTTCATTAAGGAGCATATGGAATGTGAAGATATAAGTTTAGAGTTTGTCCCTACAGACAAACAAGTGACTGACATCTTAACTAAGCCACTGGATGAAGCAAAGTTCACTACTAGAAAACTGACTTTTAGCCACGGCAGATTGTCGTGGCTAAAAGTCCAAAACCGTGGCTAAAGACTTTTTGCCACGGTCTACCCACGGAAAATGGGCGTGGGCAATGCGAGCGTGGCTAAAAGTCCAAACTGTGGCTAAAAGTCCAAAATCGTGGCTAATACTGGACTTTTAGCCACGGTTTGATTGTCGTGGCTAATACTGGACTTTAGCCATGGTTTAATTGTCGTGGTTAAAGGGCCACTCATAACATAAAAAAATTCAGGCCAGCCGCCGTCGCCGCCGCCGCCGGGCCGCCGCCGCCCGGCCCCCGCCGCCATATTTATTTCAAATACTAATTGAAATAAATTCCTTATAAACCCAAAATTTCGTTTTGTTTTGACGGTGTGGGACTAAATGTAGCCACAACCTTTTGCCACGGTTCAGGCAAACCGTGGCTAATACTAGACTTTTAGCCACGGTTCAGGCAAACCGTGGCTAAAAGTCCAATATTAGCCACGGATTAGTCAACCGTGGCTAATACTAGACTTTTAGCCACGGAAAAAAACCGTGGCTAATACTCACTATTAGCCACGATTTTTCCCCCGTGGCAAAAGAATTCGTGGCTAAAAGACATTTTTCTAGTAGTGGTTCAACACTTTCAAATTTCAGTTGGGTATGTTGAACTTGGTATAGCTTCAGTTGCTCCTTGTGTTATTTTTATTGCAGGTTGTACTACTTCTTACAGGTGGAAAAGACCTTCAGTGGTATGGAGATTTTGCAAGTGGTATACCTTCATTGGTATAAAGTTTTTCAGGTGGTTCAAGTGAAATCCAGACTGGAATAGACTAAACTGTCTACCAAGACTGGAATAAACTAAAGTGTCTACCAGGAAGGATGATAGAAGATGCTTCAGTTGAGGGGGAGAAAGTCCACCACATACTATGAGACTTTATTCAATTCAACCAATAGAAAGTCATCCCCTGAATAAGGAAAGGTAGGAGGCTTCGGTCCCTCTTTCTTTAGGCTTTGGGAAGGGGGTTCTGTCGGTACTAGGGTTTAGGGTACTCAAAAAGGGGGAGAAGATAATTAGAGGCCAACACCTCCCTAACTATTTATAAACGTCAAAAAGGGGAGGAGAAGGAAATAAGGCAAGGAAGCAGCAAAATAGGGGAAGCAGGAAGTGATGATGATCACCCTGTGTTGGGTACATTGAAAATTATGTACCAGATTTGGAGAAGCCTCACATAACTCAATGATATATGTCAGTTTGTATTTGATGACATTTTGAGTTTACTTGTGCAGGCTAAAGATTGCAGAAAATATTTTAAGTACAAAAGTGTCGAGACACTTATAATGTGTCGACACCTTTGAAGGAGCAACGTCGAGACTAGAAGCAAGGCTGTGTCGACACACAATACTTGTGTCGACACATAGAATTTAAGTCAACATCAGTTATAAATGGAGAAGCTGTATCGACACACAGGACTTGTGTCAACACATTCTACAAATGCTGTGTCGAGACTGATTAAAGGGCTGTGTTGACAGATTCTGAGGATGTCGACAACATCAAAGAAGCTATATCGACACCAAGGAATTGTGTCGACACACTTTACATTTGTTTCAACACATTCCATATTTGTGTCTTGACATATTCAGCTGAGTCAAATAACTCTAAGTGTCAGATCTCAAGATTGAAGACTTGACATCTATCAGAATCGTCAAGGCTGTCAGATATGTCAGAACTGTCAGATGTTAGTTAACTACCGGATCAGCCGGTTGCCTCTGACGAGATCTATAAAAATAGTTGATCTATCACAGAATGAACAATGAAAAAAAGAGGGAAAATAAGAAGAAGGAGAATCACTCCAAGAAGAATTCACAGAATTCTATACAACAAGAAGATCCTGATTCAAAATTAGAGAAGTAGACAGCATCGCATCAGATCTGTCAGTGATTGCAGATTTAATTCTACACGGAGGAAGAAGCTGGATCTACACCAATTTCTTAAGAAGATTCAACCTAGGTTCTCTCTTTTAAGAAGCTTTGAATAATCTAAGTCAGGTTGAATCAAATTCATTACAGCAAAGGTCAGAAGAAAGCAGATCCATCAAGATCTGATCAAGATTCCCTCACCCCTCTCTCTCTCTATCTGGGTGAAGGAAGAAATAAACTCTTTAATCAATTTTTTGTAAGATTTATTTTTAGATCTGAGTGTAAGAGATTTCAATCTCTGAGTTGTAAGCTTATATCTATAAAGGCTGAGGTAGGGTTGTTTTCCTGAGGTAGGAGATTAAGTTCTCTGAGCCTTAGGCCTGGTGATAAGGGCTGAGGTAGGGCTTGAATGTCTGAGTTGTAGGAGTGTGGATTCACTCTGAGATAGGGTTCTTGGGAAGAGCCTGAGTTGTAGGACTTGTTGAAGTCTGAGCTGTAGGAACCAATTTGGGTTCTGAGTTGTAAGATCTGAGGATCTGAGAAGGTGGAAGGAAGTTTGGCCGAATCTAGTGTACTATTAGCTAGGCGAAGGGGGAAAGTGGATGTACACATCATTTGGGGAATCACTATAAATTTGTGTGTATGTTGTGATTGGATTATTGTGTGTTGTGGTAGTTATAGAATTTATAGTTGTGTAGTGATTAATTTATTAACTGCCTAAGTAAATTAGAATTAAACTTATTCACCCCACCCCCACCCCCCTCTAGGTGTTTATACATTCTTGAAACCAATTCTTTCAAGTGGTATTAGAGGGAGGTTACTCAAAATTAGACTTAACAGTCTGAGTATATCTCCAAGGCAGTAATAAGATAGCCAAGATGGGTTCAGGTGAAAATCACAAAGAACTTAGATCCATGAAACTTCCCATTTATATAAAAGAAACATTTAAAATATGAAAAAAGAGGGTCAGATTATTCATGGAAGCATCTGATCCTAGAATCTACATCACAGTTCTAGAAAGTCCTTTCTTCCCAATAAAGATATCAGTTCTAGATACAAATCTTCAGACTCCAAAGAGTTATTCTAAGAAGACAAAAGATGAGATCATCTTAGCAACTTTGGACAAGAGGGCACAGAACATAATTATTGGTGTCATAGATGATGCTACCTTTCAGAATTTGGTCCACTGCAAAATCTCAAAGGAAATATGGGACACTTTGATTGTCTACATGGAGGGGACAGAAGAAGTATGAGAGGATAGGAAGTTTATGCTCAATCAAGAGTATGAAAGCTTCAGACAAGCAAAGACAGATAGCACAACTATGTGCTGTAAAAAGTTCTTCAGAATTGTCAATGAGTTGATGACTTATGGAAGAGTCTTCAGCACTTATGAACTGAATGACAAATTTCTTAGATCATTGACCAAGGACTGGGATACCATGGTCTGTGTCATCAGAGAAGTGGCCAGACTTGCAGATACTCCTCCACCAACCTTGTTTGGAAAATTGTTGTCTTATAAAATAAAGCTAACTGCCAGAAAGGAAGAGGAGAAGAGCAGCAGGTCTTTTGCCAAAGATAAGTTTGTGGCTTTCAAAATTGAAGCTACAAGGAAGGGCAGGAGAAATACTCCTTCTCCCAAAAAAGTTGTTGATACTGATTTAGAATGTTCAGACACAAGCACATCAGATTGTCATAACTCTGATGAGGATTTTGCTGCCTTTTTTAGGTAATTCCAAAGGTTCCTGAAGAAAAAGAACTGGAGGAGTAGGTCATACTCTTCTTCTTAATCCAAGGATGACTACTATAAGGGAAAGAAGAAAACCTCTAAAGAGTAAAGGTATGGTTCTAAACCTGGTAAACAAATTTATACTAAAATTGTTTGATATTATTGCAATAAGCCAGGACATGTTATAACAGACTGTCCTGTCAAAAGAAAGGAGTCTGGTGAGAAAAAGAAACACTAGCATAAAGGCAAGAAGGAGAAATCCTTTATGGCTAAGAAGCAGAAAAGATGGACTAACTCTTCTTTATCAGATTCAGAAAATGAAGAGGACACTGAGGCCTATATTGGGTTGTTCTCAACTGAGGAAGATTCTGTAGAAACAAAATTCTTGCAGTTACTGGATGATATCAATAAAGCAGAAGACAGCCAATGCATAGGTCTGATGGCCATAGTTGAGGATGGACACAGCCAGGAGCAGCCTGGTCCTAGTAAGGTACAATCTTCACCTTCAATGTCAGATTATGTTACTAGCCTAGAGTCAGAACCAGTTTCATCAAGAGATGAAGGTGGCTCTTAATATGAAGGAGACATCAATCAACTGATTGATGATTATGGATAGCTCCTACAAGCCTTTAAGGAAAGCAGGCTCCTAGCCAAACAGTTGGCAAAGGAGAATGCCACTCTGAAGTTGGCTGCTTCAGACTCAGCAAAAGTGTTGGATCTGAAGTTAAAAGAGATTAGTAAATTGAAGAATATAACTGTTATTCAGATGAATACCATTACTTTCAAGAATAATCACATTAGGAATCTTAAAAGTAGACTCCAAAAGGAGAGGGAGATATTGGCCAAGTACTCAAAACCTAGTTATGTGTTACCTTTGATAGATTCCTTCTCTTCCCAAAAGGGTCAGAGGGGATTAGGTTTCAATGAAAGAACAAGAGCTGCCAATTCTAACAAGAAAGGCAAAGCTCCAGTTCAGCCACTTACTTCCAAGCCTCAAATTTAAAAAAAAAAAAGTGGTTCAACCTTCTAACAGGTATGACCATGATAGTATTTATGGTCACTGTGAGCAAGGCAGTAGATATGGCAAGGGTGCTAGTGCCTATTGGGCAGCCCATGAGAAAACCCAAATGACCCATAATAGACCATTTGTGTTTTGTGTACCAGCCCTAACACTCAAGGAAAAGGTAGCAGCTGACTCACAAAGTTTGCTAGTTCATTATCAAGCTAAGGGAAAGTCTGTTAGCAAAGCAAACTTAGGAATATCTGAAGCTATCAGGAGTACGCATTCTGAAAAGAAGGCAGCTGCAGATAGGGTTCAAGATATCCTAAGTACTCTTATTGCCAGGAAAGTCCCTAAGCAAGCCTTGACTGAAAGACTTAAGAAAAGAGCTGATGTACCAACTAGTTTAAGAGCTGCAAACAACATTATTATTAAGCCAGTTCTTAAAAGAAGGTATAATGTGCATGAGTGTTGGTGTTGTGGCAAAGTGGGCCACTATACCATTGATTGTTGGCATAATGAGAGTGTCCAGAGAAGTAATGGCAGCTTACCTGTAAGAAGAACTGCATATAGGCATATTCAGTTTAAGTCTAACTTGCACCTAGGACCCAATAAAATTTGGGGTACTAAGGTTAGATAATATATTTGTTACAGGTAAGTCCAAGTGGCTATACCCCTACATGGTACTTGGATAGTGGATATTCCAGGCACATGACTAGAACAAGAAGCATGTTAAAGGAATACACTTCTATTTAGAATGGTCCCAAAGTTATCTTTGGGGGTTCAGAAAAAGGGGTAACTAAAGGTTTGAGTAAAATAACTAATGACATAGTAACTATCACACAAGTAGCTTATATGAAAGGTTTGAAACATAACCTTATAAGCATAAGTCAAATATGGGATCTTGGCTATGATATTTCTTTCCTCAAGGATGAATGTTAAATTAGAAGGTCAAGTGACCAAGGGTTTATCTTGACAGGCACTAGGAGAGGAAATGTTTACTGTCTAGACTTTGAGTGTGAGAGTGAGGACCTATATGCCTAGTTGTATATGAGAAAGTTTATCATTGTGTCCAATGACACAAGAGGCTAGCTCACCTGAACTACAAGACCATAGGCAGACTCTTTAGTGAAGAGTTTGTGAGGAATGGTCCTGAGATTAAGTGCATTAAGGAGGGAATCTGCTCAACTTGTCAAAAGGGCAAGCAGACCAGGTCTTCCTTCCAAAGTCTTGATACTAAAGACTCAGCGAGGTGTTTATACCTCCTATATATGGATCTATTTGGTCCTATGCCAGTTCATAGTCTAGGTAGGAAAGTCTATACCCTTGTGGTGGTTGATGACTTTTCTAGGTTTGCTTGGGTATTCTTCCTAAGGAGAAAATCTGAAACCCCAGATATCTTCTAGACTTTTGTCAAGCAAATTCAGAATGAACTTAATAGTTCTGTGGTCAAGATCAGAAGTGACCATGGGACTGAGTTTCAGTCTAAATGCATGACAAAGTTCTATGAAGAGCTTGGGATTCATCAAGAATTCTCCTCACCAAGAACTCCCCAGCAAAATGGAATTGCTGAAAGGAAAAAACATAACTCTAATTGAGGCAGGTAGAACCTTGTTAAATGACACTTTTCTCCCAGAATATTTCTGGGCTGAGGCAGTAAATACTGATTGTCATGTTCTCAATAGAGCTTCCATCACCAAAAGCCATAAAAAGACTCCTTATGAGATTCTGAAAGGCAGAAAACCTAATTTATCCTATTTCAGGATTTTTGGTTGTAAGTGTTATGTACTTAACAATGGTAAGTATCATTTGACTAAGTTTATTGCCAAGTCCCAAGAATGGATATTTTTTGGGTACATCAACAATAGTAGGGCATATAAGATCTATAACTTGACTACCCAAGTTATAGAAGAATATGTCCATGTTATCTTTGATGAGTCTAAGTTAATTAACTGTGAGTTGCCAAGCATTTCTTCTAGTCTCGCAGGTTTAAAGGATAAGATGAACAATCTGACCATCAAGGAAGATAAACCAGCAGGCCAAGAGATATAAGATGATGGATGCTATCCAGGGGGAGCTCAAGACTTAGAAGCTGAGAATGAAGAACAACCAGCTGAAGACATTGAGGATCAGCAAGCTGAAGGAAATGAAGAATAGAAAGCTGAAGAGAGATTGCCTCTAGCTATGAGACATTTAATAGACCATCCAGCTCACCAAATCATTAGTGATGCAAGTCATGGTGCAATGACCAGAAGCAAGAGCGTGAACTCAGAACTATGTTCAGGCTTCCTGTCTCAAATGGAACAAAAGAAGTTTGAAGAGTTTATCCAAGACTCATACTGGATTGGTGCTATGCAGGAAGAGTTGAACTAATTCAAGAGATGCAAAGTCTGAAAGCTGGTTCCCGGACCTAAGGGACATAATGTCATAGGGACTAAGTGGATCTACAGGATTAAGTTAGATGAAAATGGCATTATTGTCAAGAACAAGGCCGGATTGGTGGCAAAAGGCTACAAGCAGGAAGAAGGAATAGACTTTGACCAGACCTTTGCCCCAGTAGCAAGATTGAAAGCAATAAGACTATTCCTTGCCTATACAGCCTATAAAGAATTCAAGGTCTTCCAGATAGATGTCAAGTCAACATTCCTAAATAGAGATCTAAAAGAGGAAGTATATGTGGATCAGCCATCAGGTTTTGTAGATCCTTATTTTCCTGATCATGTTTATAGTCTTAAGAAATCTCTATATGGGTTGAAACAAGCTCTTAGAGCATGGTATGAGACATTATCTACTTTTCTCATTGAGAACAAATTCTCAAGGGGGAAAATAGACAAGACCTTATTCCTGAGGGAATCAAAGGGCAAGATCATCCTAGTCCAGAGATATATTGATGACATAATCTTTGGACCTACTGAGAATAACTTTTGCAGGAAGTTTGCCAAATTTATGCAAGGGAAGTTTGAGATGAGCAGCATGGGTGAGTAAAGTTCTTCTTGGGACTCCAAGTAAGACAGACTGATGATGGCCTGTCCATATCCCAGTCTAACTTCACCGGGGAGTTGATTAAAAAATATGGCAAGGAGACTGCCTCCACCATGAAAACTCCAATGGGATCAAGTATGTCTATAGGCAAAGATGAGACAGGGAAACCTATTGATGAGTCTTTGTATAGAGGGATAATTGTCTCCTTACTATACTTGACTGCAAGTAGGCCTGACATCATGTATGCTACATGTGTCTATGCTAGATACCAGACATGCCCTAAAGAGTCTCATTATTCTGCTGCAAAGAGAATTTTAAGATATCTTAAGGACACACCAGATCTTGGTCTATGGTACCCTAGGAATAGAGATTTTCTGCTAACAGGTTTTTCAAATGTATACTTTGCAGGCTGCAAGGAAGACAGGAAAAGTACCACAGGTACATATCAATTCCTAGGTGGAAGATTGGTGTTATAGAGCAGCAAAAAGCAAACAAGTGTTGTTATATCCACAACAGAGTCAGAATATATTACAGCTGGGAGTTGCTGTGCTCAGTTGCTGTGGATACAACATCAACTTGAAGATTATGACATCAAGATAAGTAGAACTCCATTATATTGTGATTCTACTAATGTTATATCAATTGCTAGAAACCCTGTTTCACATAGCAGAACAAAGCACATTGAAATTAGGTACCATTTTATTAGAGAACATGTTGAGAAAGAGGACATAAGTCTAGAGTTTGTTTCTACTGATAAACAAGTAGCTGACATATTCACTAAACCTCTAGATGAAAGTAAATTCAATTATTTTAAAATTGAATTAGACATGTTGAACCTGGAATAAGATGATAGGTTAAGAAAAATTCTACTCAATATATGACTAAGTAAAATATGTGTCAACACAAGTTATATGTGTCAAGACCTTAGTAGTCTGTGTCGATACACAGAAGTTGGTATCAATGCATAGAGTTGTCGAGACTCTAAACTCTCTGTCAAGACTTTAGCAGTCAGTGTCGACACAAACAAACTTGTGTCGACATACGAAACTTTAATTTCAGCGTGCCTTTTCACCTACCCTATTTAGAAAATTATAAATAGGAGGAAACGAAACCTTGTCGACTACACTCTAAAAAATCTCGAGACTAAACCATCCGTGTCGACAAGAAATTCTTCTTCTCTCTCTTCAACTTCCACTTCTTTCATCTCCAATGGCGCCCAAGATGGACAACAATATTAACGAAGGTTATGAGCTAGTCCGAGAAGCGTTCAACAATGCTGAACAGGAAATCAAGGCAGTTGTGGACCTAATCCAAGAGCTGGACTGGATTATCTTGTTTCTAAACCAACAAGGATATGGAAGAAGGAAGTTCTTGCATTTTATTCCAATGCTTCATTGAATTCTAAGGGAAACAAGATCAAGTCTACTATTCATGGAGAAAAGGTGAAAATAACTCTCAAAAGTCTGAGCAAATCCCTTCAACTCCCAAGGTTTAAAGAAGAGACTGAGGTTGATTCATGACTAGGAAAGGGATGAACTCCAAAGGAAAGTTTCTATCTGAAATTATTGGAAAAGTAATTCTCTACAAAACTGGGGGGGCATGATAGGATCTCTTCCTACATGCTCAGCCTCATGACTAGAGTCATCTTCCAGGTGAAGACTAACTGGAGTGTTGTAATCTTTAATAAGATTAAGAAAGGTATTAAGAATCCAAATCTATGCAGAATCTTAAGTCTGTATATGGCTGTCAGCATACCTGATGTACTAAACCAGATTGTTGGTTCCAAAATTAAACACATGAGGAGAATGGTTATAAGAATCCTGTCTAGGTGGGACAGAGTATTGTCCAAAGAAGAGCCAGCACCAAAGCACCAGTCCAAACAGGCAACTAAAATAAAGAAAGCTATTGTCCATGATGTAGAGTCCTCTAGTGACTCAATAGAAAGGTTTTATTTCAGTTCTGATGATGATAACACTGAACTACCCAGGAAGTCTCTCAATCTCACACCTGGAACTGCAGCTCAAATCCAGGGGGAGACTATCCATCTGACATATAATCAAGAGATATCAGTCCTAAGGGGAGATATAAATGAAGCTGATATAGACAGTGAGACTGCAAACCTCACTGTTATGGAAGTGGTTCAGTACATCAACACAACTGCTAAAACTTCTGAAAAAGATACACAAGATGTGCATATTCCTGATCTGTCAGCACAACCTCAGAATCCTGTGAATGAGATAGTCCAAGAACTGGAAACTGACTTCCAGGGGGAGCATGAAGAGGTAAATAAGGAAGACACTTCTGTTATTATTCAACCAACTGCAAGGGTTGAGGGGGAGGTACCTGACCTAACCCTAGGTCAAGGAGCAGATGCTCCAAAACAACTAATGGAAGTTGATAGTTCTACTGATTCTACTGATGAGCAAGAAATCTCTAGGATAAAGAAAAGTAAGTTTATGGAGCTAAGGAAAAAGAACTCTAGATATAAGAAAGCCTTAAAGGTTGGATCCTCATCTACTGCTCCTACAATGGACTTTCGTTCTCTGTTAGTACAACTATAGGTCAAGCTTGATAAGCAAAGACTTGCACTAGAAAAATATGTGGATGAAAGTCACAAGCAGCTACAATTCAATTTGGCACATAACATCAAATCTATAAGATTTGAAGTAAATTTGCTTAAGAAAGAAATGACAGATTGCTTCCATAAGGGAGGCAATGCTGTGGTATATATTGCCAAGTAGCAGAAAGAGACGAAGTCTCAGGTAGATGATCTGGTTGTCAAGCAAGGGTATGTGCTAGAGAACCAGCTAAGAATGAATGAAAATTTTATTGACATGCATTCAATCACTTTGACAAAATTGGCGACCAAACCACTGCAATACAAACACATATGAACACAAAAATGTCTGATGTAGAGGCACAGATAAAACTGGATCTGGGAGCAGTTGATACTACTATCAAAACTTTTGAGTCTGCAATTTCAGCTCAAGTAAAGAAGTTCAAAGACTACTATACAACTGGGAACTATCATATTACAGATCAAATAAGGTTTCAGAAGAATGATCTCAGAAATCATATTCATAGAGAAGTCATAAAGGGGAAGAGGGTATTAGTTCAGGCTAGCTTTAAACATGCTAAATGGATATCTAACAGTATCAGAGCTACCTTGGGATATCCACCCTTATGTGATGACAACACTGCAGAATCTGGATGCCAATCTGTATTCTTTGAGGGGATGCAACATGAAGTAGCTCAAGTCATATATCCCCCTCCTGAGTTTGAAGAAATTCAATAGGCAGTCCAGAATATGTACAACCCTCCACTAGAAAAATTGTCATTAATTTCTGAAGAAGTGGAAATGGCTGATTCAGCTTTGCTTAAAGAGCAAGAGGCTCAGTTATCCAAGAAAAGATTCAGAGAACAGATTGAGGCTAGGCCTGATTTTGAGAAATGGAGTCCAACCTCCAGAGGCATCATCTTAACTGCATGGAATGCAGTTACTAATAATCAATATGACAGGGGTAAGTGGTACTCCAAACAAGAATGGGACAAATATCTTGCACAACAAGAAGCAATCTACAAATTCAGGAAGGACTTGAAGTCTGGAAAAATCCCTGCAAATTCTATAGAGCCTTGCAAGTACTTTCATAAACCATTCCACTACTTCGAAAGGCAAAAGCTGAAAGCTACTCAACTTAAGGCCAAAGACATCAAAGGTAATAAACATGTTGTTGATGCTAAAGCTGAAGTTAAAGCTACTATTCAGACAGGCAAAGGCATTGTCATCAAGGAACCAGACCAAGTTTAGCTTTAGATTGACTAGGTTTTAGAAGAACTATGTAAACTTTTTGTTGTTCTTATAAAAACCTTGTAATATTACTCCGGTTAAATGATATAAAGAAGTCCTTGGTTGACAACAATATATCTATTCCTCTGAGTTACATGTTTTTTTATGATGTTTCATTTTGGATATTTACGGGTTGTTGGGTATTGCATCCACAATAGACATGATTTGAAGAAGCCCCTGAACAAGCAAAGTTGAATTGATAATGTATTTGACAACTCTATTAAGTTGTGCTTGCAGCTATCTCATGCTAAGTACACACCAATGTCAGGGTGCAGTGGGTCAATATACACGGGTCTGCGCAACGTAATCCCTCGTTGAGTAGATCAGTGTGTTGATTTACGTGTGCTCTCTCTATTGGAGTGTACTTACTTTCAAGTATAGGGTCAAGGTAGATCAAGAGCAGAAGAAGGAGCAAGGATGGGTCAAATACCAAGTTATCAAAAGAAGGATGAAGGAAAATTCTTCTAAGTCAAAATCGATGGGAATCGCTAGTGATTCCCGCCGACTTCGACGGGAATCGTTAGTGATTCCCGCCGACTTCGACGGGAATCAATTAGTGTCTCCCGCCGACTTATTCCGGCTGGAAATTTTCAAACCGAATTTCTGCCAAGGCAGAATCGACGGGAGTCGAGAGTGATTCCCGCCGACATCGACGGGAATCACCAACGACTCCCGCCGATTTTGACTTAGGCAGAATTTGTCGTTCGCTGGACCGAACCAAGCCGTCGTGCGCTGTTTCGGCCGGGGCTAGGGCTTCTCCTCGTGGGCCCACAACGGTCATTAGGTTTGGCTCCTGGTATAAAAATACGCGTATTTTGAAACTCCAAACATATACATTCACGGAAATACGAAACAAGTAAACGGTGACCTAGCCGATCGTCGAACGCTCATCGCTGCTACCAGTCTCCATCCTTGCACCTTCCGAGAGAAAAAGGTAACTAAAGTTGATTCCTTGAAGTTCAAATTTGTAAGCTCCACTTTCACAGGGATCACCCCTCTTTCTAGTTCAATTCCTACCAATTCTGAAGTTAGAAAGAGCTAACCCCTTGGGTTTAACTCGCTTAGGTTCAAAATGGCTCCTCGAACAATGGTCGGGATACTCACTGGAAGTGAATTAGTGAGGACAGGCTTTGCTCATGCCTCAGACGAATTCAGAAACATCATTCTGATGTTGGAAGAAGCTGGACTCTCCTTCATTCTCGAGCACCCGTGCAAGGTTCTCGACAAGGAAGTTCTAAAGTTTTTCGACAACTCCATGTTGCGTCACGAGGACATAATTGTTGGGATTTGTCTCCACAATACCTCAGATTTGTAGGAGGTCAGACCTTGAACTAAGATGAATTAAGGTGTATTTGATGCTGTGTTTAAGTTGTATGTGTGCAGGTCCTTAATGCCAAGTGTAGACCAATGTCAGTCTATAATGGGTCACCAAACACAGGACCATACAATGTAATCCCTCATTGTGTGATCCAAAGTGTTGGCCCATGTATAGCCTCTCTATTGGGATACACTTCCTACATGCACTTGGAATGGTGGACTCAAGTATTGAAGTATGATTTTCAGAAGAAATTTTTCTAAGTCCACATACTCGAGTATGTACCTTCAAATACTCGAGTAAGTGACTTAATACTCGAGTAGATCCTTAGACATACTCGTGTAGACTCTATATACTCGTGTAGATAAGTTTATACTCGAGTAGATAGTCAATCACTCGAGTAGGTCATATCTTATACTCGAGTAAATCCTTCTGTTCTTAATCCAGAAATTTTCTAAGTCCACATACTCGAGTACTTCTCTAGTATACTCGAGTAAGTGGGTCTGTACTCGAGTAAGTTAGTTTACATACTCGAGTAGGCTGTATTCACTCGAGTAAGTGATAACTTGTACTCGAGTGGTTGGTTAGTTACTCGAGTAAGTGCCTTGTTTATACTCGAGTAGCTCTGCTCTTCCCATTTCAGAAATATTCTAAGTCCACATACTCGAGTAGTTCCCTATATACTCGAGTAAGTGACTCTGTACTCGAGTAATTATTTTTCATACTCGAGTAAGTCAATGTTTACTCGAGTAGTTGTTCTAAGATATTCGAGTAGTTCATTTTCCCCTCACTCGAGTAGTTCTCCTAATATACTCGAGTAGTTCTTTTTCTCTCACTCGAGTATCTGCAACTCTTGCACTCGAGTATTTTTTCACACTTTATCTGAAACTTTTCTAAGTGTTTTCACTCGAGTATCTACTCTCATACTCGAGTAGTTCGTTAATCACTCGAGTATTGATCTCTGGATCACTCGAGTAGTTTTCTCTTCTCTTACTCGAGTATGCCAATCCTTTCCACTCGAGTATATAACTTCTCTTACTCGAGTATGCCAATTCTTTTCCACTCGAGTATATACTATCTGATACTCGAGTATGTATCTTCTATGACTCGAGTATGTCTGTTCAAATCTTTCCTGAAAAATCTCTAAGTCAATATCGCTGTACATTTCGATTTGATTCTTTTTGATAGGTCCACGTGTCATCATTAATTATTCTTATGACCGTTGGAGTCTACCTATAAATAGGTCATTTCAGATTTGACTAATATAGAATTCCTTCAGAGATTATTATTTTAAGAAAGAGAAAGAGAAAAATCCCGTGAACCCTAATTCTTCAAGTCGCCGCCGCCGCCATTAACGTTCACGGAAGAAGCTCTGGATCGACGATCTCTGATCTCTGTTTGCAACTCTGATTCTTCAGCGATCCAGACGCAAGTCAATCACTCGATCTCGCCGCGCCTTAAAGATTCCAGATCTATTTTCTCGATCGAGGTGATTTAGTTTTTCAGATTTGTGGATCTCTCTCAAGTCGTCTTCAACTTTTCTGATCAAGCCAAAGCTCTTAAGGAAGAAGACTGTCAAGATCCAGATCTGAGATTATTGTTTGTACTTTCTTTAAACAAATTATTGTGTAGGAGTTTTTCTCCGAGATTCGTAGGAAGGCTTTTGCTTCCGAGTTTTGTAGATCCAGTTAGATCGAGTTTTGTAGGAACGTGGTTCCGAGGTGTAGGATTGTTTTCAATCCGAGATAGTGGAGTAGCCGAGTCTAGTGATTTGCTAGATCGGTGAGGAAAGTGGACGTACCCAAGGTTGGGGAACCACTATAAATCTCTTGTCGTCTGTGATTGCTTGATGTGTGCTGTGTTAGTTTTTAATTCCGCATTTGACACGCATTTCACCTATTCACCCCCCTCTAGGTGATTTAGGCTAACAACTTAGACCTCTCAATAATGATAAAGAGTAAGATTGCAGGCCTCAGGATAAAGATGACGGCTGCAAGACTGTCCCATCATCTCCAACTCTCCAGCTCCGTGCAAGAGGACTATCTAGATGAAGATGATCGTACAAGGACCTTGCTATTCCGTGGCTTGACTCGAGGGACTAGGGACATTAAACGCAAGGATATGAATGATGAAGGAAAGCTTCTTTCGGATATCATAGGGAAGGTACTGATCTGCAAGCCTGGCTCCCATGATCACATCTCAGGTGACATGTTCAAGAGCCTAATAGCCATTGTGTGCAGAAAGAAAATGAACTGGGGGGGCCATGTTGTTTGAGAAAATAAAAGATACTCTACGCACCCCAAACTTCAGACGAATCATGAGTCTCTGCCTGAACCAGATGGATGGAGATAGGTTTGATATGACTAAGGGAGTTCCCCTTTACTATCTAAAGAAGATTGACTCCAACGTCTTCGACAGGTGGGAAAGAAGAATTGTCCAAGGGGAAGCTCCTGCAACACGTGTTGATGAGGAAGACAGAGCACCTGAGTTCACAAATCCTTCGGATGAGCCCAATGAAGTTCTTGATCTGCTGAATGCAAGAACTGAGGGGGAGTCACTACCTAATCCTTCTGCTGTCCTCAGTATGGAAGCCTCAGTCCCAGAACAAGTAAATGTTGCTACTGATATTTCCCTCACTGCTAAGGATGCGGTAGAAACCCTTGTTACTGATCAGACTGACGAGGAGGAAGAAGAGGATGATGTGGACAATATTGCTGATAGTGAACATGATGTGAATTCCCCTAAAAAGCATTTTGCTGAGGATCTTGAGGATGAGCAGGCTGGAAATGATATGGATATGAGGGAGTTTGATTCTGAACTCCCTTCTGAGGAACAGATTCAGGTAAAGGTTCCTGACGTGACTGGCGCTACAGTTGAGGGGGAGACCTCAGAGCCTCAGGTACAACTTGATACTCTGCTGGATGGGGAGATGAGAATATATGGCAACATGGCAGATGCTGCTTCAATCCCTCCACAAGAGACTGTAAATTCATTGAGCTCCACAAGTGAATCTGATGAGGAAAGTCATGACTCTCAGAACCCTATCACTCCAAAACATGACTAGGCTATACATCAAGAATATCAGCAAGGACCTAGCCTGGCAAATCACACTATGAACATCATTCAAGGTATAGTAGACGAGCTGAAGATCTCTTTTAAACGTTCTCACAACAGAGTACTCAAACGAATAAAGCAATCAGAAGATCTGATGTTAAAGAACATTGTGGAGATAAATCACAAGATGGATAAGATGGAAGAAAGATTTGACGCCATGTTGGGTCCGGCGTTCCTTCACTTGACCTGTGGCGCTCTGTTACTTATATAAAAAATTAAGTAGCGCCCTCTCCAACAGTCCGGGCTTTTGGTGCAGTTGGGTATGCCCAACAATCCTTCACGCCAAGTATGCCGAGGCTGGCAATGTCGTCACTCTTCTTATGCAAGGGCTAAAGAAGACCACAGCTGACCTGGAGGTGGTCAATCAAAATGCGCATGTCGTGGCCAACAACATCAAACTTTTCGATGCCAACATGGTCACCCTCAACTCAAATCAACAAACCTTGCTAGCCGATTTCACTCAGAATGTGAAGCATATAGATGAGTCACTGCACTCTTATCCAAACTCAATAGCGCTTGAAGCCAAAAAGGGGGAGAAGGAATATGTAGCTAAGATGGCGGGGCTAGAGAAAATTATAGTCGACAACTTCAAACAATCAAACGAGTATGTATTTAACAGTTTTCATTGGCTCATTCAACAAGCGTCAGGTATTTCTATTCCTGTTGATCCTGAGGTTGATCCTGCTGATGATGTTACTGCTGCTGCTGATGATGTTGCTATTACTGAGGAGTTTCCCTTAAGTGAAGCTGATGCCAAAAAGGCTGCTAAAGCTGCTAACAGTGAACTCTTTGATCAAGAAGCGATTGCGAAAGGGAAGAGAAAGCTTCAAGAAAGAACCTCTAAAGACAATCCAGCAGAGATGAAACTAAGAAGAAAGGAAAGTGAAGTCAAAAACGAACGATGGAGTCCCGTTTCTAGGAGCATCATATTTGATACATTCATGTTACAACAGCGGGGAGAGCTTAACAGAAATGAAGTCTGTAGTCAATACGAATGGGAAATGCACAAAGAATTTGAGGCAAAAAGAAACATATTTTTCAGGACAAACACAGTTGAAAACAAAGCTCCACCCCCCCCCCCCCAGGTACTACCCAAAGTCAAAGGAATATTTTGAAAGGCAAAGCAAGAAGTTCCTAGCAAAACAGCAAAGAGAAGCTGAGGCAAAGGAGGGAAAGACATGAAACCTAAATGTTTAATTTTCATTATGCGTACTTCTGTTCTTGTAATTAAAAATGAAAAACTCTTTGTATATATATATATATATGATCATATGCTGATTCAATTTCTATTTTGAATGTGTGAAACTTTATTACTTTGATTTCTTGTCTCGCATACATTTATATATATCTTTACGTATGGTGTAATTCATCTTAGCTAGTAGGATTTTGGCTTCTTCAAATATGGGGAGATTATTGGGTATTGCATCCACAATATACTTGATTTGATGAAGCCCCTGAACAAGCTAAGTTTAATTGACAATGTATTTGACAACTCTATCAAGTTGTGCTTGCAGCTATCCCATGCTAAGTACACACCAATGTCAGGGTGCAGTGGGTCAATATACACGGGTCTGCGCAACGTAATCCCTCGTTGAGTAGATCAGTGTGTTGATTCACGTGTGCTCTCTCTATTGGAGTGTACTTACTTTCAAGTACAGGGTCAAGGTAGATCAAGAGCAGAAGAAGGAGCAAGGATTGGTCACATACCAAGTTATCAAAAGAAGGAAGAAGGAAAATTCTTCTAAGTCAAAATCGACGGGAATCGCTAGTGATTCCCGCCGACTTCGACGGGAATCGTTAGTGATTCTCACCGACTTCAACGGGAATCGTTGGTGATTCCCGCCGACTTCGCCGGGAATATATTAGTATCTCCCGCCGACTTATTCCAGCTGGCAAATTTCAAACCAAATTTCTGCCAAGGCAGAATCGACGGGAGTCGAGAGTGATTCCCGCCGACATTGACGGGAATCACCAACGACTCCCGCCGATTTTGACTTAGGCAGAATTTGTCGTTCGCTGGACCGAACCAAGCCGTCGTGCGCTGTTTCGGCCGGGGCTAGGGCTTCCCCTCGTGGGCCCCACAACGGTCATTAGGGTTGGCTCCTGGTATAAATATACACGTATTTTGAAACTCCAAACATATACATTCACAGAAATACGAAACAAGTAGACGGTGACCTAGCTGATCGCGAAATCGTCGAACGCTTGTCGTCGCTCGCAAGATTGTCGCCGCCGCTGATCTCAGATCTTGTCTGATCGTCCGACGACAGAACCGAGACAAGCAGCCGGTCTCATGTATCTCTCTCGAGATCTCTTGTCTTCTGATTCATTGAACGAGACTTGTTCTCCCTTCCGAATCGTTTGAGACGTTTGATCTGACTGAGATCGTTCGAAGACCTTGCTTGCTTCGTCAAGAAGTTTGGATATACAAAGCATCGCCACCGCACTTACTTGCCACCGCCGATCTTGACAAGATCCATTCCAAGTGAGAAATCAGGTAGTGGACTCTTCGTACTTCTTGTGCAAGCTTCAACGAACGAAGAAGGACATCAGAATCTCCAAAGCATTGTTTGTATTTTTATTTACATTCAATTTTGTTGTAAAGGAATTTCATTCCTAGTTGTAAGGGTTGGGTGCAACCCGCTGTGGTGGAGTTGTGACTCCGTTGTAGGAAGGGTTCCTTCCGTGGTTAGGGGAGCGTTGCTCCTAATGTGAGGATTGGATTTCAATCCGTTTGAAGAAGTGACCGAGTCGTCCCTTGGTGGGAGATAGGTCGAAGGGGGAAAGTGGACGTACCCAAATCGGGGAATCACTATAATTCTTTGTGTGTTTTCTTGTGTTGTGTTTGCTTAATTGTGCAGGTTAGTTTAATTCCGCAAAAGACTGCACGACACCTATTCCCCCCCCCCCTATAGGTGGATTAGTTTGACACTAGATACTTTCATGGGTAACATGCTATTTCTGCTTATGAATTACCCTGTTTGAAATGTCTGTATACATCATGCTTATTACTTTTGTTATATTGGTATATATCATTGATTATAGGTTATGACTTCTTCAAATAGGGGGAGATTGTTGGGTACATTGAAAATTGTGTACCAGATTTATAGAAGTCTCACATAACTCAATGATATATGTTAGTTTGTATTTGATGGCATTTTGAGTTTACTTGTGCAAGCTAAAGATTGCAGAAAATATTCTAAGTACAAAAATGTCGAGACACTTATAATGTGTCGACACCTTTGAAGGAGCAGCGTAGAAACTAGAGTCAAGGTTGTGTCGACATACAAGAGTTGTGTCGACACACAAAATTTAAGTCAACATTAGTTATAAATGGAGAAGCTGTGTCGACACATTCTATAAATGTTGTGTCGAGACTTATTAAAGAGTTGTGTCGACAGATTCTGAAGATGTCGACAACATCAAAGAAGTTGTGTCGACACCAAGGAATTATGTCAACACACTTTACATTTGTGTCAACACATTCTATATTTGTGTCTTAACACATTCAGCTGAGTCAAATAACTCTAAGTGACAGATCTCAAGACTGAAGACTTGACATCTGTCAGAATCGTCAAGGCTGTCAGATATGTCAGAATTGTCAGATGTTAGTTAACTACCAGATCAGCCAATTGCCTCTAACGAGATCTATAAAAAGAGTTGATCTATCACAGAATGAACAATGAAAAAAGAGGGAAAATAAGAAGAAGGAGAATCACTTTAAGAAGAATTCACAGAATTCTATACAACAAGAAGATCTTGATTCAAAATCAGAGAAGTATGCAGCATCTCATCAGATCTATCAGTGATTGTAGATTTAATTCTACAAGGAGGAAGAAGCTGGATCTACACCAACTTCTTAAGAAGATTCAACCTAGGTTCTCTCTTTCAAGAAGATTTGAATAAGCTAAGTCAGGTTAAATCAGATTCATTACAACAAAGGTCAGAAGAAAGCAGATCCATCAAGATCTGATAAAGATTCCCTCACCCCTCTCTCTCTCTATCTGGGTGAAGGAAGAAATAAACTCTTTAATTAATTTTCTGTAAGATCTATTTTTAGATCTGAGTGTAAGAGATTTCAATCTCTGAGTTGTAAGCATGTATCTATAAAGGTTGAGGTAGGGTTGTTTGCCTGAGGTAAGAGATTAAGTTCTCTGAGCTGTAGGCCGGTGATAAGGGCTGAGGTAGGGCTTGATTTCCTGAGTTGTAGGAGTGTGGATTCACTCTGAGATAGGGTTCTTGGGAAGAGCCTGAGTTATAGGACTTGTTGAAGTCTAAGTTGTAGGAACCAATTTGGGTTCTGAGTTGTAAGATCTGAGAAGGTGGAAGGAAGTTTGGCTGAATCTAGTGTACTGCTAGATAGGCGAAGGGGGAAAGTGGATGTACCCATCATTTGTGGAACCACTATAAATCTGTGTGTATGCTGTGATTGGATTATTGTGTGTTGTGGTAGCTGTAGAATTTATAGTTCTGTTGTGATTAATTTATTAACTGCCTAAGTGAATTGGAATTGAACCTATTCACTCCGCCCCCCCCCCCCCCCCCCCCTCTAGGTGTTTAGACATTATTGAAACCAATTCTTTCACCCTGCAGGCAAGGAAAGTGTGATAACCTATAACTTGATACTCTGGTTCTCTTGTTATAAGTGTTGGGAATATTGCCCTCGATGTTCCCTAGACTTGATTTGAAGAGGCATCACCCACAACACTAACAACATAGTTGTATTTGATGTTGTTAAGCTCATCATGTGCAGGATGTTCTTTGGAACAAGGTTAGACAAATTGTTTAAGTGATGGTGACAGGTGGTCACAAGGTAGGCTGGTGGAGAGATAGAAAATCTGTCTAAGTCCACAGGCGTTGAGTGAAGCAAGATCACTCAACGCCGGAGGCAAAGATGTGGTTTACGTCCACGGGCGTTAAGTGAAGCATGCTCACTCAACGCCAGATATCAATAAGCGCTGAAAGAATATAAGTCAGTCAAAGCCTGACTATTTTCAAGGCATAAAAGTGGCCAAGCCCACGGGCATTGAGTGAAGGCAGTTCACTCAACGCCATACTGCAAAAAGCGTTGAGTAAAGTTCAAATAGTCAAAGCTTTGTCTTTGACAGTAAAGAAATTTTTTTAAGTCCAAAAATGTTGAGTGATGAAGGCTCACTCAACGTCTAAACAGTTAAGATTACAAAAGTCTAGATGGCGTTGAGTGATGAAGGCTCACTCAATGCCAGAAAAGAAAGCGTCGTGTTCTCTCGAAGCTCAAGGAAAGAATAGATAAAAAATCTATCTAAGTTTTTTGGCGTTGAGTCAAGCTCACTCACTCAATGCCTAATGATAGAAAACTGTCTAAGTACTTTGGCATTGAGTGACAAGGCTCACTCAATGTCTACTGATGTAGTAAGACTGGTTAAGGCAAAAAGCGTTGAGTGAAGCTTCTTCACTCAACGCTCTTTACGCCTGAGATACAGAAAGGTTGGCTAAGGCCAAAAGCATTGAGTTAAGCTTGTTCACTCAACGACTGAGATAGACAGAAATCTGTATAAGTGTTTTGGCATTGAGTGAAGCTTGTTCACTCAACGCCTATATTAATGTGCTTGAATTTTGATTAAGTCCACATATGCTGCCATCAGCAAAAGTCAACAAAGTTAGCAAAATTCAAAATAAGGAGGGATGGCTACAATACGCAAAAAACGGTTCTGCAGGCCTACAGTACGACTTTTGGCAGTTAAAGTAAAAGTGCAGCTGTCAAATTCAGTAGGGCCCACTGGTAAAAATAGTCGTTGATCGGCGGAATAAGAAGGCTGAGTTTAGAATGAAGAAATTAACTTTTGGAAAAAGCTCTGAACTTCATCTTCTCCCTCAACCATTGTTGTAGAGCCTTGAAGAAGAGGTGCAAGCTTCAAATCTAAGGGTTCAAAGAGATAGATGGTGCCATTCTCTCGTGCACCAGCAAAAACAGAAAGTTTACTTTCTGAGGAAGAAGAAGAAGCAGAGATAACTAATTTTTACAGTCAAGGTTAGCTGTGTGAAGAATACTTAGAACTGGTGTTTCATCTGCCTTCACCAGTAAGATCAGAGATATTCTCTGAGGAAGTAGAAGCAGCCAAGGCCTGAGCCAAGTTGCAGCTGATCAGAAAGCAATTAGGAGATAGTTGTTGAGAGCAACACCTTCAACAACAAGATCAGAGAAATTCTCTGAGTAAACTAAAGCAGCAGGTTATTACCCTAGCTGCAACATCTGTAAGATAATCAAAGTTATATGTTGTCATCTCCACCATCAACAGCAGTTTAGAGTAAATTTCTGAGAGAAAAGGTGCTACAAAGGATAACCTTAGTTGCATCCACTTCACAGTTCCAGATGTACAATTCTAAATAACATTTTCTGGAGGCTGTGAAGAAAAAGTTAGGACTGAGCTTCTGGTTCCGTTCAGGAAGGAAAGAAGAAGCAGAGCGGGGTTCTGCATGTTACTTCCAGCACAAGAGTCTGCTTGTTGAAGATTTTATTTTGTTGCTGAGAAGAAGATAGGGCTAAGTATTTCTCAGTTCAGGAAGCAGTAGACTCAGGGAATATATTCCTGGAGTCAGAGTTGGGCTAAGTTTATCTCAGTCCACGAAGGTTGGTACTTAGAAATTTCTCTTGTGTCAAATCAACTCAATAACCCACCTCCATTCTGTAGGATCCTGTTTGGATCTGAGTTATAGGGCAGATTTGCTTGAGAGTAGGATCCAGTTGTGGATCTGAGGTAGGACTTTGGCCTGAGAGTATGATACAGTTTGGTTCTGAGGTAAGACTTTTGAGCCTGTGGTAGGAGAGTCATTCTCTATGAGCTGTAGGACACTTGTTCCTGAGTTCTAGGATCCTTTGGATCTGAGGTAGGGTCTTTGTGCCTGATCTGTAGAAGATTCATTCTCTCTGAGGAAGGGTTGTCCTCCTAGCCTGAGTTATAGGGCCTTTGGGCCTAAGGTAGGTGATCTTTGGATCACTGAGTTGTAGGTCCTTATGCATGAGCTGTAAGTCTTGGAGGAGACTGAGTTGTCCTGCGAGATCGTGTTGTAAGCTCTTAGGAACCGAGATTGGAGAAGTGTCTTGTCTAACAAGCTATTAGAAAGGTGGGAGGAAAAGTGGATGTACCCATAATCTGGGGAACCACTATATATATTGTGTGTGCTCTTTGTGTTGTTTCTTTATTGCAGGTTGTGTGTGTCTTGAAAGTAGAAAATTACCAACTCACAAGCACTTAATGAAAGGAAATTAAAGATAGTCATAAGAGACTAAGAAACCTATTCCCCCCCCCCCTCTAGGTGACTTTGATATCCTTGAAACTAAAGACTTTCAAGTGGTATCAGAGGGAGGTTGCTCAAAAAGGACTTAACAGTCTGAGTGATCTCCAAGGATAGCTAAAAGGTTTGTACTTATGGGTTCATGAGTGAACCATATGGTGTAGAGCTCAATGGAGCTTCAAGTCTGCAACAAGGAGAACTTTGGGACCTGGAAAGAGAGGATCAAGCAGATCATGGAAGCCTCTGATCCTAGGATCTTTGTAACAGTCCAAGAAGGACCCTTCATCCCTATTAAGGTCTCTATCTTAGATGCAGAAGTCCAGACTCCAAAGAGTTATGCTGAAATGATTGAATATTAAATCATCTTGGCTACCTTGGACAAGAGGGCACAAAACTTCATTGTAAGTGTTATAGATGACTCCACCTTCCAGAACTTGGTGCACTTCAAGATTGGCAAAGAAATGTGGTACACTTTGATTGTTTATATTGAAGGAAAAGAGGAGGATGATAAGGAAGAAGATGTCATTAGTTCATCACATGGTGTCTATCCAGATGCAAAGATAGAGATCAGGGCCCCTTTATCACATTCAGATTGTGATTCAGAGGAGGATGATGATGAAGTAGATGACTACAGAAGTTATGGTAAAATTGTCATGATAGAAGAAGAATCCTGTTATGATCAGCCTAGTCTAGAAAAGGTACATTCTCTGTCTAGTTCTTCTTATTGTTCAGATTATGTGACCAGTCCAGATTCTGATGCATCCTCATCCAGTGATGAAGATGATTATGAGTCTGAGGTAGTTGTCAATCAATTGATTGACAAGTGTGGTGAAATTTTGGATGCTTTGAGAAGAAGCAAGAATTTGGTCAAGATGCATGCTGAGGAGATTATCTCTCTACAGCTAGCTGCTGCCCAGCAATCTAAGACAGCATCCCTGCTGGATCAAAAAGTGAGGGAAGTTAGCCAACTAAAGGTCATCTAAATCATCCAAATTGAGACCATAAGCCAGAAGAACACGATCATCTTGGATCTTGAAGAGAAGCTCCTAAAGGAGAGAAAGATTGCAGCTGAATTTAATAAGCCCAAAATTGTGTTGCCACTGATTAACTCCTTTACCTCTCAAAAAGTTGAGAGAGGCTTAGGGTCTTAGTGGGATTCTAGAGTTGGCCCTTCCAAAGGGAAATGCAAGGCTCTTGTAGTGCCTCAGACAACCTTTCACAAGGTAATCCTCACTTCCAACAGGTATGACAAAGACTACATGTTTGGTCACTAGAAGAAAGAGAATTCTCCTTGTAAGAGTACAAGTGTACCTTACAATGGAAGAAGGAAGGGGATGGGCTTGATGCACAGAAGGCTCCCCATGAAGAAGTCCAAATGGCCCATCATGGGCCTTTTGTATTTGGTGCTTCAGCCCCTATACTCAAGGATAAGGCAGTCGCCTATTCTCAGGATCTTCCAGCAATAACCCAGACCAAGGGTAAGTTAGTCAGTAGGGCTTACCTGGATAGCTCTAAGACCATTAATAACATGTCAACTACAAAGAAGACTGGTGTTAATGAAACTCGGAGTAAGCCAAGTACTTCTACTAGCAGACTCACCTTTAGTCAGATTCTTGATAAGAGAAACAAGAAGAAGACTACAACACTCCCCTCTAAACAGGCAGCTAGTGATGGCTTGCACTCTTCAAAGACTGTTCAGAAGAGGAGATATAACATCCATGAGTGTTGATGTTGTAGCAAAGTGGACCACTTTGCCATAGATTGTTGGCACAACCCTAGTGTGTCAAGAGCAAGGGTAAGTCTTCATGATAGAGTCAGTGTTAGTCTTCCTGTCAGAAAATCTGCAGGAAGGCATGCACATTTTTATGCTAATCAGAACCTAGGGCCCAATGATTATTGGGATCCTAAGGTAAGGTAAACTCTGTTTTGCAGGATAGTCTAAGTGCTCATACCCCCATGTGGTATTTGGACAGAGATTGCTCCAGGAATTAGACTGGAACAAGGTACTAGCTTGAGGAACATACTCTAGTGAGAAATGAACTTAGGATCTTTAGTTAAGAAGTTGAAGATGGATAACTTGACCATCAACTTCCTCCTACTACCCAAAAGGAAGAGGATGGTGTGATGTTGTGTGCATTCCTAAAAGTGGATAAATCACATATATGTTGGGTAACATCCCTCAAGTGGTATTTGACTAGATAATCAGACCAACAGAATTTATCCATTGAATCCCTACGATGTCTAATTGATGGGACATAGTACAGCTGCCACTTCAGCAGAACAGTGAGGAGAAGAACAAGTAGGTTGTACTCATCACTGAGGAAAGCATTATAAGTAGCTCTTTTGAGAGCAGCAAGGAAGGAGCACATAATGCTCAGCTGAAAAGTTTATCAAGTGGTATCCTCAGCTGGACTCTTCTGAGGAAAAAAAAGAGAAATATATGATAAGGGTTCAGTAGCATCTGAACCTACAGCAAGGACTGTCCATGTCAGTTGTTACCAATCAGAAAACAATCTAGTTATGGTAGCAAAAATAGTAACTGAGAGTAAGGTTGTACAAGATCAGTGCAAACACTAAGGGAAAGCTAGTAAAGTCTGGTAAGCTAGAAAGCTTAAGTCTTGCCTAGAGAGTTGGTGTCAGAGAATCTTTTGCACCAATAGATCATCAATACTGTTGAAGTTCAGCTATGTCTCTATGGACAATGCTAAATTTGAGGGGGAGATTCCAACAAATCTCTTTGCTTAAGATAATTAGAGTGTCATTGAAATGACTATAGATGCTTTAAGGGATAGTTATCCATCTAGATGAAGAGATAGATCAGGTCAAGATCTCCCAGTCCTATTTGAATTCATCAAGTGCAAGAAGGCAATGAGAGATGGCCATGATCAAGCGGGAGTATGATGTGCAAGTAAAAGATAGTATACAAAAGACATTAAATAGTCCAAGTGGTATACAACCAACTCAAACAGTTGGGTAGCTAGAGCCAAAGACAAATCTGTTGCTAAAGAAGTGGAAGAAGTCTGGCTCAGCTAGCAATGAAAGAACACAACAAATTTGGGAAGATGCTCTCCAATGGAGATAGGTATGATCCTAAACCCAGAAAACATATTTCTATAACATAATATATTATTTTTGTAGAAGGACTGGGCATGTAAGAGCTGACTGCCCAGTCAGAGATATGGGCATGTTGCGGTCGGGAAAGAACTCATGGGTGAGTTGGGTGCTACAGTGGGTGGAAGAGAGGATATGGTTTTGGTTGGAAATGGGGTCGGCAAGAGGGGCGATCCAGCCGGCGGGAGGGACAAGAGCGAAGGAGAGTAAAATAACAAATACTTTATTTTTTGTAAGCTTAGTTTTTTTGTCAAAAATGTTAAATCAGTCCCTTAACAATGATACTTTTTTGAAATCAGTCCTTGAACTTTCAAAAGGTTGAAATCAGTCCTTGAACTTTTAAAATCAAGGTAATTTGATCCTATAACTGTTTCATTTTTGATTTTCTGGTTTCCCATTACCCCCAATTTACTATTTTCGTTGCTAAACCTTTTATATTTTTTATTGTTAAACCTTTTTTATTTCAAATAGTAGCTTGTAATTGTTGAAAATCATGAAGTGAAAGTGGTGGACTAGGCAACCTGGGCGACCTATCTGCGCGGCCTATGCGGACAAGACTGGCGGCTAGCCAGGTCGGCAATGGTGCTGCAGTCGGCTTGTACACTAGCAGCTTGGGCGATATGTTCGTGCGGTCTGTGCGGACAGAGGAGGCGGCTTGCCAGGCTGGGTTATGTTCTGTCGGCAGTTGGTTCCCAGAAGGTAACCAGGAGGATATGATTGATATCTGCAGAGCTCGCCAAGACTGGCTAAGTGCGGACTCAGTGGAAGTTCACGGAGTCTGGGTTGTGGACTCGACCAGAGCTCGGGATATCGGTATGGCGTGTGCCTTGGTCTAGCTCTGGTGGCACGATTGGTGGTAACCGCAGAGTTTGCCTTTTAGAGCGGGCTGGCGCCGGAGTTCGCCCGGTTGTGCGGGATGGCTAAGTCTGGGAGGTCGCGCGGACGGATATCTCTGTCTGTCGTGTTCGACATTAGCCTTGTGTTCCTTGGCTGTGAGCTCAGGATATGCGGACTGGAGTGGTGTCTGCAGGCGCGAGCGGACTGAATTTGTGTATGTAGGTGGGCAGATCTTGCAGAGTTTGCTTGTATGGCGATCAAGTCTGGCTGGGCCTTGGAGACAAGGCGGATTGGCTTGGTATCTGGCCTTGGTGGTGCAACCTTGGCGGACTGGCTGTCTTACCTAGTTGCGGCGGTTTGGTTGTGTATATGTGGCTTGGCGGATACACTTGGTGCTTACCGCGAGATAGGGCAGTTATCCTATCAGCTAGGGCGGTGAACATAATCCTCTCCATGCCTATAAATAGGACCCCTTGTCACATCAATTGATAATCCAACTGAACAGTAAGTGAACTCGCTGATAGTTGTTGCGGTTAGGATTTTGTATCCGTGCGGTTTGAGGAGGTTAACCAGTTTGTGTCATGCAGGTTGTGCGGGTAGCACTAGAAATCCAAGGACTTGGTTCTGACTGCGGTCAGGGACAGTGCAGACTCTGCGGATAGCAACCAGCGGTTAACAGCAGGTCGCAGTTTGCGACTAGACAGTCTTTCTCTTCTGCAACTAGGTTCCCAATTCAATAAGTTGTCTGCATCTAGCGGCTTGGTTCAGTTCGGCAGCAGCTCGCGTGATCTGGTGGCTAGCAAATATGCTGTTAGGCGGCTTGTAGATCGACGGTTAGAGTGTAGCATTGGAATAATGGGTAGTCCGCGAGGCTAGGTTGCAGTCTAGCAATCTGTCAGTTTGAGCGGACTCCGTAGCGGTTAGCAGCAGGGCCAGTGGTTACTCTTTGAGTCCGCACGGTTTGTTTTCTCTGCCTTGTAATTTGCTTCTATCGGGTACATCAGCGAATCATGTCTCATCATGTATACATCGCCTTGTAAATATTGATTTGATAGTACAAGTTTCTTATTCTTCTATTTGCATCTAATTATTTGTACCTGGATAGGTTGAGTGTTCCTACGCCTGGTTTTCCGCTATTTCAAATTTTTCACATGGTATCAGAAGGAACAGAGGCCTGAGCAGCGAATCATCCGGCAGTTTGCTTCATTTCTTCTGGGAGTCTAAGTAACCAGGGTTAGTGCAATGGAAGGTGGTATGGCAAGAGGTCTTGGAATTGAGCTTCTTACATCGACTAACTTTAAAAAGTGGAAGTCATGTATGGAAAGCTATCTTCTAGGTGAGGACCTTTGGGAGGTCGTCTGTGGAGATGAAAGACAAGAGGTGGCTGCTGATGCTGGCAATGCTAGAGCGGTGAGAGCTTGGAGGAAGACAAACGTGAAAACGGAGTTTACTCTCAAGCGGACTATCTCATCA
The DNA here is from genome assembly GCA_039513925.1 of Platanthera zijinensis. Lineage (NCBI taxonomy): Eukaryota > Viridiplantae > Streptophyta > Magnoliopsida > Asparagales > Orchidaceae > Platanthera > Platanthera zijinensis. The sequence continues at coordinate 130,715,067 of CM077091.1, forward strand.
GAACTCTTCTACCACATCATCGGATGTCGGTCTGCTGCGGAGATTTGGACTTCCCTTCATGGGTTGTTCAATAGGAAGAATGTAGCTCGGCTACAGTTCCTGTAGAATGAGTTGGCGGGAACCACTCAAGGAGATTTGTCCGCCTCGTCGTTCTTCATGAAGATGAAGAACTTATGCGCTGAGATTTCAGCGTTGGACCCTGATGAGCCTATTTTGGAAGCAAAGCTGAAGAGGCACATAATCTGCGGTTTGTGGAAGGAATATATGGCCTTTGTCACTTCCATTCAAGGTTGGGTCAATCAGCCGTCTTTGTTGGAGCTGGAGAACCCGCTGGCTTCGCAGGAGAGCTTAACAAGTCAGATGGTTAGAGTCACTGTCTCTAGAGGAGGTGGTGAGGTGCTCTTCTCAAGGGAGAAAAGGAGATGGGGTCAGAAGAAGAAGTCAACTGCTGGTGATAGACCTTCTACTTCATATCAGCAAGAGGAGAGGTATGCTCATAGGCTTGATGTGAAGAGGAAGGAAGGACCATGGTGCTATAGATGCAACTAGCCCATCGACTTCAAGAAGGACTGCAAGGTTATCTTTCAGTCGGTGAACGTCGGTCATATAGGGAGAAGGGATGAGAACTTGGTTGTGGCTTCAACAAGTTTTTATATTGATCAGATGAGGGTCAATGATAGTGCAACTATCTGGTATGAAAGACTGGGACATGTCGGGATGGACAAGTTGAATGCAATAGCGGAAAGGAGCCTTGTGAAAGGCTTGCCTAGGTTTTCATCCTTCAGCGACGGTCATGTTTACGTGGTATGTCAATACGGTGAGGCTTATCGCTTCACGTTTGATAAGTCGCAGACCGAGTGTTCTTAACCTTTGGAGTGCGTCCATGGTGAGCTGTTTGGACCGACCATCACCGCCATTCTTAGAGGCAGCAGGTATATGCTAGTGTTGATTGATGACAATACGAGGTACACTTGGGTGTACTTTATGAAGGATAAGTCGGACGCGTTCCATTTGTTCGTGGAGTTCAAGAAGCTTGTAGAGGGTCGGCTTGGCCTATGGATCAAGAAGTTGAGAACGGACAACGGAGGTGAATTTGATTCAACCGTGTTCTCTAACTTTTGTAGGAAGCATGGAATCCGAAGAGAGCTTTCTTGTGGGCATACTCCACAATAAAGTGGAGTAGCAGATCGGAAGATCCGTCATTTGACGGAGACCTGCAAGTGTTGGCTTCATGGCAAAGGCATTCCTAAGGCCTTTTGGGCAGAAGGGATGGCATGTATGGCGTATGTCATCAATTGGATGCATCTGAGTCCGATCAACATAAAGTATCTGGTTGAGCTGATGTTCAAGGAGAAGCCCAGCGTGGAATACCTTCGGGTGTTCAGATCGACCTGTTATGTATGCGTCCCAGATGCTCTAAGGATAGAGCTGGATGCGAAGACGAGGAAGCTTATCTTTGTGGGCTATGATGAGCAGAAGAAGGGATGGAGGTGTATGGATCCTACGACGAAGAAGTTCATCATGTCTAGAGGCATTGTCTTCGATGAACTGGCATCATATGGAGGTAGCTCATCTGTGGAGCTAAAGGAGAGCAGGTCAGACAGTGGGCAGAAGGAGGCTATTGAAGATCTTCAATTAGAGTTGTATGTGTCACTAGGAGCTCTAGGTTGTTCTAGCTCCGGGTAAGAGGCGTCATATTCAGGAAGTAGGGGGAGAGATGCTCCAGGTGCTTCTAGTTCCAGGGCGGTGGCTTCTTGTTCAGTAAGCAAGGGGATCGATACCCCAGGTTTGCCCGGGATCGGAGCTGGTTCACGAGATGCAGCGGAGGTAGTTAGCCGTGATCTGGCTCTTCGGAGTTCAAATAGGATCACCAACCCACCAGCTTGATATTGCGAAGGAAATATGGTGAGCTTGGTCTCTTGTTTCTTCGCAGGCCCTCAGATCGAGCGAGAGTCTTCTAGCTTTAAAGGCACCCCTGGAGTCAAGGAGGGGGAAAGTGCCAAGGATGAGGAGATGATTGCCCTCAGGGGTGATGAGGCTTGTGACCTTATGCCCAAGGTTAGTGTTACTCCTGTGACGTATAAGTGGGTGTTGAAGCTGGAGAAGAAGGCGGAGGGAAGCATGACTCCTTTCCGGAAGTGCTAGAGCGATCCCTTATGGTATGGGATATGCAGAGCGAGGAATATGTCGTAGACATCTTCGCGATGTCGCTATCAGAAAGGCCAAGTTTACGGTTATGAGGACTGTTGAGGTTGGTCACCACTTCTCACTTCAAGAGGGAGTGTTGAAAATCATGAAGTGAAAGTGGTAGACTGGGCGACCTGTCCGCACGACCTGTGCGGATAGGACTGGCAGCTATCAAGGTCGGCAATTATAAGACCCCCCCCCCCTCCCGGAACACAGAACACGGCACGAGAGGGGTATTATGCCCAGAACAGCTGCCTTGCAGTAGCACTAGCACTCGGGTCAGTCTGTACCACAAGACGCCTATCCTGCCGGCTATAAACAATATCAACATATAAAAGCCAACCCAACCATAATAATATTAGGAAGTCAATCCACACTAAGCATAAGTCCATAAGTACAGCAAAAGAGAAGCTAAACAAGCTTCTACATAATCAGAGTACGTAAATAGAATTGCCACGAAGGGCTACAATAAAATCTCTCTCGCTCACATCTGTAACCGACGGTAGCGACGGTACCGTCCCCTCAGGCCCTGTCGTCCTGGTCTGGCTGTCCAGCTGCATGACCTGCTTCTCCACCTACGGGGTTTCCTCCTAAAAAGGAAGACGTAGCAACCGTTAGTCATAAAGACTAAGTGGCTTCACATCCGCTCCCCCGGCGACTCCTCGGCACCGGGCGGAGAAAGGAACAGGTACAATATATATAACAGTAGTACAAGCAGGTGAAGTAAGTATACATGTCATAAGTAGCAATAGAAGTAGTGTATAAATGAGCAACCTAATTGTACAACCCCGTATTCGCAGAGTAGGGTACTTTCGGCAGGCGCAGAGCCAGTTTTAAGTTTTTAAGCTTTTTAGAGATTTTGTACTCCCGGTGGCCAATTTTGGCTCTAGCTTGGAAATATACTAGTAGGGGGAGGAAAAATCTGCATCTCCCCCCGGGCTTGCTATGCGCGATGAAGGAGCGGTACTCCGGACGGAGGCCAAGGCCTCACCCCCTGCACCCCAGCCCCCTTGGGCGAGCTCGGCCAGCGGCCTAGAGCTCGCCCGGGCACCCTGCCCCTTGGGCGAGCTCGGCCGGCGGCCTGGAGCTCGCCCGGGCACCCTGCCCCTTGGGCGAGCTCGGCCGGCGGCCTGGAGCTCGCCCGGGCGCCCAGCCCCCTTGGGCGAGCTCGGCCGGCGGCCTGGAGCTCGCCCGGGCACCCTGCCCCTTGGGCGAGCTCGGCCGGCGGCCTGGAGCTCGCCCGGGCGCCCAGCCCCCTTGGGCGAGCTCGGCCGGCGGCCTGGAGCTCGCCCGGGCGCCCTGCCCCTTCGAGCGAGCTCAGCTTGAGTGTCCGAGGTGGGGGTAGGGGGGAGGAGCACAGTTCGGCCTCCCCCTCCCCCATGGACCTCTTGTTGTAATATTACCCCCAGGGGGAATTTTTCTCTTTTACCCCCCAGTGTGGATGTTTTCTATTGGCTAGAGGCTTATTTGCCTTGGGGGCATTTTGGTCATTTTGACCCCAGGACTACTTGGAAAAAACTATAAATAGACCCCCTTGGGTACCTTTGGAGGGGGCATTGGCTTTTGGCTTCCTCCTCCCTAGTTCTCTTCTTGGTAGAGTTGAGAGAACTCTCCAAGGTACCCAGCTCTGTCATTGGTAAGGGAGGGGAAGTGTTCTTGTGACCTTCCGGGTGTGTGGTGGGACCTCCACGCTAGAGCCGAGGGTCTGTTCCTAGTTTCCCAAGTCTTTGGTCCGTGACGTTCTCTCGAGTGTAGTAAGTGTGAGGTCACCCCTTCCCCAAGGGTGAACTCCACAAAGATCGGTTTTCCGGTTTCAACATTTTGGTGCGGTGAGCGTGGAGAGTGACCAGCACAGAAGATCTCGGGAGAGTGTCATGGCTGGAGATCAGGGAGGTAGTGATGACCTCGGTGGTCTCCCCAACCCGGGACCCTTCGTAGGAAGGGAAGAGTTCATGGTTTCCATCCAAGGCATCATGGAGATGTTGAGAAGCATTGCCCCTCGGGCTGATAGCTCAACCACCACCACCCAGGGACTAGCTCCCAGGGGTCTTGGCGAGCTAACCCAGAGTGGTCTCGACGAGCTGGCTCATAGGGGGCAAGGTGAGATCACCCCAACAGGGGGAGAAGCAAGTGTGCCGGATAGGAGACCTGGGAAGGAAAGGATGGTAGAGGGGGTTGAGCGAGACCTCCCAGGCCGGGAGCTATTCCCCAGCCCGGCAAGAGCTAGCCCTCCTGGCGAGCAGGTCGCGCGAGTAGAGGTGGCGAGAGCTCCCCTTAGGGGGTCACCCTTTAGTGAGTTGATCATCTCAGCTCCCGTTCCCGAGGGGTTCAGAGAGCCAGACATGGCTTACTATACCAGGAAAGATGATCCCGTCCAGCACCTGCAGTGGTTCGAGGATGCCGTCTCCATCAGGCCGATGACGGATGCCTTCAAGTGTCGCCCCTTTGCGATCACATTAAAGGAGAAGGCAAGGGACTGGTTTCATCAACTCCCTCCAAGGTCGATCTATGGGTTCGAGGACCTGAGCCGGAGCTTCCAGCTCCGCTTCTCCACCTCCAAGAAGAGGAAAAAGAGTCCTGAGTCCATCTTCCTGATAAGGCAGAGGGCCGAGGAGTCGCTAGCCCACTACGTCGACAGGTTCCAAGAAGAGATTCTGGACATCCAGGAGATGCCGGGGTATGCTCTCCAGATGGCCTTCACTGTTGGACTGAAGGAGGGTTTCTTCAAGATGAGCTTGACCCGGAAGACCCCCCTTTCCTTCGAGGAGCTGATGGAAAGGGCGGCAGAGGAGATAGCCATGGAGGCAGCCAACCCGGCCTTCGTGAAGAAGTTGGCCAAGTTGACAGAGGTGGAGTCAAAAGAGCAAGGCGGCTCAAGGCATCAAGAAGGAAGAAGGAGAGAGGAGCTGAGAGCTCAGGGGTTCCAAGGACGGGAGGGTCCAGAGCTAGGTTGGAGGCACCAGGGAGGACCTGCCCAGGGTCCAGGAAGAGCTCTCATCCAGGGTGGGGGAGACTTTCAAGGAGGCCAAGGAAGATACAACTTCCAAAGGCAAGCCCCTAGACAGCTCCTACCCCCACCACAGCAAGCGATGGCGATCGGTCGAAGGGAGAGGAGGAACCGCAGAGGAAGAGTAAGAGTAGAGTTACCCTACTGTGAGTTCCACCAGGAGGAGGGTCATGCAACAACTACTTGCCCCGAGTTCCAGGAGTTGAGAAGGACAAGAGCTCCGGCACCACAACCGCAAGATCCGGTACGGATTGAAGAAGTCCAACCCGAGACAACAAGGGAGAGGTGTGAGGATCGGATCGACGTTGGAACACGAGGGAAAATATGAGCGACTCACGGTAAAGAGGAGATCATGCCCGGGTCCTCTGAAGAAGCCTCGCCCCAGTAGAGTTATGTACTTTTTCTTTATGTTGTAATGAGTCCAACCTCCGACCGGTAGGGTTAGGAGGGTCATGTAATCCAACTATTTTCCCCTTTTGAGGATGTTGAATTTTGGATGAGTTCAGGTGACACGCCCCGTCCCTAAGTCCCTTAGCTCCGAGATGATTCCGCTGCCAGGCTCTCACTAGCTGGCAGGGCAGGTTGATTTCTCGTGGAAGCTAAGTTCTTTAGCTCCGAGATGATTCCGCTGTCAGGCTCTCACTAGCTGGCAGGGCAGGTTGATCTCTCGTGGAAGCTAAGTTCTTTTGCTCCGAGATGATTCCGTTGTCAGGCTCTCACTAGCTGGTGGGTTCAGGTTGATCTCTCGTGGAAGCTAATTTCTTTAGCTCCGAGATGATTCCGCTGCCAGGCTCTCACTAGCTGGCAGGGCAGGTTGATCTCTCGTGGAAGCTAAGTTCTTTTGCTCTAAGATGATTCCGCTGTCAGGCTCTCACTAGCTGGTGGGTTCAGGTTGATCTCTCGTGGGAGCTAAGTCCTTTTACTCCGAGATGATTCCGCTGCCAGGCTCTCACTAGCTGGCAGGGCAGGTTGATCTCTCGTGGAGGCTAAGTCCTTTTGCTCCGGGATGATTCCGCTGTCAGGCTCTCACTAGCCGGTGGGTTCAGGTTGATCTCTCGTGGAAGCTAATTTCTTTAGCTCCGAGATGATTCCGCTGCCAGGCTCTCACTAGCTGGCAGGGCAGGTTGATCTCTCGTGGAAGCTAAGTTCTTTTGCTCCGAGATGATTCCGCTGCCAGGCTCTCACTAGCTGGTGGGTTCAGGTTGATCTCTCGTGGGAGCTAAGTCCTTTTACTCCGAGATGATTCCGCTGCCAGGCTCTCACTAGCTGGCAGGGCAGGTTGATCTCTCGTGGAGGCTAAGTCTTTTTTGCTCCGAGATGATTCCGCTGCCAGGCTCTCACTAGCTGGCAGGGCAGGTTGATCTCTCGTGGAGGCTAAGTCCTTTTGCTCCGGGATGATTCCGCTGTCAGGCTCTCACTAGCTGGCAGGGCAGGTTGATCTCTCGTGGAGGCTAAGTCTTTCTAGCTTCGGGATGATTCCGCTGTCAGGCTCTCACTAGCTGGCAGGGCAGGTTGATCTCTCGTGGAGGCTAAGTCCTTTTGCTCCGGGATGATTCCGCTGTCAGGCTCTCACTAGTTGGCAGGGCAGGTTGATCTCTCGTGGAGGCTAAGTCTTTCTAGCTCCGGGATGATTCCGCTGTCAGGCTCTCACTAGCTGGCAGGGCAGGTTGATCTCTCATGGGAGCTAAGTCCTCTTACTCCGAGATGATTCCGCTGTCAGGCTCTCACTAGCTGGCAGGGCAGGTTGATCTCTCATGGAGGCTAAGTCCTTTTGCTCCGAGATGATTCCGCTGTCAGGCTCTCACTAGCTGGTAGGGCAGGTTGATCTCTCGTGGAGGCTAAGTCTTTTTTGCTCCGAGATGATTCCGCTGTCAGGCTCTCACTAGCTGGCAGGGCAGGTTGATCTCTCGTGGAGGCTAAGTCCTTTTGCTCCGGGATGATTCCGCTGTCAGGCTCTCACTAGCTGGCAGGGCAGGTTGATCTCTCGTGGAGGCTAAGTCCTTTTTCTCCGGGATGATTCCGCTGTCAGGCTCTCACTAGCTGGCAGGGCAGGTTGATCTCTCGTGGAGGCTAAGTCTTTTTAGCTCCGGGATGATTCCGCTGTCAGGCTCTCACTAGCTGGCAGGGCAGGTTGATCTCTCGTGGAGGCTAAGTCCTTTTGCTCCGGGATGATTCCGCTGTCAGGCTCTCACTAGCTGGCAGGGTAGGTTGATCTCTCGTGGAGGCTAAGTCCTTTTGCTCCGGGATGATTCCGCTGTCAGGCTCTCACTAGCTGGCAGGGCAGGTTGATCTCTCGTGGAGGCTAAGTCCTTTTTCTCCGGGATGATTCCGCTGTCAGGCTCTCACTAGCTGGCAGGGCAGGTTGATCTCTCGTGGAGGCTAAGTCTTTTTAGCTCTGGGATGATTCCGCTGTCAGGCTCTCACTAGCTGGCAGGGCAGGTTGATCTCTCGTGGAGGCTAAGTCCTTTTGCTCCGGGATGATTCCGCTGTCAGGCTCTCACTAGCTGGCAGGGCAGGTTGATCTCTCGTGGAGGCTAAGTCTTTTTAGCTATGGGATGATTCCGCTGTCAGGCTCTCACTAGCTGGCAGGGCAGGTTGATCTCTCGTGGAGGTTGCCCCACCTAGGAGGCTAAGTGTTTTCACCCCGAGGCTGTCTCGTCACCCAGGCTCCTATTAGCTGGCATGACAGGCTGACTCAGCGAATACGTTGGGTTGGATGTTTCTTTCCGAGCTTGTGCCAACCTCGAAAAGAGCGGGGATTGTGTACAACCCCGTATTCGCAGAGTAGGGTACTTTCGGCAGGCGCAGAGCCAGTTTTAAGTTTTTAAGCTTTTTAGAGATTTTGTACTCCCGGTGGCCAATTTTGGCTCTAGCTTGGAAATATACTAGTAGGGGGAGGAAAAATCTGCATCTCCCCCCGGGCTTGCTATGCGCGATGAAGGAGCGGTACTCCGGACGGAGGCCAAGGCCTCACCCCCTGCACCCCAGCCCCCTTAGGCGAGCTCGGCCAGCGGCCTGGAGCTCGCCCGGGCACCCTGCCCCTTGGGCGAGCTCGGCCGGCGGCCTGGAGCTCGCCCGGGCACCCTGCCCCTTGGGCGAGCTCGGCCGGCGGCCTGGAGCTCGCCCGGGCACCCTGCCCCTTGGGCGAGCTCGGCCGGCGGCCTGGAGCTCGCCCGGGCACCCTGCCCCTTGGGCGAGCTCGGCCGGCGGCCTGGAGCTCGCCCGGGCGCCCAGCCCCCTTGGGCGAGCTCGGTCGGCAGCCTGGAGCTCGCCCGGGCACCCTGCCCCTTGGGCGAGCTCGGCCGGCGGCCTGGAGCTCGCCCGGGCGCCCAGCCCCCTTGGGCGAGCTCGGCCGGCGGCCTGGAGCTCGCCCGGGCGCCCTGCCCCTTCGGGCGAGCTCAGCTTGAGTGTCCGAGGTGGGGGTAGGGGGAGGAGCACAGTTCGGCCTCCCCCTCCCCCCTGGACCTCTTGTTGTAATATTACCCCCAGGGGGAATTTTTCTCTTTTACCCCCCAGTGTGGATGTTTTCTATTGGCTAGAGGCTTATTTGCCTTGGGGGCATTTTGGTCATTTTGACCCCAGGACTACTTGGAAAAAACTATAAATAGACCCCCTTGGGTACCTTTGGAGGGGGCATTGGCTTTTGGCTTCCTCCTCCCTAGTTCTCTTCTTGGTAGAGTTGAGAGAACTCTCCAAGGTACCCAGCTCTGTCATTGGTAAGGGAGGGGAAGTGTTCTTGTGACCTTCCGGGTGTGTGGTGGGACCTCCACGCTAGAGCCGAGGGTCTGTTCCTAGTTTCCCAAGTCTTTGGTCCGTGACGTTCTCTCGAGTGTAGTAAGTGTGAGGTCACCCCTTCCCCAAGGGTGAACTCCACAGAGATCAGTTTTCCGGTTTCAACACTAATATTCTACAATTCTACCATCTACAGCAGTAAGAGAGTATAATGTTATAACAGTAAGTAACTCAACTTATATGGATGCCCATACAAGCATATAAGTTGAGGGTCGTTCAGCAGTAAGTAACTCATCGTATAGGAGTGCACATACAAACTTATACGATGAGGGTCTTCTGTATGTAATGAAGTGTAATGCTATGTATGCAATGCAATGACACACCTATGATCAAGCACATGCAATTGCTATGTCGACACAGACTCATAGTTCTCACTATTCGAGCAGGTAGCTAACCTCTCAGGTGTCAACCGTCGTGGCCAAACGGTGACAGTAGAGTGGGCATCTCCACTACTAGGCTGGTCTCCACACTACCTGGTCTAGGCCTCCATACGCCTCAACGCTAAGAACACAACATCGGAGCTCACATGCATACTACGGCTCAGCGGGTTCTCTTGGGTAAATGTGCACCAAGATCCTAGCCCCAAACTGGCCTAAAGTATGATACGGAAGGAGCCTCGGAAGTGAGCACGAGGACCAAGCCCAACCGTTTACTTAGCACGTAAGGAGCCTCGGGACGTGAACACCGAGGACCAAGCCACCCTGCCCAAGGTCTAACTGTCAACTCCCATCGGTGTGACGATTGGCGAGCCCGTAGACCTGCCACATTATCCTTAACCCGGGATTACGACACCGCGTGTCGACTCACAGCACATGCAATTCCACAATATTGTGGCATGGAAGGAGCCTCGGGACGTGAACACCGAGCACCAAGCCCAACCATCCATCAAATACGAAAGGAGCCTCGGGACGTGAACACCGAGGACCAAGCCTAACCGTCCAACTTACTCATCTCAACCTCATTCCAACTAGTGACGGTCAACACCGCACTTGTTAACTTCCACAATGCGGCCCGTAGGGAGACGACACTCTAAGCATTGGATTACTAATTCCCTTCTATCCATTCAACATACATCATGGCCATAGTTAAATCATTTATATGCCCTTCCAAATTAATTCAACATGATATAGATAATGGGCATCAATATACATCTACCAATTTATATCAGGCTTTTTCCTTAATTTAAGCTTGTCCACAACTCGTTATACGGATTCAGATTTATAACACCGACTTATCATATCACAATTATGATTATGTCAAAAGAGTTCACCCAAACCTCAAGTTGGATCGCAACATTAAATTCCACCAAATCGAATTCCACACTACACAGCCCAGAATTTAGGTGCAGCATTAATCCGGGCAGCAACTTCGACCAAGGATTCCCGTGGCTACAGAAATTTGGCGAGTGCGTGTAACCACTCGTTGGAAAGATAATTTCAAGGGATACAACTTTCGTGTTTAGTCGAAAGCCCAGATCTTGCCAGAATACCCCCGAAATTGGCCACGAAGATCGATGCGTGCAGAAATCAGATTTCTGCACGCATCTCAAGGTGAGATGAACGGCATCCGTTCATCTTCCTCCTTGCATCGATCTCCCAAAAACTTCTCCAGAAATTACGTCCACCCTTATTCACCCTCACAAAGCCATACTTCTCCACGAATCACTCTCTCATCTTCACTTTGAAGAATGAAGAGGTTGGAGGAGACTAAGCCTAGAAAACGACCTAGTCATGGCTTTTCCTTAAGAAATCTCCTCCTCACCATCAAGACTCTATGGAGTCGATAACTCTCCTAGAATATTAACTACAGATCTAGCACCAAGGGAGAGGGGAGGAAGCTCACCTCATTTCCAGCGATACCATCATTCCCGGCCATGGATCTAGTCATCCTCCTCCGCGGCATCCTTTTCTCCTTGACAGCGATGGCGTTTCTCCTCTTCCAAAGCTTGGCTGGCTCCAGCAAGCCTTTCTTCCTCCAGAACTCCAACTTCGATGATCCGCTTCTCTCCCGATGGTTTCGCGCAGGTAAGGGCTCGGCAGTGGTCGAAGTGACGGCTAGGGTTTAGTTTCCTTCTTATTTATATTAGCGCATTACGGTTATGTCACTTCGCCATGTGTCAATTTCTTATTGGACCGCCCAAATTAGGTCTTATTTGAAATGACCGGTCCAAGGGATCATCCAACACGAATCCCGAAGTCCGGTTCAGTCCGCTTGTACAAGTCAGCGAATCTGCCTGGGCGGAAAAACGCACAAGTAAAACTCGGCGGGAATCAGCTTCCATTCTCGACGAATCGGCGAGTATAGCCGGGTATTCTCGACGAATTCGTCGGGTATCAGCAATGATTCCCGACGAATTTCCCTTAACCATTTTATCGGAAATCCTGGCGTTGAGTGCGTTGAGTATCAGTCAACAATACTCGACGATCGGTCATCATTATCGACGATCGGTGAGTATAGCCGGGTATTCTCGACGAATTCGTCGGGTATCAACAATGATTCCCGACGAATTTCCCTTAACCATTTTATCTGAAATCCTGGCGTTGAGTGCCTTGAGTATCAGTCAACGATACTCGACGATCGGTCATCATTCTCGACGATCGGTGAGTATAGCCGGGTATTCTCGACGAATTCGTCGGGTATCACTCAACCCATCACTCCGTTCAACACACTTGATACCTTTTGCCAGTGCTCCCTGAGCCCGAGTCAAGCCTCTTGACTCAGAACTCATGCGAGGGGGCCTAGCACGAATTGGGACGTGACAGCAATGGTGTTGCAATCGGCTTGTGCACTGGCGGCCTGAGCGGTCTGTGCGGATAGAGGAGGCGGCTTGCCAGGCGGGGTTGTGTTCTGCCGGCAGTTGGTTCCCAGAAGGTAACCAGACGGATATTGATTGCTATCTGCGGAGCTTGCCAAGACTGGAGAAGTGCGGACTCGGTGGAAGTTCGCGGAGTCCGGGTTGCGGACTGGACCAGATCTCGGGATATCGGCATGGCATGTGCCTTGGTCTAGCTCTGGTGGCACAGTTGGTGGTAACCGCAGAGTTCGCCAGTTAGAGAGGACTGGCGTCGGAGTTCATCGGTGGTGCGAGATGCCTCAGTCCGGGAGGTCGTGCGGTCTGCACGGACTGATATCTCTATCCGTCGTGTTCGGCAGTTAGCCTTATGTGCCTTGGCTGCAAGCTCGGGATATGCGAACTAGAGTGGTGTCCGCAGGCGCAAGCGGACTGAAGTAGTGTCCGCAGGTGGGGCGGACTGGGGCGGATCTCGCAGAGTTCGCCTATATGGCGATCAAGTCTGGTTGGGCCTTTGCGACAAGGGAGATTGGCTTGGTATCTGTCCTTGGTGGTGTAACCTTGGCGGACTAGTTGTCTTGCATAGATGCGGCGGTCTAGTTATGTATCTGCGGCATAACGGATACACTTGGTGCTCGCCACGAGATAGTACGGTTATCCCATCAACTAAAGCGGTGACCACACTCCTCTCCGCGCCTATAAATAGGACCCCCTATCACATAAATTAATAATCCAACTTAACGGTAAGTGAACTCGAAGATAGTTGCTGCGGTTAGGATTTTATATCTGTGCGGTTTGAGGAGGTTGACCGGTTTGTGATGTGCATGTTGTGCAGGTAGCGCTGGAAAGTTAGGGACTTGGTTCTGACTGCGGCCAGGGACAGTGCGGATCCTGTGGATAGCAACCAGTGGTTAACAGCAGGTCGCAGTTTGCGACTAGGCTGTCTTTCTCTTCTACAACTAGTTTCCCAGTTCAATAAGTTATCCGCATCTGGCGGTTTGGTTCAGTTCGGCAGTAGCTCGCGCGATCTGGCGGCTAGTAACCGCGCGGTTAGGCGGCTTGCAGATCGGCGATTAGAGTTCAACATTGGAATAACGGGCAGTCCGCGCGGCTAGGTTGCAGTCTGGCAATCTGTCGGTTTGAGCGAACTCCGTAGCGGTTAGCACCAGGGCCGGCGGTTACTCTTTGAGTCCGCGCGGCTTGTTTTCTCTGCCTTGTCATTTCCTTCCATCAGGTACATCGGCGAATCATGTCTCGCCATGCATACATCGCCTTGTAAAGATTGATTTGATAATATAAGTTTCTTGTTCTTCTATTTGCATCTGGTTATTTGGACCCTGATAAGTCGAGTGTTCCTACGTCTGGTTTCCCGTTTTCCGCTATTTCAATTTTTTACAGTAATAATAAATATATTTCATTTCTTTTTATTTGTAAGAGATGACAACGATGGTGAGAGCGTGATAGAATAGTGGAGAATTGACGACGATCAAGAATCTAGCCGGTGGAGGCCGTCTAGAGTCGGAATCCAATTGGCGACGGCGGCGACGCCCGAGGAAGAGAGGAGCGATGGAGGCGGCGGCTGCGGGAGAGAGGAACGACGGCGGCGGTCGTGTGAGAGAGGAGTGACGGCGGCGACGGCGGGGGAAGAGAAAGGCGACGACGGCAGCGTCATTGGATGAGAAGAGCAACAGTGGCGGTTGTCGCGGCGATGAAGGCGGTCGCAGCGGCGCCGACGACGATGGTGACAGTGTTGAAAAGGATGACGACGATGGTGGCGGTTGTCGCGGTGATGGAGGTGGTCGCCGCAGCGACGGCGGAGGTGATGAAGATGATGGCGGCGACGGAGGCAGTTGTCGCGACGATGGCGGCGACGACGACGACGGTGATGAAGACAATGATGGTGATGCCAGCAGTTGTCGCGACGATGGCGGCGATGGTGACGGTGATGAAGACGATTTCTATTCTAGCTATAACTAGTCTATATTAATAAAATAATAGGAATTATACGAAAATGATAAAGATGATGACGGCGACGGCGGCGGTTGCCGCGACGATGGAGGCGACGACGACGATGGCGTCGGCGGCGACGGTGATGAAGACAATAATGGTGATGGCGGCGGCAATGGTTGCGGCAATGGCGGTGTTGAATTTTCTCAAGATGATCAACGAGATAGTCTAACGCTAAATTAATATTCTCAGAGCTATCAAGATCACACCTTAATCAAGCAGAAACTGAGAAAGCAAGCTTCAAACACCAGATGCAAACAGAAAAACAAGCAGATCAAAATTTTATTATCTTCTTTACAGTGCGAGGTATACATGGCGAGACATGATTTCGCCAGTACACAATGGAAAATAGAAAAAAATACAAGTATCAATCCGAGCGGATAGAATCAGAGACCGCCGAGACCGCCCAGTCCACCGAAGTCATCGAGACCGCCCGAATTGCTGCAAGATGACGAATAGAACACGAAGTTCGCCGATGCCGCGAAGTCGCGCGGACACACCGTTATTCGTTGACTACTGCAAGCTGCCGCCGAACTGAAAAACAGACCGCCTAACCGTCGAGTCTGGCGAACAAGTTATTGAACTTGGAAAAATTGAAGCAGAGAAAAACTGGCAAACCGCCGATTGCAAACCGCAAGCTTCACTGAACCTGACCGAAGTCAGAACCAAACTCTTTGCTCCACAGTGCTAGCCGCGCCACCTACAAACAGCAACCAGTTAAGCCTGCTCAAACCGCACGGATAAGAAAACCGAGTCCGCAACAATTAATCTGAGTCCAACTTACTGTTCACTCAGTTACAAATGAGGTGACAGAGGGTTCTATTTATAGGAGTGGGTTGGAGTGTGATCACCGTCCTATGAGATAGGCTAACCGCCCCTCGATCGCAGCTAACAAAACAGTCTGCCGAGTCCGCATTGTCCGCACCAACAATGTCGGACTCGCGACCAACCCGCCAACCATCAAGCGCAAGACAGCGCAATATCGCCGCCATAGCAGACCTGCTAGCCAGATTGCTAGTCCGCACAAGGCAGTCCGCCCAGTCCGCAAGGACAAGGCCAGACATCAGCCAAAACGTCAGACACCAAGGCAAGAAGCCAGTCCGCACAGACTGGCGGGCATCGCACCAGTCCGCAAGCACAAGTCCACGACCAACAGGCGCAGATCGCCCGGTCAACAAGCGGACTCTGCGGACTCTGCGAACACCCTGGACTTGTCATAGTGACCAAGTCCAGCAACCCACCAAATATATGGCGCGAGCTCGGCGGACACGAAGTCAGACCACCAGCTCCAACAACAGTCCGCCACCAGGGCCCCAACTCGCTCAGCAGTCAAGCCAGCAGCCAACTGCCGGACTCGCAACCAATCCGCGCAGTCCGCGGATAAGATCCAAATCCGCAAAACAAACTAGCGACAAGCCAGGTCGCAGAAACAGGCGGACTCCAATTCAAGTCCGCACGGCAACCTCCAGAACATCACTACAGACCGCCAACACCAGACCGTCGGTCTGCTCTATCAGTCCGCATGGACAATCCTCTCAGGTTGCCCGGTCTGCCCGATCACCCTCCACTTTCACTTCACAATTTTCAACAGCCGTCATCGATGGAGGCAGCAATGATGGCGGCGATTGCGGCAACGATGACGACGACGATTTATGTGCTAGTGAGCTTGACTTTGTCAACCCCACTTCCTCCATCAAAGGAGGTGGACGATTTGGCTACCCGCAATATGAATCATTTTAGGAGGATCCTATTAGGCTTTTTACGGATAAAAAAATGAAATATATATTATTACAAGCTATCTTTGAAAATATAAAAGGTTCAACAATAAAAATATAAAAGGCTTAGCAACGAAAATAGTAAATTGGGGTAATGTAAAATCAAAAAATAAAAAACTAAACAGCTATATGATCAAATTGTCTTGATTTTAATAATTTAAGAACTGATTTACATCTTTTGAAAGTTGGGAAACTGATTTTAAAAGTAGAGCAATGTTAAAGGCTCACGTGTTTTGACACACAAAGTTAGCTAAAATCATAATATTTTGACACATTTTCGGAAGTTGAAAAGTTTTATGCGCAGCCAGCAATTTGTTCATCACAGCTCACACAACGTCTTAGGCTATATTTGGTTCGGCTTTGGCGGGTGCATCCGGTGGGTCGAAACGACACTTTGGAACCGGAGTGGAGAGGCGGGGGTCGAAACGGAGCGGATCGGGGTCGTTTCCTCCTTGCTACGGGTGCAAACGGAGTAAACGCCGTCGCCGGCCGTTTGTTTACCCAACGTTCGGTGGCGTTTTCTCCAAACGGAGACGGCGAACGCCGAACCAAATGAAGGCTTAGTGTTTCTCGATCTCGACATTTGTACTCTCATCGACCAACATCCAGCCTCCCCAATTCGCAGGAAGACAAAGCTGACGACCTCATTTACTCACGCCAACGACCCCTCTCCTGCTTCAGAGTTCATCTTGCCGACGAGCCTGCGCCTTTCTTTCCTAACGGTGATGACTCCTCCCCTTTGAGCTCACGCCGACGACCCCTCTCCTTCAGAGTGAGAGGGAAGGACATGACAAAAAAACAAGTTTTTATTTTGTGTGCAAATATAGATTTCAGTTGCAAATAAAATTTAGTCGTGTGCACATAATATTTGGATACACATAGCCAAAACATGTGTGTCTTTAACATTGCTCTAAAAGTATCATAGTTGGACTTAACATTTTTGCTTTTTTTGGAAGTTGGCTTGTATTTAACAGTAATGTATTATAAAACTTAGGCTATGTTTGGGAGGACTTATTTTTATCAGTCAAATAGTTACGATCACGTGAACCAGATCATAATTAAGACTTGATTCATGCGATCTTAATCGCTTGACCGGTGAAAATAAGTCCTCCCAAACGGAATTGAAGCTTTTTTGTCAATGATTTGATATTTTTAATTAGCCACCGCAAAAAAAATATGAAGTGAAAATCTATTGATATAGCACGCTGCTTAATCCCGTGTGGTTCTCCTTTCCTCAAGCGGGCAGCTGTACAGACAAACACACTACATTCCACCTAACCTTCGCTCTCGCTCAGCTGACATGTCTGCATGCTACTATAAAAGATGGGGCCAAAACACACAGGATTAGGTTTTCTGCCGAGTGCTCCCAAACCCTAGCCCTTTGTGCCGTTGCTTGGAGAAGGCCGAGAGATCCTTCTTCGGCATCAGAGTCTTCGCCTATTGCATCCCCTTCGTCGGCTAGAGCCTTTCAGACCGCGTTTGTCCTCCCAAGTTGCCGGTATTTTTTTTCTTCCTCTGTTTATTGTGACGTTCGAGGTCTGGATTTTCAGGCAGAATCAGCATGCTCTGTGCCTCTATGTTTCCATTTTGCAGATCTCTGAGTATTTAGCTGTATTTTTGGGGTGATTTTTGGTGTCTTGTTTTATAGGACATATTTTGTCCGATTTTCTGTATGCGCGCTATTTTTTTTTATTTCAGCCTGATCTTTTGTATTATGAACCCTGTGCTTAGTTTTGTTTCAATCTGTTAGATTAAGAGCCTGTTTGGGAAGGATTTTCAGAAAGGAGAAGGAGTGGTAGCAAAAGGATGAAATGAAAATGAGCTTTTGGAAAATGTCTATTAGAAAAGAGAACTGTTTGGGTCAGCTTCTTTTGCAATGATTTTCAAAAAGGAGAAGCACTTTATAAACCGTTTGACAAATCTCCGTTGCGGTAACTTTTTCTTTTAAAAATGTGCGTCCAGGGGAAATGCGCAATTATTTCGCCGGGGCAGGATTTTTTCGCCCGAGAGCTAGTTTTTCGTCCGAGAGCAAATTTTTTCATCGTGGCCTGATTTTTTCGCCCGGGCGCGGTTTTTCGTCCGGGCGCGGTTTTTTCGCCCGGGCGCGAATTTTTCGCTTGGGAGCGAATATTTCGCCCGGACGCGAATATTTTCACCCGGGCGCGAATTTTTTGCCCGGGCGCGAATTTTTCGCCCGGACGCGATATTTTCGTCCGGGCAGTATATTTTCGCCTGGGCGCCAATTTTTTGGTCGGGCCCTATATTTTCGCCCGGGCCCAAATTTTTCGGCTGCGTGCCAATTTTTCGGATGGGCGCAAATTTTTCGAACGGGCACGAATTTTTCGGACGACCGCAAATTTTTTGGACAGGCGCGCATTTTTCGGACGGGCACAAATTTTTCGACTAAGAGGGAAAATTTCGCCCGGGCGCGAATTTTTTGCACGAACGAAGAATTTTTCGCACGGACGCGATATTTTCGCTCGAAAGCGAAAAAAATTGCATTTGAGCGAAAAAAATAGCGTCCAAGCGAAAAAAATACATGACCGGGCAAAAAAATCACGAACGAGCAAAAAAATCACGTCGAGGCGAAAAATTCGCGTCCGAGCGAAAAATTCGCCCAGGTTCGAAAAAAATCGCGCCCGGGCAGAAAAAACCTGTCGGGGCAAAAAAAACGTGCTCTGACAAAAAATATCGCTCACAAGCGAAAAATTCGTGTCCGGCTGAAAAAATCGAGACCAGACGAAAAAATCACGCCCGGACGAAAAAAATTGCCCCCGGCCGAAAAAATCACGTCAAGGCAAAAAAATCACTTCCGAGCGAAAATTCGCCCCCGGGCGCGCTCAGGCGACAAAATCGCGCCCGGGCGAAAAAAAACGTGTCAGGGAAAAAAATGTCGTTAACAGGCAAAAAAATTGCGCCCGATCGAAAAATTCCCGACCGGGCGAAAAAAACTGGGCCCGAGCCAAAAATTAGCTCCCCGCGAAAAAACCGCGCTCAGGAGAAAAAATTGCGCCGCTCTCCGGCGAAAAAAAAACAAGTTTTGATGACAAATATCGCTCTCGGACGAAAAATTCGCTCCCGGGCGAAAAAATAGTGCTCCGGCGAAAAACCCTTCCCGGGCGAAAAAATCGCACCTGGGCGAAAAACGCGCGCAGGCGCAAAAATCGCCTCGGGCAAAAAATCGCGCGACGGCGAAAAATCGCGCCGATGCAAAAAAATCACGTCCAGGTGGAAAAATCGCGTCGGTGCAAAAAAATCATGCTCGGGCGAAAAAAAACGTGCTCGGGCGAAAAAATCGCGCCTGGGCAAAACAATTGGCTCGGGCGAAAAAAAATCGTGCATCGACAAAAAATTGCACCCGGGCGGAAAAATCACGTCTGGATGAAAAAAACATGCTCGGGCGAAGAAAAAAACATGCACGGGCAAAAAAATCGCACTCGGGCGAAAAAAAACTCACCCGGGCGAAAAACTTCGCGCCTGGGTGAAAAATGCCAGCCCGGGCGAAAAATTCGCGCCCGGTCAAAAAATTCGCGCCCGAGCAAAAAATTTGCGTCGGGTAAAAAAATTACGCCCGGGAAAAAAATCGCGCTAAGACAAAAAAAATCAAGTTGTAGATTTTTTTTTAAGAGATAAATATTTTTTGATGAAGAAGTGCTTTTCGAAAAGGTTGAAAAGTAAGTGACAAGTGACTTTTCCAAAAGATGAGAAAATGGAGTTTTTCGCTGTAGCTTTTCTCACCGATAGACAATCCAAACGTTATCTTAAGTGTGGTAGCGTTTTCCAGAAAATGAAAAGGAGTTAAAAAGCCCTCTCAAACAGGCCCTTAATGTAACTCAGTGGGAGAAGATCCCAAAATCGGGCCCAATACTCCTCAAGTTTTCTTTGCTAAATCTTAGGCCCTGTTTGGCGGAGCGGTACAGGTGCTGCATGCCGCAGCTGTCCCTGCAGCTCCGCCAAACATATATAAAGAGGCGGGCGGTGGCAAGAAGCCACCGCCAATTATCCTGCCGCGGGTGGAGACCCGCGGCAGGCAGCGCTGCAGCCCTATTTTGGGGCTGCAGCGCTGTTTAAAAAAAATTAATATATATAAACTTTTAAAGTATATATATATATATAAATTAATATATATAAAACAAATATATATATATATAAATTAAAATTAAAATTTATATATATATTTAATTTATATAAACTTTATATTAATGATATGTATAATTTTAATTAATATATTAAAATTATTAACCTTTAAATTGAGCTTATTTATACATTTAAAAAAACAAAAAAAAAATAAGAAAATAAAGTTCATGAGCTTGAGCTTAAGCTCGAGTTCGGATAAATGAGCTTGTCAAACTCCACTCGTTTGCACCCCTACTCGAGAATCGATCAAAAAAAATTAAATCGAGCTTGTGAATCGATCAAAAATAAATCATCCTAGCTCGTGAGCGAATCAAATGTGCATACTGTGCGTCCTGACGTCCGTTTTGAGTACTGAACGTACTTGAAATTGTGCGAGACTGTGCCTGTTGGAATTGTAGCGTCGAGCTGGGCAAGATCGGGAAAAAAATCTATGGTTCGTCCGAACATTTTTTGGGGACCCCATCAATATTAATATATTTAGTTTTATAATAAAATTAATGCCGAGCAAATTGTTTATTTATTTTCAGATTTCGTAAATTCTCCAGCTTGTTTAATTATTACTACCACTGTTTAATTACGCACCGCTGTTTCACACAACACTGCAAATACAGTTTTCCAAACAGTTTTATAAATTTTTCCACCACTACAAAACAGCTGATTTCTGCACCACTATTTCTCACCACTGCTTTCGGCACCGCCACAGCTTTACCAAACAGACCCTTAGTTGATGCGTGTTTTCCTTATATTGCTGAAATTGTAAATTCATACAATTGCAAGATGAAAATTAACATTGATGAACAAATTAACAAATTAAACTATATTATGCACATGTTAAATTAAATTGAAAAACTAAAACATACCATTGTAAAATCAGAACTAATATGACTCCAAGCAGGAAAATTGTTTACACTTACCTCAAAAAATCAGCAAACCTTGCAATCCCAAATGTGAGACGGGAAGAAAAAAAAGACCCAGGCTCGCAGAAATTCACATCCAATTGACGGGAAAGTACACCTAGGAGAGAATCACAAGGGATTCTCATCGGCGCTAGGGCTTGAGTTGCGGTCATCACTGTCGTGTAGCGGGGTGGTGCTCGCCATTTCCGACATCAGGGTAGGAGCAGCAGAAGTGGAACCGCGGAAACGAAGAGGGAAAACATGATTTAGCGAATATTTTGACCCGGACACGTGCCCGGGTGTGACCTCACGTGGGTCCGCCCCTATCTGTAGCCACATTAATTTTTTATTTATTCATCACTTCTATACCTGTGCTTCATTTTTATTTCCTTTGGAGCATATTAGCTTGTCCCATTAAGTATTTGAAGTCTAAGGAATGTTTGATCCAGCTCTGACCTACTACTTAGACGCTTCAGTGGCTGAATGCGTAATGCCCCACTGTCCTTTGGCTCTCTTGATGCACTCTTTGTTATAACTTTATTTGCATGGCTGAGCAATAAAATTAGTGTGAGCTTGTATGTTGAGTTGTGCTTGTATTGTATCTTCAAATATTCAATTGTAGTTTTTTTAATCAGGCAATTAATTTGCATATTATTTCTTTGACATGAAACACCAAAATTTATTTTATTTGTTGTTTAAATTTGGTCTTATCTTGTGTAACGTGGATTCAAGCCACGCTGTGACTGTAAATGGCGAAAAGTCTTTTTGAAAATATGTGACAAGAGGGAACAAGTTAACTGAAGGAGATGGAAGTATAAGTTGGACATATAATTTTTGTGATAAACCTTACAAAAGCTCATACACTCGTGAAAGATCATTTATTGGATTAAAAATAGCGGAACAAAGATAAAGATACTCAAGGGCTTATTAAACGATGACTTCTAAAATTTATATAGGTAGCTCCAAGTACTTAAGTGAGTTGCAAGTATTAGAAGTGTTGGTGATAAACAGTGAAAATATGATGGTACAAGCGGTAGCGGATAGAATCCAATTTCTAGTGCATTCAATAGTGATGATAGAGCTCATTTGGATGCCTTTATTACTAGGGAATTTTATTCGGCGGAGTTGCGTTTCAATCTAGCAAGAAATCCGTATTCGATATAATCATATTTCTTTGCCGCTTGTCGTAACCTTGTAGGATATGTACCACCAGAGTATAATTCTTTGAGAACCACTTTGTCATTGAAGGAGAAGATAGAAACTGAAAGAAGACATTGTAAGCATTGTAAGCGACAGATGGAGACTACAATTCTCCATTTACTCTTCGTTATAATATGACGGAAGTGGGTGAAATCCCAACCACAGGCTCAAGATGCTAGAACATTTCTTCCATGATGTCACCAATTCACTACTAGATCAAGATTCTCTCTCTCAACGTATACTATATAGCTCTTAACCATAACTACAGATTAGTCGAACAAGCAGATTATTTAATGGTGAAATTATAAGCATGATGATATGCCCAAGATCTCTGGAAAGATGACCTAGGTTGGATTATAAAAGTTATTCCCCAACTATTGTGCAAGCCCCGTATAGTTTGCTCTAATGTGAATTAACTCATATTGTTCTCTTTGCCACACAGGTTGTCTTTTCAAATCTTGAACGATTACATTTTTCTCACACGACAAATTCTTTAACTTCAGGTTGTTTGAAATATATCTCAAAGCCATCCATGAACTTTATCCTTCTTTAGGAATAGATGGTCTCATTCCATGCTTGCAAGTACTGGTTATGACAATTGACAATCCATCAAACTTGGATCATCAGGTATATAGTCCTAGCTGATAGTCAAGTCAATATAGTCAATGGGTGTGCATGGGCTTCATCACTCACACACTTAATCATTGCTATGGTAATCAAGCTCAATAGTATTATACCATACATGACCCGTTCATATTCAATAAGATTGGTCAAATCACCCATAATTCTAATATCCATGAAATCGACTCATTAGAGTCATTGCTTTAAGTCAAACTCATCAGAGTCACAGGTCTAAACCTCCTCAATGGATTCGTAAGATTCACATTCCTAACTAGACTTGTTAGGGTTGCATATAGATTCAGAATCGTCAATATTGTAACCAATCGCGTTGTTCTAATTTAAATGACCAATCGTGAGCCCACGCTGCACAAATAGTTTGGTTCAAGTATGGTGACTAGTGTTAGTTGGCATACCAGAGTAGACAAAAAACATAACGTCAAATCTTTGATGTCTTCATCAATGCCTTACTTCTCCCACTTTATTGTCAGCTCATTTCCAAGTTTGGTGCCTACAATTTTACGCTCCAGCATGCGGGCGAGATAAAAGAAGTGTTTGTAACGCCTAATGTAAAGGCCTACCCCTATGACCCACTAGGAAAATATTCTATAGTTCAGTCCCACATTGTTGTTTGGAGTGAAGATGTTAGTCCTCGCACCTAAAAATATGTGTACCTGTGTTGTATTTATTTTAAGCGAAGTAACAAAATTATTATAGTCGACCCACTATAGTGGGATAAAGGCTTGATTGTTGTTGATGTAATTATATTATTATGTTGTTACACTCAACATTTCACATTTGCAATTATAAATTTCAATTATGTTTTTTGTCTTTACATTTAAAGGCTTGATTGTTGTTGAAGTAATAAAATTATTATGTTGTTATACTCAACATTTAACATTTGCAATTATAAATTTCAATTAGGGTCCGTTCGTTTCAACGACATTGATATTGGAGTATTGACATTCAATCCAATATCAATACACATGGAAAATGACATTGATTTTAAATCCAATTCTTTTGTTCGGCCACATGATGACATTCAGTCATAGGAATTGACATTAATCACTTTTATTGTTCGTTTGCAGAAAGATTTTCAATCATAGGAATTGGATGTCAATGCTCTCAATTAAAAATAACAAACGCGGATTTCTCGCCCGACATCAATTTTATCGACCGAACACGATTTTTTCGTCATGACGCGATGTTTTTGCCCGGACTTAAATTTTTCGTCCCGAACGCGAAATTTTTTGTCTGAACGCAATTTTTTCGCCGAGCCGCAATTTTTTCAAACGGACGCGATTTTTTCGCCCGAACGCAATTTTTTCGCTCAGACACTACTTTTTCACTCGGACACGACTCTGTTCGCCCGGACGCGATTTTTTCGCCCGGACGCGATTTTTTCACCAGTACACTAATTTTTCGCTCGGATGAGATTTTTTTCAACGGGACGCGATTTTTTCACCCCGACTAGTTTTGTTCGCCTGTGGGCGTTTTCTTCGCCCGGGCGCGATTTGTTCGCCCGGGCGCGATTTGTCCGCCCGGGCGCGATTTCTCCGCCCGGGCACGATTTCTCCGCCCGAGCGCGCTTTCTCCGCCCGGGCGCGCTTTCTCCGCCCGGGCGCGCTTTCTCCGCCCGGGCGAGAGTACTTAGCTGGGCGAGATTTCTCCGCCCGGGCGAGATTTCTCCGCCCGGGCGAGATTTCTCCGCCCGGGCGCGCTTTCTTCGCCCGGGCGCGCTTTCTCCGCCCGGGCGCGCTTTCTCCGCGCGGGCGCGCTTTCTCCGCCCGGGAGCGCTTTCTCCGCCCGGGGGCGCTTTCTCCGCCCGGGCGCGCTTTCTCCGCCCGGGCGAGACAACTCCGCCCGGGCGAGACTACTCCGCCCGGGCGAGACTACTCCGCCCGGGCGAGACTACTCCGCCCGGGCGAGGACTACTCCGCCCGGGAGAGAGACTACTCCGCTCGGGCGCGATTTCTCTGCCCGGGCGCGATTTCTTCGCCCGGGCGCGATTTCTTCGCCCGAACGCGACTTTTTCGCTTGGAAGCGATTTATTTCCCCAGAGGCGCTCTTTTCGCCCGGAAGGGCTTTTTTCGCCCGGACTTGCTTTTTTCGCCCAGACACGATTTTTTTCCCGGACGCAATTTTTTTGTCTGAACGCGACTTTTAATTTCGGGCGCGACTTTGTTCGCCTGAAAGAAAAAAGCGCGCACGGGCAAAACAATCGCGTCCGGGAGAAAAAACTGCGTTCGACAAAAAAAATTGTGCTCAAGTGAAAAATTGTGCCCGGGCGAAAAAAAATTGTGTCGGGCGAAAATATTGCGTTCGGCCGAAAATATCGCGCCCGGGCGGAAAAAGCGCGCTCGGGCGGAAAAATCGCGCCGTGGCGGATAAAGCGCGGCCAGACGGAAAAAGCGCGCCCCGGCGCTCGGCGGAAAAATCTCTCCCGGGCGAAAAAAATCGCGCCGGAGGGAAAAAACGCGCTCAGTCAAAAAATGCGCGCCCGGTCGGAAAAATTGCGTCCGGGCGAAAAAAATCGCGCACCGTGCGAAAAAATCGCGACCGGGCGAAAAAAATGCGTCGGGCGAAAAAAGCACTCCCTGACGAAAAAAGCGCTCCCTGGCGAAAAAAGCGCGCCCGGGCGAAAAAATCGCGCCCGCCCCCCGGGCAAAAAAAATCATTCCCGCCGCCCGGTTGAAAAAAATCATCTATGGGCGAAAAAGTCGCACCCGGGCGAAAAAATTGCGTCGGGGCGAAAAAATCTCTTCCGGGCGAAAAAATTCGTGTTTGGGCAAAAAAATCGCGTCAGGGCGAAAAAGTCACGTCCGGGCGAAAAATCGCGCCCGGTCGAAAAAATCGCGCACGGGCGAAAAAAGCGCGACCGGGCGTAAATAGCGCGCTCAGGCGGAAAAAAGCGTGCTCGGGCGAAAATATTACGTCCGGGAGAAAAAATCACGCCCGAGCGAAAATAGCGCCCCCGGGCGAAAAAACCGCGTCCGGGCGAAAAAATCGTGTCCGGACGAAAAAATTGCGTCGGGACGAAAAAAACACGTCCGTGCGAAAAAATCGCGTCAGAGCGAAAAAGCCGTGTCCGGGAGAAAAAGTCGTCTGGTCTTAAAAAATCGCATTCATGCAAAAAAAATTATCTTCTTTTGAAAAACCAATGTTAGCAATCTCAATATCCACTCCTGGAGGTAGACATTGAACCAGTGAGTTTTTAGTTTTGGATGAATATCAACCACTTTCCACCTGAATGTCAATTCCACTTTAAAATTGTTGATATGAACAATGGAATTGACTTTCATTTTCTTAAAGCCAATACTTTAATATCATTGTCGTTGAAACGAACGGACCCTTACGTTTTTTTGTCTTTTCATTTTCTAGTTTTGAGCCACAACTCTTCCCTCAAAAAGAATGTTTTAGTTTCCTCCTAGATAATATAGATAATAGCGTGTAGTCATTGCAAAAAACTGTGTTATGGCCAGTGCAATTTTAGTAATTGGATTTATTTGTCATGTTCAAATCTAAAGAATGAATTGTTATGTTTTTTTATTTTTAATACAAAAGTTTTCACGTTTGAATAAAATCTCATGAGCGACTCTTAGTAATATTTTTACTGTATTTTATTTTTTTTCTCTTGGATATTTTTCCTTATTCATCACTTTTTTGATGTCATTAGTATGTGATAGCTCACGACGCCAAAAAATATTTTGAAGCCAATTATGATTAGAGATTCAACTATCGTTGACGTTGTCCAGACGTGTTTCGCTTTAGGAGCTCTGTGTTCATACTGACATAGTCTTACGGCTGACATAATAAATTGTCTAAGGCTCCGTTTGGGAGGACTTATTTTCACCGGTCAAGCGGTCATGACCGCATGAATCGGGTCTTAAATAAGTCCCGATTCATTCGGTCATGACCGCTTGACCGGTGAAAATAAGTCCTCCCAAACGGAACCTAAATCTTGAAATTATATTTAATGATAATCCTCCACTAGGCAGAATGATTCAAACCGATGCATTCACAGGTAACAACAATATGCGTCTTTAAAGAAACTTTGTATATTTCAAAGTATTTACATTACAATTTACTCGACTGCCTTGTTTGAATCTTGCATTTTGATATTCAAACTGTGATCATATTCCTTTTTTAAGTTTAGAAATTGCAAGAGGATCGATCATAATTGTATCAACTAGTTGATACGAGGCCACATTTCATATTACTTGACTATAACATATTTATAATTTAATGCTTATCGATGTTATTAAATTACCCATATATTATCAATAATACTAGTCCTGAAAGAAATTGATCTCATATTTCATGGTTAAATGCAAACGATTTATATGTAGAACTCAGATTTATTTTGTTATTAAAAATTTTTAGCTTTGTTTGTGCTTAATTACCTATTTAGTAATGCAAGATAAAAATTAGATTTATTTTGTTATTTAATTTTTTTGTGCGTGATTACCTATTTAGTAATGCAAGATACAAATTAGTCAAATATTAACAAAGTATATTTTTCCATTTTATTTTAAAAGTACAATGGGTGGTAAAAATTATAATTACTTGTGATTTATTTTGTCTGAAAATATAGTTTATTTTATATCATATCATGTAATTAACTGTTAATATCATGCAATTAACTGTTAATATCTTAAAATTAACAATCATGTTAAGTGTAATTCATGAATTTTTGTACTGAAGAAAAATAATTGATATTCCAATATGATCAAACCTTAATTTTTGCATAAAATTTTTGGTAGCATCATATGAATGTTGCCATATATTAGAGGGGACGTGAAATTTTATTTTTATTTAAAAAAAAAATTTAGATTTGTGCATGCATTTCCTTGAGCACTAATTCAAGGTTTTAGAATATTCTTCTGGAAAATGATTTGCTATTCTATCTTCCTGCTTCTTGCCATGAAAATCTTTGCCGAGGTAAATTCTATAGAATTTTTGCAGTTTGTATGCGGGTAGGAGGAGAATCTGTTATGTTTTCAAATCATATTTCTTGTATGATTGAAATTGTCTTCACTGAAGAACTCTTTCATGTTTTTTAGCAACACAATTACAAAAGTGCCCTCAGCGATGTCAAAAATTTTGCCAACTCTAATATGAGTGTTTAATCTATGTGATTAGTAATTTCTTCAAGGTGGCATTATGAGTCCAAATCTTTTATTTTAATTTTTTTGGCTTTTTTTCAGTTGGAGGTGCAATGTTTCCATGATCATGTTACTCTAGCTTTGATAATGGAGCGACACCCGGTGGTCGATTTTTTGTGCCTTTTGGCACTCATGACACTGTTTGGCATGGAAGATGGTTTCGGCACTTGTCCCACCTATATTTTTTAACTTCATTCTCAAATTCTACTAATGACTTGTGAAGTTTTTTTTTAATTTTTTATAACCGTAGGAAATAAAGTTGTCTAACCTTGCATTTATTTTATTTTTATTAAGGTTACTCCAAATAGGCAGCAAGTTTGCTTTCTCCAAGAAGAAATCTTGAGGAGATACTTGAGGAGATACTAATTTATGTCATGTTATTATCGCGGCCGTTGATGATAAATCAGTAAGTTATTCTTTTGGATATTTTTTGCTCATATGATCTTGAATACTCCTTCAACAGCTTGTGTTCTACTCTTCATCAATCAATTTGTCACTAAAATCATACTCTGTAGTTTTTTTTGCTTGTTATATATTTTTATATATATATATATATACAAGCAGTCGTGCACCGGGGATCCCGTGCGGGCGACATTTGTCGTGGGTGCGACATTCGTCGTGGGTGCGACATTCGTCGTGGGGGCGACATTCGTCGTGGGGGCGACATTCGTCGTGGGGGCGACATTCGTCGTGGGGGCGACATTCGTCGTGGGGGCGACATTCGTCGTGGGGGCGACATTCGTCGTGGGGGCGACATTCGTCGTGGGGGCGACATTCGTCGTGGGGGCGACATTCGTCGTGGGGGCGACATTCGTCGTGGGGGCGACATTCGTCGT
Source organism: Platanthera zijinensis (assembly GCA_039513925.1). Taxonomy (NCBI): domain Eukaryota; kingdom Viridiplantae; phylum Streptophyta; class Magnoliopsida; order Asparagales; family Orchidaceae; genus Platanthera; species Platanthera zijinensis. The sequence continues at coordinate 130,743,478 of CM077091.1, forward strand.
GGGGGCGACATTCGTCGTGGGGGCGACATTCGTCGTGGGGGCGACATTCGTCGTGGGGGCGACATTCGTCGTGGGGGCGACATTCGTCGTGGGGGCGACATTCGTCGTGGGGGCGACATTCGTCGTGGGGGCGACATTCGTCGTGGGGGCGACATTCGTCGTGGGGGCGACATTCGTCGTGGGGGCGACATTCGTCGTGGGGGCGACATTCGTCGTGGGGGCGATAAATGGTGGGAGCGTCATTTTTCATGGTGGCGACATTCGTCGTGGGGGAGTGATGCAACCTATGGTGCATCTTTTTATTTTTATTTATTGTACCTGTATTTTTCCTTTTGTAGCGCACGTTATTAGCGCCCTGGGTGTTAATTTTGTATCGCGCAATTTTTTGTTTGGCTCGTTGGTGTGACCGGCCAACGAGACCCTAAATGCATAGGTCTGGTATGTTAGGAAGTAGGTTAGCTTAGGGCAAGCTTATAATAATTATCTATTCATTATAATCTTTATTTTGATTTCAAAATCAGCCCACCCTAAAGAGAACCCAGCCAGCCCACTCCCAAAAGCCCAATACCAAGGCCCATTTTCCTCCTCCAAAACCCTAACCCCACTTATTATAAAAAGCATTCCTCCCCTTCCTATAGAGCCGGCTTTGGAAAATAGAAAACTAAACGAGAAACTTCTCTCGCTCGGTTTCCTCTCCAGCCGCCCGATTCCGACTCGTCTGCTTCCCTGCTGCCTTCAGAGACACGATCCAGTACCGACGAACCTCTCTGAGTTTGTCGCCGGCAAGGTCGACACCGTCCCTCGTTGCCGGAACCACCTCCTGCGAGTTCGGCGCTCCAGATCGTCGAGCTCACGACCAGCGCCCCTTTCCTGCCAGCCTGTGCCAAGAAATCAAGCCCGAATCCTGCTGAGTTGGGCGGCCTCATCCACCTTGTCCCTGTTGCTACCGTCGGCCCTTCCCCAGTGACGATAGTTGTTTCCTGTCCGGTTAGAGTTCTGCTGAGCTTCATCACCATTTCTGACCGGAGTTTTGTTTCCCACCACTATCCTGATTCCAGACTGCAGCTTCTTGGAATTTTGAGCCATTGGAGAGCTTACACCGGCCCGGTCTCCAGCTAGGAAGCCAGTCAGCCGCTACCTAAGCACCCAGGGCATACCTCCCCATTTCTTGCCTTCAATCCTTATTTAATTTTATGTTCAATGTTTAAGTGAATGGTTAATTATTGGAGCTTATCCTAGCCAATTCATCTCCTAATTATCGTTATTTACATATCTGTATTGTCACTCTTTTGTGAACGTTATGTCTGTGGAATCGTGATTTCATAACGTTAATACGCACATGTGGTAGTCCTACGTTCGCGACCGACGCTTAGGTCGTTGTTATTCGTTAGAAATATCCCACGGAGTTCCCGCGCGTTGCAATTATTTTAAGCGATCACATTTATTATCTTTAAAAACTGCAGCCTTAGGTTTTAGATCACATCAGTTTGGTGTGGCCGCTGGGATATCTCATTCCTATCGTGGGATAGCCGAGCGCCGTTCGTTTAAGGAGTTTTAAGTTTTCAAATATATATATATATATATATATATATATATATATATATATATTAAAAAAAATTAACTAATCGATGGAATCTAGAGTCAGACACATCGAGGGAAGTTTAGGGGACATGGGTAAACGTCTTGAAGAACTCATGGCCGCTGTCACTACACTCACTGTCTTCGTAAGAGATATGAATCAACTCTTGTTAGGGTTACGCACTTCGGTCAACAACTTGGAAACACAATATCACTTAGGGGGTCCTCCTGCACAACCCCCTACTCCTACACGACCTCTTACACCTCCACCGCCAGAATCCCAACCAGCTAATCACGAACACGGGCATCCACCTAGGTGGGATGCGGGTATTAAATTAGATGTTAGGGAGTTTGAGGGCACACTCGAGCCTGAGGTGTGTCTTGGCGACTTGAGCGATTCCTCGGCTGGAAGCGCACACCTGGCCCACCAGCAGGTGGAGTATGCTACCCTGAAGCTGAAGGGCCCCGCACTCACATGGTGGGGGCAAGTCGAGCGGATGGACAACCACCTATCACCACCTGGGTTGAGTTCAAAACTCAACTCAAGAGGAGGTACGCCCCCGCTGATTTTATGCAAACATTGTACCGTAGGTATCACAACCTACGGCAAGACAAACAAACTGTTGACGAGTACACAAACGAGTTCCTGGTCCTCCAGTCACGCTTAGATCTGAATGAGGAAGGCCATATGGTTGTGGCCCATTATCTGAATGGGCTACGGTACGTGATACGAGATCAGTTAGAGCTTCATGATTTTCGGGACCTTGGAGAGATCTCCAGCCGAGCACGTCGAGTAGAGGCCCTCTAGAAGAGGACATCTGGTCAGAGGTCTACTGATGGACCTAGGTCTACTGATAGACCCACTTCGAGCACCACCACTATTACACCCACATCTGCTACTACTGATTCCCCACCTCTTGCCATTGTTGGAGCCCCGACTCTTCACCCTGGCCCGGCCCGGGGTAAGGAGCCTGACCCCACACTGGAATGTTTCGATGCTTCAAGTGTATGGAGCCTAGGCACAAATCTTCTGAGTGCCCGCGATGCCAGTTCGTTGTTGTGATTGATGCCACCTCCGGGGGTGAACCCGAGTATTGGTTCTTCCCCCCAACCCGAGCCCCTGCCCGAGGCTGATAGTGTCATCAAGGTCGAGGGCGAGCAAGCGGAGCACATAGTTTGTGCTCTTCACTCTAGTTTGATTACCTCTGGCGAGACCACTGAGCAGGATCCTTGAAGAAAGGAGATTTTCTGCACTACCGCTCACATTCAGGAACATTTTTGTTCCATTATTATTGATAGCGGCAGTATGGAAAACTACATGTCTCAGCGAATGGTGGAGAATTTAGGACTTTTGACACGCCCCTTAGAGCAGTCGTACCATTTATTTGGGGTTAGTGGTTTGTTGACTATACCCATTACTCATCATTGTCAGGTAGAGTTCTTTATCGGGGACGTGTATCGTGATTCGGTGTTATGTGATGTCGCCCCCATCGACGTTTGCCACATACTTCTAGGACGACCCTGGCAGTATGATCGACATGTTCTACATGATGGTGTGAGGAACTCCCATTCTTTTGATCATCATGGGCGCAAGATCATTCTTCTTCCTCAGAAGAATGGTCCTGTTCCTAGAGCACATGGGAGTACCTCACTAACATCTACGTCATCGTCCTTAGTCTCCACTGCACCACTCCTATTTAGTGCTACGCTTTGGCCTAGACCCTCGCTCTAGGGGAGGCATCTGATTTTCGAGAGTCATCTATTTTGGGTGCTCTGGTAGTACCACCTTTTATTGACTTCGTATTTGATGAGCACGCGTTTAGTCTGCATCATTTGTCCTTGGTGGCAGTCGAGCACATTGGGGCTCCTCACTTTGATCGTTTGATGTTTGTGATTTTTAGGTCGAGTCGTACGAGGAGAGTTGAGATGACCCATTGGTTTTATAATCCTCATCGGGACACCCGTTTTCATGGGTTTTTGTGGAAGATCATAATCGATAGATTTGGGATCTGCTTAAAATGTTGTGACTCGAGTGAGATTTTATCGGGTGACGTCAAAGCGATGGACGGTCTTGGTCTAGCGGACGATCGTAAGTGTCTACCAAGCAAGAGGATGTTGCGTCATGAATTACTGGTTCCATAGTTTGCTTCCATTTGTTTCACGTTTTCCCTCCCGCCACTTGTTTGCTACACACACCGTCCCTGTCATCCCCCTGCAAGCTCTAATAATTACTATTTCTTTAAATGTTTTGCATAAAATTTGGCTAATGGATTGCTAGTTTGGGAATGAAAGGTTACTTCCAGGTTTGGGTCGCAACCACAGCACCATTAGGACACCGATGCAGCTTCTTTCTGACCACCGTCTTGGATTTGATAGTGATTGGTTGCATTGCATTCTCGTCAGGTCGAGTTCTTTCAACCCCGGGGGAATTGATGCAACCTGTGGTGCATCTTTTTATTTTTATTTATTGTACCTGTATTTTTCCTTTTGTCGCGCACGTTATTAGCATCCTGGATGCTAATTTTATATCGCGCAATTTTTTGTTTGGCTCGTTGGTGTGACCGGCCAACGAGACCCTAAATGCATCGGTACGGTATGTTAGGAGGTAGGTTAGCTTAGGGCAAGCTTATAATAATTATCTATTCATTATAATCTTTATTTTGATTTCAAAATCAGCCCACCCTAAAGAGAACCCAGCCAGCCCACTCCCAAAAGCCCAATACCAAGGCCAATTTTCCTCCTCCAAAACCCTAACCCCACTTATTATAAAAAGCATTCCTCCCCTTCCTATTGAACCGGCTTTGGAAAATATAAAATTGAACGAGAAACTTCTCTCGCTCGATTTCCTCTCCAACCGCCCGATTCCGACTCGTTTGCTTCCCTGCTGCCCGATTCTGACTCGTCTGCTTCCCTGCTGCCTTCAGAGACCCGATCCCGTACCGGCGAACCTCTCTGAGTTTGTCGTCGGCGAGGTTGACACTCTCCCTCGTTGCCGAAACCACCTCCTGCGAGTTCGACGCTCCAGCCGAAACCACCTCCTGCGAGTTCGGCGCTCCAGATTGTCGAGCTCAGAACCAGCGTCCCTTTCCTGCCAGCCTGTGCCAAGAAATCAAGCCCGAATCCTGCTGAGTTGGGCGACCTCATCCACCTTGTCCCTGTTACTACCGTCGGCCTTCCCCAATGACGACAGTTGTTTCCTTTCCGGTTAGAGTTCTGCTGAGCTTCATCGCCATTTTTGACCAGAGTTTTGTTTCCCACCGCTATCCCGATTCCAGACTGCAGCTTCTTGGAGTTTTGAGCCATTGGAGAGCTTACACCGGCTCGGTCTCCAGCTAGGAAGCCAGTCAGCCGCTACCTAAGCACCCAGGGTATACCTCCCCATTTCTTGCCTTTAATCCTTATTTAATTTTATGTTCAATGTTTAAGTGAATGGTTAATTGTTGGAGCTTGGCCTTGCTAATTCATCTCCTAATTATCGTTATTTATATATCTGTATTGCCACTCTTTTGTGAATGTTATGTCTGTGGAATCGTGATTTCATAACGTTAATACGCACATGTGGTAGTCCTTCGTTTGCGAGCGACGCTTAGGTCGTTGTTATTCGTTAGAAATATCCCACGGAGTTCCCGCGTGTTGCAATTATTTTAAGCGATCACATTTATTATCTTTAAAAACTGCAACCTAGGTTTTAGATCACATCAGGGAGACATTGGTCGGGGGCGGCGACATTGGTTTGGGGGGCGGCGACATTGGTTGTGGGCGACGACATTGGTCCAGGGCGGCGACATTGGTCAGGGGAAGCGACATTGGTCAGGGGAGGTGACATTATTCGAGAGCGACGACATTGGTCGGGGGCGGCAACATTGGTCGTGGGCGGCAACATTGGTCGTTGGAGGCGACATTGGTCGGGGCGACGACAATGGTCGGGGCGGCGACAATGGTCGGGGCGGCGACATTGGTCGGGGCGACGCTATTGTTCTAAGGCATCCACATCGGTTGTGGACGGCGACATCGGTCGTGCGTAGGGACATCGGTCGTAGGCGGCGACATCGGTCGTGGGCAGGGAAATTGGTTGTGGACTGTGACATCGGTCATGGGCTGAGACTTCAGTCGTGATTAGGGACATCAGTCGTGGGCAACACATCGGCCGTGTTGGCGGGGGCAATGCTGAAGCTTCCCTACTACTGCAAACTTGCATATTCAATCACATTTTGTAAAAGTTTTTTTGGAGGCCAGTTTCTTCAATTATTATTTATTTCAGCTAACTAAAGAAAGAATAACTTGGTGCCTATATTTAAGCAAAAACAATGAAGTAATATAAAATAGTTACGTATTGTTGAGAGAGCTCAAAACTTGTATGTATTACTTGTGTGTGTAAATACAAAGAGAGAATACATATATATAGGAGAGGGAAGAGATCTTATACATGATGTGGGACTAAGAGGAGAAGAAGGAAAAAAGCAATAAAACATGGGCTCAATAATGGGCCCTTTACATGGGCTTTTCTAACATTCCCCTGCAAGCTGGAGCGTACAAATCGTATGCGCCAAGCTTGGACAAGCACTGATAGAAAAGGGGACTGGAAAGAGCCTTTGTGAGGACATCCGCAACTTGTTCTGTCCCTGGAACATGCTTCAGGTCGATTTTCTTCATTTGAACTTTTTCTCTGATGAAGTGACAATCAACTTCAATATGTTTTGTTCTCTCGTGGAAGACTGGGTTCTTGGCTATATGTATAAGCTTGGCTGTCATAGAAGAGAAGAGTTGGGGAAGGGAGCCTTACACCCAGATTGGTAAGTAGAAGACTTTCAAGCCAAGTTAGTTCTGAAACTACCGAAGTCATTTCCCGATATTCTGCCTCAGCTGATGATCGAACAACAACCGCTTATTTTTTGCTTCGCCAGGTAATCAAATGACCTCCAAAGTATGTGCAAAAACCACTAGTTGATCGCCGATCATCAAGTGAACCAACATAATCAGCATCAGAATAAGCCATCAATGTTGGAGCTAAAGATGAGGTTTTGTATACCAATCCTGTACGAGGAGCCGCTTAAAGGTATCTGAGAATGCGTTTAATGGCCTGAATATGAGATCTTCGAGAGGAATGCATATACCGGCTGACAATACCAACAGCGAAAGAGATATCTGGTCGGGTTACCGTGAGGCAGATTAATTTTCCCACTAGACGACGATAGTATTCTGGGTTCTCGAGTAAGAGATCTGAGTCTTATGCCTTATCGCATAACTTGTGATTAACATCCATCGAGATATTAATCGGCTTACAACCTGAATAACCCGTATCATGAAGGAGGTCAAGGCAATACTTCCGCTGGGAGAGGATGACGTCATCTGGCCGTCTAACAATCTCAAGACCCAGAAAATACCGAAGGGGTCCCAGATCCTTTATTTGAAAAACAGTGCCTAGGTGTTGTTTGACCTCCTGTATTCCTTTCAAGTCATCTCCCGTAATTATGATATCATCAACATAGACTAATAGAAGAACCGTTCTCGTTGTCCGGTGACGAGTGAACGGCGAGAAGTCTGCCGAGCTGCGAGTGAAACCAACTTCCCGAAGGGCCTTACTGAACCTGTCAAACCATGTCCGTAGGGATTGTTTGAAGCCATATAGAGCCTTCATAAGGCGACACACCTGAGACTCTCCCGTGGTCTCAAACTCGGGAGGTTGCTGCATATACACTGTTTCATGTAGGTCGCCATTCAAAAAGGCATTCTTAATATCCAGTTGTAGTAAGGGCCACCGACGATGGACAGCAACGGAGATGAGGACCCGAACGGTGTTGAGTTTAGCCATTGCTGAGAAAGTTTCTTCATAGTCCAACCCCTGCTGTTGGGTGAAGCCTCGGGCTACCAGTCGAGCTTTCAACCGATCAATCGTCCCATCAGTGGCATGCTTGACGACAAAGACCCACTTACAACCAACCGGTTTCTGACCCAGAGGAAGTGGTACGAGAGCCCAGACCTGATTGGCCCAGAGAGCAGTCATTTCCTCCTCCATGGCGGCCCGCCAGCCAGGATGTTGCAGCGCCTCCTGCACAGAGTTAGGAACCGAAATGGAGGAAAGAGAAGTAACAAAAGTGTGTAGGTGGGGAGATATGCGATGTAAGTAGATACAGTTTGCCAGAGGATGAGCAGTGGAAGCAGATACCTGATCAGTAGGGCGCGGAGTAGTCGAGGTCGAGGCCGACTGCAGAGGGGCAATAGAACGAGGAGGTTGGCGGTGAGTGTAGACACAGATAACTGGTGGCTTGGAGGGAGCAGGAGCAGGGTCGGAAAGAACCGGGGAAAGAGGCGTAGTAGCGAGAATGACAGGGCGAGGTATGGATGGTGGTGGAGATATCAGTGGGGAAGGAGTGGCGAGAGCGGAAGAGAAGAAAGGTTGAGCCTCCCGAAAGGTAACATTAGCGGAGACGGTGATCTTCCGGGTAACTGTAGAGTAACAAACGTAGCCCTTATGAGTACGAGAATAGCCGACAAAAATATGTTTGGCCGCCCGGGGATCCAGCTTATCCGAGGACGGTCCGAGAAGGTGGACGAAGCAGGTGCAGCCAAAGACCCTGGGTGTAAGAGGGAAGGCTGGTCCTGAGGGAAAGAGGAGGTTGAACGGAGTGACATAGTTAAGCACCGAGGAAGGGAGACGGTTGATGAGGAAACAGGCAGTGGAGATCACAAAGTTTCAGTAGATTTTCGTAACATGCATTTGAATCATGAGGGAGCGGGCGACGTCAAGGAGGTGACGGTTTTTTCGTTCGGCAATGCCATTTTGTTGGGGGGTGTAGGCACAGGATGTTTGATGAATAATACCGAACTCTGCGCATAGATGGGCAAATTCGTGGTTTTTGTACTCTCGAGAATTATCGGTGCGCAACGTTTTAATGGTTGAGAGAATTGCGTTCGAGTTTCTAGTATAAAGTTGCGAAACATGCGAGAAAGCTCGGGCGATCACGAAGTAAGTAAAACCATGTTGTGCGAGAATAATCATAAATGAAGGTGATAAAATATCGATAGCCAGGGATACTAGTAATTTTGAAAGGACCCCAAACATCGGAGTGCGGTAAATCAAAAGGAACAGAGCTTCTAGTACAATGAGCGGGAAATGAAGAACGTGGCTGCTTGCCGTAAATACACAAATTATACTGAAAACAAGGAGAGATACATTAGAAAGCGCCTTCTGGAGGACTGGCAGAGGGGCATGCCCAAGACAGCGATGCCAATCAACGGTGGAGACGGGGGAGAGGACGGTAGGAGAGGTCTAGAAGGTAGAGCCCATTTTGCAGTCGACCCCTACCAATGGTAATCCGCGTCTGCCGATCCTGTATCAAAAAAGTAGACGGAGTGAATATGACAGTGCAATCCATATCATTAGTAAGACGACCAACAGAAAGTAAATTAAACGGATAGCCCGGAACATAAAGAGCCGAGCGAAGAGAGATGGATGGGTCGAGGGAGATGTCGGCGCAACCAGAGACCGGAACAATCCCCCATTAGCTATAGTGATAGAATTCGAATGAGGAGCATCCGAGTAGTGGTGGGGCTTCAGCGAAGTGATGTGATGAGTGGCACCCGAGTCCAAGATCCAACGCGGACTAGAGGAAAAACAAGCACTACTTGTAGTGGAGGTGGAGGCAACAGAAGCCGAAGGAGGGCTAAAAAGCCCCTAGAGTCGCTGTAGCTGGAGGCGAACGGCCTCAAGGTCGGCACCAGTGGTGGAGGAGTTGTTAGTGGCAACAAACGCAGTCGGTCGAGGAGGGTAACCATTTTTCTTGTAGCACACAGCCTCAGTGTGGTCGTCCTGGCCGCAATACAAACACTTTGGGCGACCCCGACCCCCACGGGGTCCGCGGGAGCCTGAACGTCCACCGCGAGCATAAGGCGGTGAGGAAAGCATGGGGGAAGGGTCTGCTGAAGAAGGGCCGGAGTGGAGGGTCCAGGAGTATCCAGGGGCGGTGGCACGCGAAGGAGCATAGAGCACACATCAGAGAGAGTAGTGGCCGAAGCAAGGACATGAGCCCGGATACTCTGAAGATGTGGCGGAACACGAGCCATCATCATAGCAACGCAGACGGCTTCCTTTTGCGTCCCGTTGTGCAGCAAGATCAGGAGTAGCAGGCTGATGCTGGATCTAGGCTTCCGCAAGAGTCTTGACTCGAGCGACAAACGACGTCATGTCTGCAACCCCGCCAACATTGAGAGCCTGAAAGTCGGTAATAATATCATAGAGGTGTTGGAGGCTATCCTTGCCGGAGTATAAGAAGTGAAACTCCTCCCACATAGCGTTGGTCGTCTCATGGTACATGACCATCTGGTAGGGCTCACCCTATAGGGAATTGAGTAGCCAAGTCTGAACGCGATCGTCATTGCGCAGCCATTCGTCGGTAAGATGGGACGGAGGTCCCTGAGTTAGATGAAGAGCAAGGCCTTTGGCCTGTAGAACTCGGCGAACCGAGTGCACCCATGGGATGAAGTTCTTCTTTTCGGAGAGAGAAATAGTAGTGATCAGCAGCTCATCGCGGAGCTCAAGAGTAGGGGTCAGGCGGTCAGCAGAGGTGTTAGCCGCCTGGCCGGTAGAATCCACAGAAGAACCCATGGAGGCCGAATAGGCTGTTGCGGTTAGATAAGTAAACCGCTAGAGGAGGAGATCACTCCGGGAAGAATACTCGTACACGACAAGCCTGCACGGTTACAGAAGAGACCGCGGCGGGTAGTCACAGCGACAAGAGCAGGCGAGAAGGAGAGGGAGGCCGCGACCCGAGTATGGAAGAACAATCCACACGGTCACAGTGTAAACACTAGCGGCTAGAGATAGGGAGTGACCGGAGAGGTCGGCTCAAACACAAAAGAGAGGCCGCAACGGTTAGAGAAAAGATCGCGCAGGAAGGAATGAAAAAAGAAGCAAACCGCGCGGGTTGAGAGGAAACCGTGCGGGGAGAAAGAGAAAGGGAAGAAGATAAGGGCGCACGGTCAGAGTGAGAACACCAGCAGCAGGGGAAGAAGTCGCGATCAAGTGCGGAAATCGCCACGGAAAGAGAGGCCGCGGGAATAGAGGAAGCCGCGCGGTAAGCAAGGAAGCCGCGCGGGAGAAAAGGGAGAAGATCGCGAGCGAAGAGGAGAGCTCGCGACGGGAAGATAAGGGCGACCTGCGCGAGTAGAAGGCGCGGACTTGCGCGAAAAAAGAAACTGCGCGGATAAGACCAAACCCGCAGCGGATAGAGAATAGGATGACCCAGGAATGGGTCCCACGGGTCTGAGAGAGAGTGGCTATAAGAAGAGTGGTGAGGGGGGAGGGTGGAGCCACGGGAAACAGGGAGTGGATGCGGTTAGAAAACGAGAGACCGCAGGGAGGCCGGCGAGAAGAGCCGGTGAAGGGGAACTCGCGATAGGAGGCGAGTATAGGAGAGAAGAAGCCGCGGAAGAGCCGGCGGGTAGGGTGGGCGGATGGTGGGGGCGGTTAGAAAAGAGGAAACCGCTGTGACCGGACCGCTCGCTCTGATACCATGTTGAGAGAGCTCAAAACTTGTATGTATTGCTTGTGTGTGTAAATACAAAGAGAGAATACATATATATAGGAGAGAGAAGGAGAGAGAGATCCTATACATGATGTGGGACTAAGAGGAGAAAAAGGAAAAAAAACAATAAAACATGGGCTCAATAATGGGCCCTTTACATGGGCTTTTCTAACACGTATCATAATATTAGGAAAACTACATTAATTGCATAGAATCAAGTATAGGAAAACAAACTTGAAGTAGGAGTGAAGTAGGCCCGAGAGCATGCACTTGAAGAGGAAGAAATATCGAGATGCCCCCAAAAGATGTGGCCTTGTGTGATCACTCTGCTGGATGCGCCTAATACCTAATCTCACAACCTTTGTAAAAAAGTGAAGTAGATGCAAAAATAGAATGGGCAACTAAGAAATGCAATCAGCAGGAGCAACTGGGAAAATACAGTGGAAGGAGAGGATAATACATGCGAGAATAAATCAATTGGTTCTCGAGGAAGAACCAATTAAAGAGATCAATATCTTCTCATCTTTGTTGATCAATGCCTAATCTCAAAAGGGATAAAAAAAGAAAATAAAGTAAGCTCTTAAAAATGAAACATCAATCAATTGACATATAAATATGGAAAGATAAATTTTAAGACCTATAGATCTGATAATAATGTTTGAAAAAATCTCCTCAAGTTTAACCGATCTTATTTTAAGCTTCTGCTACACTTCTCTATTTACCTGGTAGATAAATATGAGTAGCAATGAATAAACCCCAAAAAGTTATTAATATTACATATCATACTACCACTAAATGAATTATGCACAGCTCATCAAGGAAATGTAAACATGTTCAAACATGAGTGCAACATGAATTTAGATGTGACTTAGTGCAAGAAAATCTTCATTCAAGAGCACCAGAGGTGAGCTAATAATAGATAACATGATGATAGTTCAGCCAATTTGCAATAATTTTTTGAGAACCACAAACCGAAAGTAGTAATGTACTTGCAGAGAAAATTTCATTTTTGTAAATAATTATTTCAATACTCATCAGCTTTTAACAAAACAAAATCTGATTTATTCCCACTTGATAACACTACCATGCAACTGACATGCAGACAAATCTGTCAATAATTTAAACTAATTTGTAGCGGGGAGGCAAGTTGCATTGATGCTGAATCAAATATACAGCAATCATGAATAATTATTTCAATACCCATCAGCTAGTACATTTGAAAATCCTTTGATTTATTTTGGGACTTAGGCTTTGTTTGGCTGCATGTTTAGGCTCCAGTCCACCGCAACTTTTGGTGTCGCCCCGCCAAACAGAAAATAGGGATCGGCTTTTATCAATCGTTGTCGCGCTATAATCGTGGAAAAGTAGCGATATAGAGTGGCGAAAATTTCTCACGACTCCAGGATCGCGCAAAATTCGTGATAGCCTCTGCCCTAACCCCCGCTCCGCCGACAGGGAAGATCGGCGACGAGAATCTTCTTCCCGGGCGCAGCTGCTACTTCCACGATCGTCTTCCTCGACGACGACCGACGCACCGCCTCCATCGACCGACAGCGTCCCTCCCGAGCCTGAATTGCTTGTCGACGCTGGCGTGATTACTTCCGCCCGATACATAGCGCTCAGCAACGCCTCTACCGAAGCTCTTCTCCGATGACGAAGACAAACGCATCAGCACACACCTCTGGTATTTTTTCCGTCGTATTCTTCCGATTCCGTTCAACCACCTGGAGAACTTCCTGCATAGTCGTGATTCCCCTCTGCCTCCTTCTTTGCTGCAGGTCCAAGCAGCGCAATTCTCTCTTCTCCCTCCCTCACTGGTTTTACAGGCATACCTGCTAACAGAAGGGGATCGGACCTTCGATTATACCTAACGATGGCGTCCCTGCGGCAGCTCGAATCTTCAACCAATTTCTTTTGATTCGATTGGAAAACTATGTTATACTACCAATCCCACTTTTTATTCTTCTGAAAATGTAGTGAGTAATGGATTCTTGCAGTCTATGCTTTCTTATGTGTGTGTTTATGTCATTATGTGTATGTGTGTGTGCGCGCGTAATTGGTTAGACTGTTTTGTGTTGGTGTATGTGTATGTGCGTGTGTTTGTGTGTGTGTGTGTGTTTGAATTCTGATTGTGTTTATTTGTGTGTGTGTGCGTGTTTGAATTGTGATTGTGTTTACTTGTGTGTGTGTGTATGTGTGTGTGTGTGTGTGTTTGAATTGTGATTGTGTTTATTTGTGTGTGTGGGGGGGGTTTGAATTGTGATTGTGTTTATTTGTGTGTGTGTGTGTGTGTGTGTGTGTGTGTGTGTGTGTGTGTGTGTGTGTGTGTGTGTGTGTGTGTGTGTGTGTGTGTGTGTGTGTGTGTGTTTATGTGTGTGTGTGTGTGTGTGTTTATGTGTGTGTGTGTGTTTGTGTTTATGTGTGTGTGTTTGAATTGTGATTGTGTTTATTTGTGTGTGTGTGTATGTGTGTGTGTGTGTTCGTGTTTGTGTTTATGTGTGTGTGTGTGTTTGAATGTGTGTGTTTTAATTGTGATTGTGTTTATTTGTGTGTGTGTGTGTATGTGTGTGTTTGAATGTGTGTGTTTGTGTTTGTATTTGTGTGTTTGAATTGTGATTGTGTTTATTTGTGTGTGTGTGTGTGTTTGAATTGTGATTGTGTTTATTTGTGTGTGTGTGTGTATGTGTGTGTGTGTGTGTGTGTTTGAATTGTGTTTTGTGTTTATGTGTGTTCGAATTGTGGCTATGTTTATGTATGTGTATGTATGTGTATGTGTGTTTGTGCATATGTGTGTTTAGAGTGTTCAAGTGTATTTATGTGTTTGTGTATATGTGTGTTTAAAGTGTTTAAGTGTATGTTTACTTTTTTTCGTAGATGGGTAAATCCAAGGAAGGGGGAATTTCTGCAAATTGGGAGACATCGCATGTTTTGCTTTTTTGCGATCTTTGTAGCCGAGAGATAGATTTAGGGAATAGACCTACCACCCATTTCAATAAGGAGGGCTGGGGAAATTTGGTGAAAAACTTCAAAGATCGCACGGGCTTGGAGTACAGTCGGGCATAGATGAAAAACAAATGGGATCAACTTAAGCGTGATTGGAAATTATGGCGTGAACTCAAAAGAGGTGAGACCTTACCTGGAAACCAGATATCACTTACCGGACTTTCCTCGGGGAAATCGCCCAATTGAAGGTCGACGTGAAATATTTAATAAAGCACACTCTTCTCTACGCAGCGTGATCGAACAGAGTTTTGGTGTGTGGAAGAAAAAATGGGTCATACTAAGCAAAATGCCTCAGTTTGAATTCTCAAAATAGTATGTCATTGTGGTGGTTACGATGTCACTTCATAACTTTATCAGAAGACATCCATCCCGATCAGACCCAGAGTTTGATGTATGCGACGAAAACGAAATCTTCATTCATCCAGAGGCATATGAGTTGCGACCAAACAATCGTCCAAGAACTATGGATCCAAATCCTAACAGTGCACCATCTTCATTTGAAGGAACAAGAGCTACTCAAATGACCAATATCAGGGAATACATTACAGATCAACTCACGCAATATCACAGGTAAACTACATAATTACGTTTATAATTGTAAAGCCTGCTACAAATTTCCTGATATTGGTATTTATTCTTGATGTGCAGTTAACGAGCGATGATTGAGGGACAAGTTTCATCAGCAGGACGGTCCACGATTATGCTTTTTAACAATGAAAAACTCTTTTGAGAACTCTCTGTTACATTTTAATATTGTTACTGGACACTTAAAATGAATTAAGTTAACATGTTCGTTTTGTGTTAGTGTTGTTTGTGTTTAAAATTAGAAAAATAAATTGTGTACCGCACAGCTGTTTTACCAAACAGCTCCGCCAAACAGAGCCTTAAACAGCTTCTCCGTTTGAAACAGTTCTGCAAAAGCTGTGCATCCAAACAGTTTCACAGATTCTGCCACCACTCTGTTAAACAGCTGCTTATCCCACTACTGCTTCTGCAGTCGCTGCAGCTGAGCCAAACAGAGCCTTAATATGAGTTTGATACAGTTTGTTCAAAACAACTTTCAATTTGTTGAGAAGTTAATATCTCATGATCCCCACCACCATGAAAAGCATCGACCTATGGTAGAAGTGGAGATGTGTGAGAAATGGAGATGTATGAGAAATGGAACAGCGTGGAAATGGAGATGTATGAGAAATTCGTGGAGTAGAAGTGCCGCCGTTGAAGAAGATTGCATCGACCTATGGTAGAAGTCGAAGAGGATCGCATCTTTATAGCGGTAGTCGGAGACGTTCACCAACGGTTGACTTCTTTTTGGAGGAGTTGCGAAGGATGAGCGGCGGAGGAGCGGCGGAGGAGGGTTTTAGCGGTCTTCGATGGAGGAGCAAGCGACGATCTTCAATCGAACAGTTCAGATTGATTTGGTGGTGCTTAGTATTACACCACGATAAATCTTTGTATGTAGTAGAGGAGGGTGCGCCGAGGAGGGGTGTCGGGGGAGTATGCCGCAGAGGAAGTCGAGAAAATCTGTGTGCTTCTATTCCTCTGAAGCAATGCCGCCGAGGAAGAAATCGCTGCCCCACGAAGCAAGGCGTGGGAGGAGGGATTGTCGCAGAGGAAGAAGCACGCGAGTCGCGTGAGGAGTATGTGGCAGAGGATGAAATCGCGGCTATTGCGAATTTGAGGCGGGCAAACAATGCAGGGAACCCTAAATTAAAGCTCTAAGCCGGACAAAAGACGAAAAAGCCCTTAAATTAAAGTCCAAAACTTGTTTAAATGAGGGCGTTTTAGGATTTAAATGTTGCACCATGCCCTCATTAGGGGTTTCCTTATATAATAAAGATAAAGATATATATATATACGAGCTTCTTCGCACGGGCTACGCCCGTGCTCGATGCTCTCGGGCGGCCTTCGGCCGCATCTAGGAGGGCTTCGCCCGCCTGCGCACAGGCTTCGCCCGTGCTCGATGCGTCGCTGCGGGTTGCGCCCGCCTATGAGCGGGCTGCGCACGCACCCGAAATCTTATTTTTTTCAAAACATATACATATGAGTACTTAAAATGACCGCAAAAAATATGAATTATTATTCCTATTTTTATTTTATAAAATTTTGCAAATTTTAATCTATAAAAATAATTTATTACTCCTCTCTCCCTCTCTCTTTATCACTCCACCCACTCTCTCTCTCATTCTCTTACCCGCCCCCTCTCTCTCTCCCTCTCCCTCTTCTCTCTCTCTCCAAATCCCGTCATGTTCTCTCTCATGATCCAATGGCCAATATTCATTCTATGGTGTGCCTCCAAATACCTATATTCTCTTATAGCAATTATTCGATGTTGAAGAAGGCTCTATGGAAGAGGAGCACTGTTACTTTTAAAATGGATAGAAATAGGAGATGCAGTGGCAAAACAATATGAGATTAGGTTTCACCTTCAGGAACCCATTCTCAGAAGTTTATATGGGAGTTGCTAGGTTTCTATGGAGGGGATGACAAAGTCCTACTCGATTTTGCCGAGTCAACTTTGATGGGTGCATGGGGAGGTCGCATAAGCAAACTCAAAAGCGGTGGAGGTGGTGCTCACCATCGAGCTAAGATCTGGAAGAGATGAGAGGAAGGGAGGGAAAAACCCTAAATAAGGAATGCAAAGAACGGACATCAGTAACATTATGTAATAGCAGTAACACTTTGCAGCCGACCTTGAAGAAATGAGACGGAGGGAGGAGGCGGCGCTTACAAACAGGCCAAGATCGGCGGCATTTCTACAGATCTGGAAGGGAGGAAGCAACGCTTACCAACAGGCCAAGATCGGCGTCGACTGGGGTTGTCGCAGGCACTGAGGGCACTTCTTTTACTGGTGAAGGAGCAGTGTCGAGGCGGTGGGGTTTCTCCTTCGCCGTCGGGATGTAGCAACTGTGTCGCGGAAGAGCGGGGAGGAGGAATTAGGGCAGCTGCGAAGAAATCGCGGATATCGCGATGTTGAGTGGGGGAACAATGGAATGAAGTGTTGAGCCGGCCTAAAGACCAAAATGTCCAAATATTAAGCCAAAAAACATGTTTTAATGAGGGCATTTTGGGATTTAGAAGTTACACCATGAGGTGTTTAGGGGTTTCCTTATATAATAAAGATATATATCATTGGTGAGAAAATGCAAAGAAATAAGCATTTTTATTGGAGAAAAACAATTAAAAAATTTATTGATATTTTAAATGCTATTACCCTCTACAAACACACTCTTAGAATAAAATCATACTTCACTCACTACATTTTGTTTTCACCAGAACACAATTCTTGTACTGTTACAAACACTGACTATCAAACAACATTAAAATGTGCTTGAATAAAGGGTACCAATAAATAAAGAACATCAATTGAACACAAGCAATGATATAGTTGAATGAATCAAATTGGAGCAGCTTATTAGTTTATGTTGGCTCTTTTACAACCACAGTTTTTAAAGTATCAATTTTGTATTAGGCCCCAATTTTAGAAACTAAAATTGTAGAGAGGCTTTTAAATGCACAAGTTCTATATCCCCTTTAAAATTGACAATAATGTTATGGATCTATTTGGATTCTTGGGGATTATCATGTGAGATATTTTGAAGAGTAAGAAAGATAATTTAGAGTCTAGACTATATATTACTTCGGAGGATTATTGACATTCTTTAGAATTTCATGGAGGCCAAGAAGGGTGAGCCAACTGCAATCCTCTCCTGCTTGAAGTTTTTGACAAGGTAAATTCTTTAGAGTTTTTTGCAGTTTGCATACGTGGTAGGATAACTCTGTTACATTTTTGAGCCCTGCTTATTGTACGATTGAAATGGTCTCCACACTGATGAACTCTTTCCCGTTTTTGTGCAGATAGAGTTGTTTGCTGAGCAATTTGCTACTATGCAGATTACTTGATACGTGTATAGAAACATGCCGTCTTGATGGATCCTGCTTCCTATGCGAGCACCAAAATGAGTAGAAAGTTGGGAATATACTGGAGAAGTTGAAGGGTTTATCTCTTGGAGACGATAATTTCTGCTTCATTCCTATAAAAATCAAGGATCCTAATGCAATGTATGATTTGTGGCACTTTAGAAGCATTATAGAAAGCACCTACCTGTTGGCAGTGCGATTGGGTTACCAAAGAGTTTTGCAAGGAATGATGTAGAGGTTCTGGATTTTGAGTCAGCATCTAGTCTTATCTATAAACTTGTGGCTTTCACACTCCTTCAAAAAGGGGACCTTTCCATACATTGGCTGAGCAAATGGCTGCTATTATTTTGTTGTTCTTCTTTGGAAGAACTCACTTGCTAAGGCTTGCTGGAAGCCTGAATCTAATTTACACAATATATCCTAAAGTTAAAGAAAGAAGATGGCCAAGAAGGGGATGAGACTACCAGAGATGTTTTTCGAGGCCTCAATCACTCATTAATGTTTTCTTTAAATGAGTTCCTTACCTACTTATCATCTCAGTGATATTTTGTTGTGAACTATTTTACTATTAATGTACATTTTTTTTAATTTTATATGTTCATTTTCATATGAAATCAAGTTTCTGTTTTTTTTTCCTGCTTTGTGCTAGTATCTCCTGATATCTATAGTGTGATTTCATTTCACATACTTTCTTTTGTTGTTGCACTTGAATTTATCTGTTCTTACACAAATGGCCTGAGTGGAATGTCTTTAGAGCATTTTTTTACTTTGATGATTTGAAATGGATTGAGCAGATATGCTTCATTGATTTTAGTTTGCATATGATTTTAGTTCTTACTGAAATTGCCTTAATCGGTTGAATTTATTCATTTATATGCTTCAAGCATATATATACTATCATTTATGTTAAATAGTATTAATGATGAGTTTTATTGATAGAAACTTAGTGATCGCTGGTGGATGAAATTATTTTTATGACTATCTTTTTCCTCCTTTTGAATTTGATCAGGTTTCTCTGTGTTGATGAAGTTGAAGAGGGGATTGCGGGAGAAAGGCTGATCATTTTGTGTTTGGCGCAGTGTTTTTGCCCTGGTGTGTTTGGATTAAAATCCTGCTGTCATAAAATATATGTTTGGCATGACAATGATTATGACCCCTATTAAGAAAAGAAAACTAGTTTTGAACATAAGTGTATGAAGCTCCTTAGGTGACGAACAACGGTTCCTAACCATCACATTAATGACCATCACCGCCATGCCAAACGTAGTGTAAGTACTCGTCTCTTTTGGCGAAGAATGGGCTAAAAGATTTCCGGCACTGAAGAGTTTGGTAGTGTCTTGGCTTGCGTAAAAGGGTCATCATGAGCCCCATAGACTTGATGCATTTCTCGTATTTCTAGTGGTCTTGACGACAACTGGCGTCCCGGACCCGGGCACAAATTTTTCACTTTGCACAAATTCAATAGCACATTGTAAGAGGCATGAGTTAAAAAAAAGTTATTTTGAATTAACGAGTGACGGTGCATGGGAGCCCCCCCCCCCCCCCCCCCCCCGTGTCCCTTGCGATAATACCTAGCTTCCCGATGGGCTTCGCCCCCCGTTGATTATTAATAAATTTTTTTATATTGTAATTTTAAAAAAAAATTATAATTGTATTTTATTTTTTATAATTATTAATTTATTTCTTTATCTAAATTACATATATGTATATACATGTATACATATATACACACATATATATACATATATACACACACATATTCATGTATATACATGTTTGGGGTCAGATCTGCTATCTCCCCCTCAACCCTTGCACCTTCTTCACCAAGGTTGAGTTCCTCCATGGTTTCATCTTGATGAGATATAGCATCAGAAAAATGATCATCTGGGAGTGAACTCTGTAATTCCCCTGGATATCAGCTTCTTTATCCATAGTAAATTCTTCCTCAGTCTCCTTAGAGACTGCATTCTCATTTTCCTTATCAGACATTTGCACATCTTGTGCAAGAACATTTTCCAAGTGTGGATGATCATTGGGGTTCTCCCCCTCAATGTGATTCTTCTCTGGTCTTGTCTCCCCTTGCATCTGATCTCTTGCACCAGGAGAGGTCCTTAGAGAATTTTCTGGTGCTGCCTCGCCATGTTTTTCTGTGCTTGAGCTTCCTTGTTCTTCAGAGCCACTGGAAGATTCTTCTTCCACAACCACTACTTTTTTTTCTCTTTCTTCTTCTCTAATACTGGTGTTTCTTTTGTTAATACTCTATCCCATCTTGTTAGGATTCTCATGTACATTCTTCTCATTTGTTTGATCTTAGATCTAATCTTGAGATTAAGACTGTCAGGAAGTGCTTGGAACAAATAGAGGCTTATAATCCTTCCAATATTGGGCTTCTTGATGCTCTCTGCTATTTTGTCAAAGATAATCTTGCTCCAATTGGTCTTTACTTTGAATATTATCCTTATCAACAACTTAAACATTTGAGTAGAGATTCTGTCATGTGCTCCTGTTTTGCATAACATCACTTTTCTTATAACTTCTGACAGAAATTTACCTTGAGTGTTCATTTCCTTCCTAACCAGGGTGCTTCCAAACTTTGTGGTTGGGTCCAATCCACACCACTCCAAAGCTTCTGTAGTCTTGGCAGAATCTTGGTCATCTTCTTAATCAATCCTTGACAAGTAAAATATCTTGGCCAGTCTTTTGGTTGTGATTTTGACCTTTGTTCCATTCACTTTGGACTTAATCTTTTCAGTGTTTGAGTCGAGATGAGCATTGGAAAAAAATTCTAGAACTTCTCGTTTCCAGACATTTGAAGGTTCTGAAAGCAGATATTCCAATCCTACTTCAGTGATTAGGGTTATTATATTCTTGATTTCTTCAGACGCCGAGTTGAATCCATTTTGGACAAGTTCATAACCTTCGAAGATGTTATCGTCATTCTTGGGTGCCATGAGAGTGGAGAGAAATGGTTGATGAGTGTCGACTGATCTGGGTTCTAGGGCTCGACACTCGGAAATCAACAGTTCACAATATCAAGAAAGCGTAGTCGATTTCTACTTTCACATCTTATTTATAGTCTAATCTGTCTTGAAGACGAAAGGGTGTGCTTCATTTAGACTGTTCCAAATTTCTTTAGGAAATGACCTAGTGTCGACACTGGAAAAATTGTCTGTCGAGATGTGTCGACATAAGGATAATGTCTCTCGACATATACCTTAGGGTCTCAACACCCTTTGATGTCTCAACACTTACTTTGGTGTCTCGACACAATCTTTGATGTCTCGACAGTTTCTTTGATGTCTCGACACTTTCTTTGATGTCTCGACACATTCTCTGGTATCTCAACACAATTTTTGACTTAGCCGAAAATTGTGTTTTCAAAACTATATATACTTGACACTTTGAGGTCTTCTCTTGATATTTAGGTAAGTAAACTTAACTACCGACTAATATTTTATTCTTATTTTTATCAGTCTTTATGTATGCATAAATTATTCCAGATTCAACATGCCAAGTTCAAACTTAAAGAAATTAAATTTCTCTTCATCTAGAGGTTTAGTGAAAATATCAGCAATTTGTTTATTTGTAGGAACAAATTCTAAATTTATGTCTTTCTTTTCTGCATGCTCCCTAATAAAGTGATATCTAATCTCAATATATTTAATTCTACTATGTGACACATGATTATTTGTAATTGAAATGACACTAATATAATCACAATATAATGGAATTTTACTTAGCTGACTGTTGTAGTCTTGTAGTTGATGCTTAATTTAAAGCAATTGTGCACATCAACTTTCAGCTGAAATATACTCAGATTCAGTAGTGGATATTGCTACACTTGTTCGTTTTTTGCTGCTCTATGACATTAGCCTTCTTCAAAGGAACTGACATGAACCTGAAGAGATTTTTATGTCTTCTTTACAACCTGTATAATCTGCATCTGAAAAGTATGTTAGTTCAAAATCACTATTCATGTGATACCATAGGCCAAGATTATGTGTGCCATTTAGATATCTCAATATTTTTTTGACTGCTGTATAGTGAGACTCCTTAGGGCAAACTTGATACCTAGTATAGACACACGTAGTATACATTATGTCTAGTCTACTGGAAGTTAGATAGAGTAGTGATCCAACTATACCTCTATACAAGGTGATATCAACTGGCTTGCCAGCACCATCCTTGTCAAAATACATTATGGACCCCATAGGAGTTCTCATATAAGTGATTGTTTCCATGTCATTCTTCTTGATTAACTCCTTGGTGAACTTAAACTGACTAATGAAAAGTCCATCTATAGTTTGCTTAACTTGGAAACCCAAGAAGAACTTGAGTTCACTCATACTACTCATTTCAAACTTACCTTGCATTAGTTTGGCAAACTTAGTGCAAAGTGACTCATCAATAGAACCAAATATAATGTCATCTATATATATTTATACTAAGATGGTCTTGCCTTTGACTTCCCTTAGGAATAGTGTTTTGTCTATTTTCCCTCTTGAGAATTTATTTTCTATAAGGAATTTAGACAGAGTCTCATTTCAAGCCCTTGGGGCTTGTTTTAATCCATAGAGAGCTCTTAATAAAAGATAAACATAATTAGGATAAGTAGAGTCAATAAAACCCGAGGGTTGCTCAACATAGACTCTTTCTTTGAGGTTACCGTTAAGGAAGGCTGACTTCACATCTATTTGATAAACCTTGAATCTTTTGTAAGTTGCATATACCAGGAAGAGTCTATAGCTTTCAATCTAGCCACTAGTGCAAAGGTTTGATCAAAATCTATACCCTCTTCTTGTCTATAGCCCTTTGCAACCAGTCTAGCTTTGTTTCTGACTATAACACCATTCTCATCTAGTTTATTTCTGTAGATCCACTTGGTTCCTATGATGTTACAATCATCTGGTCTGGGAACTAGCTTCCAGACATTACATCTCTTGAACTGCTTCAATTCTTCCTGCATAGCCCCTATCCAAAATGGGTCTATATTGGCTTCTTCAAACTTCTTTGATTCTGTTTGAGATAGAAAACTTGAGTACATTATAGTGTTGTGTTGTCTACTTCTCTTGGTCACACCATGAGCTGCATCTCCAATGATCAGTTCCCTTGGATGATCCCTTAGATGTCTGATAGCAACTGTTAATGTGACCTCTTCTCTTTGAACAACTTCATCTTGTTGCTGAGTCTCTTCTTCCGGTTGTTCCTGAGCAAGTTCTTCCTCAACAATATTGACTCCATCTTGTATACTTTGGCTTGCTGGAACTGAGTCCTCTATTGACAGCTCCTTTAGCCTCAAGTCTTCTCCTGTTGTGCTTGATGTACCATAACCTATGGTAATCCCTTTGTCAGCACCACCAAAGATCACCTTTGGTCCATCCTTTACTGTAATAAACTCTCTCAAATTGCTCTTTATTCCAGGCATGTATCTGGAACATCCACTATCCAAGTATCAGAAAGACCTATCTCTGGTGCTTGGACATGCCTGCAAAATAAAGATTTATTTATCCTTAGGAACCCAAATTGTCTTGGGTCCTAGGTGCTTGTTAGCTGGGGCTTTATTGAGACCACTTGAAAATTTCTTATCTGGGTACATTTTCTGCCCATGAGACACAGTGTAATTGAACCAACAGTCCAGGGCAAAGTGTCCTATCTTTCCACGACACTAGCACTCATATCTGTTGTATCTCCTCTTTGGAGGAACAGTAGGAACTTTATGCTGACATTCCTTAGGACAAGAATCAACAAACTTGACAGTTGCATTTTGACTGTGAGCAAAATGGTTGTTTTACCTCTCAGTCACAACAGTCCTCCTTGGAGCAAGCACATTAGGAATAGTTTTCCTATTCACATACGAGTTTAGTCCTACTGGTCCAGACTTTTGGATTTCTTTTCCCTTAGTCTGAAACGTAGGTTGTGGCATGATTGGACCCTTTTGTCCTGTCAACTTTTTGCCTCTCCTTCTTTTAGGTTTAACATAACCAAGTCCACTTTCAGGAGTTCCTGAGAAGGTATCTATAATAGAAAGCACAATCTTAGGTTTAGAAAACAACAAAACAAGTCTTTTCTCATTCTGGAGTTTGAGTTCTAACTCCTGAATGGTTGTGTTAGGTATTGTATCCACAATAACCTAGATTTGTGTGAAGTCACCCTTGAACTAAGATGAATTAAGTATGTATTTGATGTTATTCTTTAGTTGAGTGTTTGCAGGTCATTATTGCTAAATTTAGACCAATATCAGTTTACAATGAGTCACCAAACACAGGACCATTCAATGTAATCCCTCATTGTGTGACCCATGATGTTGACTCATGAGTAACCTCTCTATTGGGATGCATTTCATTTTCAAGTACTAAAGCTATGGAAGAAAGAAATTGTTGTTGTTTTTCAACAAAGAAGAATCAAGTTTTTAGAAAAAAAAATTCTAAGTCATTTTCTCGAGAAACGAAGTCTATTTCTCGAAATGTCTAAGTATATTTCTCGAGAAAGCAAAGCTGTTCTCGAGAAATCATAAGACTTCTCGAAAAATTGTCTGAAAATATTCTTTAAATCTTTTTCTCGAGAAAGCCCTAAATATTTCTCGAGAAGCCAAGTTAGTTCTCGAGAAAAGCATAGTAGTTCTCGAGAAGTCGAAGTTATTTCTCGAGAAGCTAAGTATTTTTCTCGAGAAATCAAATCCCTCTCGATAAATCAGTTTTTCAGTTCAAATAATTTGGATTAAGTAAATTTCTCGAGAAAACCATGTCATTTCTCGAGAATGCATTCATTTCTCGAGAAATCAAATTTCTTCTCGAGAAATCAGTATTTCACTTCAAAGAATTTTCGTTAAGTAATTTCTCGAGATAGCAAATTCTTCTCGAGAAATAATAATTCTTCTCGAGAAATAAAGTTGCAGAAATTTCTTTTTAAATAAGCCTGACGGGATTTCGATAAATCTAAGTACCTCATGATTGGTCCACGTGGATCATTCCTTAATGATTTCAGACCATTAGACGATGTTCTATATAAAGTATTTTCAGAGGAATTGTTAACCCTAAATTACAGTAATCAGAATCGCACCGTAATTTCACAATCGGGAGAAGCCGCGCCAACTTCATCGTCGTTCTTCTTTATCGCTCCTCTCTCGATCCAGCAATTCCAAGAAGAAAAGATTCGACAGATCCTAGATTCAAAAATTCTTCAACATCTACTTGATCATGTCGGATCCTAAGCTTTTCAGATCAAGTTTTCTCGGGATTTCCTCCTCATCTTCTTCACAGAGATTTATAGTTTTCAAGAAGGAAGAATCTTGAAGATTTCAGATCTGGAATTGTAAAATTTTTATTATTGTTGTAAAAATTGTTTTAACTTTTGTAGGAGGTTTGTCTCCGGGATTGTAGGAAGGTTGTTCTTCCGAGTGTAGATCCCGTCTTGCGGGATCGAGTTTGTAGGAGTGTGTTATCTCCGAGTTGTATGAGCGTTGATCCGAGTTATAGGATTGTTGAAATCCGAGATATAGTGAAGTAGACGAGGCTAGCCGTGGTGCTAGATAGGCGAGGTGGAGAGTGGACGTACCCAAAATTGGGGAACCACTATAAATTGCTTGTGTTGTCTGGGTTATGCTTGATTATTTTTTGTGTTGATCTCTCTCAAATTTTTATTCTGCAAAAGTCGCAGAACTCACCTATTCACCCCCTCTAGGTGATTTAGGTAGACAACTAGATACTTCCTGGTTGCTTCTTTTTTGTTTTAGCAACATGATTTGATTATCAATGATCTTAGTTAGCTTAGCCAACTTTGAACTTTGAAAACCAATCTTCTGAGTAGCCATTTCATGATGGTACTCAAGACCTCTTAGTGATGCAATCTTGATGGCTTGTTCTATGACAAGCTTTTTGCTCTTTACAAGAGCCTCTAACAGTTTTCTAAACTTAATTGTGAACTGTTGCAGTTCAGTCTCAGAGTTGGACCCATATTTATCAAAATTTGATCTGCATATGTCTGAATCATCCCCGGTCTTATAAACAAAAGTTGTAGAACAAATGAAATTGTCAAAGAATACTTGAGTATCATGACATTCAACAATTTATGTTTCTGGATTATCAGATAGTGTCATCAAGTTAACCTCCATATCATCTTCAGAGTCACCATGGAGTGATGAAGTTATGGAGTTATTGCCCTTGAATATGGCCTCTTTGATGAATTCCTCTTCACATGAGAATAATCCAATGTGAGCATGTTCTTCATCTGATCCAGTTGAATCAGTATCACTATCAGATAAAGTCTTTGGTTTATTTGCCATCAGATCCTTTTTTGATTTTTTGTCTTTATAGAACTTTTTCCTTAGACTTCTTGTTCTCG
Organism: Platanthera zijinensis; assembly: GCA_039513925.1. Taxonomy (NCBI): domain Eukaryota; kingdom Viridiplantae; phylum Streptophyta; class Magnoliopsida; order Asparagales; family Orchidaceae; genus Platanthera; species Platanthera zijinensis. The sequence continues at coordinate 130,769,844 of CM077091.1, forward strand.
TTTCTCTTTACTGGACAGTCAGTAATGACATGTCCAGGCCTGTTATAATAATAATAAATAATGTCCGTCTTAACTTGTTTGTTCTTGTTTGAATCATACCTGACCACAGATTTATTTCTGTATTTGTCTTTGTTTTTGCTGGAACTTGGACCAGATGATGCCTTCTTGTTCCATTGTTTCCTTTTTCTCATCATCTTCTTGAATTGTCTGGCGAACAATGTCAATTCACCATATAACAATTCTTTTGATGAAGAACTAGTCTCAGTGCTAACTATATCTCCATCCCTTCTTGGTGATGATGAAATTTCTCTTGCAGACTTCTTTGATGTGTCTGCTTTGAAAGCCATAGATCTAGTCTAATTTGAACTTCTAGCAGATTCATTTTCAGCTTTACTAGAATTTAACTGAAGCTCATGTGACAACAACTTCTCATACAAATCCTGGGGTAACATGTTTCTCAGATTGCTCATTTCTCTTACATCACAAATCTTTATGTCTCATTCTTTGTTTAGGAATATCAGAAACTTGTCATTAAGCTCATAGTTTGAGAATTGTATGCCATAATTCTTTAAGTCATTGACTATTCTATAAAACTTTGTTAAGAAAACTTTTCTTAACAAAGTTTTATAGAATCAATCTTCTCTTGCCTGAATGCCTCATACTGTTGGTTGAGTAGAGAATTTCTGCCATCTCTGACTTCTTTTGTGTTTTTCATATAGACTATTAGAGTATCTCACATCTCCTTTGATGTTTTATAGTGTACTAAGTTCTAAAAGGTTGAATTATCTGTTGCACTGACAATTATGTTCTATACTCTTTTATCCAAGTGACAAGAACCACCTCATCCTTTATCATCTCAGACAAACTCTTAAGGGTTTGTACATTTGCATCTAAGATAGATACTTTCATGGAAATATATGTTCCTTCTTGTACAGTGACAAAGATTCTTGGATCTGATGCCTCCATGAATAATCTCATCCTCTGCTTCCAAATAATAAAATTATCCTTTGTACATATAGGAAGCTTCATAGAACTGAGTTCTCTGTGAGATTCTAAAGCCATGAGATCTGATATGTTTCAACCACCCTTAGGATCTTTTTTGATTGGTAGGTCTTTCATTGAAGAACCTCCTTCTTGAAAGATAGATTTATGGGTAGCTTATCACCTAGAGAGGGGGGTGAATAAGTGTCTTTAAAATTCTTTGTCACTTATACTTGATATTTCAGCAGATACTTGAAAGTAAATATTCAGAAGAACACAACACAAGCAATCCACAGTACACAGAAATTTTTTAATGGTTCCCCTATCTAGGGTACATCCACTTTCCCCCTTCTTCCTCACTAGCAATGTGCTAGATAAGGTTATATTTCCTCCTCTTCAACTCAGATCAATGATCTTACAGGCTCAGTTTCTGTTAAGAAACCTACAACTCAGACTCATTAGTCCTACTTCAGAGATCCACCCAATCTCCTACCTCAGGTCCCTCAATAACCCTACCTCAGACTATACAAGTCTTACATCTCAGTGATCCCACAGAAATCACCTACCTCAGGTCCCTCAGGAACCCTACCTCAGCCTTTATAACACAGGCTTACAAATTAGTGATCCCACACAAATCACTTACCTCAGCCTTTATAAATCAGACTTACAACTCGGAGATTAAATCTCCTACACACTCAGATCTCAAAAGAGAATTTACAGGTTTAGTAGGAAAAATGAGAAAGAAAATAATCTCAGAAAACAACAACTCTGAGATCTGACTTATCTGAGAATTCAGATTCTTCAATTCAGCAGCACATGATTGATTCTTGATAAGTAGACTGGCTGAAATGATTCTTCATTGGACCTGTAAGTTCTTGATGTTGATCGGCTTGATTTCCTTAAAGAACTTGTAGAACAGATCCACCTTAATACTCTGATCAACTTTTTTGAAAAGATCAGAAGACTTTCTTGAAGACCCGTGTCTTCTTTCTTCTTGGAGTTGTCGTCCTCCTCTCACTTAGAAGAAATCAGAATAAGAGAATTGATTGATTTTTCTAATTGTCTGATTATGTGTAGATGACTCCTCTATTTATAGCCTTCACTAGTTGTTGGATTCCGATTGATGACGTCATCATTATGTCATCTCTAAGTCCTTATTCAAACAGCTTCTGACAAGATATCAAGTTACTGTAGCTGACATGATACTTCTTACTTGACTTGACACTCCTGTGTTGACTCTGTACAACTTTAGAATCATAAGTGTCGAGATGTTCTAAGTGTCTCGACACAATATTACTGAGTGTTCTAAAAAGGTGTCGAGACATCTTAACAGTCTAAACACATTTGTACTTGAAAGAATTTCCAGTCTGAACTTGAAGGTGTCGAGACAGTTGACTTGTCTCGACACAACTGTCTGCTGGGTGTCGATATCAATTTTAAATCTTCACCGTTTCGAGACAGTTGAATTGTTTCGACACTACAGTCTGCTGGGTGTCGACACTTTTATACTTGTTTTAAATCTTCACTGTGTCGAGACTGTTGAATTGTCTCGACACTACAGTCTGCTCGGTGTCGACACTTTTATATTTGTTTTAAATCTTCACTGTATCGAGACAGTTGAATTGTCTCATCACTACTGTCTGCTGGGTGTCGACACTTTAATTCTGCACTTCAGTTCTTCATTGTGTCGAGACAATTATTTTGTCTCGACACTACTGTCATGAGCTTTAAGGTATCGAGATATCTGATATGTCTTGACACTACTGACTTGATTCTTCAAGGTGTTGAGATAACTAAATTGTCTTGCCACTGCTGACTTGACGGTGTCGAGATAAGTGAATTGTCTCGACACAGCTGACTTGATTTGTCGACACTTCTCCTTCAAAGGTGTTGATATAGTTGAAAAGTGTGTCGACATTTTTGCACTTAATCATTTATTGCTTTTACTGTCCTGACTTCACTCAACACTATTAGCTGTATGACGTTGAGTGAACTGACTTCACTCGACGCCTGTGGACTTAGTCAATTTTTTTACTGTCTTTCCAGTCAGCTTCTTTGAGTCCACATGCCAATATAACTTGGACCACCTGTACAATCAATATGACATAGGCCAACTTGCATGTATGAACTGAAACATACATCAAATGCATACTTGTGTATATCATTGAGTTGAAAGAGCTTCTTCAAATCAAGTACAATGTTTCCAATATACCCAATAATGACCAAACGCATATCCTCCTACTTCACTACCTTGCTACTGCTTCATCCTTGATTTGTTGTCAAAAAATAATAATTGGCTGCTACCTAAGATGGGAAATTTGGATCGAAAACCTGAGACTCATTTCTAATCCCCTTATAAATTTCTCACAATCCCTATTCTTTTTCACAGAGACCTGCACTTGAGGTTTAACTGTGAAGGGTCTTGGTGGGGTTAATTTCCAAGCAAACCGTGCATTATCATTTATCACAACTTCTCTTCCTCTGATCATTTTAGCTTAATTTCTATTTCACATAATTTAAATTTCAATGATTGAATGAGATCTAACAAATTATTGACACAGTTTCCTATAGTTGAGCAAAAATTATTTTTTTATGATGATTTGCTAGTACTAAAATGTTTTTCAAAGAGTCATTTTTAAATTTCAAAATTTACTAATAGTAAAGATTTGCTAGAAATCAAATCGGATTTGCTAGAAGCCAAATCAAATTTACTAATAACAACACAACAACACCCTTATTTATATATAGATAAAATACAAATGACGGTTGGAGGAAGCGGGTGGAACTAGTCGCCAGCTCAGCTTTTAATAATTCCCATATTGCCGAATTTTAATTACTTCGGCTACATCGCCCTGCCCCTTTTTTGGATGATGTTATATATATATCATGTATGGCTATATAAAAAATCCAAAATTTGTTTTTTGGGTCTTTTTTTCTACTATATACAAACCAAATTATACTACTCTCCTCAAAAAAATTATTTTCATCCTTGTTTTTTTCTTCCGCAACCCTACCCGCTTCCCGCTCCCATGCGAAAGGCGAACCTCCCGATCCCGTCTTCCCTGCTCGATTGAAGCTCGTCGGTGGCCAATGTCCCCCGATAAATCACCGACGAGCAGTCCAGTGGTCTTCTTCAAGGCCGGTGAACCTCCCTTGTCCGGCAATGGTGGTAGAAATAAGATTCCAGACTGTTGTGAGGTTGATCTTTCCTCTCAGAATGAGGTATTCAAAACCTCACCCGCAAGCTTTTTTCCCTCCCTCTGTCTTCTTCAAGCTCGATTTGGCTCAATTTTGGGTCGAAGTTTTTGGGACACAATCATGAATTTATGCATCCCATGTGTGCCTGTGATTTTTTTTTCGTTGACTGTGTTCACCAATATATTAGTTGACGTCTTATTAGGGGTGCAAGTTGAGTTGAGCCGGCTCGAAAGCTCGATGAGCCGGCTCGAAAAAAGCTCGACTCGAGCTCGAGCTCGTCGAGCTCGAGCCTAAGTAACCCTGTTCACGAGCTCGCGAGCCTGCTCGCGAGTTTTTTTTAAAATTAAATAATATATATTATTAGTAGTAAATATTTTATAATATTATAATATTAATAAAATATTATTAAAATAATAATAAGTTCGAGCTCGAGCCTTTTAAAATAGGCTCATCGAGCTCGAGCTCAAAAAACAGAAGCTCGAGCTCGAGCTCGAGCCAGCTCTTTTTGATGAGCTCGACTAGTTTGCAGGCCTAGGTCTTATACAAAAATTGATTTTTTTTTGGCATTGTCCGCATTTAATAATGTGGTTAGCCGGTTTGAATTAATTTAAAAATAATTTATAATAACATCATCCTTTTTTTTGCCTGCCCGTGCCCGAACTGATGCTGACGGGCCCTCTCTATTTAAGGTATCAGGATCCTCTCCATTTCAAGTGAAATGGAGGGGATCCATTTCACGGTCGAGATTGAAATGCTTTCGATCCGACGGGTTCATCATTTCCCATGTTTTTTTAGATTTTTTTAATCAAAAAAATCTCCACCACAAGATTTTTTTCCAACTTATCTTGTACATGGAGTGGAGAGAATCCCGATCCCTATTTAAGGGGAGTGAGGGACATAAACCCTAAAAAACCCCATTCACATTTCGGCGCCGTCGGGAACGCGAGGAAGGAGAGGCACGCTGTGTAGGAGCTTAGAAGCGTATCGCAAGGAGCTTCGGCGTGCCGGATATGCTTTTGATGTTATTGGATGGAACAGATCTGAGGTCCTTTTGGACGGCTGTCCAGGTACGTCGTTGATCGCTGTTGTTTGGTGCCTTCCGTTGTTTACCTGTAAGTTTTCATGGCCAGTTTTAAAAATTGGAGCTCGTGTGCACAAAGGGCTGACATTTTTATAGATAGGGTTGAGATCGTCCCTTTTGCTTGGTGTCTCGCATCGTTTTCCTGTAAATATTCATGAAAAGTTTTAGAAACAGTGGGCTCTGTCCACAAAGGGATGACATTTTGATGGGTAGAATCGAGATCGTCCCCATGGGGTGCTGTTTCCGTCGTATCTTGTGTTGTAGTCCCGCTGTTTTCCTTTTTGTTAATTTATGTCTGTTCCTGAGAAGAGAGGTTGTGTAGCGATCCCGTTGGTCGGGGTATTGTTCTTGCAAGGGAAGTCTAGAGTGGCTGGAGGTGAGGCAGAGAGGGGGAGAAGAATGGCCGGGGTGGTGGCCGGAAGGGAAGGAGATAGACGAAGGGGAAGAGGGGTAAGATGAAACGGAAATTCTATTACCAAATGCTTAAACATTGCAAAAAGATATTAGGCTTATATAGGCCACCAGACATAGCCGTTGCACACAGAAAAAGGAAAATACATTTGCAAAATAAGAAAATGCAATAAAGAAAACCGTCCAACGGTCCATAGATGGCATGCTGGATGATGGGTGGTAAGGCAGTTGATCGGTCAATGATGAATCCCTGACCCTTTGATAACCTTTTTATTGGCTGGTTTGCATTATAGAATGTTTGTATCCATAGTAGCTCAAGTAAGAAGGACTAGGCAATGGCCTCCCTGGGAGTATCGGGAACCTGATTCATAAATTGGGACCCCAATATATTTAATTGAGATGATGCCCAGAGTCTTTTGTTTGTATCGGGAGCCCGATACAAACATACTGAGCCCCCAATAGTTTAGTTTTGTGTAATCTTTATGCACTTTCTTATCTCTTATTCATGTTTGTCATTGCTCGAATTTGGCAATGCAATCTCCTGGATGATCTGGTTGAGCGTTGTGAAACTACTATCGTCTAAATAGAATGTTATTCATACTATCGCTGAACTACTGAGGTGGGTTTGGAGATATCGAGGTGCCCTGTATGTTGTCGTGTTGTCCGGCGTTGATCATCTCCAGGATTTCTGAGATCGTAGGATCCATCCCTAATCTCCTTACATTGCCTCCCCCTTTAAGAACGCTGCCCTCCTAGAAGTTGAAACGGAAAGATGAGGGATGTCAATGGTGGGATACGAGGGTCCTTCCCTGTCCGGAACAGCTGGAGCTTCTAGGGCTTGCACTGTTTCATCGGGAAATGATGATTCCTTTGTAAAAAAGGGTAAAAAAGGTTCCAGTTCATCCCAGTTTCCCCAGGTAGCTTCTTCGGGTAGAGATCCCTCCCAACAGATTAACCCTTTGTTTATGGATTGGCCATTGTGTTCGATTTTGCATGTGTTTAACAATTCTAGTGCAGATGGTTGTAGAGTGTGTGGTGAACGAGGCTCAGGTAGATCGTGGATAATAGTATCTGTGTTTGAAAAGTATGGTTTGAGTAATGATGCATGAGAAACAAGATGAATCTTACTATGAGTAGGTAATTCCAGTTTTTATGCTACAAATCATATTTTGTATAAAATTTTTTATGGGCCATAAAAACGAAGGTTAAAATGTTTGCATTTCTTTTGCATGGAAATCAGTTTATATGGATGCAATTTTAGGAGTACCAAATCTATTGGTGGGAAGTCGATTTCTTTTCTATGTTTATCTGTCATGACTTGCATTTTTGTTTGTGTTTTTGTAAATGATGTTGTACGCGTAGGAGTAGGATGGATCTGGATGACACATTTAGGTCTTGAAATTCATTGGCCTACCCCCTTGCAAAATAAGTAACAAAATAGGGTGGAGGTTGGCCGAACATTGTCTCGTATGACGACATTCTGACCGACGAATGATAAGCAATGTTATAATGGTATTCGGCTCAACTAAGAAGATTGGCCCACTGCTTAGGATGTTAAAAAGAAAATATCTGTAAATATTGATAGATGCATTAGTTAACACATTTAATCATCTTTCTGTGGATGGTAAGCCAAACTAAAGCGAAGTGTTGTTCTGTTTGATTTAAAAAAAGCTAACCAAAAATGACTCAAAAAAATTGAATCCCTATCTGAGACAATTGACTCGGTTGGACCATGTAATTTTCCACAATAGTCCCAAAAAACCTGGGCTACTTAAGGGCTTGTATAATGAGCAGGAAGTGGTGAAAAATGCGCTCCCTTTGAGAGGCGATCTACCATAACTAAGAGAGTGGTATATGATTTAGAAATCAGTAACTGTGTAGTAAAATCGATTGAGATGTCCACCCAAATTTGGGTTGGGATATTTAGAGGTTGAAATGTGTTGTATGGCAACGAATTTCTGTCTTTTGTCTTTTGGCAAAGGTCGGACCAACAAATGTATTGGTGTACATCTCGTTGGATATCTGGTTAATAAAAATATTGTTGTATTTGTTTGGTTGTAATGTTTTTGGCAAAGGTCAGACATATCAAGAAGTTCATATAGGCCATGGTGAGTACGAAAAATTGTTTTGTATATATCGGATGGGCTCATACATACCTGATGATACCCAGACTGTAGTTCTAATTTAGAAAATATGGTTGCGCCATGTAGTTCGTACAACAGTTTGTTGTTGGTGGGCATATTAAACCTGGCTTTAATTGTCAATGATTTTAAGGCTCGGTAGTCGACACAAGAGCACCATGAGCCATTTTTTTTAAATGAGGCGGACCAGAGAACTAAACAAAGAGTCACTAGGACGTTATTGAGCATTTCCTTAATTAAGCATTCAATTACATTTTTTTTGGCAAAAAGTATAATGATAAGGTTTGACCTTTGCTACTTGTGTTTCATTGGTCAATGAAATTTTATGATCTATGGCTCTAGAAGGAGGCAAATCGGATGGGGGTTTGAAAATTTCGTTATATTCAGATAATAAAGATTGTATAGGAAGAGTGACTGAGTCGGCTGGTTGTTTTGCAGCATAAGTGTCGTCTATTGGTTGTTTGGTTTGTAGGCATAGGAGCATAGAATCGATAGAATCTTGGGCAATCAACTTATGGAGTTGGGCTGGAGTTATAATATCTAACAATAAAGGTTGCATGCCATTAATTTTACACAATTTATTTCGTATGTTAAAGACATTTCACGAGTGTCATAATTCCTTGTAATGGGTCCTAGTGTTGTAAACCATTGAAATCCTGGAATGACATCAGCACCATGAAGGTCAGTAATAAACAAGTCGAGTATAAATGTTATTGCATGAATTAATAAATTTACCTTCGAACACTTTTCTTTACAAAACATAATATTCCCATTTCCAACGTGCACTTTAAAAAGAGGAATAGAGGTAATTGGTAATTTCAAAAAAGTGCAACACGTTTGGTTATGAAGTTGTGGTAGATCCGTTGTCAAGAAAGATTTGAACGACAGATTGACCAATCTTTCCTTGAACTCATAGTGAATTTGTAGGAATTGTACTTATTAATTATTAATACTAATTTTTGAATTAATTATTGGTTCAAGAGGGGGATCACATGGGTTGTCGGTTGCCGGATAATCTTGATCGTCATCCAGCTCCCCTTCGAAATAGTAAAGTGCAGATTTTTTTTACATTTGTTCCTGGAAAATAACATTCCTCGCAATTAAAGCATTGACCTTTTTCACGCCTAGCCTAGAATTCCGCCGGCTGTAAGTGTTTAACGACCATTATATCCAATTATTATAAGTAGCTGAATTAGACTAGGCGGTGGATAGGATTTGTTTGGGTGACCAATTTTTATAGGGTTTGGGATCCTCCAAAAATTGGTCCTTGAATAAACGTGTCATTTTAAAAGTGTGATAAATGTTACTCTTTTGTTGTACAATTACCGCCCTACGTATATGTGGTTTCAAACCTGACAAAAAATGCGGTGTAGGGTGTCTTGTGAAAAACCATGATTTGGGCAGGATAATTCCTCAAAAGCTTCTTGATAAGCCACAACAAAAGTAGTTTGGGTAAGTTTCATAAGTTTACCTAAAGGATCTTCGTAATCTGATGGGCTGAAGCGGTCTTGAATAGCTTGTTTGAAAGTATGCCAGTCCACACACATACCTTCCCATAAGATGCCTTAAAACCATCGCCATGTTCGCCTGTCGAGATATAAAGATGCAAATAAATCATAATATAGGGGGTTGATAGTATGATTCCCAAAATATAATTCCGTTGTGTAGATCTAGTCAGTGTGATCTCCGGTGGCGAAGCGAGGACACGCAATCTTGGCCGTTGAATGTACGAAACCATCTATTTTGTGACTAGAAGATGGATAATCTTGTTGAGGGAATCTGGAGGTGGAATGAGTAGTGTAGGTAGAGTATGAGGGGAAATGTAGTGTAGGTAGGTTCATTGTTTTAAATGTTCTCCGACATGTCCGACATTTCTCCCGACATGTCATTTTTTAGGGTCAAACGATATGTTTTTTCTAAAAAAATAGATTATGTCCTTTTGTAAAATATAGGCCGACATGTCCGGTTTTTTTCGATATATTGGCCGACACGATTTTTAAATATATCGTCCGCTATTTTATTTTATGTTATATTAGCATACTAGCAACATATATTTAAATTGCCTATTAATATTATATTGTGTATGTTTAAATCAATTAGACTTATTGTTTTTATTTTTTAACGTTTTATTCTTACTACCAATTTTATATAATTGTTTCACAATTTTTAATTTTATATTATAAAAAATATGAAAATATTTAATACCTTTATTATTTGATTGTTTGCATATTTTTAAAATAAATTTATAAGTTTGGAAAGACTTATAATTAATCAAAGATTTTTAACTTTTAAATCTTCTTTATTTCCAATAAACTTATTATTATCAAAATAATTTTATTGCATACTATTAAATATATTTTACAATGTATCATTTTGTATTTGTTAATAATATTTTTTCTTAATTATTATTCGATTTTATTTTGTAATATAAATGACTCATTTTTATTTATTTGTTATATTATTTTTCTATTTTTTATAACGTCTAATTATAGTTAGTATACATAAAAATAAATATTTTATTTATAAGATATGGAAATCCGATATTTTAAAATATCCCCGACATGTCTCCGACTTTCGAAATCCGACATTTAAAAACTCAATCCGATATGTCGCCAACATCCGATATTTAAAACATTGGGTAGGTTGGGATGTGAAGAATCATGCCATCCTTGTTCAATTATTGGAACACGAGGTCGATGCGAACTCGCAATTCTCCGGTGGCGAAGCGAGGACACGTAATCTTGGTCGTTGAATGAGTGGAACCATCTGTTTTGTGACTAGAAGATGGATAATCTGGTTGAGGGAATCTGGAGGTGGAAGGAGTAGTGTAGGTAGAGTATGAGGGGAAATGTAGTGTAGGTAGGTTGGGATGTGAAAAATTGCGCCCTCCTGGTTCAATTATTTTTGCACGAGGTCGATGAGAACTCACAAAATTTGGTACCAAGGATGGTTGTGAGCCGCCCGCGTCAGTAGGGAATTGCCTGGGAGGCTTTGAAAGAAGCAAAGGTTCGCATAAATGATTGTGATTCCTCACATAACACTTGAAATTCTATATAAATCGAATTGTGGGCTTCTTGTGCAAGTTCTTGTTGATGTTGAAATCGATCTTGTTGTAGTTGCAAGCGATCTTGTTGCTATTGGATTTGAGAAAAAAAAGGGTGATCTGTTGAAAATCATGAGCAAATCTTGAGTGGATTGTAAAGATTCGTTAAGACCGGACTGCTGCTCCTGTAGGCAGCGTGACGAATGTCCATATCCTGCCGAGTGATGGCCGGAGAGGAAGACGGAGCAGAAGGCGGCAGTGGCTCTTCCATAGAGGGCGAACTCGACGAGAGCACCATTTGTTATGGGACCTGTAGCATTAAGGCAAGAACAACCCAATTGGGTGGAAGGTGAGAGAGAGAATTGTAAAAGAGAGAGAATAGCTATCTTTATTAATGAATTACTTGCTGGCTATGTACATGCAAAGGTTTATTTATATAGATAAAATACAAATATAACCGTTGGAGGAAGCGGCTGGCACAAGTCGCCAACTCAACTTTTAATAATTCCCATGTAGCGGAATTCTATTTACTTCCGCTACAAATTTTCAAGCAGAACCAACATGCTTCGTGCCTCTATGTTTTCATTTTGCAGATATCTGGGCATTTAGCTGTATTTTTGGTGCCTTGTTTTATGAAATATTTTTTGGCCGATTTTCTCTTTGTGCGCCTTTTTTTTACTTTCAACCTGATCTGTTGTCGTATGATTCCTTTGTTTTGTTTTGATCCATTAGAATATATGTAGCCCAACGGGAGAAGATCCTAAAATCAGCCCCGATACTCATGTTTTCTCCACTGAATCTTTAGTTGACACTTGTTTTCTGTTACGGGCCAGGCACCCCCTCTATTATACTGGGCCGTTTGACCCAGCGAGGGACCCGTCCGTGCCATTTAACAGGGCCACGGCCCGTACACCCCAACCTTGGCCCCACCTGTTCTCAGTGAGGCTGGTTGTTGTCTTCGCGATTCGAACCCGGGACCTTGATAAGAAGCGCTTAACGCTCGCCCTCATCATCAACTGAGCCGCGGATCAGTTTGTGATGAGGGCGAGTGTTAAGCGCTTCTTATCAAGGTCCCGGGTTCGAATCGCGGAGACAACAACCAGCCTCACTGAGAAAAGGTGGGGCCAGGGTTGGGGTGTACGGGCCGCGGTCCTGTTAAATGGCACAGACGGGTCCCTCGCTGGGTCAAACAGCCCCAGTATAATAGAGGGGGTGCCTGACCCGTAACATTTTCTTTGTATTGCTGAATTTGTAAATTCATACAATATGCCTGATTCCATATTTTATCAGTTGCTCGAATATCCTATAGTAATATAGATTGAATCCACTGCGTGACTTTTAATGCATTGATAACTTTTATTGTAATTTAAGCAATACATGATCCCTTGTGACTTACACCATTTATTCCTGTTTTATGTCAGCTATTGTTTTTATTTTGTTTTGAACTCATGTTACGTTTATGTGCAGCTTAACTAAAAGTTGATTATAAGTTTGTACAGATTATCAATATCTTGCAACCTCATGCAAAATAAGGAATATAACTTGATATCTACTAGCTAAGCATTGTAACCCAAAGAGAGATGCCTACCTACTAGTTGTATGGTGTTTATAGTGATATTTGACGCAATTTCGGTGCTTAAACTAGGATTTAAGGTTTTGATGTTGGAAAATTTTATATACCATTTTATGTGAGTAAATTTGAAATACTACCATACCTTCTTTTCCACCTCAAAATTTACTTCATTTTCTCTATTTATTATCACATTATTGCAGTTTTTGCGGGGTTCACATATCATAGAAGTCAGACATCATAATGATGAAGACATCAATCCTCCAAACTCTAGAGCATTTCCATATGATGCATTAAATGTTGGCTTGGGTGGTATCGGAAAAATGAAGGTACTAATTTTTATTTTATTTTATTAATTTAATAACTTAATTTATTAAGATATTAACATGCTGCATATTAAAAAATCAGTCCTATTTTGTACCTTGTTATGATTTAACAAATACAATTGTATGGATAAATTAATTCTACACAAATGAATATCATGATTAATTATTGTTATTTGCAACAAGAGTAATATATCTTCATGAATAATTGTAACAATTAATATTTTTAACTGATGGCTGCATTACATAATACTTTGCCAGTTCAGCTTACCCGTGTAGTCCTCTGTTTTGGATCTATTGTATTATTATTGTTTAATTAAGCAATTGTATGACAATACAATTCAATTAACATTATCTCGCATGATTCTTGCCTTACATTATATTTTGATGATTAGTTTCACCCATGCTGCCTTTTGCTTTAGTTGGGTCGTCATAATTTATATGTTAGTCATTCATCATGACTAGTTTCATATCTACATGGCTTATTTTGCCAAGTATTCTTGTAAAACTTTCAATTTAGTCTACAATATTGTAGAGAGGCTTGTACTTGTTCTCCTTGTGTCTCACTTTTAGGGGATCAAGATGCATGCAGAAATCTTTAGAAGAATGCGGGAGGTGTAGGTTTTTAAAAAGTATGGTGAAGTCTAAAAATGTGATATACATGCACCAACTACTTTGTAAGTTTACTTTATGCTTGCCTTTTATTTCATGTATGCTAGTCATTTTCTTTTAGTTAGCACACGCATTTGCACGTTTGTTTACCTGCATTATTTTTATGTTTGAGGAATTGTAGTGCTGTATTCAAATCGATTTGCTAGGCTTGCGTTAAATTAATGTAGTCTTGACAAAGACATAGTTATTTAATTTGATTATGTCGAGCCTCGTTTCTTATACTCCCCCCATCGAGCCTTAGCTATAAGTTTGGTCTCACTACACATGTTTAATTCTTATTTTAAGTTTTCAATTTGTTTTTTAAAACAAGTTGGAAACTTTGTGCTAAAATAAAAAAGAAAAAACGAAAAATGAAAATCATATTGTCAAGTTTCATGTGAACGCTTGCCTTCATATGAAGCATTATGTGTAATGTGTCACAAGGGGATTAAACTTTTTGTGACATTGGATATTGAAAAAAAAGACACACGCTCCAACGCATTATTTGTTATAGCCATAGTTGCCCCCACCAAAGGAACAATGGTTTCATCCCTTTTTCTTCATATTACTCTTGTGTATTTTGAGAATGCATGAGCCTCTATTGACTCGATTGTGCCAAATTGACCATAAAGGTCAAATTGCTCTTGGTAAGGCCTCTTGTGTGTCAAGTTTGAGGGTTTTAGCCCGAGTTTAACTCGACTCAATCTGAGCTCGCGTGGTCTCTTTGAGCTTGCTAAGCTACTGTGATTTGTTGGTTTACATTGGAGACTGAATAACCATAAATTGATCAGAGCTAATTGTATGCGAATTCTAGGACAAGGGCTAGTGGATCACACATTCTAGGTTTACGCAAAAGATAGCGCGGCGTGGTAGAGCCACCACCTTGCAATAGCAAGTAATATCTTCACACGCAAACATATATCCTCTTCCTCTATTTGTTCCTCTGACGCGGAATTTTTGAAACCGAGCTACGTTTCCAAATCTAGGTCTGGGATTTCCAAGGAACACATGGTGCATCTTGTAAGGCAGGTAATTTATTATGAGTCTACTAAATATATGTGTGAACATGATTATTCAGCTGAAATCTTATGCTGCTAGGACTAAATTTATTTTAACGAAATAAGTTGTGAAAATGGATAATATAAGCGGTACAGTTAACTTAAAATTTATTTTTTACATCTATCATGCAATCTATTCTTTCTTTCTAGTCTAGAACATATTTCACATTTGTATGGGGAGTTGTCGGAGCCCGAAGCATTCAAAAAGTATAATTGGTCTCAAGCCATACATTTATATTTAATGAGCAATGTTTTACATGTGAGGGGGTAAGCTAGCTTCTATTCTCTCGAACAATATTTATAGACGGCCTCAAGGATCTGAGATATTTGTATGGATGCACACATGCATTGATTGTGAGTTTATTATATGTTTAAATCATCTATTTATATTTATAATTTATCTAATATATTATTATTACATAATGATACATTGTGAAATATATTTAATAGTATATAATAATTTTATTTTGATAACAATAAGTTTATTGCAAATAAAGAAGATTAAAAAATTAAAAATCCTTGATTGATTATAAGTTGTTATAAACTTATAAATCTATATTAAAAATATGCTAATAATCTACTAATAAATGTATTAAATGTTTTCATATTTTTTGTAATATGAAATTAAAAAATTGTGAAATAATTAGATAAACTTGCTTAGAATAAAACGTTAAAAAATTCAAATAATTAGTCTAATCGATTTAAACATACATAATATAATATATATAGGCGATTTAAACATATGCTGCTAGTCTATTAATATAACATAAAATAAAATAGCGGGTGATACATTTAAAAGTCGTGTCAGACGATATATCAAAAAAATCCGACATGTCGGCCTATATTTTACAAAAGGACAATCTATTTTTTTAGAAAAATATATCGTTTTGCCATTAAGAATGTGGAGACATGTCGAAGGACATTTAAAATAATGACAATGACACCAATGCGAGCAATGATTTTGAAAGGTCCAAAGAACCTCGGGGACAACTTTGGACAAGGACGCTAGGCCATCAAAAATTGTCAATAAGGTTTGAGCTTGATGAACACTTTCTCGCCCACTTGGAAGGAAAGATCGCACACTTTCCATTTGTAAAGGAAGTCATTTTCTCTTGAGCTCGATGCAGGTGATGTTATAGTTGGTCAAGGTTGGTGTCCCGATCTTGAAGGTAGATGGCAAGGCTACTTGGCATTCCCCGGGGAGGTGGCAGAAGATCGATGGAGATGGCCGTCCATAGACGGTCTTGACCGGAGTTGTGTTGGTCACTTGATGGTACGTCGTATTGTAGGAATATTTGGGCAAACTTAGCCAATTGTTGACCCACCCACGGGGTTGCTTCCCAATGAAGCAACATAAGTAAGTTTCGAAACACGGTGCTCATGCGGGGATTGGTGTCTTTCTAGACAGAAGGACGTCCAAAATGTGTTAAAAAAATAAGGGGTCGTGTTTGCTCACAATCGACCGAGGAAAGTCACGGAGCCGCACGACCTGTTGATGAGGCTCTCCGCCACGAAGGCGGTCGTGTGGGGATGGAAGAGGGGAAGGAAGTGAGCTTATTTGGAGATGCGGTCCTCCACTACTAAAATACAGTCAAATCCTTGCGAGCGCGGTAGCCGGATGATGAATTTCATAGCAATATCTTCCCAAACCATGTCTTGATTCTGTAGCAGTTGGAGCAGCCTGCCCGGAAACATGGGTTCATATTTGACCTTTTGGCACGCGAGGCATGCAACCACGAGAGCCTTGATTTGGAGGAACATGTGCGACCAATAGAGACACGCCGCCAAGCGGCGATATACGCGTTAGGCTCTGACATGTTCCGCGAAGAGAGATGCATGGAATTCTGCTAGCAACCGAGGAATGCTCGACGACGTCGGTGCAAGAAAGCTTGCAGATGTCGGATTCATGTAAGTTTGACTTTTCTTTTATGTCAAATATCAGTTTGCGTGGGATATTCGGGGACATTTCAAAATGTCAGATTGTAATATTATAATTACGTATAGGCATAAGCAGAAGACAATGTGAAAAAATCCGCTTTGACATATCACGCTTGCTCCATCACCCGAGATAGGTCACCCGAGATAGGGTGTTGGGGTCATGCATTAGAAGGCGTGCCTGAATATGTGAACGGATATCAATGAGGAAGGTGCCTAAGTTTTGGTCAGAAGATGAGCCCAAAATATGGGTGGCCACTTCGTTGAAATCATCAATGTAGGAGTCGATCATCTCCCATTGTCAAACATTATTCAGCTACTCGAAGGCGTTGCCGCTATGGCGTGTATCGTAAAAACAAATTAACTCATCCTTGAGTGTCGACCATGAGAGGGCGGGCGGAACCAACAAACCTAATGGAGGTCGAGTTCCATGTAGATTTTCACGAGCGACATCATCTGGGTTTCAGGTGTTCCTTAAAGGTCTAAGTACTATTTGTCATAGGCTAACATGCCCATGAGATTATCACTGTTGAACACCGGAATGTCGAGCCGGTGAGGGTGCGGTGTCGATGAGTTGCTCAAAAATTGAAGAACCCCAGAGAGTCGGCAATGCAGTTGGTCAAGGCCGACAACAAGGCTGTATGGGTCGGCAGACGAGACGACAGTGATTTGCGGTTGGCGAAAAGGGAGTGGATGTCGCGAACATCGATTTGGAGGTTGGAGAGCGTGATATAAACATGATCGTTGCAGTCAGAGAGGGACTCGATTGAGGGAATAATATCCTTATTGCACCCCATGCCTCGAGGATGAGCATGCACGAGGAAAGAAGGTGAGCGGAGCAAGCAGGATGTAGGGCGTGTGGGATGTCGCGAAAATGGCGATGAGCGGTCGAAAGTAGGCATGCAAGCAACAACGAAGAGGGCAGCGTTTGATCGGCTGAGGAATGCATGCGACGAGGGTAGTGGTCGAACTAAGGAGGGGCGCGCTAATGTGGTGCAACAAAATATGGTGCCGATCGGCATGCGATCTGGCAGGTCGTACTGAATTGGTAGAACCAAAGGTATTAGGGCAAGAGGTGCTACACTAGGTCGTATCCCTTCTCTGATTTCATTTAGTCTTCTAAATACAGACATAAGATAAAAGTTAAGACCCCTTCCCTATGTATAGGAGTTCTTATAAAAAGCCTGAACCATCCCCAAATAGAAATAACACACATACTAAAATACGATAAACATAATATGATAAATTAATAAAAAGATAATTCCGCCCGACCTCTTGCAACATTCGAGAACATGCACGACGCGTGTACACGCGCGATTAATGGCGCCTTCCAATGGAATCACTCATGCTCATATTAAAATGGAGGAGACAACACTGAACCAGAACAATGAACGAAAAATTGTCGGTTTTCATATGGGAAAGTGGGGAGTACCTCTGCAGTTTCGGTAGGGCGAGGCGGCATCTTTCATGACCCAAAAAAATAAGGAAAGGATTAAGAGATGACACCAAAAAAATGAGAAATGAATTAAGAGAGAGAGAGAGAGATAGAGGGAGGGAGGAGGGGATGAAATGTTTAACTTGTCGCGCATTTTCTCGTGTTTAACTTGTTATGCATTATGAAATAAAATATTACACTTTTGTTCTCATCATTGCTTATTTATGATATATACTTATAGTTAAGTCATTTACTTGAGAAATTGATGCTTATCTTGATTCCATTATGTACAATAAAAACAAGCGAAGATGTGTAAGAAGTTGATATGGGTAGTCTTAGCAAACTCAAACACTCAATCATGCGACATTGAAGTCATTGAATGTATTAGCTTATTGTAGTTTAAGGAAGCAATTAAGAAAGCATACACTCCTGCTTCGGATACCATTCAAAGTGCTGCTTTGACGCTTAGAACGTCTACCCAATGAATTTTTAAATTAGAAGTTGATATGGGTAGTCTTAGCAAACTCAAACACTCAATCATGCGACATTGAAGTCATTGAATGTATTAGCTTATTGTAGTTTAAGGAAGCAATTAAGAAAGCATACACTCCCACTTCGGATACCATTCAAAGTGCTGCTTTGACGCTTAGAACGTCTACCCAATGAATTTTTAAATTATACGGTTAATCAGAATAGTTACGAAAGTCCTTTCTCTATTGAGGTAATCGGGTTTAACATCATTCCCAATGGAACGAGTAATTTTTGTGATCTATTATTATTTTTCTTAATTGTAAAAGATTAGCCTAAAGTTTTATCCATTTCAGTTTTTCTAAGTTACATCTTGTTTGAGTTTCATGAAAGATGCTAAAATATGACTACAATTTAATGAATCTGTCTGTTTTCCAGCATTTGAAATCACAAAAGATATAAAACACATGGATGAAGAGCACTGTGCCTTATCCCGTGCTCTCATTGAATAAAATATCTCAATTTATTGAAATTCCTGCTAAATACCTGGAGATTGCTAAATTGCCATATTGTGAAAGCAACCTTGTATTCTTTTGTTGCCAAAATTTTCAAGAGCAATTTGAATTCATTTTCAAGGAAGTTATCGAGAAATCAAGGGTGGGTTGGATTCTTGGCCCTCCCGACTTAGAAAAAGCTTCTGAGGCATTTGTATTTGTTACAACGCTAGATAAAGATGAACGGATCGTGACTTGGTTAGATTGCAGTGATAATGAATTGCTACTTCGTTGTATCCAATTAATCGCCGATTGTATATGGACTTGTGAGGTGAATGACAGTAGTGTAAGCATACGTATCATCCTATACAAATTCGTCCCAACTAAAAAACACCCTTTATCCTTGATGGATATACCAGTACGGGGAAAAAAAAATCTGATATTATGTTGACTTGCAAGCATTGGTTTACAGATTGTTTATTGAGTGATGAAAATCAAGGACGACTGCTCATTGTCAGCTCAATGGCTGGTCGAGTGAAACACAATATTACAGAAGATAATAAATTGTGAGTTAAAGAATTTTGTGTATATTCATGAAATTTATAAGAATATCGTATGACTGTTAAGTATTATAATTTCTTAGAGTTTTAAGAACTATTCCAATTGCATTACAGGTTCAAACGAAGAATACACTTTATCACTCGAAGATTTGGTCAAATCAAAATTCTACCATGCAAGTGGAAATTGTCATTATATGTTTATAATTTCAATTGCAGATATAAAGAACCAAATTGATGAGTCTGTTAATGAGTGATGATATAAGTATTTATATCACTGGATTTATCGTTGATCGTAGTTCAAAAGTTATAAATTGACTTATGAAAGTCAATTTATAGAGGGCTATAAAAAGATTTCACTTGTCAGTGATTATGCTGTATCTGTGATGGGAAAAAGAATGGGTCCTGACACAATTCAAAAAGTTGCAGATTGTTTTAATAATACAAATCCTTGAATGAATGGAGACTATTTGAAGAATGGTTTTTTTCTCTACTGTGTCATAATGATTTATATTTGTATTTGCAAGAGGAGCAATTCGAGAAAGTAACCTGACATAAATGCTTGAACAAAACAGGTAATTATATTTTTTTCGTAATCTCCTAAAGATAATTATGACTATTTTTATTTACTCAAAATTCTGATACTTAATTTCTTTTGCAGGCCATTATAAATTCTATTGTAATGCAAATGTTATTCTACTTTTTATTCACTTTCTCATTTCAGAGTATGAAAAAACACCAAAAATCAAGATACTAGGGATTTATGGCTGGACATGACTGGTAATTCTATTTTTACCGTAATCTTTAATGATAATTATGATCCTTTTTATATGCTCAAAACTCTTTTTATACTTCATTTCTTTTGCAGGTCATTATACATGTTAGTGTAATACTAATATAGATCTACTCAATCATTCACTTTCTCATTTCATAGTGAAAAATAAAAACAAAAATTCAAGATATTAGGAATTTATTGCTGGACATGACAGGTAATTATATGTATTTTTTGTAATCTTTTAATGATAATTATGGCCTTATTATATACTCTAAACTCTTTTGAAATTTCATTTCTTTTGCAGGTCATTATAAATTTTATTGTAATTCAAATGCAAACATGTTCTTTCGTTCACTTTCTCATTTTGGAGAATGAAAAAGAACAAAAAATCAAGATACTCGACATGACATGTAATTATGTATATTTTTTCGTAATCTCTTAATGGTAATTGTGCCCCTTTTTATTTGCTCAAAACTCTTGATACTTCATATCTTTTGCTTGTCATTATAAATTTTATATTATGCAAATGCATATATACTCTGTAATTCACTCCCATTTCAGTGGACTAACTAGTTTGAGTGAACAATACTCAATGGGGATGCAAATCTTTCCATTGTTGGTTCAGAAATGATGCATTTTGACTCTTATGTTACCTCACTATAAGATCCATGTTGGTTTTTATAGAGATCCATTGGAAGATATTAGGATAGTATCTCCTACCTTATTGTGGATAGGCATTGGATATTGTGTTTGAAAAACTTAAATCAAAAGTGGACTTCCGAAAGATCCTAATAATTTCAGGAAGTGGGCAGCAACTTGGAGGTGTTTACTGAAAGAAGTGGAGTTCCGTTACCTAGGTAGCTCTGGATCATACCAAAATATTGATGGTTCAGATTGGCAACACCTTCTCTACATTAGAATCACCAATATGGATGGACCGTAACACCCACCTCTCTGTGCAGAGAAATTGAGAGGGTCGTGGAAGGTGCTTTGGAATTGTCAAATCTTATTGGTTCCTATACATTTGAATGGTTTACAGGACCCCAAATCCAAAAATTATACAAGATTAAGAAAAATATGTATGATGCTACTGTGAGGATCTCCCTTGCTAGTTTTTTATGACATGCCTTCTTATTGGAGAAATGCCTGTATCGATGTGATTGATGCAACCGTGGCTGGTCCAAAGTTGCCTTGAAAGACTCTTGGAAGCTAGGTCCTATACTATTGCAACTTTTTATATTTCCTAATCTCTTTGGCTGGCCACTTCACAAGATCTAGACAAGATCTAGATGAAAAGCTTGGGAAGTTGGTGTCACCTCATGCAGTTGCTAGATTGATATCTGCCTATTTTGTTCAGAGGTTGTTTTATTTTTCAGTAACTTATGATCAAAGGAGATTTCTTGTGTTTAACTTATCATGCATTTTGAAATGAAATATTATTGCTTATTTCATTCTCATTTCTTACTTCTGTTATATATTTCTGGTTAAATAATTTACTTGATAAATTAATGTTTTAGTGTTCTCTGATGAGATTAGATGAATAAGAAAATTATTGGTATTTTGATTCCATTAGATACACTAGAAGTATGAAAATACAAGAAAGACTATTTCAGAGAATTCATGAAAGCTAATTTAGAGAATACATAAAAATCTATTATAAAATTCACAATAATCTCCTTTTTTATGCCCTTATAAGATTGAGTTCATTGAAAGGAGTCCAATCTGGCTGTATGTGGTGAAAATGAGTACGCAAGAGTTTTGTTGAGAGCACCAACAAATTAATCGGGAGAAGTGGGGCCACCCAAAGTGCTTTACTGTGAAAATGCTTACAAGTGAGATGATATCAAAGGCTACATGTTTCATTCATAAGTGAAAATCAGATTGGAACATATTTAGGTCACCAACATTATCACATTAAACTGTCAATTTTTGTGGAAGAGTAAATATAGTTTACTAGGAAGAGACCAACATCAACTGAGTTAATTTTTGTGGTGGCAACATAACAATATTTAATCTCATAGATAAAGGATCCATAATTTATTGCTTTCTCGAGCTTTAAGAGTTTGCAAGTGAAATAAACATGAAATGAATTGTTGGGTTTGAAATCATCTTTGTTACTTGCTCAATTAACATCATAGAATACATGGAGACATAAGGGGGAGAGGCTATAAAGAATGTCATGATACATGGTCATACAAAGGTTGTGTTAATCATTTAAGACAGTCCAATGTTAAATGGTAAGTTGATGCATGAACTAAGAGAGATTATTCATTGTATGGGGAACACTAGATATACAACGCATATGCGATTGATATTAGAGTACCAACAATGATGCAATATCCAGAGAGATTAAAGAGCACCATGCCAAAGTTAAGGGGTAAGAGCGGGAGTAGTGGAGGCTGTAGCTTAATTTGTCAAGGCGCACGCCTAGGCGTGCCGGAGGCACCGGGTGCATCAGGCGCAGTGGCTGGCGCTCAAGCACGGCCGAGGCGGGCGAAGTTCCTCGGGCGCTCCAAGGCGCGCCTTGCGTGCCATTCAGGTGCACATTAGGCGCGCCTGGACGCGGTTCGTTTTTTAAAGGTTTAGTTTTGTTTTTTAAGTCGGGTAGGGCACGTCGACGTCATTATTTCTCTCACGCCACTGAGCAGGAAATCTCGCCCCGACGCCCTCTGCTCTCCACTCTCGCTGCTCCTCAGCTGCTCGCCGACCGCCATTTAATTGGTTAGTTTCTTCTTCTCTTCTTCTCCTTATTTCTTCTTTAGTCTTTCCCTGTTTCTTCTGCTCGCCGGCCCCGATGTTCTCTTCTTCTTCTCCTTATTTCTTCTCTTCTTCTTCTCCTTATTTCTTGCTCATGCTATAAAGTTGGGGTTTATTTGTAATTTCTCTTGCTCGTTTTTTTGAATATCAGAGCATGAACTCATTTTTTTGTAATTTCTTCTCCTTATTTCTGAGTAGAAACTTGTTTTTTTTGTAATTTTTCGTAAAAAATTCTATTTTTTTATGGTTCTTACAAAGCAATGGTTGGAGCAATAATTATTTGTTAGATAGTTGCTTATACATTGCATGTGTATCATTCTAAAATTTTAAGACATTTGATGACACTCATTCATTGGAGTTTTTTACTACTCATTCTAAAATTTTAAGACATTTCATGAACACTCACTCATAAGAGATTTCCTACTCATTCAAGATTTCATGACTCCAAAACCTTTTTCATTTGACATTCGCGAATCAGGCGCCCAATTTGCCCATTTCCAGCAAATCGGGCGCCCAATTGGCTCAATTTCAGCGAATCGGGTGCCCAATTCGCTCAATTTCAGCGAATCGGGCGCCCAATTCGCTCAATTTCAGCGAATCGGGCGCCCAATTCGCTCAATTTCAGCGAATCGGGCGCCCAATTCGCTCAATTTCAGCGAATCGGACGCCCAATTCGCTCAATTTCCTTTTTCCCCATTTTTGCGCTTCATGTGCCTCAGGCGCGCGCCTGCGCCTTGCACGTAGGCTCCAGAGCCCCTTTCCGCCTTGGTGCGCCTTGCGCCTTTGATAACTTAGGCTGTAGCAGTATATTTTGTAATTTTCATAGGTGTTTGTGTACAATAATCTTTTTTATATTGTTATTAAGATAAAAATGCCTTGAAAATGTGGAACAATTTTTACTCCAAGAAAGTAAGTCAACGTGGCAAGATCCTGTTCATGACCTGGAGCAGTGGTCTGGGTTATGTGTTGGTTCAACATGACAAGGTGTTGGCCTATGAATCGAAACTGCTGAAGCTTTAGGAGAGGAATTATCCTGTTCATGACCTATAGCTAGCAACATTGATCTTCTCCTTAAAGCTTTGAATGCATTACGTTTATGAGACGTAGGTGGAGATCTTCACAGATCATAAGAGATTGATGTATCTCCTTGATCAAATGGAGTAACATGAGACAACAAGTGGATCGAGTTCTTAGGGGACTACAATGTGGAGATCCAATATATGTCTGGTAAGGCGAATGTTTTGATCAGCGTCTTGAGTAGGGAGTACTCATGCATGATAACTGGATTGAGGCTTATATTGATCAGTTTGTACAGGATTTTGAATCCCTAGATATTTCTTGTGTTGTTTGAGTGACTACAGAGGCGTGTTTCGGCTGCATTGAACTGGATTGTGTTATTGCAGACAGAGTTCGAAAGGGAACCCCATTGGATGAGGAGCTGAAACCTTTTGTGTCAGAAGTGCAGGAAGGTAAGAGTGATGACCTGACGATGGTCGGCGGGTTGTTGAGGAGAAACGAACGGGTTTGCTAGCTTCTTGAGGAGCTTGTGTATGAAACACACTTCACGCGGTACACGATTGTCAGATGTGCATGGACGAAGTCTTTTTGGTGGTCTTTTATGAAGAAGGATGTGACACTTTTCATAATTAAGTGTCAGACTTGTGCATTGGTGAAGACTGAGTGTCAATGACTCGGTGGATTGCTTCAGTTTTTCAACAACTGTCATTTCCAGAATGGAAGTTTGACGACATCTCGATGGACTTTGTGCGTGGGTTGCTGAAGTCCCAATAATGGAGCAATGTTATTTTGGTGATTGTGGACCGCTTGATCAAAGTGGTTCACTTCATTCCAAATAGGAAGAGTGACGACGTGGTGCATTTGGTGGAGCTTTATGTTCAAAATGTCATTTTCTTGCACAAAATATCGAGGAGTATTTTCATCGATCAGGATGGATGTTTCACCTCCAAGAATTGGAGACTTGTGTAGGGTTTGGGAACAAAGCTGAAGTACAATATGATGTTTCATTTGCAGACCAATGATCAGACGTAGAGGACCAATTGTATTATGGACATTTTGAGGATGAGCACACTCAAGTCCGACAAGAAGTGTGAGGAGGACCTCTATATGATCAAATTTGCGTAAAATAATAACTTTTTGGCGAGCTTCAAGTGATAGTTTAACTTTCAAGGCAGCCTAAACACCTAGAGGGGGGGGTGAATAGGTCCTGCTTCTTTTTCTAAAACTTCTAGACAGAATTCAATTTATTAACTAATACAAAAACACAGCAATCACAGAAAACAACACATCACAGATTGCACTATGTTTTATAGTGGTTCCCCAAGGTCTGGGTACATCCACTTTCCCCCTTCACCTATCTAGCAGTATGCTAGATTCGGCCAAACTTCCACTTATCTCAGATCAATAGATCTTACAACTCAGAACCCAACTGGTTCCTACAACTCAGGCACAACTGCCCTACCTCAGCCTTGCCCCAAGGCCTACAACTCAGAGAATATCCTTCTCCTACACTCAGGCAATCAGCCCTACCACTCAGAGTTCAACACTCCTACACTCAGCCTTTATAACATAGGCTTACAACTCAGATCTGTATAAACAGATCCTACAGAAATATAGAAAAGATTGTTTTTAAATTTGTCTTGCCAAATTGAGAGAGAAAAGGCAATGACAATTCTTAATCAGCTGATGCAATCAACTGTTTCTTAGCCTTCTTCAAAGCTTCTTGAAAATGTACTTAGCTGAGTTGATTCCAAACAGCTTCTTGATAATCCACTGGTGGATTCTTTCTTCTTCTTCAAATTCTGACTTGATCTCTCTCTATCAGCACTTGAATGATTCTTCAGAATTCTGGTTAGAACTCTTCTTAGATCTATCCTTAGATAGTCTTCTTAGATCTTCTTGAGAAGATCTTCTTAAGTGCCTTGCACTTTCTTGAAATGATTTGGATCGGAATCCTTCTTCAAAAGTTCTGGAGTTAAGAATTTCTTCAATGTTTAGAAGGTTATTTCCTTCTTCTGAATATGTCTATTTATAGACTTCCTTCATGGTAACCGGCTGATCCGGTTTCTAACAGTTCTCTGACAAGTCTGACAGCTTCAGTTAACCGGTGGCAACCCACAGCTGTCAAGTCTTCAACAAGTCCTGTGCCTTAGTCTTGAACCACAGTGTGTCGAGACAGTCTGTCAGAAAGTGTCGAGACCATCTGTCTATTTGTGTCGACACAATTGACTTTGGTGTCGACACTGCCTTCAGTGATGTCGACTAAGTTGCCTTTGAGTCGACACAGCTTCTTCTGCAAACAATTTGATCTTGACTCTTCAGTGTGTCGACACAAGTCCTGTGTGTCGACACAGTTGTTGTAGAATCTTAACTTCAGTAAGTGTCGACTTAGCCTTCAGGTGTCGACACAGTCTTCTTTTAACTCTGCTTCAATGTGTCGACTCAATCACAATGTGTCGACACATTCTGCTGTTGTAGACAAACTTGTGGTCGACTATATTCCTTGAGGTCGACTATGTTCTTCTGTGTCGACATTTTTTTCAATGTTGAGGTCGACGCTTTCCTTCTGTGTCGACACTTTTTCCCAGAGTAGTGTCGACTTACTTCTTCTGTGTCGACACATTTTCCCAGTGTTGAGATCGACTATGTTATGTGTCGACACTTTTTCCCAGAGTAGTGTCGACTTACTTCTTCTGTGTCGACACATTTTCCCAGTGTTGTGTCGACAACTTTCTTCTATGTGTCGACACATTTTCCTTTGTGTCGACACTTGGACTTAGAATTTTTCTGTAAACTTTAACATTTCTTTACCTGCACATGTCAACTCAAAACTACATCAAATACAACATGATGTATATCATTGAGCTAGGTTGGGCTTCTTCAAATCAGGTACACATTTTCCAATGTACCCAACAATCTCCCCCTATTTGGAGAAGTCATAACCCTTATAGCCAATGATATACACCATTTATAAATAGTATAAAATGATGATATATGACAATACACAGGGATACTTAATTATAAACAAAATAATAAGAACATCATGGATAAAACAATCTATCACAGATTTAACAAAATTTTGTTTATTACTGGGTAATGTTTAATTACATGGTTTTTCTTTGACAGATTACATCATTACAAAACATTATGAAAGAACTAAACATTATCAGGATTGATTAGGCTCTCTAATAACAATCCCTTGGCCAGATTTAATTTTAGCTGTCACAGGAGCTTCTGATTCTTCAGCCATCTTTTTTCCTTTAAGATCAGCTTTCTTCTTAGCTTCTTCCTTGAGCCTTTGCCTTTCAAAATAGTGAAAAGGCTTTGGGAAGTATTTGCTTGGCTCCATAGCATCAGTTGGAAGTCTTCCCATCTTAGCTTTCCTTCTGAATTGTACAATGGCTTCTTGTCTTGCCTCATACTTCTGCCATTCCTGCTCATTGTACCACTTGCCCCTTTCATGAACTTGATCTTTGACAGCTTTCCATGCAGTGAGTATTATATTTCTGGAAGTAGGACTCCACTGCTCAAAATCTGGCTTCAGCTCAGCCTGCTCTCTAAATCTTTTCTTTGACAGTAGAGCATCTTGCTGTTCTTGCAAATTTACCTCAGGCTTATCAACCTTTCCAAGGATAACATTTACAACCTCCTTTGAAGGACTATACATATATTGCACTTGCTGATCCAATATATCAAAATCTGGAGGGGGGTATATGACTTGGGCAACCTCAGGTTGGTCACCTTCAAGTAGTCCTGTTTGTAATCCTGACTCAGCCACCATGTTATCATCACACAATGGTGGATATCCCAATGTGGCTCTTATGCTATTGGTCACCCATTTGGCATGCTCAGAGCCTGCATGAATTAGCATCCTCTCCCCCTTTATGGCTTCTCTTGAGACATGATCTCTAAGATCTTCTTTCTGGAATCGAATTTGGCCATCCAAATAATTCACTCCCTCCTTGAAAAATGGTCTTAACTTTTGAAGCTTTTCAGATATTTCCTGTTGAGAGGTTGTGATGGCAGTCTTAACAGATGCAATTGCAGCCTGAAAATTCTTATCAAACTCTTCCTTTTCTTTGGCTCTATCTGCAGGCATCCCTGGAACAATCTTCTGCACCTCTAGAATGATCTCATTATGTGATTCAGTTAAATTGTCATTCATTCTTATTTGATTTTCCAGAACATACCCTTGCTTCAAAGCAATATCATCCACCTTTGTAGAGATATCCTGTTGTTGTTTAGCCAGATAAACTACAGCATTGCCCCCCTTGTGGAAGCAATCTGTCATTTCAGTTTTATTCAAGTTGACTTGAAATTGGATAGATTTGATATCTTGGGCTAAGTCAAACTGCAGAGTTTTGTTTCTTTCATCAACATATTTCTCAATGGCCACCCTGTGGTCATCCAATTTCACCTGTAAATCCACCAAGAACTTGTTATAATCAACTTCAGGAGGTGGAGGTGGAGGTATTGTCTGTAAAGCCTGCCTATAAGTCTTGCTTCTTCTTTTAAATACAACCAGTTTTCTTTTCTTAGCCAACCTGGCTTCTTCAGTCTCAGATTCAGAAGTACTCTCTATGTTAACTCTATCTGCTTCAGTGCCATGTTGCTCAGTTTCAACATGTAGAGGCTCCCCCTCAATTCTTTGCTCCTCCTCTACTTCTTGTACTTTCTCAATCTCTTGAACTTTTTCCACTCCTTGTTCTAGCTCTATGTCAAGAGGCTGCTCAACATCTTGAACCTCTTCTATTCTATCAGTAGCTGTATCAACATCTGGGAATAACTCTTCCATAGTAAATTCCAGTTGAGTGGTCACTTTTGCAGCAGTTAAATCTGGAGATATGTTTAACTGTGCTACCTCTTGGACTTGCACCTCAATATTTGTAGTGGCAGGTGTAGGTGTGGACACTAGCTCCCCCTGAACCTGTGCAGTAATAAGAATAAGAGCAATGTCTTTTAAAGTTAAAATACATTAGCTCCTCCTATACCTAAGCAGGTGTAGATACCTTTGGAGCAGAAGTGGAAACTTGCTCCCCCTGCATCTGTGCAGGTGTTGATACTTCCTGGACCACAGTTGAGTCAAGCTGTGTCCCTTCTTGTACTTGGTCAGATTCTTGATTTGGTGTAGGGGATTGCACAGGGGTGTCTGGCCTGTTCTCTTCAGGCACATCCTTTGACAGCACCCTATCCCACCTGGTGAATAGTCTCATATCCATTCTTCTCATATGGTTAATCTTGCTCCCCTGCAGCTGCTGCATCACTTCAGGAATTACTCCATTGAAGTACAGGCTCATGATCCTAGCCATGTTAGGCTTCTTGATTCCCTCTTTGATCTTGTCAAAGAGCACTCCTGACCAATCAGTAGGAATAGTAAAGACTATCCTGGTCATCAGGCTGAACATATAGGCAGAAATCCTATCATGTCCACCTGTCTTGCAGAGGATTACCTTCCCAACTATCTCAGACAAGAACTTCCCTTGCTGATTCATTCCCTTCCTATTGAAGGCAGCTCCAATCTTCAATCCTTGGTCCAGTCCACACCATTGAAGGGCTTCCCTTGTCCTGGAGATAGGAACTTCCTCTTCATTTTCAACTACTTTCAAGTGGAAGATTTTTCTTATACTTCTTTGGTTAATCTTGATCTTACTCCCTTGAACTGTAGACTTAATCTTGAGGCCAGTTGAATGGACTGATGCAGAGATAAAGAACTCGTGCACCTCCTTCTTCCAGATCTTGGATGGTTCTGAGACAAGGAATTCTAACCCTGATGCAGAGAGAAGGGTGATAACTCCTTGAACATCAGGCGGCGCCTCTGCAAACGCCTGGCGCACCAACTCATACCCTTCATTAACATTGTCTTCAATCCTTGGCGCCATCGTTGTGTCGAGAAAGCTTGAGAGAAGAGAGAAAGAAAGACTGTCGACACAGGGTTTGAGTTTCGAAAACCTTGAAAGCGTGTCGACACAAAGAGCTTTTTGACCTATTTATAGCTTCTGTTGAAAGAAGTTCAAAAGGCGCCAAAGACAGTCTAAATGTGTCGACACAGACGGAATGTGTCGACACAAGCTTCTATTAACTCGACATTTCTTCAGTCTACTATGTGTCGACACCAATTTGTGGTTATGTCGACACCTTGGATATATAGTAGAAAGACAGAAATTCTGTGTCGACACTAAGGACAAGTGTCGACACATATTTTGTAAGTGTCGACACCATGATTCTGGTTGAGTCGACATTACATTCCTGGTTAAGTCGACCAAAAAATTTCTTAAGTGTCGACACATATTCTCTGTGTCGACACAATATTTCTGACTTGTCGACATAATTTCTCTGAGTCGACACATTATTACTGAATGTGTCGACACATTCTTACTTAGCCAATTTCTGTAACTTCAATGTGTTCTTTTTAACACTTGATTATGTTGTTACTATTTTTACTTACTTATTAACCATTTCAATAGCCTTGTTAATGATTTTATTTAATACATTATTCAATGGTTAACATACCTAATTCAATTTTGAATTTATTGAATTTGGTTTCATCTAAAGGCTTAGTAAATACATCTGCTATTTGATAATCTGTTTTTACAAATTCCAATGAGATGTCACCTTTTTCTACATGTTCTCTAAGAAAATGATATTTTATTTCTATATGCTTAGTTCTACTATGAGAAACTGGATTATTAGCAATAGAAATAGCACTCTTAGAATCACATAAAAGGGGTGTTCTACTTACCTGAATACCATAATCTTTAAGCTGATGCTGCATCCATAATAGCTGTGCACAGCAGCTTCCTGCAGCAATATACTCTGACTCAGCTGTGGAAATTGCCACACTAGTCTGTTTTTTACTACTCCAAGATATTAGTCTTCCTCCCAGGAATTGACAAGTACCTGTAGTACTCTTTCTATCCTCTCTACATCCTGCAAAATCTGCATCTGAATAGCCTGTTAGTTGAAAATCTCTATTCTTAGGGTACCAAAGACCTAGAGTAGGAGTGCCCTTTAGATATCTCAGAATCCTTTTTACTGCAGTATAATGAGATTCTTTAGGGCAGGCTTGGTACCTAGCACAGACACATGTTGCATACATAATGTCAGGTCTACTAGCAGTGAGATATAGTAGTGACCCAACTATTCCTCTATACAATGATTCATCAACAGGTTTACCTGCCTCATCTTTGCATATTGGCATACTTGTGCCCATAGGAGTTCTCATGGAGGAGGATGACTCCATACCATATTTTTTAATTAATTCCTTGGTGAACTTAGACTGGGATATGGACAATCCATCATCAGTCTGTCTTACTTGGAGTCCCAAGAAGAACTTAAGTTCTCCCATACTGCTCATCTCAAACTTCCCTTGCATAAGTTTGGCAAACTTTTTACAAAGGTTGTTTTCAGTAGATCCAAAGATTATGTCATCAACATAGATCTGGACTAAGATGATCTTTCCTTTGGATTCCCTAAGGAATAGAGTTTTGTCTATCTTTCCTCTTGAGAATTTATTCTCAATGAGGAAGGTAGACAGGGTTTCATACCAAGCCCTTGGAGCTTGTTTTAACCCATACAAAGCTTTCCTAAGCTTGTACACAGAATCAGGTTTAAGAGGATCTACAAAACCTGATGGCTGCTCTACATATACTTCTTCTTTAAGATCACCATTCAGAAATGCTGACTTTACATCCATCTGGTATACTTTGAAGTCTTGGTAGGCTGCATAGGCAAGGAACATTCTGATTGCCTCTAGCCTTGCTACTGGAGCAAAGGTTTGATCAAAGTCAATCCCTTCTTCCTGCCTGTATCCTTTTGCAACCAATCTTGCTTTATTCTTTATTATTATTCCACTTTCATCTAGCTTGTTCCTATAGATCCACTTAGTCCCAATTATGTTGTGGCCTCTTGGTTTAGGAACAAGCTCCCAGACCTTGCACCTTCTGAACTGATTCAGCTCCTCTTGCATAGCATCAATCCAGTACTGGTCTTGGATAGCTTCTTCAAACTTCTTAGGTTCCATTTGAGACAAGAAACTAGAATGCAAAACTGTGCTTTGATTTCTGCTTCTAGTTTGCACTCCTTGTCTTGGATCACCAATTATCTGATCAGTAGGATGATCTCTTAGATATCTTATAGCTGGAGGTAGATTCCCTTCAGGTTGAGCATCTCCAGCTTCTTCATTCTGCTGCTCCTCTTGGTTTTCATCAGCTTCCATTATCTCTTGTACTCCCCCTGGACAGCAGCCTTCATTTTCCAATGCTCCCTCTTCCTTTGAAGCTTCAGCAATGGAGAGCTTGTCCATCTTCTTGCTTATACCTGTTGAGTCATTTGATCTACAAGACAATTCACAATTGATTAATCTTGTTTCATCAAATACAATATGCACAGATTCTTCAACAACTTGAGTAGTTAAGTTGAAGACTCTATAGGCCTTACTATTTGTGCTGTACCCAACAAATATCCCATCCTGGGATTTGGCAGCAAACTTAGTCAAATAAGACTTACCATTGTTAAGTATATAGCACTTGCAGCCAAAGATCCTAAAATAGGATAGATTTGGTTTTCTGCCTTTCACAATCTCATAGGGAGTCTTTCTGTGGCTTTTGGTGATAGAAGCCCTATTGATGACATGACAAGCAGTGTTAACTGCCTCAGCCCAAAAATATTCTGGGAGAGAGGTGTCACTCAATAGAGTTCTACCAGCTTCAATTAATGATCTATTCTTTCTTTCAGCAATTCCATTTTGCTGAGGTGTTCTAGGTGAGGAGAACTCTTGGAAAATCCCAAAGTCTATACACAAGTTTGTCATGCTTTCAGATTGAAACTCAGTACCATGGTCACTTCTGATTTTGACCACTGTACTGTTCAGTTCATTCTGAATTTGCTTTACAAACTTAAATAATACACTTGGGGTTTCAGATTTTTGTCTCAGAAAAAACACCCATGTAAATCTAGAATAGTCATCTACAACCACTAGTGTGTAGACCTTCCTTCCTAGACTGTGAACTGGCATAGGACCAAAAAGATCCATATGCAAGAGGTATAAGCACCTCACAGAATCCTTGTTTTCAAGGCTTTGAAATGAGGTTTTTGTCTGCTTGCCCTTTTGACAAGCTGAGCATACCCCTTCCTTTATACACTTAACTTGAGGCCCATTCCTCACTAGTTCTTTACTAAAGAGTTGGCCAATTGTCTTGTAGTTTAGATGAGCCAATCTCTTGTGCCACTTAACACAATGAGAAGCATTGTCATCAGCTACAAGACAAATGGGGAATGCCTTATTCTCACATTCAAAATTAAGGCAATACACATTTCTCTTCCTATACCCAGTCAATATGATCTCTTGATCACTTGACCTTTTGATATGACATCCATCCTTACCAAATGAAATGTCATATCCTAGATCACTCAGCTGGCTTATGCTTATTAGATTATGTTTCAAACCTTTTACATAGGCCACTTGGGTGATAGTAATTAGGTTTGAAGAGATGTTACCAAATCCTTTGATGACTCCTTTTTCAGATCCACCAAAGATCACTTTATGTCCATCTTTGACAGATGAATACTCCTTCAGCAGCCCCTTTGTTCCAGTCATGTGCCTGGAACAACCACTATCCAAGTACCATATAGGGGCATGGTAACTTGGATTCACCTGCAATACAGAATTACTTACCCTTAGAACCCAAGTAAGTCTTGGGTCCTTGGTTCAGGTTAGCCTTAATAAAGTTATCATAACCTCTTCTAACAGGTAGACTCTTATTCTTTATAACACTTGTGTTATACCAGCAGTCCAATGCAAAATGACCCCTCTTGCCACAGCACCAACATTCAAACTTATTGTATCTAGATCTAGATACATCCTTGTCAGAAGCATTTCTGTTCATTGCTGGTGCTGTTGCAACTTCTCCTGCTGGTTTCTTAAAACCATAGGGCTTATGACCATAGGTAGGCCTGCTTGCCTTAACACCCTTGTTCTTCAGAACATTTGTCTTGATATGATCCTGAATGTCTTCATGATCATATATGTTAGAAGGCACTTTCTTCTTACCAAACCTTATGGGGACTGAAAGGTTTAGTGGCTCAATAGGGGCTTTGCCTTTCTTCTTGAATCTGCTAGCCCTGGAGTTACCCTTAAATCCTAATCCAGCCTTACCCTTCTGAGTGACAAATTCATCTATCAAGGGTAAGACAGATTTTGGCTTAGAGTAACTAGCCACTAAATCCCTTTCAATTCTAAGTCTGTCCTCCAGACTCTTTACTTGATCATTAGTATAATTAATTGTGCCCATCTGAATAATAGTTATATTTTTCAGCTTGGCAATTTCAGCTAACTTTTGATCAAGGACTTTTTCTAACTCAGCTGTTGTAACCCTTAGATCAGCAATTTCCTGAGCCTGTGATTTAACCAGGTTCTTGCTTTTCTTAAGGGCCTGCAACAAGTCCCCATACTTGTCTATCAATTGATAGACATCTCCTTCAGATCCAGATGCATCTTCATCACTTGATGCAGATGTAGCTGATTCTTCACTTGTACTACAAACAAATGTACTGGAAGGACTGTTTACCTCATTAGGACCAGACTGATTCTGGCATAGGTCCTCTTCTGATCTAGTCATCAAACCCATGCATTGATGTTCATTGATGGAGTCTAGCAACTGCATAAACTCCTCTTCCTCAGATGCAGCATATAATCCAATATATGCTTCAGCTTCAGATCCTGATTCTGAAGTTGACTGGTCTGACAGACTTTTATCTTTCTTTGCTACAAAGGATTTCTCCTTCTTGCCTTTCTGATAAGTCTTCTTCTTTTCTGAAGATTCCTTCCTTTTGTCAGGACAATCAGCCACTACATGTCCAGGCCTATTGCAACAATAGCAGACAATCTTTGAAGTAGTGGCTTTGCTGGGCTTTGACCTGCTTTTCTCTTTCCTAGATGACCTTCTTTTCTGATAATAGTCATCTACTTGCTGTGATGATGAAGGCCTAGACTTCCATTGCTTCTTTTTCAAGAACCTTTGAAATTGCCTAGTGAATGCAGCAAAGTCTGCATCTGAATCACTGCTGACTGAACCCCTATCTGAATTTTCAGAACTACCTTCTTCAACTTCCTTAGGAGGAGATGGTGATTTCCTCCTATTCTTTCTGGTGGCTTCAGCATTAAATGCCACAGTCTTTTCTCTATGCTCTCCTCTTGAGTTTCTTTCCTCCTCCTTCCTTACCATAAGTTGCATTTCATAGGATAGCAACTTTCCAAACAGAGTTGGAGGAGATATCTCTGCCAATTTTGCCACTTCTCTTATGGCACAGATCTTTGTATCCCAATCCTTTGATAAGGATCTTAAGAATTTGTCATTCAGTTCATAGGTACTGAAGACTCTTCCATAGGAAATTAGCTCATTCACAATTCTATAGAATTTCTTATAGCACTCAGTGATGCTATCAGATTTTCCTTGTCTAAAACTTTCATACTCCTGATTTAGCATAGATTTTCTGTCCAGCCTTACTTCTTCTGATCCCTCCATGTAGACAATCAATGTGTCCCACATCTCCTTGGAGGTCTTGCAGTGAATCAGATTCTGAAATGTTGAATCATCTATGGCACTGACAATTATGTTCTGTGCCCTTTTGTCCATGGTTGCCAAGATGATTTCATCCTTGGTCATTTCAGAATAAGTCTTTGGTGTTTGGATATTTGCATCAAGAACAGATATCTTCATTGGTATGAAGGGGCCTTCCTGTACTGTGATGTAAATCCTTGGGTCAGATGCTTCCATAAACAATCTGACTCTTTCTTTCCAGATCCCAAAGATTTCCTTCTTGCATATGGGTAATTTCATTGACCCTAGCTCCTTATGATTCTCTCCAGAACCCATCTTCTTGATTCTTGATTCTGCCTATCAGATCTACCTCAGACTGTTAAGTCCTTTTTGAGGAACCTCCCTCTGATACCACTTGATAGTTTAACTTTCAAGGCAGCCTAAACACCTAGAGGGGGGGGTGAATAGGTCCTGCTTCTTTTTCTAAAACTTCTAGACAGAATTCAATTTATTAACTAATACAAAAACACAGCAATCACAGAAAACAACACATCACAGATTGCACTATGTTTTATAGTGGTTCCCCAAGGTCTGGGTACATCCACTTTCCCCCTTCACCTATCTAGCAGTATGCTAGATTCGGCCAAACTTCCACTTATCTCAGATCAATAGATCTTACAACTCAGAACCCAACTGGTTCCTACAACTCAGGCACAACTGCCCTACCTCAGCCTTGCCCCAAGGCCTACAACTCAGAGAATATCCTTCTCCTACACTCAGGCAATCAGCCCTACCACTCAGAGTTCAACACTCCTACACTCAGCCTTTATAACATAGGCTTACAACTCAGATCTGTATAAACAGATCCTACAGAAATATAGAAAAGATTGTTTTTAAATTTGTCTTGCCAAATTGAGAGAGAAAAGGCAATGACAATTCTTAATCAGCTGATGCAATCAATTGTTTCTTAGCCTTCTTCAAAGCTTCTTGAAAATGTACTTAGCTGAGTTGATTCCAAACAGCTTCTTGATAATCCACTGGTGGATTCTTTCTTCTTCTTCAAATTCTGACTTGATCTCTCTCTATCAGCACTTGAATGATTCTTCAGAATTCTGGTTAGAACTCTTCTTAGATCTATCCTTAGATAGTCTTCTTAGATCTTCTTGAGAAGATCTTCTTAAGTGCCTTGCACTTTCTTGAAATGATTTGGATCGGAATCCTTCTTCAAAAGTTCTGGAGTTAAGAATTTCTTCAATGTTTAGAAGGTTATTTCCTTCTTCTGAATATGTCTATTTATAGACTTCCTTCATGGTAACCGGCTGATCCGGTTTCTAACAGTTCTCTGACAAGTCTGACAGCTTCAGTTAACCGGTGGCAACCCACAGCTGTCAAGTCTTCAACAAGTCCTGTGCCTTAGTCTTGAACCACAGTGTGTCGAGACAGTCTGTCAGAAAGTGTCGAGACCATCTGTCTATTTGTGTCGACACAATTGACTTTGGTGTCGACACTGCCTTCAGTGATGTCGACTAAGTTGCCTTTGAGTCGACACAGCTTCTTCTGCAAACAATTTGATCTTGACTCTTCAGTGTGTCGACACAAGTCCTGTGTGTCGACACAGTTGTTGTAGAATCTTAACTTCAGTAAGTGTCGACTTAGCCTTCAGGTGTCGACACAGTCTTCTTTTAACTCTGCTTCAATGTGTCGACTCAATCACAATGTGTCGACACATTCTGCTGTTGTAGACAAACTTGTGGTCGACTATATTCCTTGAGGTCGACTATGTTCTTCTGTGTCGACATTTTTTTCAATGTTGAGGTCGACGCTTTCCTTCTGTGTCGACACTTTTTCCCAGAGTAGTGTCGACTTACTTCTTCTGTGTCGACACATTTTCCCAGTGTTGAGATCGACTATGTTATGTGTCGACACTTTTTCCCAGAGTAGTGTCGACTTACTTCTTCTGTGTCGACACATTTTCCCAGTGTTGTGTCGACAACTTTCTTCTATGTGTCGACACATTTTCCTTTGTGTCGACACTTGGACTTAGAATTTTTCTGTAAACTTTAACATTTCTTTACCTGCACATGTCAACTCAAAACTACATCAAATACAACATGATGTATATCATTGAGCTAGGTTGGGCTTCTTCAAATCAGGTACACATTTTCCAATGTACCCAACATCAAGAATGACACCATTCAACTTTGTATGGAAGGCGGTTTTGGATGCTAATGTTTTGGGCGGAGACGGGCGACATGCTTATGTTGAACAAAGAAGAGGTCTCTGATGCATTTGAGTTGATCAAGATCAATTAAGAGCATTTGAAGTTTGCCCAGGATTGACAGGCTATTGCAACACCCACTACATGAGTATGGAGTTTTCTGTTAGAGATAAAATCTACCTGAAAATCAAGCTGTTCAACGACATATTGTGGATTTGGCGTTTGAAGAAATTTGAGTTCGAGGTATTATGAGCCTTTTGATGTAATTGAACGTGTGGGACAGTGTGCTTACTACTGCCTTGCTTTGTCGGAAGAGCTTGGAGGGCATGATCCCAAGGGCTTTCTGCAAAGCTGGGTTGCCGACAGTGCAGGCGCCCTATTCCTGGACCGAAGTGCTCTGTTCGGCGATAGGTGATTTGGTGCTGGGGCTCAACTGGGCGGCATGGGACTTGTTCGATGGCTTCAGTTTGGCGGCGTGATGGAGTTGTCGACACTTCGAAACATCGATCTCCATGGAGTATGCTACTGCCTTGCTTTGTCAGAAGAGCTTGGAGGGCTTCATGATGTGTTTCATGTTTGTGCGTTGAGGAGAGCTATCGTGGAGCAGAGCGCTATTGTCGAGCCAACTACGGTACCGATTAGAGAAAACAATTGTTGTTTGTTTGGTTAGTACAAAAGATACCAAAGTTCTACAATTGCGGAATAAGAGCATCTATATGGTAAATTTACGTTGAGACAATTGTGCTATTGTGGTTGCAAGGAGCTCTATTGGGAGCGAGAGCAACTTATGCGCGATGAGCACCCTAAGTTATTCTCAGGTATGTCTAATTGTTATTCCAAATTTCGGGATGAAATTTTCTCAAGGGGAGGGGAGAGTTATAATGCCCCGATTTCCGTAAGTGAAAAGCGAGAACCTGGGAGCTATTGCGTCATGATAGAAGTTACCGCCGATTGCAAATCAATTTGAAAACTAGTTCATTTAAAACCTTTTCTTTGTTTCTTACCACGGGTAGCCTGGGGTATATCGCCGCACATCAAGCTTTACCGCTGACGGTAGTGTTCGTTATAAGTGACCTATATGATCCGTGAGATGCCGCCACACAGTAGTATTACCACATTGCGATAACTTACAAACAGATCTTGTTATTTTAGATTCGTGATCTTAGTCGTTAAATCTTTCTAGAAGTTGATCAGAGGGATACAATATGTTCGTCCATGGGTCCTCAATCTTTTTTCTCCGAGTTTCATGGATCCTTACCGATTTCACAAGGTAACAACCCTCATTTTTGCGGTCTCGCGAGCTTAGCCAGGCCACGCCAGAAAACAAACATTAGTTAAAGTCTCCAACAAAGAAGTTCATGAGATAAATGTAGAGGCGAGCTCCCTCTTGGTCTAACCCATATGCGAGATCTCGGTTAACCTCTCCCATATGTGAGATCTCCTCATCTCGCCCATTAGCGACGACTCTTTCCAAATCGCCCACTAGCGAGATATCCTCTCACCTCGCCCATTAGCGACGACTCTTTCCAAGTCGCCCACTAGCGAGGCCCTCGAGATCTCAAAGTAATAAGAATGTGAGACCAATTTTTTTACTGACGAGATCTTTTTAAGTGGGCACCATTCATCTCGTTGAGGCTCTCTCACTCCCTTGACAGGTCAAATATTTTGTGGAGGCGGTTTTTTGTAGACCAACCCCGTGCCATAGAAGGCCTTCTCGGGTCATTGCAATTGTTCTCAACCTTTTTTCTCCGAGTTCCATGGATCTTAACCGATTTCACAAGGTAACAACCCTCTTTTTTGCGGTCTCGCGATCTTAGCCAGGCCACGTCAAAAAATAAACATCAGTTGAAGTCAGAAGAAGCCCAAACAAAGAATTTCATGAGATAAATGTAGAGGCGAGCTCCCTCTTGGTCTCACCCATATTGCCATACACGAGATATCGGTTAACCTTTCCATATGCTAGATTTTCTCTAACCTCGCCCATTAGAGATGACTCTTTTCAAGTCGCCCACTAGCGTGGCCCTCGACATCTCAGAGTAATAAGCACACAAAACCAATTTTTCACTGACAAGATCTTTTTAAGCGGTACCAATCGTCTCATTAAGGTTCTCTTACTCGCTTGACGGGTCAAGTATTTTGTGGAGACGATTTTTCGTAGACCAACCCCCATTTGGATTGCTAATACATAGGACCCCAAGAGTACAAGAAAAGACACGACTCCTCCCAAGCATCTATTTTTAAAAGTCTGTGCCTTCATTGTGCCTAGCTAAGCTCTTGGCTTTCAGAGGGGAAGTTCCTATAAACTTTCGGGTCTGTGACAGAACCTCTTCGCTGCACGTATGATGCAGAACAGGAATCCACTTGGTTGCCACCCTAGAATCCATCAGGGCCCACCTGAAATTCACCTAGCCGCTTTCATCAGGGTTGTAGCCCATACACCCCACATCCCAACTTGTCTCCGGGCCGACCACTGTCAAAGTAGGTTGTTGAGGTCGGTGATCGAACACCCGATCTCCTTAGATAAAAAGTTTACTTGAGAACTATCACTTTAGATGTGCTACCGTGACTGGTGATAACGACTATCACAGGCGGTTGCTCGTGATTTTTTCTTATGAGCAATATTTCAACATGTTCAACATTAGACATGTGTGCTTGTCTCATTGTTCCTATAAACCCTGCACACTATAAACAAGTCAAAATTAATCAAATACAGATTTAAGATTTGTTATTCTCAAATCAAGAGATGCAGAACTAATATTTCAACACTACTATCCACTATGCTATCAGTTTCTACAACACAACACTCTTATACGCACACACCATAAGCGTATATGTATAAGTGTGACGACTCTTTTCGATTCATTAAACAATTTGGGAAGTACATAATTAGACTTGTTTGAGTTACCTCTCTATCAAACTACTCTACTCTTTCATCAGTGTAATAATATATCCATATTACAATATTAAAACTACATTTCTTAACATTTCATCATTTCAATCATTGCAAAAAAGTTCCAGTCCACATATGACATGCCCAATATTAAGTGGCTAATGAACCACTCAGGCGATATGTCATGGATAAAAAGGTGATAGTGGGGCAGTCGACCCTTCTCTCCAGAATGGTGAAACACAATGGTTCTAGTTCCACTAGTACGACGGGAGGGATATACTATTATATCACCCTCCATGGGTAAACAAGGGCCTAGGTTCTGGGCCTACAACTCACGCGTAAATAACACCTAGGTCATAACCCCAAGCTTTATCGTAGTTCACATAGCCTCAACCTACCCAATTAAGAGTGACCTAAGCTTCCTGTTGTTGTGTACCCTGTTTGACAGAGTCATCAAACTATCCACACAAATCACATCAATTCATTCACATGTTACAACATATATATCATTTTAGAATATATTTCTCAATGGTAAACACCACTATGCAACCCTAGCTCCCCAGCTCGTAAGGTTGCGTATAAGTGTCTGCTGGCCAACCCAACCTCCCAACTCAAAAAAATAACATATAAGTATTTGATTGTTTACAATAAACATATATCAAGTTAACACCTAACTGTGCCTCACCTTAGTAACTGAAAATATGGGACTTGATTCCCAATCGTCAATCCCAATTCATGTGAATGCGGTACTAATGAGATGCAGGATTTCCATCACGCATGGGTTCTCAGACTTACGGGATCCTGATCCAGGGTCTCCATTTACTCTAGGTTAGAATATGAGCGAAGTGGGTGAAATCCCAACCACAGGCTCAAGATGCTAGAACATTTTTTCCAAGATTTCACCAATCACTACTAGATCAAGATTGTATCTCTCAAAATATACTCTATAGCTCTTAACACCAAAATGAGAAGAAAGTTGTGAATATATTGGAGAAGTTGAAGGGCTTTATCCCTTGGAGACACAATAATTTCCGCTTCATTCTGTATCATTTGCTGCATTTTGCATAGCATTATAGCCCAGCACTTGCCTGGTGGCATAGCAATGGGGTTATCAAAGAGTTCTGCAAGGAATGATGGAGAGTTTAATCTTAAGTCAACATGAGGTCTTATTTATATACTTGTACATTTCACACTAGTACAAGACGGGATCTTTCCACACATTACACTATTACAGAAGACTGAGGAAATGGTTGCTAGTATTTTGCTGTTCTGTTTGGGAACTGACTTGGTAAGGCTTGCTGGAAGCCTGAATCTAATTAACACCATAACTCTAAAGATAAAGAAAGAAGATGGCAAAGAAAGGGATGAGACTACCAGAGATGTTTATGCGAGGCCTCAATCACTCATTAAAGTCTTCTTAAATTGAGTTCCTTACCTACTTATTCTCAGTGACTGTTAGTTGTGAGGTATTTTACTGTGAATTTACATTTTTAACTTTATATGTTTATTTTATTATGAAATCCAGTTTCTGTTTTTCTGCTCAGTGCATGTATCTCCTGTTATCTATTGTGTGATTTCATTTCACATGCTTTCTTTTGCTGCACTAAAATTTATCGGTTCATTGATTTTAGTTTGCTTGTCATTTTAGTTCTTTCTGAAATTGCCTTAATCACTTGAATTTATTTATTTATATGCATCAAGCTTACATTTTAGTAATATTTATATTATGTTAAGTAGTATTAAAGATGAGTTTCATTGATAGAAACTTGGTGATCGCTTGTGGATGAAAATATTTTTATGACTATCTTTTCCCTTCTTTTGAATTTGCTCAGGATTTTCGGTGTTGATGCGTCAAGTTGAGGAGGGGATTGTGGTTGGAAGGATGATCATTAAGGCTCTGTTTGGCATGTCATTTTTGCTTTGATGAGTTTGGATAAAAATGCTACGCCATAGAAAATATGTTCGGCATGACAATGGTTCTGGCCGCAAAAACTAGCTTTGAACATAAAATTGGTTGAAGTTCCGTAGGAGAGGTCGGCCGTTCACGAACAATGGTTCATAACTATCACATTATTGACCGCCATTGCCGTGCCAAATGGAGCCTAAGTGCTTGTCTCTTTTGGCGAAAAATGGGCTAAAAAGAGGAAGTCTCGTACCCAAGAGTCTGGCAGCTTTATGACTTGCATCAAAGGGCCAAATAGGGCTTTCAATGCGTTAGCACATTTGATGCAGCAGATTCGTTAGCACATTTGATGCAGCAGATTCGTTAGCACATTTGATGCAGCAGATTCGTTAGCACATTTGATGCATCAACTTGCTATATGACTAATATGAGTTGTGAATAACATGAAATAAGATAAGCAGAACTGAGAACTGAATTGAAACTGAATCAAACTTTTTTTGTTCAGGTATTGTTCCTAGGTTCTGAGTAGTTTTTCGATTCTGGTTACGAAAAGTTGGAACTGAATATATATGGATCGTTTCATGGTTCGAAGTGAAACCAACTTGCTATAACGATCCAAACCAACTTGAGTTGCATCCCATAGTAGATGTTGTGGTCTGTATTGTCTAATTTTTGTATCATTTTGTATCTATTTAAAATTAATTTATTTTCTTATACTTCAACTATAGCTTCTTACTGTAATTTTTTTGTTTGCATTAAAATTATGCTTGACTACATGAATTCTTCTGTGTGGCTGATTTTTAAGGTTCCGTTTGGAGGGACTTATTTTCACCGGTCATGCGGTTATGACCGCATGAATCGGACCTTAATTATGGTCCGGTTCATGCGGTCGTAATTGCTTGACCGGTGAAAATAAGTCCTCTCCAAACGGAGCCTAAATCTGTAATACTGTTGCGTTTTTGTGAGTGACACTGGATCTGACGTCTGGTAGGGAAATAAATTATGAGGTACATCTGCTTTTTATTAATAGACGTACACTATGATTCATTGCTTACTATATGTCCTTGTTACATGTTTTAATTACGTGTCTTGTTCAAGTGTCTTTAGTTAAGTATGAGTTTTTTAAATATCTCATTTCCCTAGTCTCTTTCTCTCTCTTCTCTTCGCTTTCTCTCTATTCTCTTCCCCCTCCCCAAGGGCTTAAGCCACCTCAATTTTCTCTCCTCTGAAAGTTTTTCACTAGTGTTCTCCCATATTCCTTGGCTTATTATTCACTGCTCAATCTTATTTCATGAATGCATGATATTTCGTATTCCATTAGTAACAGCTCAATTAATTTTATCAAGTTATTACTAAGTTGAACTCATTAGGAAGAGATGTCTTTGACTAGTTTGTGATTAAGTTATGCAGAAAATTTTATAGTTAAGCATGCTTCAATGAGAGTAGTATTTGGAGAAGTGGTCTCGATAAGTATTTGTAGGATACCTGTGGAAGAACAAATAATTTGTGCTTCAGCTCTATTATTTGGGTTCAACCAAAGCATACTCTTTGATATTGTGGGTCAGGTTGTTACACACTTGATGCTTCCCTGACAATCCCCACTACTCCAAAGGCATTGGATCTCCTCCCCTCACCGCCTACAAACTCTTACTTTTTTAGTGGAAAGGTTTATTTTATTTCATAGGAAAAAAGAGGATGCAATTTATTCCATAGGACCAATGGTCAGCCCATCCAAAAATTAAAGGCTATCCAAAATACATTTCGCTAATCTCACCTGATCAATCTAAACCTGTCCACATACATCTTAAAACTTAAAAATAATTTGGCCATTGATCCACTAAATATAACTGCATGCAAACAGAGCATAGAATCACAGACTTCCTGGATGCCATCAGTCGCCCACCCACCAAAGTGACCAGT
This sequence comes from Platanthera zijinensis, assembly GCA_039513925.1. Lineage (NCBI taxonomy): Eukaryota > Viridiplantae > Streptophyta > Magnoliopsida > Asparagales > Orchidaceae > Platanthera > Platanthera zijinensis. The sequence continues at coordinate 130,814,207 of CM077091.1, forward strand.
GTCTCATCATTTACTCCACTCCTAGTCTTCCAGGTAGCTTGGAGGCACGGTAGGAACTGCCATCATTTTCAAGCCGGCACTTGAGCTGCATGTTAAGATCACCAAGGTGGCGCCCAGAATGCAAATATATGTTCCAAAACAAACCATAATAAAGAACAAAATAATATAAATCAAACCGTGAGGATTTTAAGTTTATGATGTGAATGCTGAAAGTCTAGGCAGCGCAGGAGCCAAATCACAAGATTATAAAATTGATCAGAGTATACCATCTCAGATTTAAAAAGGTGAAGTACATATTCGAAACATGAAAAACATATAGGAAAGGATCCAACAGAGAGCGATTGTGTCGCTTATGTCTTGAAGGATAGGTGCTCTTACAAAGCAAGGTAGCTCCCTAATAGATTTGAAAATATTTGTGTTGGATTTAGTTTTTTGTCATTTAACCAACATATCTGTTGTCGCATTGCCTCTACGAAAGATATGGTGCAGAGAGTGATGATATTGCGATTGTGATTCAAGAATTTCGTGGCAAATGAAATTTATGGACAGACAGAAAGATTGATCGGATATGGATGATCAAAGGAGTAAAGAGTCAGTGTAGACACACACTCTAAATAAATTCATGGCGTTATAAAATCTAATACCCGTCCTTAAAACCTAAAATTCAGCCTGCAAAGCGGAGATGACCCAGATAGAAAAAGAGGCAACATAAATCAGTTACATACAAAAATTAAAATGGATAAAAACTCCATAGGCGGATTTGGGATCCCAGGAGAAATGAGAGTGTAGAAAAAATTTTCTGATAGGTTTAACCGTCGTTGTATTACTCTGAGGTAGAGGCTGGGATCCTAGCCATTAATTGTTGAAACCGAAATTCGGTCTCTGTGTAGTTCGACCCATGGGGAAGGGGTGACTGTGCACCTACTGCTCTCAAGCGAATGATCTAGGCACAAGATTACGAACACAAGCGACAGACCAAAGGTCTCAGCGTGGATGTCCCGCCGCATACCCGGAAGACTAACAAACTCTTCTCATTCCAAGCCAAAGGCTGAGCTAAGGCACCTTCGGAGGGCTCTCTTGACCGACCGGATTCTCTAAGGAGAATTTCAAGACCAACTCTCTCTTGACTAGAGGTGCATCCTCGGGTCTATATAAAATGTTCCTTTTACTGCCTACCAACGGCACGAACCCGCCCAACAGTTCTACTCTACGCAGCTCCAATTGGGCCGTAAACAGCGTAACTCCGCTGTCATGAAAGGTTATAAGCAGACCCTCAAGGGCTTCCCGGTAACTTTACCTCGGGGCCCCCACGGGGCGAGTGGTTCACGAATACACCACTCGCCTAAGATGAAAGAGATAAATCACACATACACAGAGCATCACAGACATTATAAATAATTACAGGAAATGAATTCCATACTTCGGCACGCAGACCGGCAACATAAACAAAAATAGGCCTTCGAGGGCCGGCACAAGCTTGGGCTTTAAGCCCGCTACTCCCCGCTTGATATTGCAGCACCTGTACGCTAACATCTCGACAAGCGACTGTCAGTTGAACAACAGTCGGCCAACATAAGCTAGCCAAATATATTGCACACACCCCTTTTTCGGGGCTATGGTGCGCATTCCCAACAAATAGATAACATACAACATCCTCAGAGTCTTCTCCGGGAACCCCAGAACATCACCCATCCGGCTCACACGTCCGGATGGGCTTCACACAACATGCCTAAACCCGTACTCACGCTTCCGGGTGCTAATCTAGTTAATAATGGGGATGTGAATATCAACCCGTCAGAGAGCACCCTTCCTCCACTCGTTAGTGGAGAGGAGCTTCCATGCAAGTATGGTAATTGAAGTCTTCACCTGCCCGAGAAGAAACTTCGTTACCCTTGACACGTGTTTGAAGGAGCCGTAACCGCACATCTTGCGTGAGGCTCGATGCATAGTGACTGTCGCGACGGTCCATGTACGGATCCGATCTCCACGCGCGTTTTGGCGACACCAAGAATGAGACCCCGACTTACCTTGCTGTAGGCGGCGCCGGGAGAGAAGCTCCCAGCCGTCCTCGCTGTTGGCGGCGCCGAGAGAGGAGCTCCCGGCCGTCCTCACTGTATGCGGCCCCGGGAGAGGAGCTCCCGACCGTCCTCACTGTATGCGGTGCCAGGAGAGGAGCTCCCGGCCGTCCTCACTGTAGGCGGCGCCGGGAGAGGAGCTCCCGACCGTCCTCACTGTAGGCGGTGCCGGGAGAGGAGCTCCCGACCGTCCTCACTGTAGGCGGCGCCGGGAGAGGAGCTCCCTGTAACACCCCAAAAAGGCCCCAAAAAGACTCAACATGAAGTTTGAGTAGCAGGCTGTTTGACACGGCCTGGGACACGGGCGTGTCCCAGGGCGTGTCGGGTGTACATGGCCTGGGACACGGGCGTGTCCCAGGGCGTGTTCGAATTATTTTGCGAATTTGGCCTATTCAAGTCAGAGCCGGACACGGCCTTGAACACGGCCTTGAACACGGGCGTGTCAGCTGCCGTGTTCCGACCCGTGTACTGGTTGCAGCTCGATGTAACAGGAGACACGGGCGTGTCTCAAGTTCGACACGAGCGTGTCAGGTTCGACACGGGCGTGTCGATGACCCGTGTTGTTCAGTCGGTTCAAACTATGTGTGCCGCTTAAAGGGTACACGGCCTGTGACACGGGCGTGTCACAGGCCGTGTCGGCCAAAAAGTGATTTTTTGGGAAAATCTTGGCCGTTCAGTTTTCTCTCTTTTGATCCAAGGGACAAGATGGTTTCCTGGCTGGATTAATACGTGAGAGAAGAATGAAGAAGTCATTCTTCATTTGGCTTAAGGAAGAGAGAAAGAGAGAGGAAGAGAGAAAGGAGGAGGAGGAGAGCAAGCCACCGGCGGAGCTCCCGTGGTCCGATTCGTGATCCGAAGCCGGCGTTGTGAAGGCAAGGCTGCTGCGGTTCTTTCTCACCGGCTAGTTTTCGATGGCACCGAAGAGATCGACAAGGGTAACGATCTCCCTCCTTGGACATGTGAAGTCCTTCTTTTCTGCATTGCATAGGGAAAACCCTTCCCCGCGAGTGTGCGGTGGGTTGTGGTGTCCCTTGGGGTAGATATGTGAAGTCCCCCTTGTTAGAGGCCGGAATTGGAGTACGGCTCTAGGCATGCTGTGTGAAGCCCATCTGGATGTAATCTGGATTGGTGATGCTTGTTTGCATATCGGAGAAGGCTCCGTGATTATGGCTTGTGATGCCTATGGCTTGTGATGCCTATGGCTTGTGATGCCTTGTTCCTACCTGTTGCTTGGTGCGGCAGGAAGTACTGGACGATGTCCAGGAAATGAAGAGGGTTGGATGCAACTCTTGTGGCCGTGTGTTGCCACTTTGTGAATAGTTGAGCCGTTGAGCTGCAACTCGATGAAAAGGCAGATTGCCGAACAGGAAAGGTGAAACCGACCCGCGCCTATAAATAGCCATGGATACTTCCGTATTCGAGGTGGCACGGCGACTTGAGCAACGGGGGGTGGCTGATCCGTACCTGCGTTAGGTCCGTCCGACTTGGAAGCCTGGTATAGGTTTTGTTGGAGCGCCTAATGAGAGTCTTAGGCCCGCGCGCCGGAAAGACTAAAATGCTCAAATACCGTGTAGACGGTGGTGTTGACCCTGGTATTCCGGTACACCGAGAATGTGCCCTGAGTGCACGGACCGTCGGGCCGTGTGGCCGATGGTTGTGATGGCTTGAATGTGCCTGCGCGCACATAGTTGCTATTTGATGATGCCATGCTTGCAGGGAAAGAATGCTCATGCCCCGAGAAAGGGGTAGGATTGTTATAATTGGGTCAGCTGAATGTTGACCGTTGCATTGTTTGCCACCGGTTGGGTGGATTGTTCCCGTGCAGGTGCTGGAGAGCCAAGTGGTAAATGATGGGCTGAAGCCCTACTGCTGTTGCTGCGGCTAGCCCTTGAAGGCTAAGCGAATGGCTTTGTTTTGTTTTCTTTTATACTCATGTATGACCGGCCTGCGCGCCGAAGTTTGTAAAACATGTTGTATGTACAGAGGAACTGTAAGGCCTTAAGGCCAAACTCTTGTGGTTGTGTACATTCCGTGGTATAATATATAAAGGTGGTTTTATATATTGGACATTCCGGTTGAGAGTTCAAAGTTGTAACTTAAAGCTTCCGCTAGAATGCTCTGAGTTAGGATTCGTATGGTTTGGTATTATCCTGTGACCTCACCGTCTGTTTGTGGCATATAGTGTGGGGCCCCGGCCGGACCTTCTACTATACGTCATTTAACGGATGGGGTCGTTACATTTTGGTATCAGCTTTTGTCGGTCTTCCTCTTTCGAATTCGTGGTCGAATTCTTTTGTGGGGTGGCGAGCACGTGTTTGTGCGACCTGCTGTAACGCTAATGAACTCTGGAATGTCCATTAAGGAATGTACAAAATCTTGTTTGAGGAATCTGCGCGTTCCTTTTTGTGTTGTTTTGCTTGCATACGTTCGCTAATGTGTGTCTTGTCCACCTATAGGTGACACGTAGTGGTGCTGGGCAGTCTGAGCCCCAGCGCTCTGATGAGAGTGCGGCACCAGCTGAGGTGCCAACACCTCCTCCATCTGCGGAAACTGTTTGTTTAGTGGCTGAGGCGCTATTTGCCATGATTCAGCCGACCGGGCAAGCGCAGCCGGCGGTAGTGCCAGTTCGTGTTGATGTAAGACCCGAGCCGGTTGAGGCTGTAGATCCACGAGCAGCTGACCGACAGTTGAAGCAATTCATGAGCTTCAGTCCTCCTACGTTTGCGGGAATGGGATCCCCAACGCAGGCGGAAGATTGGTTATCGCGTGTCAAGAGGATAATGACAGCGATCAGGGCGGAGGAAACTCTCAAGGTCACCTTAGCCACCTTCATGCTTGAAGGGGAGGCGCGGTTGTGGTGGGACGAGGTTGAGCTATACCATTTGGCGGGCAGGCAATTAACACAAGTATCGATTGAGGAGTTCTCTCGATTATTTCTGGCGAAACATGTCCCAGCGGCGCAACGCATTGCTATGGAAAATGAGTTCCAACGGTTAAAGCAAGGGGAAGATAGTGTGGATATCTACTTGCACGAGTTTACCAGGTTGGGACGATATGCAAGAACAATCTTCGCGGATGACCAAAGGAAAACGAATCGGTTCTATGAAGGATTGCGGGATGAGTTGAGATTCCTGCTTTCGAGTTCTGTGAGCCAAGGATTTCAGGCGTTGGTTGATACTGCGTGCGCGTTGGAGAAGGACATGAGGCGAGTGCAAGGGAATAAGGGCTTGGTTGTGTCGAAGCCAGAGTTTCAAGCACCTCGCCCGAGCAAGTCGTTTTATCAGAAGAAAGGGGGCAAGAGGTCCAAGCCATCTGGGCAAGTGACTACGACCGTTGTGTCGGGAGCGACATCAAGGCCGGATGCTCGTACATGCTATAACTGTGGCCGGGTGGGGCATATAGCTCGTGACTGTCGGGTTGTGCAGCCCAAAGGGGAAAAGAAGACGGGTGCGTCGTATGCTGAGAAGGGCAAAGCGGTGGTGGATTCCTCTGCTTCCCAGGCGCAGCCCCGAATCTATCAACTTGGCCAACAGGAAGCGATTAAGCAAAGTGACGTCGTCACAGGTACGAGTTGATTTAGTTTACTTGCTGGTGCTTTTGGTTTTGGTTATGTTTAGCTTGTGCATGATGTGTGTGTGCTGCAGGCTTTGTCCTGATTCGGAATAATTTAGCGAGAGCCCTGTTTGATACGGGTGCTTCGCATTCTTTTTTGTCTGAGGATTTCGTATCTCGCATTGGGGTACCAAGTCATGTGACGGTGGATAGTACATGGGTGCTATTGCCGAATGGCTGTGTGATGCTTGCGGATAGGGCTTGCGATGTGGATGTGCAAATAGGAAGTCGGGATTTCGGTTTGAGTGCAGCTGTGCTACCGTTATCGGAGTTTGATGTGATCTTTGGTATGGACTGGCTCTCGGAGCAGCGTGCCTTTATTGATTGCAACTCCAAAGAGATTACACTGGGCCAGAATACCGGGCTTGTGACGAAGTTCGCTGGTATGCGAGGAGTTGGCGGAACGTTGTTGTCTGCACTCCAAGTCGTCAATGCTGTTCGGAAGGGCGCGGAGTTATTCTTCACGCTAATTCAGGCTGTTGAGCCAAAGGCCAGTGTCGGTGAAGTGCCAGTTGTGTCAGAGTTTGCCGACGTGTTTCCTAAAGATCTTCCTGGGTTACCACCCCAGCGGGAGATTGACTTCTCTATTGAGTTGGTGCCAGGTGCGAAACCTGTGGCCCACTCTCCATATCGCGTCGCGCCAAAAGAGATGGCTGAGTTGAAAGTCCAATTGCAAGAGTTGTTGGAGCAAGGTTATATACGCCCAAGTATGTCACCTTGGAGCGCGCCTGTTCTATTTGTGAAAAAGAAAAACGGTAGCTTACGGTTGTGTATTGACTACCGCGAGTTGAATAAGCTGACGGAGAAAAACAAATATCCGATTCCGAGGATTGATGACCTCTTTGATCAGCTGGCAGGATCAACGGTCTATTCCAAGTTGGATTTGAAATCGGGATATTATCAGCTAAGGATCCGGGAAGGTGACATTCCCAAGACAGCGTTTGGAACACGCTACGGTCATTATGAGTTCACGGTAATGCCGTTTGGCCTATGTAATGCGCCTTCGGTATTTATGGACCTAATGCATCGAACGTTCCGAGAGTATTTGGATTTGTTTGTTATTGTGTTTATCGATGACATATTAGTATACTCTCAGTCGGAAGAGGATCACGCAAACCATTTGCGGTTGGTCTTGCATACCCTGCGGAGGAATAAGCTTTTTGCCAAGTTCTCAAAGTGTGAGTTCTGGCTCTCTTCAGTAGCCTTTTTAGGCCATGTGGTAAGCGGAGAGGGTATTGCGGTGGATCCGTTGAAGATAAGTGCCATCCGAGATTGGCCAGTGATGTCTTCAGTGTCCGAGGTCAGGAGCTTCCTTGGACTTGCGGGCTACTATAGACGGTTTGTGGAAAACTTCTCACGGATTGCTTTACCTCTCACCACGCTGACGAGAAAAGATCAAAAGTTCATTTGAACGCCGGAGTGCGCGCGAGCTTTTGAAGACTTGAAGAGTCGTTTGACCATGGCGCCTGTGTTGACATCGCCATGTAGTACCGATGGGTATGAGATCTATAGTGATGCATCAGGGAGCGGCTTAGGCTGCGTTCTTCTGCAATTTGGTAAAGTGATTGCTTATGGCTCGCGTCAGTTGAAAGTGCATGAGCGGAATTACCCCGTCCATGATTTGGAGTTGGCGGCAGTAATCTTTGCGCTCAAGTTGTGGCGGCACTATCTATATGGCGTCAAAGTGGATATCTATACGGATCACAAGAGCCTAAAGTATTTGTTGGATCAGAAAGATCTGAATATGCGACAACGAAGATGGATGGAGTTCCTCGGGGACTACACCTTCGAGATTCACTATACTCCCGGGAAGGGAAATGTGGTCGCTGATGCTTTGAGTCGAAAGACTCCGGTACGGGCAAGCTGGTTGCAGAGGCATGATCAGCGTTTGATCCAAGAATTGGAAGCATTGGAGATATCTTGCGTTGACAAGGGTTCGTCAACCGATGCATGCTTGAACTGGACGGAGGTGCAGTATGACCTTACGGACAGAGTTCGGCGAGCAACGGAGCTTGATGAAAGTCTCCAGCGCTATGCTAAAGATGGGTCGGATGACCAATTCTCTTGGGATAACGGGTTGTTACGGAGAAATGGTCGAGTGTGCGTCCCAAGTGTGGGTAAATTGAGGGAAGAGTTGATGTACGAGGCTCACTTTGCAAAGTACTCAGTTCACCCAGGGAGCACAAAGATGTACAGGGATATGAAAAAGCTGTTCTGGTGGCCCGGACTAAAGAAAGATGTCGCACGTTATGTGGCTGAATGCACTACTTGTGCGTTGGTGAAAGCAGAATGCCAGAAGCCTGGCGGTTTTCTGAAGTCGTTACCTATTCCGGAGTGGAAGTTCGATGATATTTCGATGGATTTCGTGCACGGGTTGCCGAGATCTCAACGCGGTCATGATTCAATCTGGGTGATTGTGGACCGGTTGACAAAGGTGGCGCACTTCCTTCCAAACAGAAGAGACGATTCAGTGGAAACCTTGGCCAAGCTGTATGTGGAGCAGGTTGTTCGACTGCACGGTGTTCCTCGGAGCATCGTTAGTGACCGTGATGGGCGGTTCACATCGAATGATTGGCGGCTCGTTCATCAAATGTTGGGTACAAAATTGGCGTTTAGCACGGCCTTTCATCCCCAAACGGATGGCCAGACTGAACGAACCAACAGGACGATGGAGGACATGCTCCGCATGTGCGCCCTAGACTTTGGTAAGCGATGGGAAGAGTATATATTTCTTGTTGAATTTGCCTATAACAATAGCTACCAAGCGAGTATTGGTATGACACCATTTGAAGCGTTGTATGGTCGGAAATGCCGTACACCCTTAGCTTGGGCAGAAGCAGGCGAATCTAAGCTGAGTGGGAAAAAGGAAGTCGAAGAAGCGACCTCGCTCATACGCTCTATTCGGGAGAGGCTATTGATAGCCCAAGATCGTCAAGCAAAGTACTACAATGCCAAGCACCGGAACGTGGAGTTTGCGGTGGGTGATTGGGTATATTTGAAGATCAAACCCTTCAAAGGTGTGTCCAGGATTCGGCGTTTGAAAAAGCTAAGTCCGAGGTATCTTGGTCTGTTTGAGGTGGTGGAGCGAGTTGGGGAAGCTGCTTATAGACTAGCACTTTCAGCGGACTTGGGTGGATTACATGATGTATTTCACATCTCAGTCCTTCGTAAGGCGGTAAAGGATCCAGCTCAAGTAGTGGAGCATGATCGGGTACCGGTCGAGTATGGGCTAACGACGAGGGTTAGACCCATTCGGATCGAGGATCGAGCCGAGAAACAGTTGCGGAACAAAGTGATCGGGATGGTCAAGGTCCGATGGGACAACTGTGGCCGTGAAGAGCTAACATGGGAGCGAGAGCAGACCATGCGAGCTGAGTTTCCCGAGTTATTTGTATAAACTGTAGACCGTGTACTTTATGTTATAACAGAGTTATAGCATTGCTGGTTTTTGTTTCCTTACCGTGCAAATTTCGGGACGAAATTTTGTTAAGGGGGGGAGGGTTGTAACACCCCAAAAAGGCCCCAAAAAGACTCAACATGAAGTTTGAGTAGCAGGCTGTTTGACACGGCCTGGGACACGGGCGTGTCCCAGGGCGTGTCGGGTGTACACGGCCTGGGACACGGGCGTGTCCCAGGGCGTGTTCGAATTATTTTGCGAATTTGGCCTATTCAAGTCAGAGCCGGACATGGCCTTGAACACGGCCTTGAACACGGGCGTGTCAAGCTGGACACGGGCGTGTCAGCTGCCGTGTTCCGACTCGTGTACTGGTTGCAGCTCGATGTAACAGGAGACACGGGCGTGTCTCAAGTTCGACACGGGCGTGTCAGGTTCGACACGGGCGTGTCGATGACCCGTGTTGTTCAGTCGGTTCAAACTATGTGTGCCGCTTAAAGGGTACACGGCCTGTGACACGGGCGTGTCACAGGCCGTGTCGGCCAAAAAGTGATTTTTTGGGAAAATCTTGGCCGTTCAGTTTTCTCTCTTTTGATCCAAGGGCCAAGATGGTTTCCTGGCTGGATTAATACGTGAGAGAAGAATGAAGAAGTCATTCTTCATTTGGCTTAAGGAAGAGAGAAAGAGAGAGGAAGAGAGAAAGGAGGAGGAGGAGAGCAAGCCACCGGCGGAGCTCCCGTGGTCCGATTCGTGATCCGAAGCCGGCGTTGTGAAGGCAAGGCTGCTGCGGTTCTTTCTCACCGGCTAGTTTTCGATGGCACCGAAGAGATCGACAAGGGTAACGATCTCCCTCCTTGGACATGTGAAGTCCTTCTTTTCTGCATTGCATAGGGAAAACCCTTCCCCGCGAGTGTGCGGTGGGTTGTGGTGTCCCTTGGGGTAGATATGTGAAGTCCCCCTTGTTAGAGGCCGGAATTGGAGTACGGCTCTAGGCATGCTGTGTGAAGCCCATCTGGAAGTAATCTGGATTGGTGATGCTTGTTTGCATATCGGAGAAGGCTCCGTGATTATGGCTTGTGATGCCTATGGCTTGTGTGCCTTGTTCCTACCTGTTGCTTGGTGCGGCAGGAAGTACTGGACGATGTCCAGGAAATGAAGAGGGTTGGATGCAACTCTTGTGGTCGTGTGTTGCCACTTTGTGAATAGTTGAGCCGTTGGGCTGCAACTCGATGAAAAGGCAGATTGCCGAACAGGAAAGGTGAAACCGACCCGCGCCTATAAATAGCCATGGATACTTCCGTATTCGAGGTGGCACGGCGACTTGAGCAACGGGGGGTGGCTGATCCGTACCTGCGTTAGGTCCGTCCGACTTGGAAGCCTGGTATAGGTTTTGTTGGAGCGCCTAATGAGAGTCTTAGGCCCGCGCGCCGGAAAGACTAAAATGCTCAAATACCGTGTAGACGGTGGTGTTGACCCTGGTATTCCGGTACACCGAGAATGTGCCCTGAGTGCACGGACCGTCGGGCCGTGTGGCCGATGGTTGTGATGGCTTGAATGTGCCTGCGCGCACATAGTTGCTATTTGATGATGCCATGCTTGCAGGGAAAGAATGCTCATGCCCCGAGAAAGGGGTAGGATTGTTATAATTGGGTCAGCTGAATGCTGACCGTTGCATTGTTTGCCACCGGTTGGGTGGATTGTTCCCGTGCAGGTGCTGGAGAGCCAAGTGGTAAATGATGGGCTGAAGCCCTACTGCTGTTGCTGCTGCTGCTGCGGCTAGCCCTTGAAGGCTAAGCGAATGGCTTTGTTTTGTTTTCTTTTATACTCATGTATGGCCGGCCTGCGCGCCGAAGTTTGTAAAACATGTTGTATGTACAGAGGAACTGTAAGGCCTTAAGGCCAAACTCTTGTGGTTGTGTACATTCCGTGGTATAATATATAATGGTGGTTTTATATATTGGATATTCCGGTTGAGAGTTCAAAGTTGTAACTTAAAGCTTCCGCTAGAATGCTCTGAGTTAGGATTCGTATGGTTTGGTATTATCCTGTGACCTCACCGTCTGTTTGTGGCATATAGTGTGGGGCCCCGGCCGGACCTTCTACTATACGTCATTTAACGGATGGGGTCGTTACACTCCCGACCGATCTCCTTCCAGCGACGGAAGAGAAGCTTGAGAGGGGGGAGCTCGGGCTGCTGTTGTAGGCCGACGGGAGGAGGAAAACGGGCGACGTCGGACTGGGCTTTTGCCGACCATCGGGGGAGATCGAGAAAGGAGGGAGGTTGCGGTCGGGCTGCTGCTTAGGGTTTCCCCCTCCCTCTTTTTCTTCTTTCTTCTTTTTTCCCTAACCCGATGCCTGTCCTCCTCCTTTGTCTGCTTCCCCCCCTTCTATTATAAATATACATATATAATGATAAAAATTATATATATATAATGAATATAAATATTATAAATAAATATATATATTATAACATAATAAGTGTTGAAATCTTCAAACACACGCATGAGCACCCGCACATTTTCGAACGGGGCTGCACCAAAACGCCGCTTAAAGCATGTCCCGAGCCCGCCACTTGGGGAGGATCTCGCTCGGCCGGATACGAGGTTGTACACAATTCCCGCTCTTTTCGAGGTTGGTACAAGCTTGGAAAGAAATGTCCAATCCCAAGTATCCAGCGAGTGGGAGCCGACCCAAAGAAAATTTTTGAGAGAATCCAAAATTTGCATTTAGAACACTAATCTCTTCATGCCCCTTTTGATCTTTTTGAACCACTCGATACCTGCAATGCTCCCTGCTATTCAATTGCCCTTATACTATTTCTTACAATCAGTATATAATTTCTCAAGATATTGTGAAACGACGAAGCCATATATTTTTGCGTTATCTTGTACACACGGAGCTAACCCTCCCCCCCCAGGTGTGCATACCGCCCTGCCCAGCTAATGAGAGCCTGAGTAACGAGTCTACCCGGGGCCGAGCAGCACTCAGGGTCCCTTACCCCCACAGGTGAGCCTACAGACCTGCCAGCTAGATTAGAGCCTGCACAGCGGGTCTACCTGGGGCCGAGCCAGGCTCGGGGTAGTGCTGGGGTCTCTGAACTGAAGTATCTCCAAGAACTAACCCTTTCCCCCCTGGTGTGCCTACAACCCTGCCAGCTAGTGAGAGCCTGACAGCGAGTCTACCCGGGGCCGAGCAGCACTCGGGGTATCCCTTCCCCCCAGGCGAGCCTACGGACCTGCCAGCTAGTAGGAGCCAGGCAGCGGGTCTACCCGGGGCCGAGCAGCACTCGGGGTCCTGCAAAGTATCCAAACTCTTTCCAAACTCCAAACTCTCTCCCTTACCCCCCAGGTGTGCCTACAGCCCTGCCAGCTAGTGAGAGCCTGACAGCGAGTCTACCCGGGGCTGAGCAGTACTCGGGGTATCTCTTACCCCCCAGGCGAGCCTACGGACCTGCCAGCTAGTAGGAGCCAGGCAGCGGGTCTACTCGGGGCCGAGCAGCACTCGAGGTCCTGCAAAGTATCCAAACTCTTTTCAAACTTCAAACTATCTCCCTTACCCCCCAGGCAAGCCTACAGACCTGTCAGCTAGTAGGAGCTAGACAGCGGGTCTACCTGGGGCCGAGCAGCACTCGGGGTCCTACAAAGTATCCAAACTCTTTCCAAACTCCAAACTCTCTCCCTTACCCCCCCCCCCCCCCCAGGTGTGCCTAAGACCCTGCCAGCTAGTGAGAGCCTGACAGCGAGTCTACCCAGGGCCGAGCAGCACACGGGGTATCCTTTACCCCCCATGCAAGCCTACGGACCTGCTAGCTAGATGGAGCCAGGCAGCGGGTCTACCCGGGGCCAAGCAGCACTCGGGGTCCTGCAAAGTATCCAAACTCCAAACTCTCTCCCTTAGCCCCCAGGTGTGCCTACAGCCCTGCCAGCTAGTAAGAGCCTAATAGCGAGTCTACCCGGGGCCGAGCAGCACTCGGGGTCCCTTACTCCCCAGGCGAGCCTACAGACCTGCCAGCTAGTAGGAGCCAGGTAGCGGGTCTACCCGGGGCCGAGCATCACTCGGGATCCTGTAAAGTATCCAAACTACCTCCAACCACCGAGTGAGCCTACAACCCTGCCAGCTAGGTGAGAGCCTGATAGCGGGATCTACTCGGGGTCTAGGGCAGACTCCCTCGAGTGACATCCAACCCTGCCAGCTAGGTGAGACCCTGACAGCGGGATCTGCTCGGGGGTCTATGGCAGACTCCCTCGAGTGACATCCAGCCCTACCAGCTAGGTGAGAGCCTGACAACGGGATTTGCTCGGGGTCTGTTAAACGAATACTTTGATCGTCCACATAGATTGCGACGGGAGCATTGTCACTCCAAATTTCATAACGATGTTCAGGGTCATAACGATGTCCACAGAGAATCGTCTGGGCTCTAGGGTGATAACGCTGGTTCAGTCAGCTAGGTGAAAGTCTGATGACGGGTGTTGAAAATCGTTTGGACTCAGCTCCAGGGTCATAACGACGTCCATCGAGGATCCCAGCCCTGCCAGCTTGATAGAAGCCTGACAGCGGGAGCATCTCGAGACCTAACCCCAGAGCGAGAAGATTCTTCCTCTAATCTTCCCGGGTGCTTACAAAATCAAGAGCACTATATCACCATCGAAGCCTTAATATATACTTATAATAGACTGTCAGAAAATCCTAAATTCAAGGATGGGATGACTCCAGGTATGAGGACCTCACATACAAAGTATCAACGCATGACCCTGGTCGCCACTTGGTTCCTCTTCTATAGCCATGATGTTCGCCAGAGTTCTTTTGTGCTGGCCACTCTCCACGCTCACAGCACCATAATGCTGAAACCGAAATTCGGTCTCTGTGGAGTTTGACCCTTGGGGAAGGGGTGATCGCACACCTACTGCCCTCAAGCGAATGATCTAGGCACAAGACTAGGAACACAAGGGACAGACCCAAGGTCTCAGCGTGGAGGTCCCGCCGCATACCCGGAAGACTAACAAACTCTTCCCCTCCCAAGCCAAAGGCTGAGCTAAGACACCTTCGGAGGGCTCTCTTGGCCGACCGGATCCTCTAAGGAGAATTTCAAGACCAACTCTCTCCTGACTAGAGGTGCCTCCTCGGGTCTATATAAAATGTTCCTTTTACTGCCTACCAACGACATGAACCCGCCCAACAGTTCTACTCTACGTAGCTCTAATTGGGACGTAAACAGTGTAACTCCGCTGTCCTGAAAGGTTATAAGCAGGCCCTCAAGGGCTTCCCGGTAACTTTACCTCGGGGCCCCCACGGGGAGAGTGGTTCACGAATACACCACTTGCCTAAGATGGAAGAGATAAACCACACATACACAGAGCATCACAGACATTATAAATAATTACAGGAATATGAATTCCATACTTCGGCACGCAGGCCGGCAACATAAACAAAAATAGTCCTTCGAGGGCCAGCACAAGCATGGGCTTATGCCCGCTACTCCCCGCTTGATATTGCAGCACCTGTACGCCAACATCTCGACAAGCGACTGCCAGCTGAACAACAGTCGGCCAACATAAGCTGGCCAAATATATTGCACACACCCCTTTTTCGGGGCTATGGTGCGCATTCCCTGCAAATAGATAACATACAACTTTCTCGGAGTCTTCTCCGGGAACCCCAGAACATCACCCATTCGGCTCACACGTCCGGATGGGCTTCACACAGCATGCCTAAATCCGTACTCACGCTTCCAGGTGCTAATGCAGTTAATAGTGGGGATGTGAATATCAACCCGTCAGAGAGCACCGTTCCTCCACTCGTTAGTGTAGAGGAGCTTCCATGCAAGTATGGTAATTGAGGGCTTCACCTGTCCGAGAAGAAACTTCGTTACCCTTGATGCTTGTTTGACGGAGCCGCAACCGCACATCTTGCGTGAGGCTCGATGCATAGTGATTGTCGCGACGGTCCATGTACGGATCCGATCTCCACGCGCATTTTGGCGATGCCGAGAATGAGACCCCCGACTGACCTTGCTGTAGGCGGCGCTGGGAGAGAAGCTCCTGGCCATCCTCGCTGTAAGCGGCGCCGAGAGAGGAGCTCCCGGCCGTCCTCACTGTATGCGGCGCCGGGAGAGGAGCTCCTGGCCGTCCTCACTGTAGGCGGCACCGGGAGAGGAGCTCCCGACCGTCCTCACTGTAGGCGGCGCCGGGAGAAGAGCTCCCGACCGTACTCACTGTAGGCGGCGCCGAGAGAGGAGCTACCGACCGTCCTCACTGTAGGCGGCGCCGGGAGAGGAGCTCCCGGCCGTCCTCACTATAGGTGGAGCCGGGAGAGGAGCTCCCGACCGATCTCCTTCCAGGCAGCGACGACGGAAGAGAAACTTGAGAGGGGGGAGCTCAAGTTTCTGGAGGTGGCCGAGAGGGAAGTACCGAGAATTCTGGAGGAGGTCCACTCTGGGGAGTGCGTTGGTCACTCAGGAGGTCGGACCCTGGAGGGAAGGATCATCAGGTAGGGGTACTTTTGGCCTATCCTGAGCCATGATGCTGCCGACTTCGCAAAAAATTGTCACAAATGTCAACTGTTTGCTCCCCTCCAACTACAACCAGTTCAGTGACTCAGGAGTATGACGACACTCTGGCCCTTTGCGATATGGGGATTGGACCTGGTAGGGCCTTTTCCTTAGGCCAGCGGGTAGAAGAGGTTCATGTTAGTAATGATCGATTAATTTTCTAAATGGCTGGAAGTCAAGGCGTTGGCCAAGGTAACCTCCCAAGTCATCAGGAACTTTGTGTGGGGGGAGATCATCTGCCGACACGGATTGCCTCAGGCCATTGTCACGAACAACGGGCCGCAGTTCGCCAGCGCTGAGTTCATCAACTTCGGTGGGCAGCTCAGAATCGATCTCAGGTTTGCTTCAGTTCACCACCGTAGGAGCAACGGGCAGGTGGATACGGCGAACAAGATCATCGTCAACCTCCTAAAAAAGGTGGTGGAAAACTTGAACGGGAGCGGGGTCGAGCAACTCCCTTCAGTCCTCTGGGCCTTGCGAACTACCCCAAACACAGCCACGAGTGAGACTCCCTTCAAGCTTTCCCATGGTTGTGAGGCTGTGATTCCTATAGAGTTTGAGGTCTGAACGCCTCAAGTGGCAGAAGCCTAGGAAGGCCGGGAGGAGTGGAGAGCCGGGAACGAGGAGGAGCTGTGTCTTTCCCTAGACCTAGTGGAGGAGCTGCGTGATCTGTCAGCTATCCGGTAGGAAGAGGTAAAACGCAGGATGGACAAGTACTTTGACAAACATGTCCGGGTCAAACAATTTACCGAAGAAGATCTGGTCCTAAAGAAGGTGGATGCGGCAGGGAGGTCGGCCACCGTAGGAAATCTCCATCCGAACTGGGAAGGTCCTTATATTGTACAGGAAGCACTAAGGTTGGGGGGATACCGCCTCCAAAATATGGAGGGCGAGACTCTAAGCCATACTTGGAGTGACGACGACCTGAAACGCTTCTATACCTAAATTCTGCATATGCCTTTTTCATGAATAAAGATGTCCTCATTTTCTTAACCTTGCATTTCGGTAATAACCTCAAGTGTTCTAAGTATTCTCGCTCTGGGGTTAGGTCTCGATTCTTCCGTTGTCATGCTCCCACCTAGCTGGCAGGGCTGGGGTCTCGATTGACGTCGTTATGACCCTGGGGCTGAGCCTAGAGGATGTTCAACTCCCGCCTTCAGGATCTCACCTAGCTGATTGGCCTGGTGGTAGCACCCAGGAGAGGCAGAGGTTTCTAAGTATTCTCGCTCTGGGGTTAGGTCTCGATTCTCCCGCTGTCAGGCTCCCACTTAGCTGGCAGGGTTGGGGTCTCGATGGACATCGTTATGATCTTGGGGCTGAGCCCGAAGGATGTTCAACACCCTTTGTCAGGCTCTCACCTAGCTGATCGGCCCGGTGGTAGCACCCGGGAGAGGCAGATGTTTCTAAGTATTCTCGCTCTGGGGTTATGTCTCTATTCCCCCGCTATCAGGCTCCCACCTAGCTGGCAGGGCTGGGGTCTCAATGGACGTCGGTATGACCCTAGGACTAAGCCCGGAGGATGTTCAACATGCCATCAGGCTCTCACCTAGCTGATTGGCCCGGCGGTAGCACCTGGGAGAGGTAGATGTTTCTAAGTATTCTCTCTTTGGGGTTAGGTCTCGATTCTCCCGCTGTCAGGCTCCCACCTAGCTGGCAGGGCTGGGGTCTCGATGGAAATCATTATGACCCTGGTGCTGAGCTCGGAGGATGTTCAACACTCGCCGTCAGGCTCTCACCTAGCTGATCGGCCCGGTGGTAGCACCCGAGTGAGGCAGATGTTTCTAAGTATTCTCACTATGGGGTTAGGTCTCGATTCTCTTGCTATCATGCTCCCACCTAGCTAGCAGGGCTGGGGTATCGATGGGCATCGTTATGACCCTGGGGCTGAGCCCGAAGGATGGTCAACACCCGCCATGAGGCTCTCACCTAGCTGATTGGCTCAGTGGTAGCACCCGGGAGAGGCATATGTTTCTAAGTATTCTCGCTCTGGGATTTGATCTCGATTCTCCCGCTATCAGGCTCCCACCTAGCTGGCATGGCTGGGGTCTCGATAGACGTCGTTATGACCCTAGGGCTGAGCCCGTAGGATGCTCAACACCCGCCGTCAGGCTCCCGTCTAGCTGATGGGCCCGGTGGTAGCACCCGGATCCCAAAGACAAAAGAAGGAAAAGATACAACTCCCAGGCGAGTTGAGCACTCACGGGCGAGTTGAGCACCCACAGGCGAGTCGAGCGCTCGCATGCAAGTTGGGCGCTTACAGCGAGCTGGGTGCACGCGGGCGAGTCAAGCGCTCACGAACCTAACGACTACAGGCACTCCGGGTCCAGCGGAAACATGCGTCCTAACTTGGCATTCTATCAACGGGAGCGAACTCGATAAGGTCACCCTAGGTGGAAAACTTACATGCGAATGCATCACAACAAACAAGTCCAAGAGGAAAGAAGATAGGAAAAATTTTACAAATGTTGTTTTTCATTCTTTAACATCTGTTATAAAATCAGAACTCGCCTTCACGAGGTTACAAAAAAAGGGGGGAAGAAATTACAAGTTAAGCTTAGTTCTCGCCCTCCTCCCCTAACGTTCGGCCTTCCTCGCCCTCGCGCCCCTTGCCCTTGTCCATCTCCCCGAAAAGCAAGGCAAAGCTATCCTCCTTCTCGTCGGGCGGGCTCAGCGGGAACAGGCCTGACATAAGGTCACGAACCGCGACTTCTTCGCAGCCTTCTGCCAGTACCCCCGTGCCCCTTATGGCGTACAGGAGGCACTCGACAGACTCGATCGAATTGACTCGCAGCCGCTCCGTGAGCTCCTTCTCGCTGAAGAGACGCGACCTCTGATAGGGGAAGGGGGGGCACACCGCCACCCTCGGGAAGGAGAAGCTCCGCCTGTCGGAGGAGCTTGCCATGAAGCCCCCGGTTCTGCTCCTTTAGCCACCCCACCTCAGCCTCCAGTTGGGTGGCACGAGCCTCCTGTTCAGCGGCGCGAGTCTCCCGCTCGCCGGAGCGAGCTTCTTGCTCGGCAAGGCGAGCCTGCAGCTGGGCAACCTCCTCCTCCAACCCGGTGTCACGATTCTGCAACTCGTGCGCGGCCCCAACATCCTGTAGATTGAAGACTGAGTATCACTGCAAAAAAGTATTTAAGTAAAAACGGTAAGAGGCGGCCGACACTTACTAGCCCACCTATAGTTCTTGCGAGTAGATCCTCGACAATGCCGCATTACCTCTCCACATATACAACCTTATCCTTTGCAATATCACGCTCTTTCTTGGCCTTCAATAGGAGCCGGCTGAGGTTGAAGCCACGGCGCACCATCATGTGGTGTAGTTCGAAGGACCGCAGGTGGGCCCGCAGACCCTCGTGACCTAGCTGGCGAGGGGTCATGTTCTTGCAGGCCTCGACACCGTCACGACCATAAAGGCCGAAGCCGAGTGCGTAGGTGTGGCCGGTGGGAGGCTGGCGAGCACCCCAAGAAGGGTGGCGAGTGGAGATGGAGACCCGGTGGTCCAACCCATCCCACTTAATCATCGACTCGCCAGCCGAGTCCTTGCACTTCTCCCCCATGCCTAAAAGGGGGTGTTCCTTGGGCAGGCCCAACTCGCAGGGCACAAAGCCCTCAACGACCTCGGGGATGGGAGGCCCGCGCCCCCTCGGATCCTGCCCCGATGTTTCTTTCAGTGGGCTCCCCGGCGAGGCGTCGGGAGAGGTCGCAGGCAAGTCCACGTATTTGGGGGACTGCCTCTCCCTCTTGGAGACGACATTGGCCTTCTTTTTCCTGTGATTCGGGGGCCGGCGAGTCTAGTCCGGCCCCTCGGTGACCAACCGCCTCTTGCTGGAGGAGGGATGGGGCGTCACCTGATCGTCTTGTCAAGCCAGCGCGACCGCTCGAGCGAGTTGGAGCTGGTCAGAGTAGAGCCCCGAATCCGTAAAAGGCGGGTTCTCGGGGATGAGTCGCTCCCCTATAAGAAAAACTTAAGTCAGATTTTGATATCATTCCTGCCGAGCCCAGCAAAAGCAGAAGGGAATCGAGGCATACCTTCACCAGGGGGGACGGGCAGGAGAGAGTCGAGGCCTCGGCGGAGGTTGGCGACCTCGAAATCCTTGTGGAGGAAAAATTTATGGAGCTCGGCGTCATTTCCAGACATGCCGAGATCGCCCTTAATGAAGACGATCTTGGTCATCAGTTTGTGGTGATTGTTCGTGACCTCGCGAACTTTTATTGAGGAGCCGCCGAGAAAGGCAACCCCGTCGGGGGTGGCTGTTGGAACCCTTGTTTGGATTTGTGCTAGGTTCACTCTTAAGATGTCTTGACCCCATTGTATAGCCAGGGTCTCTGTCTAAGTCTTAGTTAGGTCCTCTCTAAGTCGGGTTCTGTGCATACCAGCATTGCAGTGGACTCAGACTTAGATTCAGATAAATGTTGTGGACTATCTATATCAGTTCGACTATAGTCGAACTCAGCTCGACGATCGTCGATCTCCCATCGACGATCTCAGAGTCTTCTACTCTGAACTGAGCTCGACGATCTACGAGCTCAGGTCGACGATTTCGTTTTTCTCATCAGTGATCTCAGTTCTACGATAGCCGTTCTCTGGTCGACGATCTCTTAACTCAGTTCGACGATCTCTAAACGGAGCTCTACGATTTTGTACTGCTTTCAGTTATCAGTTCTTCTGAACGGTCAGAGTTATTTATTTTGATTATGATAAATTTTTTCAAGGAAAACATATTCTAATAATTAATGCTGATTCTCTCAAGGCTGATAACCGTATTCTTGAAGCATTAATTATGGTATTCACAGAATATTTTATCAAGACAGTTTTGGTAATGCATTTATGATTGCCAGCAATATCTAGCTGTTAGGGCTCCTCAATTCTTGCAGAGAGTTATGTTTTGTCTTGGGAATTCAAATTGATGCTGTTTTCTTCTTTCTGACAAAATATATATCTTAGAAAGACAAAAAGAGAAACATAGCAGTAATCAATTAGTAGCCAGAGAAGAATATTGCTCTCAAAGGATCTTGCATGTTTTGCTAAAAAGAAGAAGAAGAACTTTTTCTAACACCAACTCTCTCCAGTCTTCTTCCTTCCTAAGTCTTCAAAGATTTACAGAGAGCCACAAATCTACAACAGTTCACAGAATCAAAAGGCTCTGCAACATATTTTGAAGACCTACACCCAGGGCCAAGTTTCCTCTTCCTGAACATATACACCATCTCAGGGGGAGCTTGGACACTCAACTTTAATCCACACAGTCTTCTCATTTGCCTGAGAAAGAGAAGATTTCCAATCATTCTTGTTTTGTTTACCTCCATCTATGCAAGGTTATCTCTCCCTTCAAAAGTGAACACTTGTGGTGATAGGGCACCTGATCAAAAACCTATTGGATTTTGAGCTCCTGATCAAAAGCTCAAAGGGTCTCTAGATCTACTTGCAGTAAATCTTGTGGTGATAGAGCACCTGATCAAAAACCTAAGTGGATTCTTACCTGGGTGGTAGAAGAGTGGATGTACCCAGATTTGGGAACCACTATAAATTTTCTTGTGTCGTCTGGTTGATGTGTGATTTCTTTGTGTGCTGTGTTATGCTGTGGTAGTGTAGCCTATTTTATTTCACTAGTTATATTTATCAGTATTTTAATTTCGCAATAAATCTAAATAATTTTTAAATACTCTATTCACCCCCCCCCCCCTCTAGAGTAAAACTTATTTATCCCTCTCTTTCAATTGGTATCAGAGGCAGGTTTTTAAGGTTGTACAGGCTAACACCTGAACCTAAGATCTCTGATAGATATTTTTTTCTCTCTATTTCTTTTTGTTATACCATGTCACAGTACAAGGACTTTGCAAGCACCAGACTTTCAGTTTGCAACTTGTAAAAGTCTGGAATCTGAAAGGCAAGAATCAGACTCTATATGAATTCAATTGATGAAGACATTTATGCTTCTATCTTAACAGGAGTACCTTCACCAGCTGCCACTCCAAGTACTTCCACAAATATGACTGCAGTACCTCTTCCAGACTACAATGATACATACAAGAAAGCAGAGATTGTTGATGCAAAAGCCATGAATATACTGACACAAACAGTGTCTGATGACATATTTCAGAAAGTAGCTGAATGTGAATCAGCTAAGGCCATCTGGGACTCCTTAAACCAGATGGTTGTAGGATCAGCAGATGAAAGGAAGGACATGAGAGCTCATCTAATCTCCCAGTATGAGAATTTTAAAAAGGAAGAAACTGAGCAAGTTTCTGAGATGTACAACAGACTCAGTAGCATTATTAATGAACTATAAACCCTTGACAAGGACATCTCAGTCACAGAAATAAATGACAAGATTCTCATGTGCTTCCCCGGCTCATGGGACTCAAGAATCTGGCCTATCAGAGAGACCAGAAGCACACATGAGATGACTACTGAATCAGTCTTAGGAAAGCTGAAATCCTATGAACAGCTGTTAAAGACAAGAGAAGCTGAGCAACAAAAGACTGTTACACCAACAAGGAAGGAACAGAATATAGCTTTCAAAGCTTCAGAAGAATCAGAAACTTCTCCATCCAATGAAGAGTTGATGAGTCTCTTTGCAAAGAGATTCTTTAAGATAGGGAGAAAAGAATTCAGAAGGAAATCATCAAGGAGTGATGATAAACCAAGCTATGATAAAACTCCTTCTAAAGAGATTATCTGTTTTGGTTGCAGGAAAGCTGGACACATTCTTCCAGAATGTCCAGAAAACAAGCACAAGGAAAGGAGAAAGGAGAAACACTCCAAGAAGCACTCCAGCAAACCATCCTCCTACAAACACAAAAAGGAGAAAGGGTTTGTTGCAGAAATATGGAGTGACACTGAAGAATCATCTTCCTCTAGTTCCAGTAAGGATGAAGAAGAAGCAAAGGCCAAATAAATTTGATTAATGACCATCAGTGCTTCAGGACATGTCTCAGAAGAAGAAGAATCTGGAGAATGTTCAGATTGTGATCAGGTATTGGAAGACTTTGACTTTACCTCTAAAGATTTTAAATCAAACTTTAAATCTATGTGTAGTGATCTGATTAGATTTGAGAAGGAAATCAAACTTCTCAGAGATAGACAATTTCTTAGTATCAAAAAACAATAAATTGAAAAATGAAATAGACATGTATAGTGAACAAATCATTTTTCTGAAAAAGGAATTAAGTAAAGCAAAACAGCTAGAGGAATCACTAAATGGGAGAAACAAACAACTAGTAGAAATTACCAGCACACTTAATGCTAGACTTAACAAAAGTAAGTTAGGATTAGGTGCATCATCTAATGAACCACCAGTTATCCATAAAAACCATCTCTCACAACCTATAAAGTTTATTTCAGATAAAGGTAAGAAAAATATAGAACAAATTAAAAAGGTTAATAAGGTTTTAAAAGAAGTTGAGAAAAATAAAGAAAAACAAAAAACTAAGTCTCAACAAAAATCGTCGAACCAAGATCGACGATCTCAGCATTATGCGTCGAACGACGATCGACGATCGCAGAACCCAGAGTTTGAGCCTAAACACTTTGCAAACGGGGATCGACGATATCATTATGTATCGTCAAACATAGATCGACGATCATGGAACCCAGATAATAGCTACTATTACTCTGAGAACCGAGATCGACAATATCAATGCTGGTCGTCGAACGCAGATTGACAATCTCAACCTAAATCGTCGAACCCAAATCTGTATCATCAAAACTATAATTTCAACAGAAACTTTAATAAGAACTCTAACTCTAAAAGTTTTCATCCCTTATCTAACTGGATAATCTCATCTAGAAGATTTCATCCCTTAGGTTATAAAAGTCAACCTGAATACTCTTATATTTCAAATTTTAAGTATGAAAAGAAGCCAGGACCCAAGGTTACCTGGGTCTAGAATATATAAGCTATTATTTTGCAAGTGAAGACCTATCCTACCATACAGGATAAATGGTATCTGGATAGTGGGTGCTCCAAGCACATGACAGGAAATAAAGCCAATCTAAATAACTACAAGGCAAAGCTAGGTCCAAAGGTTATATTTGGAGACTCAAGATTTGGTCAGATAAAAGGCTATGGAGAATTCACACTTGGAGCTGTCACATTCAGGAAAGTGGCATATGTAAGTGGCCTGAAACATAACTTGATATCCATAGGTCAGCTATGTGATGCAGGTTATGAGGAAGCTTCTACCAGTAATCATTTGCAGATTGATGAAGATAGTGAAGAAGAATCTTTGGAAATTACTGAAGCTTCTCCAACAGTAAATTTAATTCCACAAGAGGAATTAGTTCATGATGTTGTTGTTGTTGAACAAACTCCACCTACGGACTATGTTACACTTAGAGATCATCTCATATCTCAAGTGATAGGAGACATGTCAGTGGGTGTGCAAACAAGGCACCAACTCAATGAGGATGTGATGCATGCCTGCTTCTTATCTCAAAGTGAGACCTTATCCATTAAAGATGTTGAGCAAGATCCACACTGGATTATTGCAATGCAAGATGAGCTAAATCAGTTTGAAAGATGCAAAGTTTGGAACTTAGTTCCCAGACCCAAAGGACAGCTAGTTATTGGAACTAAATGGGTATTCAGAAATAAATTGGATGCTCAAGGTATAGTTGTCAGAAACAAAGCAAGACTAGTGGCACAAGGCTATAAGCAAGAAGAAGGTATGGATTATGATCAGACCTTTGCACCTGTTGCTAGGCTTGAAGTTATCAGAATTTTCTTGGCTTTTGCTGCTCACAAAAAATTCAAGGTATATCAAATGGATGTCAAAAGTGCTTTTCTCAACGAGGAACTTAAGGAAGAAGTATATGTGGAACAGCCTCCAGGTTTTATCTCTTCAACTCACCCCTCTTATATTTTCAAATTGTATAAGGCTCTTTATGGTCTAAAGCAAGCTCCAAGAGTTTTGTATGAAACCCTAGCTAGCTTTCTTTTAGAGCATAAATTTTCTAGAGGCACTGTAGATAAGACTTTGTTTGTTAGACATCATCATGATAGGATTCTGTTAGTTCAAGTATATATTGATGATATTATATTTGGTTCTACTGATTCTAAACTTTGCAAAAGGTTTTCTGACCTTATGCACTCCAAGTTTGAAATGAGTAGCATGAGTGAACTTTCTTACTTTCTTGGTCTTCAAGTAAAGCAAGCTCCTGATGGCATCTTTATATCCCAGTCCAAATATGCTAAGGAATTAGTAAAAAGGTTTGGGATGGCTGATGCCTCAGCAATGAAGATACCCATGGCTTTTAATGCAGTAATTGATTCTGATGAAAATGGTAAACCTGTTGATCAGAAAAATTTTAGGGCCATTGTTGGGTCCCTACTATATCTTACTGCAAGTAGACCTGATATAATGTTTGCAACAAGTCTTTGTGCTAGATTTCAAGTCAACCCTAAAGAATCTCATTTAATTCTCCTCAAGAGAATTTTAAGATATTTAAAGGGCTGTCCTAATCTAGGACTTTGGTATCCCACAGAGTTAGAATTTGAATTAACTGGATATTCTGATACTGACTTTGCTGGATGCAAAGTTGACAGAAAAAGCACTTCAGGAACTTGTCAATTCCTGGGTGATAGGTTAGTATCCTGGTTTTGCAAGAAATAATCTTCTATGTCTACATCAACTGCAGAGGCTGAATATATAGCAGCTAGTAGTTACTGTTCACAGATCTTGTGGATTCAAAATCAGCTACTGGATTATGGGTATTCTCTCAAAAATTCCACCATATTTTGTGACAGTACCAGTGCCATATCTATTGCACAAAATCCAGTCCTGCATTCTAGGACCAAGCATATAGACATAAGACATCATTTTCTTAGAGATTGTGTTGACAAAAACAAGATTAACCTCAAGTTTATCTCCACTGATTCTCAAAGAGTAGATATTTTTACCAAGCATCTGGATGTGCAAAAACATCTATTCTTTTTAAATCAGCTTGGAATGATAAATGGCATGGATTAAAATTGACTTTTGTCTTTGTGAAGATGTGGTCAACGATCGTCGAACAGAGATCGACGATCTTTGAACTCATCTAGAGCAAAATCGTCGACCTGAGATTGACGACAGCTCTGTGTGAAGATAAAAATCGTCGACCGGAGATCGACGACTTTGCTTCAGTAAATCAATCGTCGACCTAAGCTCGACTATCGATTTTTTTTGTACCGAGATCAGAGATCAAAGATGTTATTTGTTTATAAATTAAATCTTTAACCTATGATCGATGTTTTTATGTTTTATCGTCGGACAGAGATCGTCTTTTCATATTTCAAAAAGAAAACCTATATATAGGTTTCTCTTCGATCTCTGTCCCGCGCTTTCATTTTCCCTTTGCTCTTGATCTCTCTTTCTCTCTTGAGTCTACAGGTTTTCCATGGCGATTTCTGCAACAGTTCTCGCAGCGATGAAGTTCGACACAGGATTCGATGTCGACTTCGACTCCTTCAATCACTATGATCCT
The DNA here is from genome assembly GCA_039513925.1 of Platanthera zijinensis. NCBI lineage: Eukaryota > Viridiplantae > Streptophyta > Magnoliopsida > Asparagales > Orchidaceae > Platanthera > Platanthera zijinensis. The sequence continues at coordinate 130,840,304 of CM077091.1, forward strand.
ATTTTTCAAGAAATGATATAGTTATGTGATGATCAGGGCTTGAAGAAGTTAATGACTACAAGGATATCTGTCGCTGAAATTAAAGAATGGGTTTTCTCTTCCTCAACTGATGATGGTTCAATGATCGGATCCATCTCTGGACAGCAGGTGACTCTAAACCATGCAACTCTTACAGAGATTTTTGAGTTAAAAAATGGAACAGATGAGCTAGAACAGGATAGCTCTGAATATAGCAGGATGTTATTAGAGATGGGTCATGCTGAGGGCATTCCATCTAAGCTTTTAAAGAAAAATTTATCTATTGCTTTTAAGTTTCTTGATGATTTAGTGGGCAAGGTGCTGATGGGTAAGCATTCAGCGCATGACAACATAAACAGGCAACAGTTTGCCATTATGTCTGCTTTAGTTAATAAGAAGTCCATAGACTGGGCTGGGCTGTTCTTTGATTTGATTAAGAGAAAGAATAGTAAGAAGGAAGTCTGTCTAGGAAGGATTCTGGGAATCTTCCTCAGAAGAAGGCTCCAGAGCTGTTGGTTTCTACAACAATAGCCATCAATGCCAGCAAAAGGTTGGACTCCTCTTTGTTTGGGAAGTGGGAGAGGACAATTCAAAAGCCTTCCAAGGCTGGAACCTCCTCAAACTTATCTGAGGACACAAGGGCAGTAACAACCACTCCTCACCCTAATGAAGAAGTTCCTCCTCCTCCTCCAGCTTCCCCAGTCATCTCCAGAGTCACTTCCATTCCTACCGCTGTGATTCAAACCTCTACTTCCTCCCCAGCTATCATCTCATCTCCTACTCAGTCACCACTTCCCCTCCATCCACTTGAATCTCAAAACCTCCAGACAATAACTTTTCCAAATTTTGAGCTACTCTCACCTCTCTCATCTCCTTCTCACCAACCTGATTCACCCATCAACACTGAAACCTCACCACATATTTCCCCTATTCATTCTTCCAGAAACTCACCTATTCAGGATGAAATCATGACTGATTTCACTCCTCCCTCTTTTCATTCTGTCTCAACTCAGACTCCAACTGAGTTTCTTCCAATTGATCCCTCTTTTCTTCCTCATCTTCTGGAGCTCATCGCTCCAACTCTCAAAATCTTAATAGCAGAGGCTATTTCACCTCTTGCTCTCTTTATATCTACTATATCTGCTTCCCTTGCTGCTTCCTCTGTCCCTTCTTCATCTAGGGGCCTGGATCCAGTTTACACTGAAACCAGGCAGGGGGAGATGTCCAATGAAGATGCTGTAGGTTCAGCCTCAGTAGAACTTCAGGCTCAGCCTCCTCCAGTAGTGCAGGAAGAAGAACTTCAGGCTCAGTCTCCTCCAGCAGTGCAGGAATAAGAAGTGTTTCAAAAATTTTGTACAGACATAGTTCTTTATTCAGATTTGCTGATGTCAGATGAAGACACTGATGTGTCAATTCCTGGGATATCCATTGGTTACTGTTTTATTAATCCCTCCATTGATTTATAAATTCTTTTACATTCATTCTCTCTGTTTAGATCAGTTTTGTTTTCAGTTGAGATCAATTCTTCTAGGGCCATGGTCTGTTATACCATACCCACGAGTCCTTTTATTGTGAAACAACTTCTGCATATTCAATCAGCTCCAGTTTATACAGATATTCCATCAGTTACATTGTGTACAGATATGTTATCCCCTTTGGATGTTGAGCCTATGCTTTTGTCAGAAAAAAAGAATGAGTTTGATGCTATCTTAATTGCTGATGAACTACTTGATCTAGTGGCCTCAGAAAATCTGGCCTTAGCCCTAGAAACAAGTTTAGTTAATCTCTGTGAGTCTTACAACACTATTTCCTCTCTGGATGATTTCATTGCTATTGATATTCAGGAAGAAGCCAAAGAAAAGGCTGCCAAAAAGATTGTTGACAAACATGTGAAAGAAATTGATGATTTGTATGATAATCCTCAGGGTTCTTCTAAGGATGATGATGATTCAGAGGATGATAATTCTAAGAAAAAGAAAGTTTCAAGGAAAAGAAAAGTTGTTCCCCAGGCTACTCCCAAGCCAGGAAATACAAATGATACCCCTTATTATATCTTGAAAGGGATTACTCCATACCCTGGCATGGAGAGCTGGATGTGGTTATCCAAAAATGAGCAGAAAGCCAGGAAGAAGAGCAGGAGATATTATCCTCCTCCTCAGAAATTCAGAAGAGGTCCTCCTCCTCCTCCTCCTACTGCTGGTGCTTCAGGTGTTGTTTCTCAAGCATCTGGTGCATCTTCCCAGCCTTCCTCTTTCTCAAGATCATATCAAAGGAAGGATAGATCTTCCAGGACTCATTCCCAAGGAGACAACCAGCAACATAGAAGTCAAAGTTTCTCAGAACAAGTAAAAGAAGTGATTTTTCAGAACCCCTCCTTCTCTCCTCCTCAACAACAAGTTCCTCCCAAGGATTAGAAGATAGCTGCTTATCAGTCAAGAAGACCTGTTGTATCTCATAAAACAAAGTACAGTGAGGCTGCTCCTCCAAGATCTCTTTATTCTCAAAGTGATAAACAGCGCAGATCAACAAAGTTTCAAGCTCAATCCACTCAGTTCAAAGCAGTACAATGTTGCCTCCTCAAGAAGATCAGCCACCTGTTGAACAGGAACTTGACCCAAACTTTAGGATGGCCAGGCTTCAGGAACTGATTGGTCTTTCTCAGATCAGAAAAGCTGTAGAATAAGGAGAAGATCCATCTAAATTCTCTACTATGTCTTCCTACAGAGAAAAAGAGTTGAATAAACTTCAAGTTAGCAAGAAAGTCTTTGATCCAGCTAAATATATGGCATTGTATCCTGAAGTAATTGTGCCCAGGACCAGCACTCAGACATCTCTTGGTGGACAAGACTTGATGACATCTAAGAAGAATGTACCAGACCCAAGCAGGAAGATAATTTTCTCTAAATCCTCATCTGGTTCTCCATCTGATAGATTATAATTTATACACTTTGTCTATTGCTTAACTAATTATGTACACTGCTATAACATATCTGCTGATGTTATTTCGTCCCTTCAGATATTTGTGGTCATTGTATTTCATTTCTTTTCATCTTATGTTTTTGAGTGACCTCACACAAATAGGGGGAGATTGTTAGAACCCTTTTTTGGATTTATGCTAGGTTCACTCTTAGGATGTCTTGACCCTCTTGTATAGCCAGGGTCTCTATCTAAGTCTTAGTTAGGTCCTCTCTAGGTCGGGTTTTGTATAGACCAGCATTGCAGTGGACTCAGACTTAGATTCAGATAAATGTTGTGGACTATCTATATCATTTCGACTATAGTCGAACTTAGCTCGACGATCGTCGATCTCCCATCAACGATCTCAGAGTCTTCTACTCTGAACTTAGCTCGACGATCTACGAGCTTAGGTCGACGATTTCGTTTTTCTCAGCAGTGATCTCAGTTCTACGATAGCCGTTCTCTGGTCGACGATCTCTTAACTCAGTTCGACGATCTCTGAATGGAGCTCTACGATTTTGTACTGCTTTCAGTTATCAGTTCTTCTAAATGGTCAGAGTTATTTATTTTGATTATGATAAATTTTTTCAAGGCATATATATTCTGATAATTAATGTTGATTCTCTCAAGGCCGATAGTCGTATTCTTGAAGCATTAATTATGGTATTCACATAATATTTTATCAAGACAGTTTTGGTAATGCATTTATGATTGCCAGCAATATCTAGCCGTTAGGGCTCCTCAAGTCTTGAAGAGAATTATGTTTTGTCTTGGGAATTCAAATTGATGTCATTTTCTTATTTCTGACAAAATATATATCTTAGAAAGACAAAAAGAGAAACATAGCAGTAATCAATTATTAGTCAGAGAAGAATATTGCTCTCAAAGGATCTTACATGTTTTGCTAAAAAGAAGAAGAAGAACTTTTTCTAACAACAACTCTCTCCAGTCTTCTTCCTTCCTCAGTCTTCAAAGATTTATAGAGAGCCACAAATCTACAACAGTTCATAGAATCAAAAGGCTCTGCAACATATTTTGAAGACCTACACCCAGGGCCAAGTTTCCTCTTCCTGAACATATACACCATCTCAGGAGGAGCTTGGACACTCAACTTTAATCCACACAGTCTTCTCATTTGCCTGAGAAAGAGAAGATTTCCAATCATTCTTGTTTCTTTTACCTCCATCTGTACAGGGTTATCTCTCCCTTCAAAAGTGAACACTTGTGGTGATAGTGCACCTGATCAAAAACCTATTGGATTTTGAGCTCCTGATCAAAAGCTCAAAGGGTCTCTAGATCTACCTGCAGCAGATCTTGTGGTGATAGGGCACCTGATCAAAAACCTAAGTGGATTCCTACCTGGGTGGTAGAAGAGTGGATGTACCCAGATTTCGGAAACCACTATAAATTTTCTTGTGTCGTCTGGTTGCTGTGTGATTTCTTTGTGTGTTGTGTTATGCTGCGGTAGTCTAGCCTATTTTATTTCACTAGTTATAGTTATCAGTATTTTTATTCCGCAATAAATCTAAACAATTTTTTAAATACTCTATTCACCCCCCCTCTAGAGTAAAACTTATCTATCCCTCTCTTTCAGTGTCTTTGTAGGAGAACAACTTCCGGAAGACCGTCAAGTTGAACTCTATCGGCTCGCGACGGAGGTTGCATACGAACGCGAACATCATAGCGATGGTGTTTGGGTTCAGCTGCGCGGGCACATTGCTGTAATACTTTAGCATCTGGCGGATTTTTGGCCAGAGAGGCAGGCGCAACCCCACCTCGAAATGCGAGATGGGGAAGGCGAGTCCGTCCGGGTAGAAGGAGTTGATGGCTTCATGCTCAGCCGGGAGGCGAGTTGTGAAGCCGGAGGGGACGTAGTCGGCCACGCACTCGGCGAGCTCCTCCGAGGTTGTGTTCCCCTCAAAGAAGCAGTGCTCAGCGAAGTGCCGAGCACACTTTGTCCGCCTGTCAGAATCAAGGTTCCCCTTACCCATGCCTGTCGAGACCGAGTGCGCGAGCACTAGAAGTAGTGTAAGCAAAGGGAAAAAGTACGGAGACAATAAAGGTGTGACAGGGGTTGGTGGGTAGGCCTATTTATAGAGGGGGAAATTTGGGATTGAACTGGTTGGCTATTCCAGCTCGCCTACCCCAACTCGCCGCCTCCAGCTCGCCGGCCACCGCAAATTAACCCTGTACTATGGTGAGATGAGATTGATGGGACGCTGATTGCTGTGATTTAACATATTAATAATAATCGAAATTTTTTTCCAAATTATTACAGATCCAAACAAAGCCCAAAGCAGAAATAAAAACCCCCGACGCGTGCGGACCAGGGGAAAACTAGGGAGAGTACAGGTAGGCCCATCAGGGGGGCCATCTTTAGCTACCTCGGTCTCGCGACCCTGTCGTTGTGGGTCGCCACGCGTGGAGCTCGTCGAGTCGCCCCAGGTTCCGGTGGACGGTCTATAGGCTCTCGTCGATCTTGTCCAGAAGCATGGAAGAAGACGCCTCCTCAAACGCCGGACTGACTCCCAGCCATGTCTGCAAGCCGCACACACTCCCACTGCAGCCTGAGGTTGTCCCTCCGCACCTCGTGGAACTCACGCACCAGCTTCTTGAGAATCAGCTGTTCTCGCCTCGACCATTCAGGGCCCTCCAGCTCGGAATCCAGGAAGGCGTCCAGAGTACGTGGAGAAGGGAGAGGCGAGTATCGAATCTTTCTCGCGAACTCGTCGGCCTCAGAATCCACGGTGAGGTCTGCATGAACAGTTGCATGGTTGAGTAAAAGGGGGGAGTATCGCCAAAACAAAACAGGATTCAGGGATGTTAAAAACCTATCGTGCACACCCCGCTCCTCCAGGCCGACGCGAGAAGGTGGATTGACTAGAATCTTGTCACGGCTATGTCAGGGAGCCTCTGGAGAGAGGCGGGTAAAGCCGGGGGTGGGGATGACCTCAGTACCTCCCTCGCAGATGCAGGAGCGAGAGGCTGCTTGGAAGAAAGGCGAGTTGACGACCTCGGCTTCTGCGAGTCCAGTCCCGTGGTCCCGAAGATGGGAAGCGAGGCCCGCAGACGTGCGTCAGACGCCTGGTTCTGCGGGCTGTCGAGAGGGTCCTTGGCTTGCGGTGCGGATATCTCGCCGCTATGACCTCGGCTGGTCTGGTCGGCGGAAAGGGCGATGACATCCTTACCCTGGGGTTCCGGAGTCGGATGAGTGGAGGAACCAGCCCTGTTATTCAGGGATGTCCTGAATTCGTTATAGATGGGTTCGACGTCCTTCGAAAGGGGCTTCGCCTTTTTGGCCGAACTGAACTCGGCAAGGTTTTGAGGCGGGGCGCTGAGATCGGTCAAACCCGCGACGCGAGATGCAGTCTCCTCTCGAGAACGCGTCACTCGCTCTAGGACCTCCTTGGGAAGCGGCATCTTGACAAAGCTATAGTAAGGAGAATGACAAATGTCAGCCAGGTATGCAGGCGCAGGTATATATAGCCACTGGTGGACCCCACCAAAATATTCCCTCAGACCCTGCTGCACTCGCCGAATCTTGTAGGGTTGGATGGTTCTTTCCGAGCTTGTCCCAACCTCGCAAAGAGCGGGAATTGTGTACAACCCCGTATCCGGCGAGTGGGGTCAGCCGAGCCCAGCCCAAGCCCTGGGCGAACTAAATCCTGGGCATCGAGTTCACTCGACGGCCCCAACCCGAGCAGCGAGTTCACTCGGCGCCTTCAACCCGGCGTCGAGTGAGTCGAGTATACTCGACGCCCCTTCCCCGGCATCGTGAGCCCAGCTCTCCTCGGCACCCAGTCTAGCTCGCCTAGGCGACCAGGGAGCCCCAACTCGCAGTAGGGTTCATCAAGCCTAGTTCGATGAACTCCGGTCCATTCGTCGAAGCTACGACAGACGAGTAGACCAGTTCGAGCTCGCCAAGGTGTCGAGCTGAGGCAGCGAGTGCCAGCTCCTAAGGCACTCGCCTCCCTTGCCGAGCAGAGGCAGCGGGGGCTATTCGGCCTGTGTTGTGTGGGGTGTTTTTAACCATTTTGCCCCTGCGGGCCTGCCCATAGCCAGTTAGAATAGTGGAGTCTCGATGTTGGTAGACCCAGGTGGCCTGCACATAGCTATTCCGAATAGCGAAGGTTGGTTATTTGTAGGCCGTTTTCAGAATCCTATAAATAGGACCCAAGGGTTACCTCAGAAAGGCATGCTTACTTGTTCCTAGTCTTGTAGCTCTTTCTGAGGTACCTTAGCTTCAGTACTTGGCTAAGGAGGGGAAGCGCTCTAAGACCTTCCGGGTATGTGGTGGGACCTCCGTGCCGGAGCCTTGGATCTGTTCTTTGTCCTAAGTTTTTGGCTTTCTAGCTCGTAGGAGAGAAGTAGGTGCGCGATCACCCCTTCCTCAAGGGTGAACTCTTCGAGACCGATTTTTCGGTTTCAACATAGGCTAAATTATGTTGGGTTTGGATGGTATTGAGCTTGACTTGCTCAAGATCTATAATATATCTACAATATGAAAAGTCTATATTACATAAGTGATAGCTCAAAATACATAAGGCTTAAAATGCGAGTCAACTCATAAGTTTGCTCAAAATAAAATACATAATTAACTAGAAAAATTGATTTAATTTGAAGGTCTATTGACATCATGTGTGTCAACGTCAACTTTTCTACTATCTTAATTTAACTTGTCCTACATCATGGCATAGATCCTTTGTTCATCTACACCTTAGGAGAACCAGGATTCGTCCAAGTGAAGGTGCAGATGGACCATTATCCACCTTGCCTAGAAGGTACAGACAGACCTTTGTCTGTCTTGCCTAAGGTGCATGAGGGTTTTCATCGATCTCATCTAAGGCACAGAAAGGCTTTCGCCAATCTCGCCTGGGATGTGCAAAAACGACTTTCATCTATCTCGCCTAAGCTTCTCAGCGGGATCAAAACCAGTTTCATTTATGTTGAAAAGATACGATAAGGAGGCGCCTTAGTCGTATGACTTGTTATAGATTATTGTAGAAGGGGCGCAAGTTTTGCGTGTTCCATGTCTGGGGGAGCGTTTTCCTGTCTGGGGCTTTCAACTTGTAAGTCCCGGGTTTTACTACCGCTTTGATGACGAAAGGCCCCTCCTAAGTTGGAGAGAGCTTTTCCTTCTAAGGGCCCATTCTTGCTGCTTTGAGGTTTCGAAGGATGAGGTCCTCCATATTGATGGGTCTTGGCTTCACTCTTCTGTCATAGAAGCGAGCCATGTGGCCCCGATACGCTGCAATCCTTTGAGCTGCTTCATCCCTGACTTCTTAGACTAAGTCCAAGTTTCCCCACAGGAGGGTGTCGTTTTATATTGGGTCAAAAGCTTGAACGCGGGGGACTTGGGATTCTGATGTTCACTGGTATGACTGCTTCTGATCCATAGTAGAGATTAAAGAGTGTTTCCCAAGTTGAAGCTCTTATTGTCGTTTTGTAGGCCCACAAAACATTAGAAAAAGCATCCACCCATTGTCCCCCGACCTCCTGAAGGCAGTTCTTCAGGCCCTTCAGGATGGTGCGATTGGTGACCTCGGTTTGTCTGTTAGCGTGGGAATGTGCCACAACCGTATGGTGAAGTTCTATCTTCAGGTCTTCAAACATTTTGTTGAAGGTCTTTCCCGTGAATCGTGTCTCATTGTCAGCGATGATGGTGGTGGGGATGCCGAAGCGACAGACGATGTTCTTCCAGACGAATCGTGTGTCGTTTTCCTCGGTAATCTTAGCCAGTGGCTCTTCCTTGGCCCATTTAGTGAAGTAGTCAACGGCTAGTTTGATGAACTTCCTTTACCCAGACGCTTATGAAAATGAGTCGAGCAACCGATTCTCCACTTAGTGGGGTGAGCCTGATGGGACGTTGATGTGGGATATTGGAGTGGAGCTGGTAGCTTTCGCATTTCTGAGTGAAGTCTAGGACATCTTTTTTCAACATGGGCTAGTAGAACCCTTGTTGTAGGTTCTTTAGGACCAAGGACTTTCCTCCCAGGTGCTGATAACATACGCCTTCGTACACCTCTCGTAGAGCATAATCAGCCTCAAATGGGCATAAGCACTTTAAGTACCACCCGGAGAATTAAAATTTGTAGAGCGCGTTGGTGATGAGGAAGAACTAGGTCATGCAGATTCATAGGCGTTTGACCTCCGCTAGGTCCGCGGGCAATTGCACGCTTTCAAGGTAGGAGATGATGGGGTCCATCTAGTAGGACTCCCCTTATATGATGGAGGCGATCTCCTAGGGGCCCGAGATACTAGGAAAGAGCAAGTCCTTGATCCAACGACATCGAGTGTGGTACCCAGTAGCAGAGTTAGCGAGATTGGATAATGTGTCTGCCTGACGTTCTGCTCTCGAGGAACATGGAGGATCTGGTGAGACTTGATTTATCCAAGGAGGGTTTTGTCCAGTTGGAGGTATTGTGTGAGTTGCTCATTCTTCGCCTCATAGTCTCCCCGACCTACGAAATCACTAGCTGGGAGTCGGTGTTGATGGTTAGGATTTCTACCCCACAATCGATGGCTCGAGGAGGCTAACGATCAGGGCTTCATATTCTGTGATGTTGTTGGTGGCGGGAAATTTCTGTCGGAGCCCATAATCAAGAGTGACCCCTCGAACCTATTAGAAGTAAGCCCGTGCCTGCCCCCGCAGTGCCTGAAGCTCCGTTGGCGTGTAAGGTCCACTGTGTTAGGGCCAGGTTGTCGGGGCTTGACGCTTCTTCCCGCGGGAGCGTGCATTCCACTATTAAGTCTACGAGGACTTGGGACTTGATGACGGACCTAGGTAGGAACTGGATGTTAAATTCTCCCATATTTACTGCCCATCTAACTAGCCTTCTTGAATACCTCAGGCTTTTATAGGATCATTTAGAGCAGTATCTGCATGAGTACTATAATGGTGTAGGCTTGGAAGTAAGGCCAGATTTTTCTAGCAGAGAATACCAAGGCCAGGGCCATCTTGTCCGCCATGAGATATCTACTCTCGGTATCGGACAAGACCATGCTGAGGTAATAGACCAGGCGCTGGATCCCCCTTCGTTCTTGACCAGGACCGTGTTGAGTGCGTGCAATGAGACTACCAAGTACAGAAAGAGGGCTTCCCCATTGGCGTGCTTTGAGAGCAGTAAGGGTGTGGCCAAATACTGCTTGAGGTGTTCGAAGGTAGTCTGACACCCATCCGTCGATTGGAAATCGACATGGCGCGCCCCTCAAAGTACTTTAAAGAAAGGGAAGTACTTGTCCCCTGTCCGGGCCAGGAAGCGCAAGAGTGCATCTATTCTTCCGTTGAGGCGCTAGACTTCCTTGATGTTGCGCGAGGGAGACATGTCTTCCTTGATGCTGCATGGGGGAGACATGACATCCTTTTGGGGTTGGCCTTTATTCATCGTTGTGTTACCATGAAGCCTAGAAACCTTCCACCGACGTGGTTATTTATATCACGTCTTCGTCATGCAAATCGAAGCTTTCAATTTGTTGGGCTGTCCCTTGTAGTGGCCAAGCTTGGTTGAGGTAGAAGATCTTCCCCATTGTTTGATCCCCTCAAACAATGTCTATGCCGTCAGGGGTTAGGAACTTTATTGCTAGATGTGGTACGGAGAGAATTACTCCGAACGCGATTTGCAAAGGTCAGACAAAGATGGCATTGTAGGCAGAATCACACTCTACGGCCAGGAATTGATGTTGTGGGTTGCTTGTCTCAGGTGCTCTCCCATGGTCACCGAGAGGAAAATCACGCCCTACACAGGAACTGGCCGATTGTTGAATCCGTAGATGGGTTCGCTTGCAGGACAGAGATTATTCGTGGATCCCCATCCTCCAAAATGCGTCAATGAACTGGACGTCGACCGAGGTTCCATTGCCGACGAGAATCCACTTGACATTTAAGCAGGGCTCTCCTATCCCTGCACTGATGATGAGAGGGTCCCGGTGCGGCTTGCGCACTCCTACCGCGTCTTCATCCCCAACGCAAATGGTGTTATCCTTACGCGCCCTCTTGTAGGGGTGCTCTTCTTTGTTTCACGCTATGGTGAAAACTTGACTCGCTAAGGCAGGAGATTCGACAATTATCTTCACCTCCATGTCTAAGATTGTGCTCCCTTGCCTCATGGCGCTTCGCGGGGACCGACGTATAGGTCAAGCGGTGGGCCTTCTATTGCGTTGTTGCAGGTTTACGGTGCTTGTGCGTGACAAGCACTGCTTCCAAAGAGTTGCAGTGTTTGAGAACACCTTCTCACAGACGGCGCCAAACTATTGCGGGTCGCCCGGTTTTTCCCCGCTCCTGAGAAATCAGACCGCCTTAGCTCGGAGTTGGACCGGGTGCGCAAACAGTCAGTAAACCACAAAAAATGACAAAGGACTTTTTTGACGTGGAAAACCCGGAAAGGGTGAAAAACCCGGAAATGGTGAAAAAGCACGTGGTCGGATCTGTGCCGAGCCAAAATCCACTAGCTTCTTGGAGTTTTACAAAGGTTGATTTGATCTCGGAGGGTGACAGATCGCTACTCCGTTACAAGTGCAAAGTACAGAAAATGAGGGAAGACGACTAAGTCCTTGGACCCTCGTTGGAAGCTCTCTGACCTTGGAATGCTGTTGAACTCACGGAACCTTGGTGGGACCGTTCCGGCTGGAAATTCTCTAAGTCCACGAAACTGTTGAAGGGAGCGCTCTCGTTGAAGTGGAGCCTTTATGGGAGCGCTCTTGCGGAGACGATTGACGTGACTTGGAGCTTCTTGAAACCTTAGCGCAAGGAGAGAATCAGAAAGAATTCTTGAGCAGAGAATCAGTCCAAGCCCACGATCTTGTCGGAAAACCTCAGAGCTCTCTCTTGCCTCTGAAGTTGCTTGTCTTCAAATGAAGGTCTAGGAGCCTATTTATAGTTTTTTGGTGGGTTATGATGGTAATTGCACTGGGAAGTAATTTATGTTTACGAATGACGTTGCTCTATTTCGATCACCTAAATCATCAAATTTAGAGAAATGACGGAGGTGCCCCTCGGGCAATTCGGGAGGCTCGGGCAGGGAGCCCGGAGACGACGACGACCGGAGGTGGCCGACAGCACCGGCCGAAGACGGAGGGGGTCGTCGGGGCGGCAGAAGCCGCCGGCGCGCGGTGCGACGCGGGCACGGCACCGACACTGGAGGGCGCGCACGGCCCGGGCACGCGCGCAGGGCGGGCGGCGCGGGAGCGGGCGCGCGGATGGGGCGGCCGCGCTGGGTGCTAATGTGCGTGCCGGCTGGGCGCGCTTGCGCGGCCTGGTTGGGTGCATGCGCGGGTTAGACCCCCTTCAAGGGTGTTTCTAGGGCTCGTGGAAATGCGGCTTACAAGTGCAAGCCGTCTGGTCGCGCCTAGGCGTCCTTGATCGATATGCTCTCGGTTTGATTGGAGGATTTGAGGGGGAACCACATCAACCTCTTATGTTGGCTTAATCAGACTTATTTTAAGAAATAAAGCTTATTATAAATCTTTGCTCCTTGTCATAATAACTTGATTACCGATAGCTTTAATTATTCGCAAGAGAACTATTAACCTCATGAATAAATAAATAGTTAGAGTCTCAAAAAGATTCATAACTTCGACCCGACGGTTGGGAATTGCCCCATTTGTTGTATCAGTGTACCTCAGATTAATTTTCTCGTTACGCAAACCCTCATGTTCTAAAATACTTTTAATAAACTCAAATATCAGAATTTGCCGAGAGTTATAATAGTCATTGAAAAATATTCTCAATTATTATAATAAATTGACCCATCATTTTGATCTTCTGATATATCTCAAATAGTAGATTTTTTTTCAAAATATAAAATTTTTAAAAATTTAAAAGAATGCTTTAAAAACATCTATAAACATTTTAGTGGGTGCATTACTCTTTTCTCCTTATCATACACAAAATTTCGATAGTATTTTCTTATGAGATTTATTTAGTGAAAATAGTTAAAATTGTTTCATTTGAGAGGACTTATTTTCACAGGTCAAGCAGTTACAACTGTATGAATCAGACTATAATTAAAGTCTGATTCATACGATCGTAATCGTTTGACCGATAAAAATAAGTCCCTCCAAATGGAGCATAAGGCTCCGTTTGGGGGACTTATTTTTATCTGTCAAGCGGTCATGATTGCATGAATCGGGACTTAATTAAGGTCCGGTTCATGCGGTCATGACCGCTTGACCGGTGAAAATAAGTCCCCCCAAACGGAGCCTAAGTCTCAAAGCAGTGGTGAATGATCTTTAAAAATATCCAAATTAACACTGGGGGTGCATAATAGCTCAGAAATGCTACTTGAATTTTTCCATCACCTAATTTTATCCCATGTTTATGGTAACTCAAAAATGTTACTTTTGTCGATTTTAATTTTAAAATATATTAATATTTTCAGAAAATTTCCAAAAAAAATCATGAGTGACTGAGTGTAATCATCTATGCAAGGAACATTTTTGGCATTCAAAATTTTCCGTCAAACCCCTAAATTATGGTCAGAAAATCGAGAAATTTTCTATTTTATAAAGGTGGTGCAGATTGTAAATTGGGTTCGGAAATCAACGATTGAGGTTGAGCCTGTTTCCTGCGCTGGAACACCGTCCCCTGCAGCGGATCGGGTGCGCATCCGCTGCGGGGAGCGCGTCATTGTAGAGATCCCGCGCCGTCTGATCTCTGCATCCAAATCAGACAGCCCTTGAGCTTCTTGTATCCTAGTGGCTTACACAAGCCCTCCACCGCTGGCCGGGGACGGCCATGCCACCTCCCCCGGTTGTTTTGTCGGGGGTCGACTCTCCCTCCGTCGGTGGTACGGTGGCTTGGCGCTGCCATCCACTACCAGAATTACTTAACAGAGTGATGGAGCCGTATTCCCCCGGCATGTTGATTTGGAGCGTCCCCCTCTGGACGACGATGGTGACCCGGATGATGTTGGCGCCGACACACGTTTGATGTTACCTAGCCACCTCGAGATGAAGATTTGTCATGATAAGTTTGGTGCCGTTGTTCGTCGCCATAGGGAGTTTGTTGATTTTGATGACCGTTGCCGCAAGCTTGAAGGTTGGGACTTTGCAGCGACATCCTCCGTCAAAGCCGCGTCAAAATCTTTGTCGCATCAACGCATGATATTATAATTTTATTGCTTAATTTCTGCATTTTAATTTCAGCATTTTATTCCTAATTTCAGCATTTTATTTTTGTTCAATGTGGCCTATGTTTAGCCATGGTTAGTGCATTTAGTGGCTAGGATTCATTTTAGTGTGATGAAGGGTTGGATGGAGAGGTGTAATAATATATATATATATGTATGTGGAGTGGGAGAATGAAATTGAAGATTAAAAAAAAAACCTAACTAAGGATTCGGCTTGCTCCAGCCCCGCCTCCCCCGTTTTCTCTCGGCCTGGCCGAAACCCGACACCCAGGAAAGCCCGCCGACCTGCTGCTACCGCCGCCCCTTTTGGGCTGACCTTGCTGCTCCGGCGACCTCCTACCTCCTCCGGTGTGACTCCGAAGAAGGCGGCTCGGTTCTTCCTCATCCGGTGCGACTCCGGTGACCCGTGGAAGTGCGACTCTTCCACCACTATCTTGCTCCTCCTCCTCACCTCCTCTCTAATTTCTGGTTTCTTGGTAACGAATATCTATCCCTAAACTTTGTGTGATCTTCTTCTTAATCTTGTGAGTTATTGGAGACCTTTGATTTTATGTTTTATCCTAACTATTGATTCACATTTGCAATTATAAAAATCTGAAATTGTTATTGCTTTACATCCGATTTTCGCAAAGATTTCCGTAAGGGTGGGTCCCCTTGGACGTTTGCAAACCGGGGTTTGTGTTGCCTTTGGTTTCGAATGGATCAAGAGGATTTGGTATATCCTCGTATGGTTTTGTTTTGAGGGTTATATTTGGACTATTTTCCGAATTGAAATCTTTAGTCCGGAACGCCCTTTATGTGGATGGAAATGTTTGTGTTGCGATGCTAGATGTATGGTTAGGATTATGAGATTAGTATATGTGTATGTTCGTGCAGGTTTGGGCGAGATTTCCCCCTTGTGAGATCGCGCATTTACAAACGAAACTCTGCCGAAATTTCGAGTTTTGTGTGCACACCACGTGTTCGCTTAAATTCCCCTTAGGAATTCCTTTTGTCTTCTCGTGTTTTAAATTCGTTAGGGAGTGGCCTACATCAATTTGGTATCAGAGGGAGGTTTGTCAGTTTCTCAACTTGGCAGCGATCCGCTCGTTCAGAGCCACCCCACACCCCCCCCCCCCCATTTGCACTTAGGCGCGTTTTGTTGGTTTTAAAAATTTAATTTCTGCTATATAAAAACAAAAAAAATTTGTTTTACGTATTTTATTATTTGAGTGTTCTGTGGTCCGTTATGGCGTACATTAGGAGCTCCGCACACTCACATTCATTCGTTGAGCGTAACGTTATGTTATCACAATATTTGACACCACCACCGCGCACCTCTAGGCCTATTAGAGTTCCGGCTCCGACCTATGATGGGTTAGGTGATCCGCGAGTATTTTTAAGATGGGTGAAGGTTATAGAACTTTACTTTGAGCAATATCATATTGTGGACCCCCACAGAATTCCCGTTGCAAAACTTCAATTATTTGGTCGAGCCCAGACCTTCTGGCTCAATGAGGAGCGACGTTTTGGGACGTCCCTCGACGACTCACTTGTAGGTTGGAGGATTATGAAGAATTTATTAACGGATGAGTATTACCCTCCATACTGCCGCTCTCCGTCTTCTGATTATTTGAATGAGTCGCCGCCCGAGATTTTGCCTACATTGAACCAGCATGTTCCCTCGTACTCCCGTATGAGGACATCTCATAATTTTGTTTCTCCCCGCCAGGGCACTAGACCCGTTTCTGATCAGCGGAGTGACTATACGCCCCACGCTAGATCTCTACCCCGCCAAGATCTGACTATTTCGAGCACATGTACACCTACCGTTAGGGAGAAAGAAAAGGTTAGGTCCTCTGTCCCGCCACCTATCCTTGTCACTACTAGGGACGTTATAAAACCGTGTGTTAAGCCTAGGCAAATAGTTAAGAGTTGCAAGGAGAACGCAACATGTTATTCTTGTGGAGTTATTGGCCACTATGCCGTAGAGTGCCCCCACGAAGCCTAGAGCTTTGGCTCTTTTAGCTTCGACGTCTGAGCCCGCCACTGAGGGCGATGCCGATTGGTCTGACGACTGTAGTGACGATGAGGAGATTGGTTATCCTAGTGACCTGGATGATGATGTCTCCCCTGAGGTATCACTCCCTGGGATTAACCCACCTCCCCCCGACCATATTTCAGGCCCGTCTCCTATGATAGTTGAGGAACCGAGCGATGACCCAGAGTTAGATGACGTACCTACTGAGTTGGAAGATTTGCCTTGCGAGGGAGCCGTCCTTTTGGATCGATTAGCGGACTTGTTCGGACACGAATTGATTTTTCCTAGTCCGATCCACTTAGTTAAACCGTCGTTATTAGTACTTCCATTTGATATGACTAGTGGGCTCTGTATTAGTGAGTATCCGTCGGCGGGCATGTTTTCATTTGCGACTGCGTATGATTTCACGGCGACTGTGCCTATTGATTTGGTGTCCTCACGACATTGTTACTCGCCAAATCAACTTGCACATATCTTTCGTCCATCCTGGCACGAACTGCATGTACACATATTATTGCCTTATGCCAGTGTCTATGAGTTGCATCACTTTCACGTCCGTTCACCTTCGAGAGCTTCTGACTGCAGAATTGATGATTCTAATTTAGTCTGGTTAGCCCCCGAGTGGATACCTTCGGGTTCCGTAACAAAAGTATTACATTGGAGCGCCGACCCTTTCATGATTTTCAAGAATTTTAGGTTTAATGCAATTTCTTTGGATTTTTACGATGCAATCGGTTTTTCACCGCATTTCAATTTTTCGGATTTAATTTTGCAAATCTGGTCTCCATATGAGTGGCTTTCTCCGACGTTCCTCTCTTCCACTTCAAATTCTCGTGGGTTGAGAGGTGAGATTTTTTCCGTGTCGCTCTTCCATTTGGGTTTACTGGTTCTCGCATTGGATGGTAAGATCTGCATTGCTTTTCTTTTTGCTTACACATCTACGAGGTTTCCTGCTGTTCTTGCTCATGACAGGTTTTGTTCTATTGTGGATGCTGTTGTCCCTGGCTATTCTCTACCTGGCCACTCATCAGGGATGAGTGATTTCAGGAGGGGGAGGATTGATGGAGCCGTATTCCCCCGGCATGTTGATTTGGAGCGTCCCCCTCCGGACGACGATGGTGACCCGGATGATGTTGGCGCCGACACACGCTTGATGTTACCTTG
The DNA here is from genome assembly GCA_039513925.1 of Platanthera zijinensis. Taxonomy (NCBI): domain Eukaryota; kingdom Viridiplantae; phylum Streptophyta; class Magnoliopsida; order Asparagales; family Orchidaceae; genus Platanthera; species Platanthera zijinensis. The sequence continues at coordinate 130,857,590 of CM077091.1, forward strand.
CCGCCTCGAGATGAAGATTTGCCATGATAAGTTTGGTGCCGTTGTTCGTCGTCATAGGGAGTTTGTTGATTTTGATGACCGTTGGCGCAAGCTTGAAGGTTGGGACTTTGCCGCGACATCCTCCGCCAAAGCCGCGTCAAAATCTCTGCCGCATCAACGCATGATATTATAATTTTATTACTTAATTCCTGCATTTTAATTTCAGCATTTTATTCCTAATTTCAGCATTTTATTTTTGTTCAATGTGGCCTATGTTTAGCCATGGTTAGTGCATTTAGTGGCTAGGATTCATTTTAGTGTGATGAAGGGTTGGATGGAGAGGTGTAATAATATATATATATATATATATATATATATATATATATATATATATATATATATATATATATATATATATATGTATGTGGAGTGGGAGAATGAAATTGAAGATTAAAAAAAAACCTAACTAAGGATTCGGCTTGCTCCAGCCCCGCCTCCCCTGTTTTCTCTCGGCCTGGCCGAAACCCGACGCCCAGGAAAGCCCGCCGACCTGCTGCTACCGCCGCCCCTTTTGGGCTGTCCTTGCTGCTCCGGCGATCTCCTACCTCCTCCGGTGTGACTCCGAATAAGGTGGCTCGGTTCTTCCTCATCCGGTGCGACTCCGATGACCCGTGGAAGTGCGACTCTTCCTCCACTATCTTGCTCCTCCTCCTCACCTCCTCTCTAATTTCTGGTTTCTTGGTAACGAATATCTATCCCTAAACTTTGTGTGATCTTCTTCTTAATCTTGTGAGTTATTGGAGACCTTTGATTTCATGTTTTATCCTAACTATTGATTCACATTTGCAATTATAAAAATCTGAAATTGTTATTGCTTTACATCCGATTTTCGCGAAGATTTCCGTAAGGGTAGGTCCCCTTGGACGTTTGCAAACCGGGGTTTGTGTAGCCTTTGGTTTCGAATGGATCAAGAGGATTTGGTATATCCTCGTATGGTTTTGTTTTGAGGGTTATATTTGGACTATTTTCCGAATTGAAATTTCTAGTCCGGAACGCCCTCTATGTGGATGGAAATGTTTGTGTTGCAATGCTAGATGTATGGTTAGGATTATGAGATTAGTATATGTGTATGTTCGTGCAGGTTTGGGCGGGATTTCCCCCTTGTGAGATCGCGCATTTACAAACGAAACTCTGCCGAAATTTCGAGTTTTGCGTGCACACCACGTGTTCGCTTAAATTCCCCTTAGGAATTCCTTTTGTCTTCTCGTGTTTTAAATTCGTTAGGGAGTGGCCTACATCACAGAGTCCTAGGCGGGTGGTGCGACCGGCTTTGTTTTTTGCAGTGCCCGTGCCACTGTACATTGGCCTTGGAGGTGCAGCGCCATCGCCCCTGGCCGGCTCAACGGGGGATTGAGATTCCTCTGATGGTGGTCCGGCGGTGTAGCGCTGTTGGAAATATTTACAAAGAAACGATAAAAAAAACTGGGTGCTGCCAGTTCTTTTTTTTGGCATACAATGCTCCGATGGCGGGAGCCCCATGCACGACATCGGAAGGGTGGGAAGAAGAGGAGGGGGAGGTTCCACCTGGTGTTGTGGTCGCTGGAGCTCTCAGAGAGGATGGCCATGGGAGGGTGGCGAAGGTGGTGAAGCTTTGTGTGGTGGTTTCTGGCAGGGGGTAGATCCGACAAGGGGTGGGTTGAGGTCAGGTGGTTAGTGTGGAACTGGCTGGAGGGGAAGGTGCCTATATATAGGCTTGGAAGGTGCCCCTTCCCCCTCCTTGCAAGTGTGTGACTAATGTCCCGAGAGGAAGCTTCTCCTTTCCTCATATTGTTCTGAACAGGGGGAGAAGGTTGGATTTGAGATTGGTGTTTGGATAAGGGGGAGAAGGAGAAGGTTTTGGACTTTCCTTGGCCCAAGTCCCATACCCCAAGGCTAAAAATGGTTGTTGATTTTAGAGGCCCAATGGATCAGGGGAGTAAGTCCAAAGTGAGTCAAGGTGATTGGTGTATGCATCCCTCCATTTTAAAATTCCAAAATGTGTGATTTTGAAGAAGTTTGACCAAAGTGCACTCTAAGGTAGGTCCTCATGTGAGTCAAGGTCAAAGTAGGTCCAAGTCATCAAGTGACATGTCAATGTTGGGGTATTAAAGTAATATTGGTGTGTGCATGCTTTTTAGTGCATTATAAAGCTTGACTTGACCAAAGTTTAACAATTTGACGTCGAAATTGACCGCAACGAACTTCGTTGGTCTTATTTTGACCATATGAGTCCAATGCAACTAACTGTGGTTAATTCCGAGTTCATTTACTCAATATCCTAAAATTGCGTGGCGTGGCGTATTACGAAACCCAAAATTATCGTGTTATTCATATAACTTCAGATTGAAACAAAATGAGTCTCATTGCATTCGTATTGACTATACGAGTCTATAATAATTGACAGAACTCAAATCAGAGTTCGTATGCTCAATATGCAAAATCTACGCAGTCGTGGCGCACTACACAAAACGGTCATATTCTTCATATGACTTCAGATTGAAACGAAACAAGTCTCATTGCACTCGAATTGACTATACGAGTCGATAGGAACTGACAGAACTCAAATCAGAGTTCGTATGCTTAATATACAAAATCTACGTAGTTGTGATGCACAACGTAAAACATTCATATTCTCCATATAACCTCAGACTGAAACAGAACGAGTCTTGTTGCACTTGTATTAACTATATGAGTTTATAGAAATTAAGAGAACTCAAATAGGAGTTCGTATGCTTAATATCCAAAAATAAGGTCACCTCCTACCTTTTAAGGCCTTAGGTATAGGGGATCAAGTCACTTTAATTGGGTCCATTAGTATTCTAGTGACCCAATTGTTGGGTACATTGGAAAATGTGTACCTGATTTGAAGAAGCCCAACCTAGCTCAATGATATACATCAAGGTGTATTTGATGTTGTTTTAAAGTTGACATGTGCAGGTGAAGAATTGATAAAGTATGCAGAAAAATTCTAAGTCCAAGTGTCGACATAGAGGAAGCAGTGTCGACACATAGAAGAAAATTGTCGACACATCACTGGGAGAAAGTGTCGACACAGAAGAAGTAAGTCGACACAACACTGGGAAGCAGTGTCGACACATAGCAGTTAGTCTACAACTACACTGGGAAAAAGTGTCGACACAGAAGAAGTAAGTCGACACAACACTGGGAAGCAGTGTCGACACATAGCAGTTAGTCTACAACTACACTGGGAAAAAGTGTCGACACAGAAGAAGTAAGTCGACACAACACTGAGAAAAAGTGTCGACACAGAAGAAGTAAGTCGACACTTACTAAGTTATGATTCTACAACAACTGTGTCGACACACAGGACTTGTGTCGACACACTGAAGAGTCAAGACCAAGTTATTTTCAGAAGGAGCTGTGTCGACTCAAAGGCAACTTAGTCGACATCACTGAAGACTGTGTCGACACCAAAGTCAATTGTGTCGACACAAATAAACAGATGGTCTCGACACTTTCTGACAGACTGTCTCGACAACTTATGGTTCAAGACTAAGGCACAGGACTTGTTTGGAGACTTGACAGCTGAGGATTGCCACCAGTTAACTGAAGCTGTCAGACTTGTCAGAAAACGGTTAGAAACCGGATCAGCCGGTTACCATGAAGAAAGTCTATAAATAGACGGATTCAGAAGGAGAAAGTAACTGTTGAAAAACATTGTTGAGAATCAAAAAGTTGAGAAGGATTACGATCCAATTCATTTCAAGAAAGTGCTAGGCACTTAAGAAGATCTTCTCCGGGAGATCTAAGAAGACTATCTAAGGATAGATCAAAGAAGAGTTCTAATCAGAATTCAGAAGAATCATTCAAAGTGCTGGATAGAGAGAGATCAAGCCAGAATTTGAAGAAGAAGAAAGAAACCACCAGTGGATTCTCAAGAAGCTGTTTGGAAATCAACTCAGCTAAGTTCTTATTCAAGAAGCTTTGAAGAAAGCTCAGAAACAGTTGATTTCATCAGCTGATCAAGAATTGTCTTGGCCTTTTCTCTCTCAATTTTAGGCAAGACAGTTAGATAATATTTTCCATATTTCTGTAGGATCTGTTTACACAGATCTGAGTTGTAAGCCTATGTTATAAAGGCTGAGTGTAGGAGTGTTGAACTCTGAGTGGTAGGGCTGTTTGCCTGAGTGTAGGAGAAGGATCTTCTCTGAGTTGTAGGCCTTGGGGCAAGGCTGAGGTAGGGCTGTTGTGCCTGAGTTGTAGGATCTATTGATCTGAGATTAGTGGTAGTTTGGCCAAATCTAGCATACTACTAGATAGGTGAAGGGGGAAAGTGGATGTACCCAGACCTTGGGGAACCACTATAAAATATTGTGCAATCTGTGATGTTTTATTTTTTCTGTGATTGCTGTGATTCTTTTGTCAGTCATTGAATTGAATACTGCCTAGAAGTTTTTATAAATAAGCAGAACCTATTCACCCCCCCCCCCTCTAGGTGTCTAGGCTGTCTTGAAAGTTAAACTATCAAGTGGTATCAGAGGGAGGTTCCTCAAAAAGGACTTAACAGTCTGAGGTAGATCTGAAAGGCAGATTCAAGATTCAAGAAGATGGGTTCTGGAGAGAATCATAAGGAGCTAGGGTCTATGAAATTACCCATATGCAAGAAGGAAATCTTTGGGATCTGGAAAGAGAGAGTCAGATTGTTTATGGAAGCATCTGACCCAAGGATTTACATCACAGTACAGGAAGGGCCCTTCATTCCAATGAAGATATCTGTTCTTGATGCAAATATCCAAATATCAAAGACTTATTCAGAAATGACCAAGGATGAAATCATCTTGGCAACCATGGACAAAAGGGCACAGAACATCATTGTTAGTGCCATAGATGATTCAACATTTCAAAATCTGATTCACTGCAAGACCTCCAAGGAGATGTGGGACACATTGATTGTCTACATGGAGGGATCTGAAGAAGTAAGGCTGGACAGAAAGTCTATGCTAAATCAGGAGTATGAAAGCTTTAGACAAGGAAAATCTGATAGCATAACTGAGTGCTATAAGAAATTCTATAGAATTGTGAATGAGCTAATCTCCTATGGAAGAGTCTTCAGTACCTATGAACTGAATGACAAATTCTTAAGATCCTTATCAAAGGACTGGGATACAAAGATCTGTGCCATAAGAGAAGTGGCTAAATTGGCAGAGATATCTCCTCCAACCCTGTTTGGAAAGTTATTATCCTATGAAATGCAACTTATGGTAAGGAAGGAGGAGGAAAGAAACTCAAGAGGAGAGCATAGAGAAAAGACTGTGGCATTTAATGCTGAAGCCACTAGAAAGAGTAGGAGGAAATCACCATCTCCTCCTAAAGAAGTTGAAGAAGATAGTTCTGAAAATTCAAATAAGGGTTCAGAAAGCTGTGATTCAGATGCAGACTTTGCTGCATTTACAAGGCAATTCCAAAGGTTCTTGAAAAAGAAGCAATGGAAGTCTAGGCCTTCCACATCACAGCAAGTTGATGACTATTATCAGAAGAGAAGGTCATCAAGGAAAGAGAAAAGCAGATCAAAGCCCAGCAAAGCCACTACTTCAAAGATTGTCTGCTATTGTTGCAATAGGACTGGACATGTAGTGGCTGATTGTCCTAACAAAAGGAAGGAATCTTCAGAAAAGAAGAAGACTTATCAGAAAGGCAAGAAGGAGAAATCCTTTGTAGCAAAGAAAGATAAAAGTCTGTCAGACCAGTCAACTTCAGAATCAGGATCTGAAGCTGAAGCATATATTGGACTATATGCTGCATCTGAGGAAGAGGAGTTTATGCAGTTGCTAGACTCCATCAATGAACATCAATGCATGGGTTTGATGACAAGATCAGAAGAGGACATATGCCAGAATCAGTCTGGTCCTAATGAGGTAAACTGTCCTTCCTGTACATCTGTTTGTAGTACAAGTGAAGAATCAGCTACATCTGCATCAAGTGATGAAGATGCATCTTGATCTGAAGGAGATGTCTATCAATTGATAGACAAGTATGGGGACTTGTTGCAGGCCCTTAAGAAAAGCAAGAACCTGGTTAAAACACAGGCTCAGGAAATTGCTGAACTAAGGGTAGCAACAATTGAGATAGAAAAAGTCCTTGATCAAAAATTAAATGAAATTGCCAAGCTGAAGAATATAACTATTATTCAGATGGGCACAATTAATTATACTAATGATCAAGTAAAGAGTCTGGAGGCCAGACTTAGAATTGAAAGGGATTTAGTGGCTAGTTACTCTAAGCCAAAATCTGTCTTACCCTTGATAGATGAATTTGTCACTCAGAAGGGTAAGGCTGGATTAGGATTTAAAGGTAACTCCAGGGCTGGCAGATTCAAGAGGAAAGGCAAAGCCCTATTCAGCCACTAAACCTTTCAGTCCCCATAAAGTTTAGTAAGGAGAAAGTGCCTTCTAACATATATGATCATGAAGACATTCAAGGTCATATTAAGACAAATGTTCTGAAGAACAAGGGTGTTAAGGCAAGCAGGCCTACCTATGGTCATAAACCCAATGGTTTTAAGAAATCAGTAGGTGAAGTTGCAACAACACCAGCAATGAACAGAAATTCTTCTGACAAGGATGTATCTAGATCTAGATACAATAAGTTTGAATGTTGGTGCTGTGGCAAGAGGGGCCATTTTGCATTGGACTGCTGGTATAACACAAGTGTTATAAAGAATAAGAGTCTACCTGTTAGAAGAGGTTATGATAACTTTATTAATGCTAACCTGAACCAAGGACCCAAGACTTACTTGGGTTCTAAGGGTAAGTAATTATGTATTGCAGGTGAATCCAAGTAACCATGCCCCTATATGGTACTTGGATAGTGGTTGTTCCAGGCACATGACTGGAACAAAGGGGCTGCTGAAGGAGTATTCATCTGTCAAAGATGGACATAAAGTGATCTTTGGTGGATCTGAAAAAGGAGTCATCAAAGGGTTTGGTAACATTTCTTCTAACCTAATTACTATCACCCAAGTGGCCTATGTAAAAGGTTTGAAACATAATCTAATAAGCATAAGCCAGCTGAGTGATCTAGGATATGACATTTCATTTGGTAAGGATGGATGTCATATCAAAAGGTCAAGTGATCAAGAGATCATTTTGACTGGGTATAGAAAGAGAAATGTATATTGCCTTAATTTTGAGTGTGAAAATAAGGCTTCCCCCATTTGTCTTGTAGCTGATGAAAATGCTTCCCATTGTGTTAAGTGGCACAAGAGATTGGCTCATCTAAACTACAAGACAATTGGCCAACTCATTAGTAAAGAACTAGTGAGGAATGGGCCTCAAGTTAAGTGTATAAAGGAAGGGGTATGCTCAGCTTGTCAAAAGGGCAAGCAGACAAAATCCTCATTTCAAAGCCTTGAAAACAAGGATTCTGTGAGGTGCTTATACCTCTTGCATATGGATCTTTTTGGTCCTATGCCAGTTCATAGTCTAGGTAGGAAGGTCTACACTTTTGTGGTTGTAGATGACTATTCTAGATTTACATGGGTGTTCTTTCTAAGACAAAAATCTGAAACCCCAAGTGTACTACTTAATTTTGTAAAGCAAATTCAGAATGAACTGAATAGTACAGTGGTCAAAATCAGAAGTGATCATGGTACTGAGTTTCATTCTGAAAGCATAACAAATTTGTGTAAAGACTTTGGGATTTTCCAAGAGTTCTCCTCACCAAGAACACCTCAGCAAAATGGAATTGCTGAAAGAAAGAATAGAACATTAATTGAAGCTGGTAGAACTCTATTGAGTGACACCTCTCTCCCAGAATATTTTTGGGCTGAGGCAGTTAACACTGCTTGTCATGTCATCAATAGGGCTTCTATCACCAAAAGCCACAGAAAGACTCCCTATGAGATTGTGAAAGGCAGAAAACCAAATCTATCCTATTTTAGGATCTTTGGTTGCAAGTGCTATATACTTAACAATGACAAGTCATATTTGACTAAGTTTGCTGTCAAATCCCAGGATGGAATATTTGTTGGGTACAACACAAATAGTAAGGCCTATAGAGTCTTCAACTTAACTACTCAAGTTGTTGAAGAATCTGTGCATGTTGTATTTGATGAAACAAGATTAATCAATTGTGAGTTGTCTTGTAGATCAAATGACTCAACAGGTATAGGCAAGAAGATGGACAAGCTCTCCATTGCTGAAGCTTCAAAGGAAGATGGAGCATTGGAAAATGAAGGCTGCTGTCCAGGGGGAGTACAAGAGATAATGGAAACTGATGAAAACCAAGAGGCTCAGCAGTTTGAAGAAGCTGGAGATGCTCAACCTGAAGGGAATCTTCCTCCAGCTATAAGATATCTAAGAGATCATCCAACTGATCAGATAATTGGTGATCCAAGACAAGGAGTGCAAACTAGAAGCAGAAATCAAAGCACAGTTTTGCATTCAAGTTTCTTGTCCCAAATGGAACCTAAGAAGTTTGAAGAAGCTATCCAAGACCAGCACTGGATTGATGCTATGCAAGAGGAGCTGAATCAATTCAGAAGGTGCAAAGTCTGGGAGCTTGTTCCTAAACCAAGAGGCCACAACATAATTGGCACTAAGTGGATCTATAGGAACAAGCTAGATGAAAGTGGAATAATAGTAAAGAATAAAGCAAGATTGGTTGCAAAAGGATACAGGCAGGAAGAAGGGATTGACTTTGATCAAACCTTTGCTCCAGTAGCAAGGCTGGAGGCAATCAGAATGTTCCTTGCCTATGCAGCCTACCATGACTTCAAAGTATACCAGATGGATGTGAAGTCAGCATTTCTGAATGGTGATCTTAAAGAAGAAGTATATGTAGAGCAGCCATCAGATTTTGTAGATCCTCTTAAACCTGATTCTGTGTATAAGCTTAGGAAAGCTTTGTATGGATTAAAACAAGCTCCAAGGGCTTGGTATGAAACCCTGTCTACCTTCCTCATTGAGAATAAATTCTCAAGAGGAAAGATAGACAAAACTCTATTCCTTAGGGAATCCAAAGGAAAGATCATCTTAGTCCAGATCTATGTTGATGACATAATCTTTGGATCTACTGAAAACAACCTTTGTAAAAAGTTTGCCAAACTTATACAAGGGAAGTTTGAGATGAGCAGTATGGGAGAACTTAAGTTCTTCTTGGGACTCCAAGTAAGACAGACTGATGATGGATTGTCCATATCCCAGTTTAAGTTCACCAAAGAATTAATTAAGAAATATGGTATGGAGTCATCCTCCTCCATGAGAACTCCTATGGGAACAAGTATGCCTATATGCAAAGATGAGGCAGGTAAACCTGTTGATGAATCATTGTATAGAGGAATAGTTGGGTCTCTACTATATCTCACTGCTAGTAGACCTGACATTATGTATGCTACATGTGTCTGTGCTAGGTACCAAGCCTGCCCTAAAGAATCTCATTATACTGCAGTCAAAAGGATTCTGAGATATCTAAAGGGCACTCCTACTCTAGGTCTTTGGTACCCTAGGAATAGAGATTTTCTACTAACAGGCTATTCAGATGCAGATTTTGCAGGATGTAGAGAGGATAGAAAGAGTACTACAGGTACTTATCAATTCCTGAGAGGAAGACTAATATCTTGGAGTAGTAAGAAGCAGACCAGTGTGGCAATTTCCACAGCTGAGTCAGAGTATGTTGCTGCTGGAAGCTGCTGTGCACAGCTATTGTGGATGCAGCATCAGCTTAAGGATTATGGTATTCAGGTAAGTAGAACACCCCTTTTATGTGATTCAAAGAGTGCTATTTCTATTGCTAATAATCCAGTTTCTCATAGTAGAACTAAGCATATAGAAATCAAATACCATTTTCTTAGAGAACATGTAGAAAGAGGAGACATCTCATTGGAATTTGTAAAAACAGATTATCAAATAGCAGATGTATTTACTAAGCCTTTAGATGAAACCAAATTCAATAAATTCAAAATTGAATTAGGTATGTTAACCATTGATTAATGTATTAACAAAATCATTAACAATGCAATTGAAGTGGTATATAAGTAAGTAAAGGTAATAACAACAACAAAATCAAGTGTTAAAAAGGACACATTGAAGTTACAGAAATTGGCTAAGTAAGAATGTGTCGACACATTCAGTAGTAATGTGTCGACTCAGAGAAATTATGTCGACAAGTCAGAAATATTGTGTCGACACAGAGAATATGTGTCGACACTTGAGAGTTATATTGTCGACTTAACCAGAAATGTAATGTCGACTCAACCAGGAAAATGGTGTCAACACTTACAGAATATGTGTCGACACTTATCCTTAGAGTCGACACAGAATTTCTGTCTATCTAAGGTGTCGACATAACCACAAATTGGTATCGACACATAGTAGGCTGAAGTAATGTCGAGACATAGAAGTTTGTATCGACACATTCCGTCTGTGTCGACACATTTTGACTGTTTTTGGCGCCTTTTGAACTTCTTTCAACTGAGGCTATAAATAGGTCAAAAACTCATTCTGTCGACACGCTTCCAAGGTTTTCGAGACTAAAACCCTGTGTCGACAGTCTATCTTTCTCTCTTCTCTCAAGCTTTCTCGACGAACCGATGGCGCCAAGGATTGAAGACAACATTAATGAAGGGTATGAGTTGGTGCGTCAGGCCTTTGCAGAGGCGCCGCCAGATGTTCAAGGAGTTATCACCCTCCTCTCTGAGTCAGGGTTAGAATTTATCATCTCAGAACCAACAAAAATCTGGAAGAAGGAGGTGCACGAGTTCTTTATCTCTGCATCAGTCCATTCGACTGGCCTCAAGATTAGGTCCACAGTTCAAGGGACTAAGGTGAAGATTAATCAAAGAAGTTTAAGAAAGATCTTTCAATTGCAAGTAGTTGAGAATGAAGAGGAAGTACCTAGTTCTAAAACAAGGGAAGCTCTTCAATGGTGTGGACTGGACTCAGGCTTGAAGATTGGAGCTGCATTCAACAGGAAGGGTATGAATCAGCAAGGGAAGTTCTTATCTGAAATAGTTGGGAAAGTGATCCTCTGCAAGACAGGTGGACATGATAGGATTTCTGCCTATATGTTCAGCCTGATGACCAGGATTGTTTTTACAATTCCTACTGATTGGTCAGGAGTGATCTTTGACAAGATCAAAGAAGGAATCAAGAAGCCTAACATGGCCAGGATCATGAGCCTATACCTAACTGGAGTGATTCCTGAAGTGATGCAGCAAGTGCCAGGGACAAAGATTAATCATATGAGAAGAATGGATATGAGACTGTTCTCAAGGTGGGATAGGGTACTGTCCAAGGACGTGCCTGAAGAGAGCAGGCCAGACACCCCTGTGAAATCCCCTACTCAAAACCAAGAACCTGAACAACTACAGGACGACCCACTCAGGACACAGGTTGAAGATCATCCAGACTCAACTGTTGTCCAGCAAGTGTCAACACCTGCACAGATGCAGGGGGAGCCAGTTTCCACTCCTGCTCCAAAGGTATCTACTCCTGCTCAGGTATAGGGGGAGCTAATGTATTTTACTATACAAGACATTGCTTATATTCTTATTACTGCACAGGTTCAGGGAGAGCTAGTGTCCACTCCTACTCCAGATACTACAAATACTGAAGTGCAAGTACAAGAGGATGCACAGTTAAACTTGTCTCAAGATTTAACTGCTGCAGAAGTTACAGCTCAACTGGAATTTACTATGGAGGAGTTATTCCCTAATATTGATACTACTGCTGATAAAGTAGGAGGTGGACCAGATATTGAGAAGTCCATAGATATGGACATTGATCAGGAAGCTGAAGTTGAGCCACAGGTTGAGGGTGAGCCAGTGGATGTTGAAGCTGAGCAACAGGCCCCTGGAACAGATACAATTCATCATCCTCAAGAAAGAATTCATGTAGATACTTCATCTGAAACAGAAACTGAAGATGCCATGGTGGCAAAGAAAAGAAAACTTGTTGTCTTTAAGAGAAGAAGCAATAATTATAAGCAGGCTTTACAGACCACACCTCTACAAGTATCTCCAGCCTTTGATTACAACAAATTTATGGTAGATCTACAAGTAAAATTGGATGAACAAAGGATGGCTCTGGAAAAGTATGTTGATGAAAATAGCAAGTCACTTCAGTTTGACTTAGCTCAGGATATAAAGTCCATCCAGTTTCAAGTCAACATGCATAAAAAGGAAATGACAGATTGCTTCCACAAGGGTGGCAATGCTGTGGTTTATCTAGCTAAACAACAGGAGACTATTACTACAAAGGTGGATGACATTGCTTTGAAGCAAAGCTATGTTTTGGAAAACCAGCTAAGAATGAATGATAATTTAACTGAATCTCATAATGAGATCATTGAGGAAGTTAAGAAGATTGGTCCAGGTCTGCCTGCAGATAGAGCCAAAGAAAGGGACGAATTTGATAAGAATTTTCAAGCTGCCATTGCATCTGTTAAGACTGCCATCACAACCTCTCAAAAAGAAATATCTGAAAAGATTCAAAAGTTAAAACCATTTTTCAAAGAGGGTGTGAATTATTTGGATGGCCAAATCCGATTTCAAAAGAAAGATCTAAGAGATCATGTATCTAGAGAAGCCATAAAGGGGGAGAGGATGCTAATTCATGCAGGCTCAGAGCACTCCAAATGGGTGACCAATAGTATCCGAGCCACTTTGGGATATCCCCCATTGTGTGATGATGCTATGGTGGCTGAGTCAGGAATACAATCAAATCTACTTGAAGGCAATCAACCTGAGGTTGCCCAAGTCATTTACCCCCCTCCAGATTTTGACATGATTGATCAGAAAGTTCAAGGAATGTATAGTCCTCCAAAGGAGGTTACTAATATTGTCTTTGGAAAGGTTGATAAGCCTGAGGCTACTCTAAAAGAACAGCAAGATGCTCTATTAGCAAAGAAGAAATTCAGAGAGCAGGCTGTACTTAAGCCAGATTATGAACAGTGGAGTCCTACTTCAAGGAACATAATACTCACTGCATGGAAAGCTGTACAAGATAAAGTTCATGAGAGAGGGAAGTGATACAATGAAATAGAATGGCAGAAGTATGAGGCAAGACAAGAAGCAATAGTACAATTCAGAAGGAAAGCTAAGCTGGGAAGACTGCCATCAGATGCTAAGGAGCCAAGCAAATACTTCCCAAAGCCTTTTCATTATTTTGAAAGGCAAAGGATCAAGGAAGAAGCTCAGAAGAAAGCTGATCTTAAAGGAAAGAAGATAGCTGAAGAATCAGAAGCTCCTGTGACAGCTACAATTCAATCTGGCAAAGGGATTATAATTAGAGAGCCTGATCAATCCTGATTATGTTTTAAGTTCTTTTATAGTGTTTTGTAATGTTGTGATGTAATCATTAAATGTAAAACATTGTAATCAAACATTACCCAGTTATAAACAAAATGTTGTTTGGCATATTATAATGTGCATTCTGTGGTGAATTGTTTTTTATGTGTTGTTTATATTAAGTATTCCTGTCATGTCATATATCATCATTTAGTACTGTTTATAAATGGTGTATATCATTGGCTATAAGGGTTATGACTTCTCCAAATAGGGGGAGATTGTTGGGTACATTGGAAAATGTGTACCTGATTTGAAGAAGCCCAACCTAGCTCAATGATATACATCAAGGTGTATTTGATGTTGTTTTAAAGTTGACATGTGCAGGTGAAGAATTGATAAAGTATGCAGAAAAATTCTAAGTCCAAGTATCGACACAGAGGAAGCAGTGTCGACACATAGAAGAAAATTGTCGACACATCACTGGGAGAAAGTGTCGACACAGAAGAAGTAAGTCGACACAATACTGGGAAGCAGTGTCGACACATAGCAGTTAGTCTCCAACTACACTGGGAAAAAGTGTCGACACAGAAGAAGTATGTCGACACAACACTGGGAAGCAGTGTCGACACATAGCAGTTAGTCTACAACTACACTGGGAAAAAGTGTCGACACAGAAGAAGTAAGTCGACACAACACTGGGAAAAAGTGTCGACACAGAAGAAGTAAGTCGACACTTACTAAGTTATGATTCTACAACAACTGTGTCGACACACAGGACTTGTGTCGACACACTGAAGAGTCAAGACCAAGTTATTTTCAGAAGGAGCTGTGTCGACTCAAAGGCAACTTAGTCGACATCACTGAAGACTGTGTCGACACCAAAGTCAATTGTGTCGACACAAATAAACAGATGGTCTCGACACTTTCTGACAAACTGTCTCGACAACTTATGGTTCAAGACTAAGGCACAGGACTTGTTTGGAGACTTGACAGCTGAGGATTGCCACCAGTTAACTGAAGCTGTCAGACTTGTCAGAAAACGGTTAGAAACCGGATCAGCCGGTTACCATGAAGAAAGTCTATAAATAGACGGATTCAGAAGGAGAAAGTAACTGTTGAAAAACATTGTTGAGAATCAAAAAGTTGAGAAGGATTACGATCCAATTCATTTCAAGAAAGTGCTAGGCACTTAAGAAGATCTTCTCCGGGAGATCTAAGAAGACTATCTAAGGATAGATCAAAGAAGAGTTCTAATCAGAATTCAGAAGAATCATTCAAAGTGCTGGATAGAGAGAGATCAAGCCAGAATTTGAAGAAGAAGAAAGAAACCACCAGTGGATTCTCAAGAAGCTGTTTGGAAATCAACTCAGCTAAGTTCTTATTCAAGAAGCTTTGAAGAAAGCTCAGAAACAGTTGATTTCATCAGCTGATCAAGAATTGTCTTGGCCTTTTCTCTCTCAATTTTAGGCAAGACAGTTAGATAATATTTTCCATATTTCTGTAGGATCTGTTTACACAGATCTGAGTTGTAAGCCTATGTTATAAAGGCTGAGTGTAGGAGTGTTGAACTCTGAGTGGTAGGGCTGTTTGCCTGAGTGTAGGAGAAGGATCTTCTCTGAGTTGTAGGCCTTGGGGCAAGGCTGAGGTAGGGCTGTTGTGCCTGAGTTGTAGGATCTATTGATCTGAGATTAGTGGTAGTTTGGCCAAATCTAGCATACTGCTAGATAGGTGAAGGGGGAAAGTGGATGTACCCAGACCTTGGGGAACCACTATAAAATATTGTGCAATCTGTGATGTTTTATTTTTTCTGTGATTGCTGTGATTCTTTTGTCAGTCGGGCGGAAGGGCTTTCGCCTAGGCAGCCAGAAAGACCGTATTGGTAGGCGGAAAGGTTCTCGCCAAGTCAAGCGGGTCGCGCGTTCGCCCTTTGGGGAGCCATGGCTGTAAGAGCTCGACTTACCCCGTCATTCGCTTCTTCAGGCGAGTGGAGGCCTTTCGCCAAGTCCTCCAACCGACCCTTGGCTTCAGCGAGCAGGTCCCACCACACGGTCCACACACTCGGAAGACCTCAAGAACTCTTCCCCTCCCAAAGCCAAAAAGCTGAGCCTGGTACCTTGGAGAGCTTACAAAGCAGCACCAAAATAACTCCGGGAGAAGGAAGCCAAAGAATGAACTGTCCTCTCAAAAGGTGCCCATAGGGTCTATTTATAGAGTCCTGAACCTGGTCTGCAAACAACGTAACTCCGCTATCATAGAAATGCTATACGCAGCCCAAATTGGTCTGCCAACAGTGTAACTGCACTGTTTTGAAAGGATGTACACAGTCCCCTAAGGGCATCCAGGTAATTTCACCCCTAGACCCCACCGGGAGAGTGGCCCGTGGAGACGCCACTCGCCTGAAGAAGCGAATGACGGGGTAAGTCGAGCTCTTACAGCCATGGCTCCCCAAAGGGCGAACGCGCGACCCGCTTGACTTGGCGAGAACCTTTCCGCCTACCAATACGGTCTTTCTGGCTGCCTAGGCGAAAGCCCTTCCGCCCGACTTGGCGAAAGGCCTTCACTCTCTCAGGGCGGCGAGTGTGGGCCTTTCTACCCCACTCGCCAACTTTGTTCAGCTTCACCTTGAGGAACCTTGACTTTGTCAAGGGTCCCACTCGGTGAATATGGGGTTGTGAGTGCTTGCTGTCCTGACAGAGAATCTTTTATGGGGCCCTCCCTGGATCTATATATATCCCAGGGCCAGACCCTAGCATAGTAACATCTGTCCATCCATTGTTCGTCCCCTGAGCTCCCGTCGCCCCGACAATATACGCCAAAATGGCGTCGAGGCTGCTTTCGAAAGAGCTACTAGACTATCTCGCCACCGCGCAGGAGAAGACCGCCTCCAAAACTTCAAGATATTCCCCATGGCTTTCCTCCAAAAGGCCTGCAGATTCGCCCTATCGGCCGAGAAGGGCCAAGACGGTTCGGCGAAACCTTGCGGTGGAGGAGTCTGCTTCTCCGACCCCGACTCCCCAACGCGAGAATCTTGCCGTCACAACGGAAGTACGTTACTTCTCTACTCTGCTGATAACCCAAAAGAGTGTTATACTGAGAAATTTATCCACTCACAGGAACCACCGAATGAAAGAGATGTGATCCCTATGGTGAATGTCGAGATACCACGACCCTCCGATGGGGAGGGACAACTGGCCCAGGAGCTTGCCCCTCAAGTTGCTCCGGCCATATCCCCACTCGCATCTAGTAATTAACTCACTACCTTCCTGCCTTTTTGGTTAAACATTCAGTCACCTCATTCCTTGCAGATACCCCCTTCGGCACCACGGGCTTGGTCATCCCAGCGCTGAAGACTCTGGCTGTCGAGAACCCACTAGATCCCGCATCGGATTCTTGGCCCATGTCTGAAAAGAGCACTAATACCCTTCACCATGCCAAGAGCCTCCCTGCTGGGAAAATGTCGACCCGTCTGAGATGAGGGAAATCACGTCTGTACTTCTCCGAGGGGCTCTTCGAGGGGAGACCAGGACCTTCTCGTCAGCAACCGGACAGAGGAGTCGTCCCTGCGCTAGGCAGATAAGAATGGACATCCCCCACTCACTCAGAATTGGTTTTACAGGCTAAGCTTTCTTACTAGGTTATCGGAGGGTTCCGACGACCGACCCAGATGCTGATGAAGAGCTATCGCCGCCCCCATCTCCCAGCGATATCACGGACTTCCTCGGCAACCCACACGATGTCGAGCTGATGAAGGAGCAGATGGTTGAAGTTTTAGGAAAGGTCATCTGGATGCAACTGGAAGCTTCTTATCGCGCAGACGCTCATCAAGCGGCCACTGAGTGCCGACTGGACGCTC
Organism: Platanthera zijinensis; assembly: GCA_039513925.1. NCBI lineage: Eukaryota > Viridiplantae > Streptophyta > Magnoliopsida > Asparagales > Orchidaceae > Platanthera > Platanthera zijinensis. The sequence goes on from CM077091.1 coordinate 130,874,707, forward strand.
TTGAGAGGGATTACTCGCACCTCATCGGCGAGATGGAAAGGCAAGGAGGCGGGTGTGAGGAGACGTCTCCCAGAAGGCATATCGCGCAAGCTCGGGACCAGATGCGCTTGGTCCACCAAGAGATAAATGACATGAACGTGTATTACTATCTGCGAGTGCCTTCGAGGTCAGGGAGGCGAGGTCGGGGCCGCTGTCAATGGATCCAGTACTGAGTCTGCCGACTCTCGTCGTCCCTCACCTAACCTTCTACTTATCCCTTATTTTATTTTTACGTGTTTTGTAATAACGAATTTTTAGGTCTTCTCTCGCCTGACGAGTGACCTTTCATATTTATGCTTCGTTTTTATATTGTATTGTTTGATGACTCTGTAGAATGTTGTACTCATCCGTCATGTACCTTTTCCTTTGTACCCATCTTGCAATGTTTTCTTCTTACCTAGGATTTTCCCTGGAGGCATTCGTCATTCGCAGATGGGCAGAGCGGCAGGAAGGCGGAGCGGATTTCGAGGTGTCAAGATAATGGAATTGCTATCCGCACCCCTGATGTCTGTTGAGTCGTATTATTGCTGAAACTTATCTATAAATAGGCACTCACCTACCGTATTTACTATCACTTCAATTCCAAGTCTTCATCTTCTTCTCTCGTGCACTCGCGTCCTCCAAGCTGCCTACTTGCGCAAACCCAACTTACCTCACCCATTCGCAAGATGTCAGGAGAAACCGATGGTCGGACTCGCTGTGTGCAAGTCTTAATCGATAACAATTTCCCCCCTTGCAAACTGACTGAAGAGGAATATTTTTCCGCCATCGCCAACTACGTGACTCTTGGGTTTGTCGCGCGCCATCCTAATAGCTCCGACAAGATCAACTTCCTATTGGAGGAGGATCTTGCTATCCCCCCGGAACACTTCGAGGAGGGATTCTGCCTCCCTCTCTAGTCGGAGGTGCGCAAAACCCTCTAATCCTTCGGAGTGGTTCCCGCCCAGCTCAACCCAAAATCCGTCGCCATTCAGATAGCATTCGCCTACTATATGTGCGAGGAGCGAATAGAGTTCAACCTCTCGGTCTTCCGAAAGTTGTTCAACTTCAGGGCCAAGAATGAGATCGTCTTCTTCACGGGCCTGACAGTCATGACCTGCGGTCTCGCCAACAAGAACCACTAGTGGCCCCAGAAGTTCGTCTTCGTATCAAGGAACTTCGGCAACGTTCCCCTCTCGCCAGTTCAGTATGACGAGGCGAATTACAGGCCTCCCACACTCGGGGGCCACGAGACCGCCCTTCACGCCTTCTTCGACACGATGAATTTTGATGTCAGGTATCTGCGATGGAACTTTGCCTCTCTCTTACCCGTTCTCGCTGGGAAGGTACCATTCTGTCCTTTTTGCTTATAAATTCTTACTTTGAATGCCAAGTGGAGCTTATACTTGTTTCATGTGCAGGCGAGCGAGAGGTACCCCTCCGACAACCTTATGAGGAGACCAAGGTTCTCACCTCCAGCCTACCCCTCCTAAGCTGCGGCTGCAACCTTCAGGAAGGAGGCGTGCACCTCGTCCCGACCGAGTGCCCCGAAGCGAAAGCCAGACACTCCCCTAATATCTTCTAAGAAAGCCAAAACGTCACGCTAGACAAGGGCAAGTCCATCGTCGAAGATCCTGTCGAGACCCTGACCACTGTGGATATGACAAGCACTGCCACCAGGATCGTCACTGCGATGGAGAAGGTTCCCACGGGATCAGTGATGAGAGGGCATCAGAATTTCATCCTCAGCGAGAAGTATGTGGACGACGCAAGTCAACCTCTGCTCCAATGGGACCACCAGGCCAACCGGGACTCCATTTCAACGCTCCTTCCCTCATGGATAGAGCAGGATTCCACCTACGATGACGTCTTCACATTCGCCTTAGGCCAGTATAGCCGGGAGGATGGCAGTATATATGATGCGGAGTCAACCCGGACCCTCGCGCATGAGGCTGCGGGGGCCCAACTTCGAGCCCTCGAGCTTGCACATATGTCATCACGTCACAGCCTCAGCCTTGAGCGGAAGTTGGGCGACGTCTAGAGGTCGTGGGATCTAGCCTCGGCGGAGGTTGCCTCTCTGAAGGACAAGCTGAAGGCCTCCGAGGAGCTTCTCGCCAGTCGTCTGGCGCCCGGGGTGAGTGAGGTCTTACGAATCTCGTAGTTTTGTTCTACTTTATGCCAACTTAGCATCCTTTATGCAGGACCCCGTGGAAGCCAAACTACTGCGCACGCGGGTGGCTGGCCTCGAGTGTGAAGTCATGGCGCTGAAGACCGAGAATAGGCGCCTGCAGGAACTACTCCTCCCATTGTTTCTTGGCGAGAAGGGTAAACTACACCAATATACCAACCACGACATTGAGGTGATGATGCAGGAAAATGACAAGGCTAAGACTAAGCACGCGATCGAGGTACTGCGAGAGGCTGGGCTTCTGATGGAAGACAGCGAGAGGCTCATGGCGCAGAGCATCCTTCCCTGGCTTTTTACCCCTCTCGATGTGCCCAAGGATGAAGAACTTCAGTACGGGAACGAAGCCGATTCACCTCTTAACGGGAGCTAAGGATCTTCTAGCGAGAAGCCCGGTGACTCCTCCTGAAGACCTTTCGTTTTGACCCTTTGATTTTCAACTGTATTCCATTTTTCTTGATCAGTCAAGCCCGGGGCGAAACCCCCTTTTGTAAGAATATTTTTTGTGATATGAATACGAATTTTCTAAGTTGCCTCTGCCAAAATGGCTGTTTGTTGTTAATTTTTCTTGTTTTTTTGTTTTTGGGCCATCCACAAAGGCTCCCACGCATTTGCTCGCTGAAGTCCCTTAGTTCCTATGCTGCGACCGGATTGCTCTCGCCCCTAAAAGAGAGCCATTAACAAAATCCTGATCTACGCTATACACATTCACGCTTGACTTAGGCTCTTAGATGGTGATCGTAATGGCCTTACGCGTGTGGACAATCTGGGGCGAGACGACCACGATGTTGAAACCGAAATTTCGGTCTATGTGGAGTTCACCCTTGGGGAAGGGGTGATCGCGCACCTACTTCTCTCCTGTAAGCAAAATGAAAGAAAGAAAAGGGAATTGACCAAAGGGCTCGACGCAGAGGTCCCACTACACACCCGGAAGATCTTAGAGCGCTTCCCCTCCCTTAGACAAATACCGAGCTAAAGGCTACCTCAGAAAGCATAAGACGACCTGGGAACAAGTAAGCATGCTCTCTGAGGTGCCCTCTGGGTCTTATTTATAAATTTCTGAAAATGACCTGCAAATAGCCAACCTCCGCTTTTCCAAACAGCTATGTGTAGCCTAATTGGGTCTGCTAACAACGCAACTCTGCTGTTCTAACTGGCTAGGGGCAGGCCAGTGGGGGCAAATGATAAAAAAGCACATTACAGGAGGCTGGGCGAGTAGTCCTTGAGACCTCTACTCGCCTGGGGCGGCGAGTGCTCAATGGAGCTAGCACTTGCCGCTTCCCCGGACCTTGGCGAACACGGGCCCGACTGGCCCTGCTCGCCACCGCTTGCTGAGCTCCCTAGGGAAAGTGTGAGCCGGCGGATGCCGAGGTGTCCCTCAATGCCAAGAGTAAAAAGCGTTGACAAAGCTCACCTCACTCAACGCTGAGATGGAAGGCATTGAGTGAGCTTGCCTCACTCAACGCCTAGGTTGAAGGCATTGAGTGAGCTCGCCTCCCTCACTCGACGCCTAGGCTGAAGGCGTTGAGTAAGCTCGCCTCACCTCACTCGATGCCTAGGCTGAAGGCATTGAGTGAGCTCGCCACACTCGACGCCTAGGCTGTAGGCGTTGAGTGAGCTCGCAGCTCACTCGACGCATAGGCTGAAGGCGTTGAGTGAGGTCGCCTCACTCGACGCCGAGGCTAGGGGCGTCGAGTAGAATCGATGCCAGGGACCTGGCTCGCCTGGGTCTTGGGCTAGACTTGGTCGATCTGGCTCCTGCCGATCCCACTTGTCGAATATGGGCTTGTACACAATCTCCGCTCTTTGCGAGGTTGGCACAAGCTCAGAAAGAACATCCAACCCCACGGGATTCGGTGAGTGTGGAAGGAGCCCGGGGGAATCTTTTGGTGGGGTCCACCAGTGGCTATATATATATGCCTGCGTGCCTGGGTGACCTTTGCCATTTCTTTTATTCTAAACTTGCCGAGATGCCTATCCCTAAGGAGATCCAAGAGAGGCTTGCCAGATCTGGCGAGGTTTTCTCGACTCGTGTTGCCAACTTGACCGTGATTCCTCCTACCATCTCGCAGGGTGGCCTGGCGGAACCCAATCCTGCTAAGAGGGTGAAGCCATTTCCTCAGGTGGCTGAGCCCATTCTTCATGACTTGAAATCCACCATGGAGCACGGGGTCGGCTCCTCTACTCTGCCCGCCCTGAGAAGAAGAAAAACATCGTCGACCTCTACACCGACCCGGACAGCCGACAGGATGATGACGAGGCCTCCTTGCCGCGAGTTAAGACCCCCCTTAACAACTCGTGGCCTAAAACTCTGGAGACTCATCTGCGAGACCTGTCCCCCTTTGGGACTCTGGGGCTGGACTCGTAGAGGCCAAATTCACTAGTCCGCGTCTCCTTCTCCCAGCAAATCGTCGGGACTACGGGAGGAGGCGCTGAGTTCATCCCCGTGTCGGGCTTCAACCTCCTTCTGCCAAGGATTCACCCCCCCTGGGCCAGGGCAAAAACATGAGGCTGCCCCCACCCCGCTTTTCTTTCGAGGCGCCGAGCTCGTCAGGCAAGTTGACCTTCGACGGCACTTATCCCGTAGTCTTCCTGGGGTGTTCTCCTTTCATACTAATGTTTAAATGCCTTTGCAGCTCTTCCTAGTCAGTCTGATATTGATGATTCTTTGGGTCTAGCCCGTTATTCGCCCCTCCCTTCTTTAAGCACGCTAGACTCTTTTCTGGGTTCTGAGGTGGAGAACAGCGATCTAACGAGGAGGGGGATTGGGCTCTTCAAGAAGATGGTGCACGGGCTGCGCAAGGTGTTGGAGGACAATGAGGCATTGCAGCGTGGCTACGTGCGACTCGCTGACGAGGTGAGGGGCAGCCCGACAGGCGAGGCGACGTCCCCTTCTCAGCTCCTGGACGAGGTCGAGGAGAGCCTCCAGATCGCCCAGAGGAACTTGGGGCGGATTCGCGAGCTCCACAACTCGCGGCGACCTGCGGGGAAGGAGACGCGAGGTCGGGGTAGATATAAACGGCTCTATTACTGAGCCTACCGGCACTCGCCTTTTGCTCCCTCAGCTCGCTCATGTATTGAGCTTGTTGCTTTTTTCCTTCTTCTGCATCTGATTTTTCTGAACAATATCCTTCCCCTGGTCTGTAATAACTAAGAATATTTTTTAGATCTTAATGCTTGCTATTCGAATGTAATATCCTTTAGGTTCAACTCGGCATGTGATAGGACAGATCTCAGAAGTCGGCGAGCTGGGGTGGGCGAGCTGAGTCCAGCGTGCTGGATTGATCAGTCGGCTCGTCTTTAGACTTCTTTTTCTATAAATAGGCCCCCTCACCAACCCCGACCTACCGCTTTTATTGCTTTCGCACCCCCTCTTCTCGCTTTCTCTCTTTCCTGTACTCGCGCCCTAACCTTCCTGCGAGCATTGGTAAGACTAACCCCGACTCTGACGGCCGCTCCAAATGTGTTCAGCACTTCGCCGACTACTCTGTTGGAGTTACCATGGTGATCTAGAAGTGCTCAAACATGTAATCTCACTGCCAACGCAATATGAGCCTTACGGGTCGCACATAAGAGCATGTGGAGAAGTTGGAAGATTGACTGTGTTGGTAAGAGTTACCAATCACCATACAGAGTGGGGGTCGGGCAAATGTTGCCAAACGAGGTTCATCGAGAATGATTCGTGGAGAGTCGTCGAGTATGACTCGCCGACTAAGGCCAATTTGTCGAGAGTCGTCGAGTATGACTCACCGATTGAGGCCAATTCGTCGAGAGTCGTCGAGTATGACTCGCCGACTAAGGCCAATTCGTTGAGAGTCGTCGAGTATAACTCGCCGACTAAGGCCAATTCGTCGAGAGTCGTCGAGTATGACTCACCGACTAAGGCCAATTCGTCGAGAGTCGTCGAGTATGACTCACCGACTAAGGCCAATTCGTCGAGAGTCGAACTGTTGGATTCTCGACGAATGGTGATACTCGACGATTCCCTCCTCGATTCTCGACGATTCTGCAGATGATTCTCGTCGATTCTGTCTGCTGATTCTCACCGATTCTGGATCGGATTCTCGTCGAACCTGTAGCTCATTCTCGGCGAATGATTCTGAAACCCTATGCTGTGTGGTCTGCGGATAGCGATACTCTTAGGTCTGTTTATACCTTTGGTATAAATATGGACTTAGGGTTTTGGGATGGAAATAGCGTGTGTTTTCTCCTGCGGCCGAATCGAACCTGACGGAAGCGTTCCGCCGTGCCGATCCGCCGATTCCCGAACCCCGCCGGACGAAAGTGTTCCGCCGCCTCGCTCGTTCCGCCGACCTCCTCTCCGGCGATAGTCGCCGATGTTGCTATTCCTGGCGCGGACCTAGCAGTCCGTGGAAGTGCAAGGTGCAGTTGATCTCCTTCCCGACCCTTCGTGCGACGAAGCTCGGTGTTCTCCCTCTCGTGTGAATTTCTGCAGAGACGTAGACACTATTCTACGTGGAACTCGCCACAGACAAGGACTCATAGCTTGGAGCATCTTTGTTGAGTTTTGACTCAACACCGGAAAGGTAACTTTGACCTAGTTGTTTGTTAACTTCTTGATTCAATATTCATGGCCCGATCCCAAATCTCTTTTGGGTTGTTCTCGATTTTATTACTTCCGCTGCGTGCACAAGTGTTGTGCCACCCTCCTAGAAAACCCAATAGTGGTATCAGAGCCAGGTTCGACCATGTTTGTTGTATTGGAAGTTAAGTTTTTCCAGTACGTGTAAACCTAGGGATTTAGAAGTGTTCTAAATGTCTAGATTTAATCTTGGGACCCCATTAGGAACGTCTGGGATTTCGTGGTAATTTCTAATTGTTAGAAATTGTTGTCTCCTTAGCAGTAACAATCCCTCGAGTGGTTTATGAACCCGTGTATTGTTTTGGATTTTTAATCCAACAAGAAGAGATGAGCTTGTCTACTGCTTTAAGTTGAGTTGCCTTTGCCTTTGTCCAATGCATGTAAATCTGAAGATTTGGAAGAGTTCGGATGTTAAGATTTAGCCCTTCCTTCTATCAAATGTTGATAGTGCCATGTTGTGCACATAAGGGATGCATGTGGATTTTTGAGAAATGTTTTTCTGTGGATGTGCACATTGATCAAATGTTGATCATTGTTAATTGTTAACCTATTATCAAAAAAAAAACCCTTCATCAAATATTAATTGTTCGGATGCCTTCCGATGGATGACACTCTTCCTGCCTCGATCGATGAAGTGTGGGCTTGCCAAAGTAAGGTGCATTAATCTATCTTGGTAAGGGTGCGAGCGGATAATTGTGATATCCCACTGTCGACATCGGGTCCAACTTAACTAGGTGTCCTCAAAGGTTGAGTGCCTAGAGGCATAGGGTTGGCATGCACCATATGATGGATGCGAATAAGGAGTTATTCACCAACCATACAAGAATTGCATGAGGATGCAATTGGCAAGCATTGCCTACCTAAATAATCACATCGTGAGAGAAAAGCCAAAGTTGACTCATTGTGTTGGTGAAATACGGATCTTGTCCACTAAGAGAGTAGCTCGCATGACCTCTCCAAATTGATAGTGAGGGCTATCATTTCGAATAAAATAGTGGGAGTTTTAATTGAAGTCCAAATTTAAATTAAATTGTATTTTGAAATTTTAGTACTGATATTATTCTGCATGAATTCTTGTAGAATTCTATGGCAAGTGGTTCACACTCCACTCTGTCTCTGAGAGCCATCCTTGAGAAGGATAAGCTCAATGAGACTAACTACATGGACTGGTACAAGAACCTGAGAATTGTTCTCAGGCAAGAGCGAAAGCTCTATGTCTTGGAAGAAGAATCCCCCGAGGTGCCGACCAGGAATTCTTCCCGTGCTGATAAGGATACTTATAAGAAGTATACTGATGACGCCTTAGACATCGAATGCCTTATGCTTGCCACCATGAACTCTGAGCTTCAGAGGCAACATGATAACATGAGGTGCAAGGAGATTGACAAGCATCTCAAGAAAATGTTTCAAGGGCAAGCTCGCCAAGAGAGGATTGACGTCACAAAAGATTTGTTTCAGTGCAATATGGGAGTTCGAGACTCAGTAGGGACTCACGTACTCAAGATGATTGGGTATATAGAGAACCTTGAAAGGCTGGGTTTTCCTCTGGGTCAAGAGTTAGCCATAGATCTGATTCTGCAATCGTTGCCGGATAGTTATGAGCAGTTTGTCTTGAACTACAACATGAATGAAATAGAAAAGACACTGCCCGAGCTCCTAGGCATGTTAAGAACATCCGAGATCAATATGTAGAAGGCCAAGCCTGCCAGCCCCATACTGATGGTGCATAAGGGCAAGGGCAAGGGCTCTATGAAGACGAAGGTGGGACCCAAGTCACATCTTGAGCCCAAGTCATCTGCACTGAAGAAAAAGAAGAGCACAATGAAGGAAGCGAAATGCCACCACTGTGGCAAGGCTGGTCATTGGAGGAGGAACTGTCCTTCTTACATTGAGGGTCTGTAAAAAATGAAGGGAAGTATGAATTCCGCTTCAAATATTTACGTTATAGAAATAAACCTCTCTGCTCCTTCATCTTGGGTATTGGATACCGGATGTGGTTCACACATTTGTACAAATTTGCAGGAACTGGAAAGGAGAAGATTGCTGAGTAAAGGGGAGGTGGACCTGCGTGTCGGCAATGGAGCAAGAGTTGCTGCTGTAGCCGTAGGGGTTTACCGTCTTTCTTTGCCCAGTGAGCTTGTAATAGAATTAGATAATTCTTATTTTGTTCCGGCTATAACTAGAAACATTATATCTATTTCATGCTTGGACATGATTGGATTTTCTTTTATAATTAAAAACAACTGTTGTTCTATATTTAAGAATGATGTTTGTTATGCTGTAGCTCAATTGTTTAATGATCTTTATGTTTTGAACTTGGACCATCTGATCTATAATGTAGAAAATAATAAAAGACTAAGAACAAATGACTCAAACCCTACATATCTATGGCATTGTCGTTTGGGCCATATAAACGAGAAGCGCATATCCAAGCTCCATAAAGATGGACTTTTGGACTCATTTGATTATGAATCATTTGATCGATGCGAATCTTGTTTGTTAGGCAAGATGACTAAAGCCCCTTTCACTGGTTATACTGAGAGGGCTGAGGATCTCTTGAGTGTTGTACATAGTGATGTATGCGGACCCATGAGCTCCATGGCTAGAGGTGGGCATTTCTACTTCGTTATATTTACTGATGATTTTAGTAGATACGGATATGTGTATCTTATGAAGTGCAAATCCGAGACCTTTGAAAAGTTCAAAGAGTTCAAGAATGAAGTAGAAAATCAGTTGGGTAAAAGGGTTAAAGCACTCCGATCTGATCGAGGTGGCGAATACCTGAGTCATGAGTTCCGTGATCATATGAAAGAGTGTGATATTGTATCATAACTCACTCCACCTAGAACACCACAACATAATGGTGTGTCTGAGAGGAGAAATCGTACTCTGTTAGACATGGTACGTTCGATGATGAGTCATGCAGACCTGTCTGTTTCTTTTTGGGGTTTTGCTTTAGAGACTGCTGCAATGACACTGAATCGCGCTCCAACGAAAATGGTTCTGAAGACACCATATGAGATATGGACTGGGAAGCGTCATAGTATGTCGTTCATTAAAATTTGGGGCTGTGAGGCATACGTGCGACGTCAAATGCCTGACAAGCTGAAACCCAAATCGGATAAATGTTATCTGGTGGGATATCCTAAGGAAACGAAAGGGTATTACTTTTACCTACCGTCCGAGGGCAAAGTGTTTGTCGCAAGAACTGGCATCTTCTTGGAGAGAGAATTCTTATCAAGAAAGACTGAAAAGGTAGAACTTGAAGAAGTTCAAGAACCACAAGTAATGAATGAACCAGAATTGGAATCTGAGACAGGACTACAAGATGTTGTAGCTAGAGAACTTGCTCAAGAAACACAAGTCCTATGTAGATCTGGTAGACCTAGATTTGAGCCTGAGAGATATGGATTTCTCATGTCTCAAATAGGTAATGTGTTGCTTGTGGATCATGATGATGAACCAGCAACCTACCAAGAGGCTATGGATGGACCGGACTCTGACAAATGGCTTGAGGCTATGAAATCCGAAATGGACTCCATGTATGCAAACCAAGTTTGGAACTTGGTGGAACCACCTGAAGGGGTACGACCCATAGGGTGCAAATGGGTCTTCAAGAAGAAGACCGACATGGATGGGAATGTACAGACATTCAAAGGGCGACTGGTGGCTAAGGGTTTCACGCAAATTCATGGTTCTGACTATGATGAAACCGCTTCCCCTATTTCCATGGTAAATTCCATAAGGATATTGCTTGTTATTGCTGCGTATTATGACTACGAGATCTGGCAGATGGATGTCAAAACGGCTTTCCTTAATGGAAACCTCCTTGAGGAAGTGTACATGACACAACCCAAGGGTTTTGTATCCCCAAATGAAGCTACTAAAGTATGCAAACTGAATAGGTCCATTTATGGACTGAAGCAGACCTCTCGAAGTTGGAATCTTCATTTTGATGAGAAAATCAAAGAGTTTGGTTTCATCAAGAATGAAGATGAGCCTTGTGTTTACAAGCGAATCAGTGGGAGCATTGTTGTCTTCCTGATATTGTATGTAGATGACATACTATTGATTGGGAATGACATTCCTACCCTTAAAATTGTTAAGAACAACCTAGGGAACTGCTTTTCTATGAAGGACTTGGGTGAAACGACTTATATACTCGGTATTAAGATCTATAGAGATAGATCGAATAAGTTGCTGGGTTTGACCCAGAGTACATACATTGAGAAGGTGTTGAAGCGGTTCAACATGCTTGGGTCCAAGAAAGGACTTTTTCCCATGTCTTATGGTGTGAATCTCTCTAAGGACCAGTGTCCAAAATCTTGTGAAGATAAGGACCGCATGAAGTTGATTCCATATGCTTCGGCAATTGGATCAATCATGTATGCAATGTTATGTACTCGAACCGATGTCTCCTTTGCTTTGAGCATGACTAGCAGGTATCAGTCAGACCCGGTGAGTGTTACTGGATTGCAGTCAAGAATATCCTGAAGTACTTGATAAGGACAAAGGATGTGTTCTTGGTGTATGGTGGAGTGGAAGAGTTCGTTGTAAGTGGTTACACGGATGCTAGCTTCCAAACTGATAGGGACGACTCAAAGTCTCAGTCAGGTTTTGTGTTTTGCCTTAATGGAGGAGCTGTGAGCTGGAAGAGTTCCAAGCAAGAGACAGTTGTTGATTCTACAACAGAGGCCGAGTATATCGTTGCAGCTAACGTAGCGAAGGAGGCTGTATGGATTAGGAAATTCATCAGCGAGCTTGATGTAGTTCCTAGCATTGTTGGTCCCGTAGTTCTCTACTGTGATAATAATGGTGCAATTGCACAGTCTAAGGAACCTAGATCCCATCAGCGCTCCAAGCACATACTTCGGCGGTTCCATCTTATTCGTGAGATTGTCGAACGAGGAGATGTGAACATTTGCAGAGTGCCGACTGAGGAGAATATTGTGGATCCACTGACAAAGCCTCTCGCGCAGAGAAAACATGATGGTCATACTAGATCAATAGGTATACGATACCTAAATGATCAGCTCTAGTGAGAATCTTGTGGATTGCATGTAAACATATATTCTGTTGGCTGTTTGTTATTTATTCATATGATGAATTATGTACCGAAATTTAATTTTATAATTAATGGCATGTTCTTTTATTATGATTTCTCTATGCGATAGTTAAATGTTAACATAATAAATACCCTTAGAATGTTCTCTTCCATAGGACATCAAGTACGTGACTTGAATGTGAGAGCCTATGATTTATTTGAAGCTTCATTCTTAAAAGTTCTCTGGTCGTTGTATCATCATAGAAGCTAAGGGTGATGATGATACATTAAGACTAGCACGTGTGTTGACTGATGATAAGTTCTCATAGGTCATGATATTGTGATATCAAGTCATCACGTGGGTACTTGTTAATGAACAAGTTGTACTGGACAGACCCAACCTGAGACTACTCTGTGGATTGTTATCTAAACGTATCACGAGTAGGTCTCAATTGACAATGGTGTTGCGATCCTTTGACCTGAAGTCACAGCATTCATCAAGTGAGGAAGAGCGTGCTTTGATGCCATCTAAAGTCTTCCTTGAGAAAGGTTGATGATAAGGGTGGTTGTTGGGCACGTTACGAATCATTTGAGTGTTTGTGTTTGAGCAGATATGGGATTTGTCCTCCTATGTGATAGGAGTTGCATGCATGGGCCCCTTGATGGAACTGGACTGAAAAATGCATGACCATGCTTGGTTGAGTCAATATGTGATATTGGACTCACCATTCTCTGGAAGTCCGTTCTAGATCAAGAAACTTAGATTGAGCTAATATGAGGGTGACATGCTCCATGCCTCTAGTTCTTTCCGGATGTAAGGGACAAAGGGACAAAGACAACGCTGGAACATTGTTCATAAAGGCTTATGAGTTATGAACTCTTATTGCTTGGGTAGCAATGATGCATTGCTAGATGCCGCTCATTGTTTGTGAGGTTTTTGGTTTGATACTTTCAAGATCAAGTGGGAGACTGTTGGAGTTACCATGGTGATCTAGAAGTGGTCAAACATGTAATCTCACTATCAACGCGATATGAGCCTACAGGGTCACACATAAGAGCATGTGGAGAAGTTGGAAGATTGTCTGTGTTGGTAAGGGTTACCAATCACCATACAGAGTGGGGGTCGGGCAAATGTTGCCAAACGAGGTTCATCGAGAATGATTCGTGGAGAGTCGTCGAGTATGACTCGCCGACTAAGGCCAATTCGTCGAGAGTTGTCGAGTATGACTCGCTGACTAAGGCCAATTCGTCGAGAGTCATCGAGTATGACTCACCGACTAAGGCCAATTCGTCCAGAGTCGTCGAGTATGACTCGCCGACTAAGGCCAATTCGTCGAGAGTCGTCGAGTATGACTCGCCGACTAAGGAGAATTCGTCAAGAGTCGAACTGTTGGATTCTCGACGAATGGTGATACTCGACGTTTCCCTCCTCGATTCTCGACGATTCTACAGATGATTCTCGTCGATTCTGTCTACTGATTCTCGCCGATTCTGGATCAGATTCTCGCCGAACCTGTAGCTCATTCTCGGCGAATGATTCTGAAACCCTATGATGTGTGGTCTGCGGATAGCGATACTCTTAGGTCTGTTTATACCTTTGGTATAAATATGGACTTAGGGGTTTTAGGATGGAAATAGCGTGCGTTTTCTCCTGCGGTCGAATCGAACCCGACGGAAGCGTTCCGCCGTGCCGATCCGCCGATTCCCGAACCCTGCCGGACGGAAGCGTTCTGCCGCCTCGCTCGTTCCGCCGACCTCCTCTCCGGCGATAGTCGCCGGTATTGCTATTCCTGGCGCGGACCTAGCAGTCCGTGGAAGAGCAAGGTGTAGTTGATCTCCTTCCTGACCCTTCGTGTGATGAAGCTCGGTGTTCTCCCTCTCGTGTGGATTTCTACAGAGACGTAGATACTATTCTACGTGGAACTCGCCACCGACAAGGACTCATAGCTTGGAGCATCTTTGTTGAGTTTTGACTCAACGCCGGAAAGGTAACTTTGACCTAGTTGTTTGTTAACTTCTTGATTCAATATTCATGGCCCGATCCCAAATCTCTTTTGGGTTGTTCTCGATTTTATTACTTCCGCTGCGTGCACAAGTGTTGTGCAACCCTCCTAGAAAACCAAACATACTCTTCTTCGAGGGGAACACCTCTGAGGAGGAGTTCGCAGAGTTCATTGCCGACTTCGTGCCCCCCGGCTTTGAGGCACGCCGGCCCAGGGAAGGCAAGGCCATCAACACATTCTACCCCGACGAACTCGTCTTCCCCATCTCGCATTTCGAGGTGGGGTTACGCCTACTGCCCTGGCCGGAAGTCCGCCAGATCCTGAAGTAATTCATCGCGGTGCCTGCGCAACTCAACTCGAATTCCATCGACATGATGGTGGCGTTCGCGTGCTTCCTCCGCCGGGAGCGAATAGAGTTCAACCTGACCGTCTTCAGGAAACTCTTCACCTACAAGGCGACTCCCGATGGCGTCGCCTACTTCGGGGGATCTTTCATCAAAGTTCGCGAGATCGCGAATAAGCATCACAACTGGATGACCAAGATCGTCTTCATCAATGGCGATCTCGGCAACGCCCCCTACTCGCCTCAGCAGAAGGGAGAGGAGGTGTACCGGCCCCCACGGTGTCCAACAACGACGCCGAGCTCCACAAATTCTTCCTCCACAAAGATTTCGAGGTCGCCTTCCTTTGAAGGGGCCTCGACTCGATCCTCCCCTTCCTTCCCGGTGAAGGTATACCTCGCACCTTTTCCTCTTCCTGAGCTCGCTGAATCAACAAAATTTTAACCAAGTTTTTCATGCAGGGGATCGACTGATTCCCGAGAACCCGCCCTTCGCGGACTCGGGATTATTCCTTGACCCCCTTGCGCGCGAGGAGACGCCTGCGGCTGCTTGCCGAGATGAGCCGGCTTCATCCAAGCCCTCATCTAGCAAGAAACGGACTGACCCCACGGGGTCCAGGTCGTCTCGTCGTCACCCATCGCAAAAGAAGCTAAAGATGGTGGCGGTCCCCTGGGCAAGGAACCAACAACAACAAGAAAAACCCAAGTACATGAGCTCGCCCGAGACCTCCCTGGATGGATCGCCGGAAAGCCCGCTAAAGGAGACGACAGATAAAGGGCAGGAGGGAGGCGAGCCCTCCGTTCCTCCTGCTGTTAAGAAGACTGCAGCCCGCGACCCGGGTCCGCTGAAGAGCCACCCCCTCTTCAGCCTCGGGGGACGGTGGAAGAATTCGGCTGGCGAGCCTATGGTCTAATGGGACGAGGCAGCCCACCGGATCTCCGTCTCCACCCTCCAGCCTTCCTGGACAGACCGCGAGCTTTCCTCTGGTCATGCTTTTGCGCTCGGCTTCAGCCTCTACGGGCGTGAGGATGCCGTAACCTACAAACGCATGACCTTGCGCCAGCTCGGTCATGAGGGCTTGCAAGTTCATATGTGGGCACTGGAGCTACACCACATGATGGTCCGTCACGGCTTCAACCTCAGCCACCTCCTGCAGAAGGCATAACAGAAGCGCGATGTCACCCAGGACAAAGCTACCGACCTGGAGAGGAGACTCGACATTGTCGATGATTTACTCGCCAAAGCCGTCAGCGGGCTGGTAAGTACCGGGCACCTCCTTATCTTTTTACTTGAGATTTTTTGCATTTCCTGCAATAGATTTAGTTACTCTTTTATTTCACAGGATGTCGATACTGCTAGCGAGCTGCGGGCTCGCGCAATCGGGCTGGAGGAATAAAATACCCAGCTGCGTGCCTGCGCCGCCGGGTGGGAGGTAGATAACGAAAAGCTGAAGGGCCAGATCGAGGGGCTCGACCACGAGATTATCCGCCAGGCGGAAGTCTTCCTTCCCCCGGGTGGTAGCGACCCATCCCTTCTATACAGGAGGCCGAGGGTCTTTGGTGAGGCTGAGTTCGTCGAGCGGCTGCGGATCAACTCGATTGAGTCTGCCGAATGCACCTTACAGATCATGAAGGATACGCGGCAGCTGGTGGAAGGCTGCGAGGAGATCACGGCCTGATACCTCATGTCGAGCCTATTCCCATCCACGCCCCCAGCGAGAAGGAGGACAGCTTCGACCTGCTCTTTGGAAAAGGCTTCAAGGATGATGCCTCTGGAGGAGCGGGCGAAGATTGCTAGTCCAGGGGGAGGCGAGAGCTGACCCGCGCCTTTTCTTCTTTCTTTTTTGTGTAATTCTCCCCCCCCCCTTTTGTAACCTCGCCCAGGCAAGCTCCCTTTTTGTAATAACATTTTACTTAATGAAAGAGATTTTTCTGCTATGAATTTTTCTATATTACTTTCCTTGAACTTTCTTTCTGTGATGTACTCGCCCGCGAGCTCTCCTCCTTGGGAGACGTCGCTAGGATAGAACTTGTCGTTATAATGCATGTTTAGGATCTATACCCGCGAGCAAATCTTGAGAGCTCGTTAGCCCTAGGCTACCCGGGAATGGACCACCCGCCACGCTGGTCACGCCACCACCCAGCTTGCTCGCGAGCTGCCAACTTCCGTGCCAATGGCGAGCCAAAGTTATTAAAAATTTCACAAGTAAAACTGGAGGGGGTGGAGTGCATTGTTGGAGCTCGCCTTCCTCAAAGGATGCCTAGGGCTCGGCTCATCATCTTTCTGCCAAGCTGGGCCCGCGAGCACCGACTCACTTGTGAAGGCTTTCTCCTCCCTATTCTTAGGAGAGACCAATCCTTTCAAATAAATTCCGAAGAGGGTGGGACTCCCTCGAGTGACATCTAGCCCGGCCAGCTAGGTGAGAGCCTGGCAGCGAGATCTGTTCGGGGCCCGGGTAGACGCCATCGAGTGACATCTAACCCTACCAACTAGGTGAGAGCCTGATAGCGGGATCTGCTCAGGGTCTGGGTAGACTCTCTCGAGTGACATCCAGCCCTGCCATCTAGGTGAGAGCCTGACATTAGGATCTGCTCGGGGTCCAGGTAGATGCCATCAAGTGACATCCAGCCCTGCCAGCTAGGTGAAAGCTTGACATCGGGATCTGCTTGGGGTCCGGGTAGATGTCATCGAGTGATATCTAGCCCTACCAGTTAGGTGAGAGCCTGACAGCGGGATCTGCTTGGGGTCCGGGGAGGCGCCATCGAGTGACATCTAGCCCTGCCAACTAGGTGAGAGCCTGGCAGCGGGATCTGCTCGGGGTCCGGGTAGGCTCTCTCGAGTGACATCCAGCCCTACCAGCTAGGTGAAGGCCTGATAGCGGGATTTGCTCGAGATCCGGGTAAACGCCATCGAGTGACATCCAGCCCCGCCATCTAGGTGAGAGCCTGATAGTAAGATCTGCTCGGGATCCGGGTAGACGTCATTGAGTGACATCCAGCCCTGCCAGCTAGGTGAGAGCCTGACAACGCGATCTGCTCAGGGTCTTGGTAAACTCTCTCGAGTGACATCCAGCCCTGTCAGCCAGGTGAGAGCCTGACAGCGGGATCTGCTCGGGGTCATGGTAGACTCTCTCGAGTTATATCCAGCCCTGTCAGCAAGGTGAGAGCCTGATAGCTTGATCTGCTCGGGGTCCAGGTATACGCCATCGAGTGACATCCAGCCCTGCCAGCTAGGTGAGAGACTGACAGTGGGATCTGCTCGGGGTCTGGGTAGACGCCATCGAGTGACATCTAGCCCTGCCAGTTAGGTGTGAGCCTGACAGCGGGATCTGCTCGGGGTCTAGGTAGACGCTATCGGGTGATATCCAGCCCTGTCAGCTAGGTGAGAGACTGGTAGCGGGATCTGCTCGGGGGTCCAGGTAGACTCTCTCGAGTGATATCCAACCCTGCCAGCTTGGTGAGAGCCTTACAGTGGGATTTGCTTGGGGTTCGGGTAGACTCTCTCGAGTGACATCCATCCCTGTCAGCTAGGTGAGAGCCTGACAGCGAGATCTTCTCAGGGTCTGGGTAGACGTCATCGAGTGACATCCATCACTGCCAGCTAGGTAAGAGCCTGACAACGGGATGTGCTCGGGGTCTGGGTAGACTCTCTTGAATGATATCTAGCCCTGCATGCTAGGTGAGAGTCTGACAGCAGATCTGCTCGGGGTCCGGGTAGACGCCATCGAGCGACATCCAGCCCTGCCAGCGAGGTGAGAGTCTGATAGTGGGATCTGCTCGGGCTCCGGTTAGACTCTCTCGAGTGACATCTAGCCCTGTCAGCTAGGTGACAGCCTGACAGCGGAATCTGTTCGGGGTCCGGGTAGACTCTCTCGAGTGACATCCAGCCCTGCCAGGTAGGTGAGAGCCTAGCAGCGGGATCTGCTCGGAATCCGGGTAGACGCCATCAAGTGACATCCAGCCCTGCCAGCTATGTGAGAGCCTGACATCCGAATCTTCTCTGGGTCTGGGTATACGCCATCGAGTGACAACGAGCAATGCCAGCTAGGTGAGAGCCTGGCAGTCGGATCTGCTCGGGGTCTGGGTAGACGCCATCGAGTGACATCCAGCCCTGCCAGCTAGGTGAGAGCCTGGCAGTGAGATCTGCTCGGGATTTGGGTAGACTCTCTCGAGTGATATCGAGCCATACCAGCTAGGTGAGAGCCTGACATCGGGATCTGCTCGGGGTCTGGGTAGACTCTCTCGAGTAACATCCAGCCCTGCCAGCTAGGTGAGATTCTAACAACGGGATCTGTTTGGGGTCCGAGTATACGGCATCGAGTGACATCTAGTTCTGTCAGCTAAGTGAGAGCCTGACAGCGGGATCTGCTCGGGGTCCAGGTAGACTCTCTCGAGTGATATCCAGCCCTGCCAACTAGGTGAAAGCCTGACAGCGGGATCTGCTCGGGGTCTAGGTAGACGTCATTGAGTGACATCCAGCCCTGCCAGCTAGGTGAGAGCCTGGCAGTAGGATCTGCTCGAGGTCCGGGTAGACTCTCTCGAGTGACATCCATCCCTGCCAGCTAGGTGAGAGCCAGGCAACAGGATCTTCTCGGGGTCTGGGTAGACGCCATCGAGTGACATCCAGCCCTGCCAGCTAGGTGAGAGCCTGACAGTGGGATCTGCTCAAGGTCTGGGTAGACGCCATCGAGTGACATCTAACCCTGCCAGCTAGGTGAGAGCCTGACAGCGGGATCTGCTTGGGGTCTAGGTAGATGCCATCGAGTGACATACAACCCTGCCAGCTAGGTGAGAGCCTAGCAGCGGGATCTGCTCTGGGTCTGGGTAGACATCATCGAGTGACATTCAGCCCTGCCATCTAGGTGAAAGCCTGGCAGCGGGATCTACTAGGGGTCTGAGAAGACGTCATCGAGTGGCATCCAGCCTTGCCAGCTAGGTGAGAGCCTGACAGCGGGATCTGCTCGGGGTCTGGGTAGATATCATCGAGTGACATCCAGCCCTACCAGCTAGGTGAGAGCCTGACAACAGGATCTGTAGCGGGATCTGCTCGGGGTCTGTCAAATGAACACCACCTATTCACAAGAATCTCAGCAGGAGCATTGGCACATCAGGAAGCTTTATTAGAAACAGAACATTACTTACATGGCTCAAGGGTTAAAACGTTTCAAGTCATCACCGCTCTAGGTGAGACTTAGGGTCTCGCCCTCCACATTCCGGAGGTGGTACCCTCCTGATTACAATGTTTCTTGTACAATGTATGGACCCTCCCAGTTGGGGTTGAGCTTACCCACGACAGCGAATCTTCCAGTGGCATCCACCTTTCTCAGGACCAAGTCCCCCTCCGCAAACTGTTTGACCCTGACGTGCTTGTCAAAATACTTAGCCATTCTTATTTTCACTTCTTCCTACCAGATGACGGAGAGGTCACGTAGCTCCTCCACCATGTCCAGAGAGAGTCATAGTTCTTCTTCGTTTTCACCTCCCCATTATTCCCTGCCTTCCTCCGCCTCAACCACCCGAGGCGTCCGGACCTCGAACTCTACTGGGAGTACTGCCTTGCATCCATGGGAGAGATTGAAGGGGGTCTCCCCTATAGCCGTATTGGGAGTGGTTCTCAGGGCCCAAAGAACTGAGGGAAGCTGCTCCACCCAGCTACCCTTCAAGTTTTCAACTTTTTTCTTCAAGAGGTTCACTATGATTTTGTTTGATGTCTCCACCTACCCGTTGCTCCTAGGGTGATGGACCGAGGCAAATCTGAGATCAATCCCGAGCTGCCCGCAGAAGCTGATGAACTCAGCGCTGGCAAACTGAGGTATGTTTTCTGTGACAATGGCATACGACAACCTATGCCAGCAGATAATCTCCCCCGAAACAAAATTCCTGATAACCTGGGAGGTCACCTTAGCCAGTATCTTCACCTCCAACCACTTAGAAAAATAATCTATCATGACAAGTAGGAACCTTCTCTGCCCGCTGGCCTCGGGGAAAGGCCCTACCAAGCCCATTCCCCAGATGGAGAAGGGCTAGGGGCCGCAATACTTCTGAGGCACTGGGCCAATTGCAGTTAGAGGGGGTCAAACAACTGGCAATTGTGGCACTTCTTTGTAAACTCCGTCGCGTTGTGGCCCAAGGTAGGCAAGAAATACCCTTGCCTGACAATCCTTCTTTCCAGGGTCTGACTCCAGGAGTGACTTCCACACTCCCTGGAGTAGACCTTCTGCAAAATCCTCTGGACCTCCCTCTCGGCCACGCAACGTGCCAACATCCCTGAGAGTGTCTTTAGGGGTGAGGAGTGGAAACCGAAAACCGACAAAACCGATTGAACCGACCAAACCGCACCGATTTTGAAACCGAGCTGCCCGGTTCGGTGTCTGTTCGGTTTGGAGCTTTTGAAAACTAAAACTATCGGTTCGGGTCGATTTTCAAGTTGTAAAAACCGACCAAACCGAACCGAACCGACGTTAGTAATTGATATTATAATAATTATAAATTATGCATATATTAATTTCTATTTTATAATAATTTTAAAGAATGTATAGGGCGTATAAGGCTATATGAACTCGCCGCATTCATTTGTTGATCATAAGTTATTCTGTAGATATTTTCAATAATTTCATTATTTTATTCATATATTGTTCTGTAGATATTTTTAATAACTTTGTTATTTTGATTAAATATCTATCTGTTCTTAAGTTTTGACACTGTTGTTCTTCAGTCATTTGTTGTTATCTTAGTTTCAAAATTTCATTGAAAAAACTTGTTGACTTAAACCAATGATGTGTAAATAGACCTGTAGTTGATGCATGCATGTGGAATAACCAATAAAGCTTAACAAAAAATATTTGAATGCATAAAACCCAGACAGTAAATAATTAAAACACATAATAAATGATGAGATAGTACTGTTTAATAGACGTTAATTTTGATCATCACAAATTCTACAAGTGAGCAGTTTTCACTTATTTGACCATAAAAAACCGACACCGAACCGTAAAAAACCGACGAAAAACCGAACCGACTTTGAACCGAACAGACCGGGTTCGGTTTGGGTCGGTTTAGACAAACTAAAATTCGAGGCATGTCGGTTCGGTTTCGATTTGGGTCCAAACCGACCCAAACCAAACCGCTCACAGGCCTAAGTGTCATTCGGTACAGCTGCCCATCGCGGATGAGATAGTATGCTGACTTGTACTTGAATTTCTTTTTATCCATCCCTTCTGGATACTCCCCTATGGAAAGGAAGGTTGTGAACGGGTCCATCCACGAGGGGTGTTGATCCACCTCCATCAGCTCTCCTTCTTCAATGGAAGAGCGGAAAAGGTCGGTGTTGGTACCCCCCGCCCGGGGACCATGCTTTGCTAGTTGGTCCACCTGCTCGTTCTCCTCCCAGGGCACGTGTCGGATGGAGAAGGTCTGGAACATGCCGATGACCCCCTTTACTTTTGTTAAGTATAACTGGAGGGTAGGCTCCCTTGCCTCGAACTCCCCATTAATCTGGGAAGCCACCACCATGGAGTCATTGAGGACCTCCACGTTATGTACTCCTAATTCTCTGGCCAGTCGGAGCCCTGCAATCATTGCCTCGCACTCGGCCTGATTGTTAGTAATGGGAAAGTGCACCACTACCATTTGTTCGATTCTCGTCCCCTGGGGGCTGACTAGGATCACCCCCACCCCTAGGAAATGCCTCCTTGAAGCGTCATCTATCATCTTCTTCAAGGGAACTGGGTGAGTGAGTTCCCCCCAACCACTTTGACTACATAGTCAGCCAGAAAGTCGGCTATTGCTTTGGCCTTGATCGAGAGACGGTGGACAAAGGAGATGTCAAACTCACTCAATTCCACCAACCACTTGGCCAACTGGCCTGAATGCTCCAATCTCTCGAAGATGTTATGGAGGGGGTGCTCTGTCACCACTCAGATTGAGTGTGCCTGGAAGTAAGGCCGGAGTCTCCCAGCCGAGATGACCAGGGCAAAGGCAAGCTTCTCCAAGATGGGATACCTAAGCTCCGCCTTCCTTAGGACCCGACTCACATAATATATGGGGATTTGCCTCTTCTTCTCTTCCCGAACCAGGACGGAGCTCAAGGCCTCTACTCTGACCCCAAGATACAAAGATAGGTCCTCCCCCTTCTTTGGCCCTTGGAGCAGGGGGCCTGAGTCAACTACTTCTTCAAAGCCTGGAATGCCTCCTCGCACTCCTTGGTCCATTCAAACTCCTTGCCTCCTCTTAATGCCTTGAAGAAGGGAGAACACTTCTCCCCATGCCGGAAAAAGAACCTGCTCAACCCCGCTAGCTTCCCTGCCAACCGCTGCACCTCTTTAGCATTTCGAAGCGATCCCAGCTCCATGATCGCTTGGACCTTGTCAGGATTTGGCTCTACACCTGCAGGAGTGAGAAGGTGACCCAGGAACATGCACCTACTGGCCTCGAAGACACACTTCAGGGGGGTCAGCCTCATCTTGTACTTACACAGAGTGGTGAAGGTCTCCTCCAGGTCCCGGAGGTGGGAGTCCACATCCCGACTCTTGATCATGAGGTCATCCACATACACCTCAAGGTTTCTCCCCTTATGTTCTTGGAAGACCCTATCCATCATCTTCTGGTATGTTGCCCCTGCATTCTTCAGCCCAAAGGGCATCATTTTGTAGCAGTAACACCCGTCTCTTGTGATGAAGGAGACATCTTTGATGTCGAGAGGGTGCATCCTGATCTAGTGGTAACTTGAAAATGCATCTAGAAAACTCATTACAGGAAAACCAACGGCTGAGTCAACCAGTACGTCGATTCGAGGCCATGGATAACAGTCCTTAGGGCACGATTTATTAAGTAAAGAAAAATTGGCACACATACGCCACCGACCATCTCCTTTTTTAACCATAACTACGTTGGAGACCCAGCCGGGGTACTGTATTTCGGATACAAAGCCAGCCTTGATGAAAGTGAAGGGATAGATCACACTAACTTTAGAGGGGGGTGAATAGAGTATTAAAAATCTTTTGATTAATTTTTATAGCAGATTAAAATAAGTGATAACTATATGTAAATAGGAAGAAATAAAACACAGAAAATTACAGCATATAAAATAACAATAGAGAAACCAGACGACACAAAGATTTTATAGTGGTTCCCCTAAAACTTGGGTACATTCACTCTTCTACCACATTAGTAGGAATCCACTACAAGTTTTTGATCAGGTGCCCTGCCACCACAAGATCTATTTTCAAGGGAGATCTAACAACCCTTTGAGCTTTTGACCAGGTGCTCAAAAACCAAACCAAGTCTTTTGATCAGGAGACTTGACAACCAAAGGGATAACTTTTGAAGAGAGTTAAAACCCTTTTACAGTAAGGAAAAAGAAAATGATATTGTCTTCGCTTTCTCAATAATCTGAGAAGACTAGTGGATTGTTGTTGTTGTCAAAGCTCCCCCTGAGATGTAGAAAAGTTCAGGAGAATGGAAGCTTTGCTCAGGGTGTAGGCCTTCAGATTGCTTGTTGATCTTCAGGAAGCTTTTAGACAGATGTTGATGCATTGTCTCTTGAAAGCCCTGAAGCAAAAACGTATGAAGAACTTGAGTTATATGAAGGTTGTTATTCTTTCAGTTTTCTGCAAAAAAATTCTTTTCTATCACAGCTATGTATATTACTGTCTTGAAAAAGAAAACCTTATATATATTCCTTGCAGATTTCAACATTTGAAATTTTAATTCCTTTCCTTGACTGACTGCAGAAATTCTGGGAATCAAACGGCTAGAAATTATCTTAAATGAGTTTCCTCAACTGTCCCAGTAAATAAGCCAAGTAATAACTATCTGAAAATCATAATTAATGCTGTCATGGAACGTCTATATTCATAAGAATATTGTGCATTAATTATCAGAGCATTACAGACATATTATGATATAATTTGAAATTCATCTGCCTTAGTCAAACTGAAATCATCAGAGAATTAGTCAAACTGAACCTGGGAGAAATTAGTCGAACTCATCACGTTTTCGTCAACCTGAGATCCAAATTCTTCGAGCTGAAAACTGTTTAATCGTCGACCTGAGCTCAGAGATCGTCGAGCTTAGACTTGCTACCGTCGAACTGAGATGACAAATAAGAGGTAGAAGATCGTCGAACGGAGCTCCAAATTCGTCGAACTGAGAAGACACTTCGTCGAGCTGAGAATCTGATATAAGCTCACAGTTCATCGATCTTAGCTGGACTTTCATCGAGCTCAACTCAGAGAAGGAACTCTGAGTTCTTCGATCTGAGATTGACGATCGTCGAGCAGAATTCAGCTATCGTCGAACCCCTTTTCTGTCTCTTAGAAAACTACTTTTCTCTGGAGGTCTTCTGTCTCTAAGTCTTCTGAAGGTGAGAACCAATCAATCTAGGTTTGTTGACTGACCTTGACCCTGATAAAAACCTATGACCCTAGACTATACATGTTGGGTCATCTAATAATCCTAATAGTGAACCTAGCCCAAATCAACCCTAAATAAGGTGGGGTTCCAACAATCTCCCCTTATTTGGGTGAGGTCACTATGAATAATCATAAAAGAAAAATCACAAAACATAAAATAATATCTGGCAGAATTATAATGTTTCAGCATATATAAATAAAAACGCCTTGTGAAATATTTACAACAAATAACAGTTAAGTTCAAAAATGCAGAAAAAGGAAAAACTGTCAAACTTTCTTGGTTGCATCCTATGAAGTTTCAGTAGATGGCTTGGTGAAGATTATTTCTCTTTTGGGATCACCTGCTTGCTGTTTTGTCATCTTCATGTCTTCAGCTCAAAAAGAATTGTCACAGAAGCAGCTCTTGGCACAACTACTTCAGGATGTAAAGACATATAAGTATCAACATTAAAAATATTATGTACCTGATATTTGTCCAGTTCTTTCTTTCTATATGATGATATTGTAGTAAACTTGGAAACATTCTGTCCTTCTTCTTTAGCCTTTCTGATTTGAGACAATCCTATAAGCTCTTTAAATCTGGCCATCCTTGAATTGGGATCCATTTCTTGATCACACATTAGAGATAGAGGCCTTTCTGGACTAGATTTGTCTTTTTGGCTGCCTTGATCTGCTGGCTGACTGTCATGCTATTGTTGCTGCTGCTGCTGTTTTCTCTGTTGATTGATAGATTGAGTATCTGACCTAGAAGGTCTTTCTCTGCTGCTATGAGTTGATCTTGATTGATAAGAGTGTGAAGCAGATCTTTGAGCATGAGAAACACTGCCTGCTGAACCAGCTGCAGGAGGAGGAGTAGGAGGACCTCTCCTTAATTGAGGTGGAGGAGAGTATCTCCTACTCTTCTTCCTAGATTTCATTTCATTCTTTGAATATCTCATCCAGTTAGGGGTGTCTGAAGTGAGATTTATGTTGTGTAGAATGTAGTAGAGAGTGTCAGCAGTGGGGTTAAGTTTTGGAGCAGCTTTGAGAGGAGCCTTCTTTTTAGCTTTTCTCTATTTAGAACTGGAGTCTTCTGAATCATCTGACTCATTGTCATCATCAGATTCACTGACAGGATTATCATAAAGGGAATGAATCCTTCTAAGTATTTCTTCAAAAAATATAGGATTAGCCTGTGGCTATACACTTGTATCTTTTATTTCAGCCTGAGGTTGTGGCTCTGAAAGTTCTACACTGGCCTGTACATCAGTATCTGCTGAATCTAAATCTTCAAACATGATCTCATCCATGTCTGGCATAGGAGATTCAGCCCAAGCAAAAGTTGGAGGAGAAAGAGCCTTTGGCTCTATAACAGAAGTACTGGAGGTAGAAATACAGAAACTATTTCTTATTGCTTCTAATACTGAAGGAGAAACTGGAGTAGAATAACAGATTATTGCTTTAGAAAAATCTGAAACTGTATCAACAAAAGCTGGTAGATTTGATTTATGCACTGAATCAAAAGAATGTAATAAGGAAAGAATATCAACTGTGGGATTTATAATGAAATCACCAACAGTGTTTATTGCTGTATCTACTGAATCTTCTTCAAAGCAAGTCATTTCTATATCTTCATCAAGAATTTCAATAATCTCTGTTGGAATTGCTGCTGTTGCTGGAGTTACTGCTGCTGAAGGAGCTTCTTCATTGAACATCTCCCCCTGCCTGGATTCAGAGATACCTGAACCAAGGCCCCTAGAAGAAGGGATAGAAGAGGAAGAGGCAATTTTGGAAGAAAGATCAGCAATGATAGAAATAAGAGGGGCAACTACTTCCTCTACTAGCTGTTTTAAAGAAGGAGTGATGAATTTGAGAATATCATTAGAAATGTCAGAGAAGTTTAGATAAAGGGGTTCAGGAGTAGATTGTGTGAAGGTGGATTGGTGACCACAATTTGAATAGACTGAGAATGCTTGAGGGAAGTCTGTTTGTTGGAATGATGAGAGTGTTGGTGGAATGTTTGATTGAGGGATGAAATCAGGTAATTGATCCTGAGGAGGTGAATGTTATGGAGATGGTTGAGGAGATGAAGATGAGAGTAGATTGAATGTAGGAGATGATGGAATGTCATCAAGATGTTGTGGAATAGGTGATTGAGGAGGTGGAGATGGTAGTGTATCCTCATGGATATGAATTGGTGATTGTGGTTGAGATGGTGAGACTGGATGAATGAAGGTAGAAGGTTGTTGAAGTGGAGTTGATGAAGAAAATATAGAGTGAGATGGAGATGGAGGAGCAGGAGATTCTTCTGGGGTTGGAGAAGTGTCTGTTTCAGCCCTTGTGTCCTCTGAAGCAATCCTAGAGGAGGAGGCTCTGGAGGGCTTGGGGATAGTCCTCTCCCATCTGTCAAATAGGGCAGAGGTAAGCCTCTTAGAGGCATTAATAAAGATGGTCTAGGAGACCAACAATTCTGGAACCTTTTCCTGCAGAAAGATTCCCAGAATCCTGCCAAAACTCACATCCTTCTTACTGATTTTCTTTTTAATCAAATCAAACAGAATTCCTCCCAAGTTCACTGATTTCTTATTAACCAAGGCACACATTAGTTGAAATTGGTGTCTAGTAATATGGTCATGAGCAGAGTGTTTTCCCAACAATATCTGCCAAGAATCTATATTCTATTGATAGATTTTTCTTAAGGAGGTGGTTAGGGTTTCCTTCAGTATGACCTAACCTTTCTAGCATTTCATTAAATTCACTGCTAAATAAATCTATTTCATCTTCACCATTAACAAACTCAAAAACTTCAATCAAAATTTCTGGAGAGAGAGGAACCTGGTGACCTGATATCGATCCGATAAGAACTAGAGTATCTTGAATCTTTGCTATAAAAACTCATTCTTTAATCTCTGTCATTGGGAGTTTTGTCCTTGTCATCATAAAGTACTGCAGATTCGGACCTTCAAACAGTTTCAGAATATCCTGGAATATTTGATCCGAGTGAGAAAATGATTCCAAATCAATATCAAAGCCAGCATCAAACTTCATCGCTGCGAGGATTGCTGGAGAGACCGCAATTGCAATGCAAAAACAACAAGAGATCAAGTGCAGAGGGGAAATGGAAAGCGCAGGATGGAGTTCGGTAAAAACCTAATTATAGGTTTTAGAAGATGAAAAGACGAACTCCGTCCGACGAAAAAGGAAAATCTTCGAACTCAGTTCGACAAAAACTCTCATAAAGAGATAAAATTCGTCCACCTAAGTTAGAAGAGCGGGAAAATAGATTGTCGATCTCCGTTCGATGAAATATTTTCAGGAACAATTTTGTCGATCTTCGTTTAACGAAAAAATTTCTCAAAGAGATTTCGTCGATCTCCGTTCGATGAAAAAACTCAAGAAGAGTTCACAGATCGTCGATCTCCGTTCAACGAAAAGTGATAAATTCTTCGACCTTTGACAAAAATCAAGTTATACCTTCTCCATTAATCATACCTAGCTGATTTAGGAAGAACAGATGTTTCTTTTCATCCAAAAGTTTGGTTGCTCTTTGTAAATCAGTAGAGATAAAGACAAAGTTAATTTTATTTTTGTTTACACAATTTCTAATGAAATGATGTCTAATTTCTATATGTTTGGTCCTACTATGATGTACTGGATTTTGTGCAATGGAAATTGCACTAGTACTATCACAAATATAGTTGAATTATTTAGATTGAAACTATAATACATAAGTTGGTTTTGAATCCACAAAATTTGTGAACAACAACTACCAGCTGCTATATATTCAGCTTCAGCAGTTGAAGTTGACACAGATGTCTGTTTCTTACAAAACCAAGACGCAAGCTTATCACTAAGGAACTGATATGTTCCTGATGTGCTTTTCATGTCAACTCTACATCCAACAAAGTCAGCATCTGAGAATCCAATTAATTCAAATTCTGACTCAGTTAGATACAAGAGTCCTAGATTTGGACAACCCTTTATATATCTCAAAAATTTTTTTAGTTAAATGAGATGAAATTCTTTAGGGTTCACTTGGAACTTAACACACAGACATATAGCAAAGATTATATCTGGCCTACTAGCTGTGAGATACAACAAGGACCAAACAATAGTCCTATAAGTTTTCTAATCAACTAGCTTGCTCTGTTCATCAGAATCAATCACAATATTGGAAGCCATGAGTGTTTTCATAGTTGAGGCATCAGAAATCCCAAATCTCTTAATTAGCTCCTTGGCATATTTGGAGTGGGAGATGAAAATGCCATCAAGGGATTGCTTCACTTGAAGACCAAGGAAGTAGGAAAGCTCACCCACGCTACTCATTCCAAACTTGGAATGCATTAGGTCAGAAAACTTTTTGCATAGTTTGGAATCAGTATAGCCAAAAATGATGTCATCTACATATATTTGTACTAGTAAAATTTTATTTTTATGATGCATAATAAACAAAGTCCTTTCTATTAGGCCCCTAGTGAACTTATGCTCTAAAAGAAAGCTAGCTAGGGTCTCATACCAAGCTCTTGGAGCTTGCTTTAAACTATAGAGAGCTTTATGCAATTTGAAAATAAAAGAGTGATGAGTTGGAGAGATAAAACCTGGTGGTTACTCCACATAAACTTCCTCTTTGAGTTCACCATTGAGAAAGGCACACTTGACATCCATTTGATAGACTTTGAATTTCTTGTATGCTGCATAGGCAAGAAATATCCTGATAGCTTGCAGCCTTGCAACAGGAGCAAAGGTCTGGTCATAATCAATTCCTTCCTTCTGAGAATAGCCTTGAGCTACCAATCTTACACTATTCCTTACAATATCTCCTTGTGCATCCAATTTGTTCCTGAAAACCCATTTAGTTCCAATGACTAGGTAGTCTTTGGGTCTTTGAACTAAATCCCAAACTCTGCATCTCTCAAATTGATTGAGCTCCTCTTGCATTATAATAATCCAGTGGGGATCTTGCTCTGCATCTTTTATGGTTTGAGGTTTAATCTGAGATATGAAGCAAGCATGCATCAAATCTTAGTTGAGTTGATGTCTTGTTTGCACACTAACTGATATGTCTCCAATCACTTGAGATATGAGATGATCTCTAAGTGTGATAAGATCAGTAGGAGGAGTTAATTCATCAACAACGTGGGGAATTAATTCCTCTTGTGGAATTATGTTAGCTGTTGTTGGTTCAATTATTCCAACAATTTCTTCTTCACTATCTTCATCAATATGAGAAGAAAGATGCAATATAACCTCTTGGGTGAGTTTTAAGTCATCCAATTTCTCACACAGAAAGGGTACCTGCAATGTATCTCTGGTAGAAGAATCCTTCTCCTTGTAACACATATTAGCTTCATCAAAAGTTATATGTACAGATTCTTCCATTTTAAGATTGATTTGTTAAATACCCTATAAGCCTTGCTGACTTGGGAATATCCAAGAAAAATTCCCTCTGCAGCTTTGGCTTCAAACTTTTTAAGATGTTTCTTGTTATTATTGTGAATGTAATATTTACAACCAAATCTCTAAAATAATCTAGTTTAGGTTGCTTCCCTTTGAGCAATTCATAGGGTGTCTTACCCTTAAGTTTATGTATTAAACTTCTATTCAGAATATAATTTGCTGTGCTTACATTCTCTGCCCAAAAGGATAGGGGCAAGTAAGCATCTGCAAGCAATGTACCTGCAGCTTCAATAAGGGTTCTATTTTTCCTATCTACTACCCCATTTTGTTGAGGAGTTCTAGGAGCAGAGAAGCAATGTCTGATATCTTCCTTCTCACAGAATTCTTGCATAAAAAGAGATTCAAACTCAGTACCATGATCACTTCTGATCAATGCAACTGGAGTAGAGTACTCAATCTTTATGCTCCTAAGAAAGTCTGTAAGAACTTTAAAGTTATCTGACTTATTTCTCAGAAAGAACACCCAAGTGAATCTAGAGAAGTCGTTTACAATAACTAGAGTGTAAGATTTCTTTCCCAGACTTTGTACAACAATGGGTCCAAAAAGATCCATGTGTAGCAAATACAAGATTTTGGTTGAATTACTCTTATTAATTGATTTAAAACTGTTTTTAGTTTGCTTGCCTAATTGACAAGCCCTGCAAAGACTTTCATTATTGTAGGGGCCAAAAGGCAATCCTCTAACAAGGTTGTCCCTAGATAGTTTAGCAATATTTCTTAAATTTACATGTCCTAGTCTTTTATGCTATAAGTCATTAGTATTACTAATCTGATTAAATAAACAAATTTCTGAAAAGACGGACTTAAAATTTACTACATATATGTTGCCTACTCTAGTTCCTGTTAAAATAATTTCTTTTGAACTAGAAGAAATAATGCATAAAGACTTGTTAAAGGTTACATGATAACCTTCATCACATAATTGGCTTATGGATATCAGGTTATGCTTGAGACCACTCACATAGGCTACCTTCCTGAAGGTGACAGCTCCAACTTTAATATTTCCATATCCTTCTGTTTAGCCACAGTTGGAGTCTCCAAAGATCACCTTTGGTCCAAGCTTTGACTTGTAATCTGTTAGATTTCCCTTGCTGCCTGTCATATGTTTTGAACATCCACTATCCAAGTACCACTGTTGCTCTATGGTAGGATAGTCCATCACCTGCAAGAAAATAGATTAGGTGTTCTTGACCCAGGTAACCTTGGGTCCTTGATTCTTCTTAAATTTATAATTAGAAATGAAAGAGAATTCTCGTTGATTTTTATATCCTAAGGGGTGAAGTCTTCTAGGTGGAATTATCCATTGAGGAAAGGGGTTAACAAATGATTTAGGTTTATTAAAATTTCTAAAAGAATTTAGGTTTCTGTTAAAGTTTTCTGTGTTCGACAAATTCAAGTAAGTTTGTCGATCTGCGTCCGACGAATAGGGATGAGTTCGTCGAACTCCGCTTAGAGAATGAAAATATTCATTTTCTGCGCCCCAATTTCGTCGATCGCGGTTCGACGAACCATATTGATTTTGTCGATCGCAGTTAGACGAATTATTATATAGAAAATCTGCGTTCATAGTTCGTCGATCTGAGTTCGAAGAACCATATACATTTCGTCGATCTCGGTTCGACGAAAAATGTTGAACATTGTTTTTATTATTAAAATTTTCCTTTTTCTTTTTCTTTTGTTTAGGTTTTTGAAATACTTCAGTTTGTTGGTTGTTATCTTCTATTTTTTATTTGTCTTTTTAGATATAAATTTAATAGGGGTAGAAAGAATGTTTTTCTTAAGAAGAGGAGACTGACTTGATAAAGCTCCTAAGCCTAGTTTGTCATTAAGCCTTGCATTGACTGTGCTAGTGATGTCCATTAATTTGATGCTTCTTCTATTAAGGGATTCTTCAAATTATTTTTCCTCATTTAGTTTAGTTTTTAATGAAATAATTTGTTCTGAAGCTAAGTCTAATTCATCTTTTAGTTTGATGTTTTCAGAAAACAGATTGTCATATTTAATTTGTTTTTCTCTGAGAAGTTTGATTTCCTTCTCAGATTTAATTAAATCATTACATAGAAATTT
Organism: Platanthera zijinensis; assembly: GCA_039513925.1. Lineage (NCBI taxonomy): Eukaryota > Viridiplantae > Streptophyta > Magnoliopsida > Asparagales > Orchidaceae > Platanthera > Platanthera zijinensis. Next base: position 130,906,815 of record CM077091.1, read on the forward strand.
GAATTCAGTTTTAAAATGATCAGAAGTGAAATCAAAAGAAGCTATTACTTGATCCTCTTCTGATTCAGATTCTGCTGTTGATTCTTCAACTACTGAGTGACTGCATGATGCATCAATTGCCATCAAGAAGATCTCTCTTGCTTTAGCCTCTTTTTCATCCTCATTGGAACTGGATGAAGTTTTTTCTTCTGAGTCACTCCAGGTCTCAGCTACAAAGCCTCTCTCCTTCTTCTTCTTATATTTATTGGAGGAGGGCTTACTGGAGTGTTTCTTAGATTTTTTTTCTCTTTTCTCTTGTCCTTCTTTTGAGCCTCTGGACATTCTAGGAGAATGTGTCTTGGCTTCCTGCATCCATAGCAAACAATTTCCTTGGTTGGAGTCTTGTCATACCTTGGCTTGTCCTCATTTCTGGTTAACCTTCTTATGAAGTCCTTCTTAGCCATTTTGTAGAATCTTTTAGCTAATAGACTCATTAGCTCTTCATTGGCTGGTAGTGCTTCTGATTTGTCAGATGCCTTGAAGGCAATGCTTTGCTCCTTCCTTCTTGAGGTAGAAGTCTTTTGTTCAGTTGTTTCCCTGGTTTTGATAAACTGCTCATAAGACTTGAGCTTGCCTAATAATGACTCAGTAGAAATCTCATTTAGGCTTATAGCCTCCTTGATTGGCCAAATCCTAGAATCTCATGTATTGGGGAAGCACATAAGAATCTTATCATTAATTTCTGTTAATAAGATATTCTTATCCATGTTCTTCAGCTTATTGATAATCAGGCTGAGTCTGTTGTACATATCTACAACTGACTCTGACTCTTCCTTCTTGAAATTCTCATATTGTGAAATGAAAAGGGATCTCCTATCTTTTCTTTCATCATCAGATCTTGCTACCATTTGGTTGAGGGAATCCCAAATGGCTTTTGCTGATGTGCATTCAGTAACTTTTTAGAAAATGTCATCAGACATTGTTTGAGCTATAATGTTCATGGCCTTGGAATCAGCAACCTTCAGCTTCTTTTGGGCTTTAGTAGACTCAGGAGGTGGTACTGCACTTGTGCTTATAGTAGATGTTGTAGAGGGAGTAGGGGGGCCTGTCAAGATAGAATTGTAGATGTCTTAATTAATGGAATTCATATATAATCTGATCCTTGCCTCCTAGAGTGCAAACTTGTTAAGATTGCACACTGGAGGTCTGATGCTTGAGTAATCCTTATTTTGTGTCATGATATAAAAAGGCACTAGAGTAAATGAGATCTATCAAAGATATTTTGGTTCAGGTGTTAGCCTGTAAAACCAAACAACCTTACCCTCTGATACCAATTGAAAGTGAAGGGATAGATCACACTAACTCTAGAGGGGGGGGGGTGAATAGAGTATTAAAAATCTTTTTATTAATTTTTTTTCGGATTAAAATAAGTGATAACTATATGTAAATAGGCAGAAATAAAACACAGGAAATCACAGCACGAAAAATGTCAAATAGAGCCACCAGACGACACAAAAATTTTATAGTAGTTCCCCTAAAATTTGGGTACATCCACTCTTCTACCACCCTAGTAGGAATCCACTACAAGATTTTGATCAGGTGCCCTGCCACCACAAGATCTATTTTCAAGTGAGATCTAACAATTCTTTGAGCTTTTGACCAGGTGCTCAAAAACCAAACCAAGTCTTTTGATCAGGAGACTTGACAACCAAAGGGATAACTTTTGAAGGGAGTTAAAAACCCTTTTACAGTAAGGAAAAAGAAAATGATATTGTCTTCTCTTTCTTAATAATCTGAGAAGACTAGTGGATTGCTGTTGTTATCAAAGCTCCCCCTGAAATGTAGAAAAGTTCAAGAGAATGGAAGCTCTGCTCAAGGTGTAGGCCTTCAGATTGCTTATTGATCTTCAGGAAGCTTTTAGACATATGTTGATGTATTGTCTCTTGAAAGTCATGAAGCAAAAACTGATGAAAAACTTGAGTTGTATGAAGGCTGTTCTTCTTTCAGTTTTCTGCAAAAAAATTCTTTTTTATCACAGCTATGTATATTACTGTCTTGAAAAAAAAAATCTTATATATATTCCTTGCAGATTTCAGCATTTGAAATTTGAATTCCTTTCCTTGACTGACTATAGAAATTCTGGGAGTTGAACAGCTAGAAATTGTCTTAAATGAGTTTCCTCAACTGTCCCGGTAAATAAGCCAAGTAATAACTATGTGAAAACCATAATTAATGATGCCATAGAATAGCTATATTCATAAGAATATTGTGCATTAATTATCAGAACATTACAGACATATTATGATATAATATGAAATTCATCTGCCTTAGTCGAACTGAAATCATCAGAGAATTAATCGAACTGAACCTGGGAGAAATTAGTAGAACTCAGCAAGTTTTCGTTGACCTGAGATCCAAATTCGTCAAACTTAAAATTGCTTAATCGTCAACCTAAGCTCAGAGATCGTCGAGCTTTGACTTGCTGCCGTCGAACTGAGATGGCAAATAAGAGATAGAAGATCGTCGAACGGAGCTCCAAATTCGTCGAACTGTAAAGACACTTCGTCAAGCTGAGATTCTGATATAAGCTCACAGTTTATCGATCTCAGCTGGAATTTCGTCGAGCTCAACTCAGAGAAGGAACTCTGAGTTCGTCGATCTGAGATCGACGATCGTCGAGCTGAGTTCAGCTATCATCGAACGCCTTTTCTATCTCTTAGAAAACTGCTTTTCTCTATAGGTCTTCTAACTCTAAGTCTTCTGAAGGTGAGAACCAATCAATCTAGGTTTGTTGACTAACCTTGACCCTGATAAAAACCTATGACCCTAGACTATACATGTTGGGTCATCTTATAATCCTAATAGTGAACCTAGCCCAAATAAACCCTAAACAAGGTGGGGTTCCAACACTTGAGAAGCTTGTCCACCTCCTCCCTGATGGGCTCGGCCAGCTTGTCTGTGATTGACCTCTTCTTCTGCTGGATGGGGCGAGCTTCTGGGTCCAGGTTGAGGTGGTGGTAGGCCACGTACGCATCGATCCCCGGCATCTCTGTGACGCTCCAAGCGAAGATGTCCACGTTCTTCTGGATGCACTCCAGCATCCTGCCCTGGGCCTCTGGGGTCAGCCCCCCACTAATACTAACCTTCTCCACCCTGCCTCCAAGGGTGAGAACCTCCATCTCCACCACCTATTTTGCAACCTCTAGACGAGACTGCTCCCCTCACTCTCCAACGTCCTCCCCTCTCGGGGCAAGGACTTCCTCAGCTTCCTCCACGGCCATCGCCTCGGCTGGCTCCCGGATTTCCTCCGCCACCTCCACCCGGGTGCGGTTCTCCTCCACCTCCATCTCCACTCTTGCCTCCTGCTCCGCCTCCTCCATCCTTTGATCCAACTCCTCGACCACTTCCTGCCAAGAGATGGAGTTCACCGCCGTGACGTAGAACTCCCTTTCCACCTTGGGGTCTCCCCGGACCCGGACCTGGATCTCCTCGGCGTTGAACTTCAGGTATTGGTGGAAGGACAAGGGGATGCGGTGGAAGGCGCTAATGAGGGTCTCCCGAAGATGGCGTTGTAGCTGTTGGGGGCATCCATGATGATGAACTTGCAGGTGCGGGACTGCCCTCCCAGAGTGACATGGAGCCCCACTCCTCCTTCTACCTCCTTCCTCTCCCCCGAGAACCCGAACAAAGGTCCATCCGAGGCTAGCACCCTTTTAGCCTCCACCTTCATTGAGTCAAACGCCTTCTTGAAGATGACGTTGACTGAACTCCCGTTGTCGATGAGGATCCGGGAGATGGTGAAGTTCTCAACCGCCGTCTGGATGACCATCGCGTCGCAGAAGGGGTCCTCATGGTCTGACATATCCTTCTTTTGGAAGGTGATCTTCTCCTCTAGGGGTGGGGTCTGGGATGTGAGCCCACGCTCCTGCGGTACATGGTGTGGAGACTTTCCTTGCGAGAAGCATCGACCCCCCCCCCCCATAGATCACTTTGATCCCTCCCCGGGCCCCAACATCGGTCCGGTCCTCACACTTGTCCTCCTCTGCCCGAGGCAGGACCTCCTCGATCCGCACTCCCTGGTGGTCTTGCTGCTGCTGCTGCTCCCTGTTTCCTCTCATCTTGAGGAACTCCGGGCACGTGGCCGTAGCGTGCCCCTCCTCTTAGTGGAAGTCACAGTAGGGCAAGTCCATCATAACCTCCCTTCTCCTTCTCCGTGCTGCTCTCCTCCTCTCCCTCATGGTTATAGCCATAGCCTGGTTCTTGTCAGGGAGAGGTGGTCTCTGGCCTTGCCTCCCACCTGGAGGGTAAAACTGAACCTGGCCCCCCTGACGGTTATATCATCCATGAAAACCTCTCCACGTCCCCTGGTCTTGCCACTCTGGCCTTCATCCTAGCCGATGGTTCGGCTCTTGGCGGCCCCACGTTGGCTGATGTTGTTGTTGTTGTTCCCTCTGTCAGGGTTCATCTCTCCTCTCCTCCTGACCTCTTCCACCTTTGGGCCTCTTTTCCTCCGTGGCCCACCTGGCCAACTTCCGGGCAAACTTCGGGTTCGACGCCTCCCCGCCTACTTCCCTTGAGGCCCTCTCCATCAACTCCTCGTAGGAGAGAGGTGGCACCCTCTTCAGCTCCATCCTGAAGAAACCCTGCTGCAGCCATAGGGTGAAGGCCATCATCAGGGTGTGCCCTGGAATTTATTGGTCCTGGGTGACCTCCTCCTGGAACCGGTCGACGTTGCTCCCCAGGGTCTCGTTCACCCCCTGCTTGATGTGGAATAGAGACTCCAACTCCTTCCTCTTCTTGGAGGTGGTGAACCTCAACCTGAACCCCCAGCGCAAGTCCTCGAAACAGTAGATAGAGTTGGTCGGCAGCTGGTGGAACCACTCCCTCGCCTTCTCCTTGAGATTGATAGTGAAGAGCCTGCATTTGAACCCATATGACATCTATCGGATCGAGACCACGTCCTCAAACTACTGGACATGTTGGACCGGGTCTCCTTTACCGGTGTAGTAGGACATCTTGGGCTCCCTGTACCCCTCTGGAACTGGGGCGAAAGAAACTAACTCGCTAAATGGACTGCCTCCCCCTACTGGGCGAGATGGCGGGTCTCGCACCCCCATCTCAGCGAACCTGCCCCCGCTCGTCGAGCCTGGGAAGAGCACTCGCTCGGGGAGCTCGCATCCTCTCCCCTCCTCCGCGACTTCCTTCCCAGCTCGCCTGTCGGGAGCGTCCTCGCCAAGGGATGGGACCGCGATCACAGGTGCTAGCTAATGGAGTCGAGCACTCAGCACGCGCGTCGAGTGCAAACTCGACGAGGCCGAGCACCTCTTGCCTGAATTCTTCGAACATCCCCACCGTGGCGAGAGGGGTAGGCGGTGGCGAGTCGGACCTGTCCGAGCCTTGCCCTGATCCTCCCGTCATTGAGCTCGCCAAAGATTTTCTGTGCTGACCACGCTGCACGCTCACCGCACCAAAATATTGAAACCGAAAATTCAGTCTCTGTGGAGTTCACCCTTGGGGAAGGGGTGATCGCGCACCTACTTCTCTCCTGCAAGCAAAATGAAAGAAAGAAAAGGGAACTGACCCAAGGGCTCGGCGCGGAGGTCCCACCACACACCCGGAAGATCTTAGAGTGCTTCCCCTCCCTTAGCCAAATGTCGAGCTAAAGGCTATCTCAGAAAGCGCAAGACGATCTGAAAACAAGTAAGCATGCCCTCTGAGGTGCCCCTTGGGTCCTATTTATAGATTTCTAAAAACGGTCTGCAAATAGTCAACCTCCGTTGTTCCAAACAGCTATATGCAACCCAACTGGGTCTGCCAACAACACAACTCCGTTGTTCTAACTAGCTAGGGGCAGGCCAGCGGTGGCAAAATGGTAATAAAGCACATCACAGGAGGCTGAGCGAGTAGTCCTTGAGACCTCTACTCGTCTAGGGCGGTGAGTGCTCGATGGAGCTGGCACTCGTCGCTTCTTCGAACCTTGGCGAACACGGGCCAGGCTGGCCCTGCTAGCCCACCGCTTGCTGAGCTCCTTAGGGCGAGTGCGAGCCGGTGGATGTCGAGGTGTCCCTCAATGCCAAGAGTAAAAAGCGTTGACAGAGCTCACCTCACTCAACGCTGAGACGGAAGGCGTTGGGTGAGCTCGCCTCACGCCTAGGCTGAAGGCATTGAGTGAGCTCGCCACACTCAATGCTTAGGCTGAAGGCATCGAGTGAGGTTGCCTCACTCGACCCCTAGGCTGGGGGCGTTGAGTAGACTCGACGCCAGGGACCTGGCTCACCTGGGTCTTTGGTTTGACTTGGCCGGTCTGGATCCTACCGATCCCACTCGCCGGATATGGGGTTGTACATTCGATTCCTTACTCTAAGAGGCCAACCTGTCGGGTGAGCCTGTAGAGTGAATACTTGCCGAGTGGGTCTTGCCGAGTGGATCTTGCCTAGTGGGTCTTTGTCGAGTGGATCTTCGTGCTATGCAGACCCCACTCACGCATCTAGATCTTGCCTTCCATGCTTTGGATAAGTGTCATTTTTATTGGACCAAACCCCTTCCAAAGTGTTCTATTATGTCCACCGAGGGCCCTCCAGATCTACCAGCTAGGTGAGAGCCTTACAGCGGGATCCTCATGGAGAACATTTGGAACCGTCGAGTAACTTCCAGCCCTGCCAGCTGATGGGAGCCTGGCAGCGGAATCTTCTCGGGGTCGACATTTTAAACCGTCGCAGAGTGACTTCCAGCCCTGCCAGCTGATGGGAGCCTTGCAACGGGATTTTCTCGGGGTAAATATTTTACATTTTACCACCGAGTGCTTCTTCTAGCCCTACCAGCTAATGAGAGCCTGGACAGCGGGATCTCCTCGGGGTCAACATTTCAAATCACAACCGAGTGACTTCCAACCCTACCAGCTGATAGGAGCCTGATAGCGGGATCTTCTCGGGTCAATATTTCACACCGTCACCGAGTGACTTCCAGCCTTGCAAGCTAATGGGAGCCTGACAACAGTATCTTCTCGGGGTCAATATTTCACATCTTACCACCGAGTGCTTCTTCCAGCCCTGCCAGCTAATGGGAGCCTGGACAACGGGATCTCCTCGGGGCCAACATTTCAAACCGCCACCGAGTGACTTCTAACCCTGCCAGCTGATGGGAGCTTGACAGGGGGATCTTCTTGGGGTCAATATTTCACACTGCTATCGAGTGACTTCCAGCACTGCCAGCGGATGGGAGCCTGACATCGGGATCTTATCGGGGTCAATATTTCACATCGCCACCGAGTGACTTCCGGCCCTGCCAGCTGATGGGAGCCTGATAACGAGATCTCCTCGGGGTCAATATTTCACATCTTACCACTGAGTGCTTCTTCCAGTCCTGCGAGCTAATGGGATCCTAGACAGCGGGATCTCCTCGGGGTCAACATTTCAAACTGTCACTGAGTGACTTCCAGCCCTACTAGCTAACGGGAGCTTGGTAGAGGGATCTTCTCGAGGTTAATATTTCACATCTTACAATCAAGTACTTCTTTCAGCCCTACCAGCTAATGGGATCCTGGACATCGAGATCTCCTCAGGGTCAATATTTCAAACTACCACCGAGTGACTTCCAGCACTAGCCACCTGATGGGAGCTTGACAGCGGGATCTTCTCAGGGTCAATATTTCACACCGCCACCGAGTGACTTCCAGCCTTGCTAGCTGATGGGAGCCCGACAGTGTGATCTTCTTGGGGTCAATATTTTACACCACCACCGAGTGACTTCCAGGCCTGCTAGCTGATGGGAGCCTGACACTGGGATCTTCTCGGGGTCAATATTTCACATTTTACCACTTAGTGTTCCTTCCAACCCTGCCAGCTAATGGGATCTTGAACAACGGGATCTCCTCAGGGTCAACATTTCTCATCTTACCACCGAGTGCTTCTTTCAGTCCTGCCAGCTAATGGGATCCTGGACAGCGGGATCTCCTCGGGGTCAATATTTTAATCTCCTCGTTCATCCACACAGTTCACTTGCCAAAGATTTTAAGCCATAAGAAAATTAATGATTGGTAATGAGAACGAATAACATTCTACATACAAGGTTTAAGGATAGAAACACTTCAGATTGTCGCCGCTCCGGGTGTGACAGAGGGCTTCCCCCTCCACATTTTGGAGGCGATACCCCCTGGCTTCAACGCTTCTTTAATGATGTATGGACCCTCCCAATTTGGGTAAAGCTTCCACACTTTTGTTGATCTTCCTGGGACATCCACCTTCTTTAAGACCAGATCATCCTCTGTGAACTGCTTGATTCTGACATGTTTATCAAAGTACTTGGTCATCCGCCGCTTGATCTCCTCCTGCCTGATGGCGGCCGTATCGCGGAGTTCCTCTACCTAATCAAGTGAGAGTCATAGCTCCCCTTCATTCTCTACTATCCCATTCCCCGTCTCCTACTTTGGTAGCTTCTACTCGCTGTGGTCTGACTCCCTGAGGGCTCACCAAAACTACCTCAACCCCCAGAGAATGCTTCCCCGAAGCTTCATCAACCAAAATCTTCCAGGCAACCTGCTGCGGAGGCCACTCTCTCTCGACCTCGACGACATAATCGGCCAAGAAGAAATTTCTAAAGCTGCCAAGGGAAAGGAGAATGTGGATGATAACAAAGTTCCAGAAGTCAAAGCTAAAGTTCAATCTGGAAAAGGCATAGACATCAAAGAGCAAGAGGAATCTTAGAATATATTTTTGTTTCTAGTCTTTATGTAAATTTTGTTTTAAGAACTTTGTAAATAAAACAAAACTGAAAGATGTAACCTTTGAATAAATTTGAATAAAAATTTGGTTGCACTTGGTGATATCTGTGTTGTTATTGGTGTGTTCTTTTATATCTTGTTCAATATTTTTCTTATACATCATAATTATTAAATTTTGGTATTGTGGTGTATATCATTGAATTGAGGCTATGACTTCTCCAAATAGGGGAAGATTGTTGGGTACATTAGACACAATGTACTTGATTTGAAGAAACCTTTTCAACTCAATGATATACACAAAATATGTATTTGATGTATATTTCAGTTCATGCTTGTAGGTTGCTCATGTCATATTGATTTGACAGGTGGTCCAAGTTACATTAACAGGTGGACTTTAGGAAGCTGACTAAAAAAAGTGAAGAAAATTATCCAAGTACAAAAGTATCGAGTGAAGTCAGTACAGTGCTGAGTGAAGTCGGCACAGTTAGCATCTAGCAACTTGCAGTGCAGAAAATGGCTAAGTACAAGTGTCGACACACTTCAACTGTGTCGACACCTTTGCAAGGGCAGTGCCGAGACAAATCTTCTAACTCGGCACTAAGTCAGCAGTGTCGAAACAAGTCAGCTAACTCGACATATAGAAGATTCAAGACAATTGTGTCGAGACAATACAACTGTCTCGACACAAAGAAGACTGAAGTATAAAAGTGTCGACACCAGCAGATTGGAGTGTCGAGACAATTCAGTTGTCTCGATACAGTAAAGAATTAAAACACTTATACAAGTGTCGACACAAAGAAGACTGGTATGTCGAGACAACTCAACTATCTCGACACAGTGAAGAACTAAAGCAAGTACAAGTGTCGACACCCAACAGACAGTTGTGTCAAGACAATTCAACTGTCTCGACACAGTGCAGATTTATAAATGTCGACACAGATGACAGATGTGTCGAGACAAGTCAAAGGTCTCGACACTTTCAAGTTTAGCCTGAAAATTCTTCTAAGTAAAATTATGTCAAGACTGCTAAGATGTCTCGACACCTGTGTCGAGACACTTTGGCTAACTCGACATTTATGTTTCTGAAGATGTGTAGAGTCAATACAGAAGTGTTAGGACATGTAAAAAATGTCACATTGGCTACAGTAACGTGGTATCTCAATAGAAATATTTTAAAGGAGAATTTTAAGTATGATGTCGCATGCTGATGTTATCAATCAGAAACCAACAAAAGACTATTAATAGAGAGGTTGTCTTCACAGAAAGAAATTCAACAAATCAAAAATTCTTATTCTAATTTCTCACAAGCCAAGGGGAGACGACAATCCTAAGGAGGAGAAGGAAGACGAAAGTCTTCAAGAAGATCTTCAGATCCTTTCATCAAGTGATCAGAAGATTCAAGTGGATCTGTTCTACAATTTCTTCAAGGAATTCAAGTCGATCATCAAGAAGATTGCAGATCCAGTAAAGTATCTCTTCAGCTAGTTTATTCATCAAGATTTTATCAAGTACAGCTGAATTAAAGAATCTGAATTTATTCAAATAAGTCAGAATACAGATTTTGTTTTCTGATTGTATTTACCTCTTAAATTCTGTAAGATCTCTATGAGATCTGAGTGGATAAGAGAGACAATCTCTGAGTTGTAAGCCTAATTTATAAAGGCTGAGGTAGGGTTCTTAAGGGACCTGAGGTAGGTGATTCGTGTGGGATCACTGAGGTGTAAGCCTGTTATATAAAAGCTGAGGTAGGGTTTTTGAGGGACCTGAGGTAGGAGATTGGGTGAATCTCTGAGATAGGACCTATTGGTCTGAGTGTAGGTTTCTTAATAGAAACTGAGCCTGTAAGATCTTTGGATCTGATTTCAAGAGGAGAAGATATAACCTTATCTAGCACATTGCTAGTGAGGAGGAAGGGGAAAGTGGATGTACCCTAGATAAAGGAACCACTATAAATTATCTATGTGCTGTGATTTGACTGTGCTTGTGCTGTGTTTTGAATTTTGTATGTGTCGAGTTCTGTGATTAATTATGCTGAGTTATTGTGAAGCAAATTTCTATAAGTACATTATCCGCTGAACATTTAAGTGACAAAGAATTGACAAAGTATTTTAAAAGGGACCTATTCACCCCCTAGTGATTATTTACCCTTAGGATTATCTTTCAAACTCCATCCTAGCCTCCACCTTCATCTCATCGAAGGATTTCTTGAAGATCACATTCACCTAGCTCCTTATATCAACCAGTATCCGAGAGACCGTGAAGTTCTCGATGACCATCTGGATCACCAAGGCGTCACAGAACGGATCTTCGTAGTCTGACAAGTCCTTTGACGAGAACGTGATCTTTTCTTTGGGGGGGGGGGAGTTTGGGAGGTCGAGGCGACGCTCCTCCAGAAAATAATCTGGAAGCTCCCCTTGCGGGTGGCTTCAATACCTACTCCCCCGTGGATCACTCTGATCCCCCCACGACCCCCCACATCAGCTCTGTCCTCGCACTGTCCTCCTCTCCTCCTTGCAGAACCTCCAATATCCTCACTGGTGGTTGTTGATGGACCTGCCTTCTAGCCTCTCTTACCTCCATGAACTCAGGCTAGGTGGTCGTTGCGTGACCCTCCTCCTGATGGAAGTCACAAAAGGGCAACCACACCCTACCCCCTTCTCTCCTTCCTCCTCTTCTAAATCCCCTTCCCCGAGCAATCGTCATCGCTTCCTGCTACTGCGGGAGGGGAGACCCTCTGTCCCTGCCTCCACGCCAGTGGGTTGAACCTCCCTTGACCCCCACGGAAGTTCTACCCAGTCTGGAATCCTCTCCCATGCCCATGGATAGGTCCATCATAGGGCCTCCAGCCTAACCGGTTTTTCGGCTCGCGATGCCCCCAACCTTGTTGTTGCCCTTGGATCCCTTGGCCTCAGGGCTCTTATCTCCTCCTCTCTTCTTATTGTCTTCCTACCCCCGACCCCTTAACCTTTTCCTCAGCCAACTTGGCTAGCTTCTTGGCCAATGCTGGGTTGGCCATCTCACTTTCTATCTCCTTCGCAGGCCTCTCCATCAACTCCTTAAAAGAAAGGGGAGGCCCCTTTTTTAGCTCCATGCTGAAGAATCCCTGCCTCAAGCTAAGGGTAAATGCGAGCATCAGGGTATACCCCGGGACCTCTTGAACCAGAAGGATCTCTTCTTGGAACCGGTCGACGTAACTCCCCAACGTCTCCTCCGGCTTCTGCTTGATGGCAAACAGGCATTCCGCTCCCTTCTTCCTCTTTTTTGACGTTGAGAACCTTAACAAGAACCCACGCCGCAAGTCCTCAAAGCAGTAGATGTAACTCGTAGGAAGCTAGTGAGACCAGTCCATGGCCTTTTCCTTCAAGGTGATGGCAAAGTCGGCATTTGAAGGCGTCCGACATCTGCCTGATGGAAACTACATCCTCAAACCACTAAACGTGTTGCACCGGGTCATCCCTACCAGTGTAGTAGGACATCTCTGGCTCCCTGAACCTGTCTGGAACCGGGGCAGAGACGCTCAACTCGCTGAAAGGGCTCCCTCCCCCCCACCTGGCGAATGGTCCTATCTCGCGTCCTGGGCTGCTGACCCTGTCTGCACTCGCCTTCCCAGGGAAAAGCTCCCGCCCAGCGAGATCCCTCTCGACACTCTCGACCGGGACCTCCTTCCTGGGGCGTTGTCCGGAAGCATTCTCTCCCAGGGATGGAGCCGCGATAACTGGAACAAAAGGCGTGGCCCACTCGCCTCTCACGACGAATGCCAAGTGGATAGTCTGCAGGACCTCCCGCTTGAAGTCTTCTAGCATTCCGATCGTGACCCCACTCGTCGGGGGTGGTGAGCCACCCAGCCAGCTTCTTCGTCCTCACCTCTAGCCATGAAGCTCATCCAGAGATTTTTCTGTGTAAGCTACGGTACACGCTGACTGCAACAAAAAATGTTGAAGCCAAAACTTGGTCTCAACGAGAGTTCGGACCCAAGAGTGCAACTTACACTTATTTCTCCCGAACTAGGCCTCCTGACCAGTTGCTAGGTACTCACAACCGACCCTTGGCTTCAGCGTAGAGGTCCCACCACACACTCGGAAGATCTCAAGAACGCTTCCCCTCCTCAAGGCAAAAAGCTGAGCTGGGTACCTTGGAGAGCTTACAAAGTGGAACCAAAATAACCCCAGGAGAAGAAAGCCAAATAATGAAGTGTCCTCTCCAAAGGTGCCCGCATGGTCTATTTATAGAGTCCTGAACCTGGTCTGCAAACAGCGTAACTCCGCTGTCCTAGAAATGCTATACACAACCCAAATTGGTCTGCCAACAATGTAACTCCGCTGTTTTGAAAGGTTGTACACAGTCCCCTAAGGGCATTCAGGTAATTTCACCCCTGGATCCCACGGGGCGAGTGACCCATGAAGGCACCACTCGCCTGAAGAAGCGAATGCTAGAGTGAGTTGAGCTCTTGCAGCCATGGCTCCCCAAAGGGCGAGCGCGCCACCCGCTTGACTTTGCGAGAACCTTTCTGCCTACCAATACGGTCCTTCTGGCTGCCTAGGCGAAAGCCCTTCTGTCCGACTTGGTGGAAGGCCTTCACTCTCTCTGGGCGAGTGTGAGCCCGCCTACCCCACTCACCAACTTTGTCCAGCTTGACCCTGAGAAACCTTGACTCCGTTGGGGGGTTCCACTCAGCAAATACAGGGTTGTACAGTGTGCTTGACCACTCAATTGGTTAAGATGGTTCAACAGACTCTGTCTACCAAGAGTCTCGAGCAAACTGCAACTCCTACCTTTTGCCTAAATTGAAAGTTGTCTTGCATTTTGATTTTTCAATTAGCCACCACAAAAAACAATTAGGATATAAAATTAAAATTTGATGCGAGGCCTAACAATGCCTGTGTTTTTATTGCTAGTAGACGGCTAACCAACGATTTGCACGTCATACCTAAATTTTTATTATAATGACACCATCCTCCACTATATGTAAAATAGCTATGGTTATCATTTAATAGAAATGCATGGAGGGCATTGCTGATGTACCATGTTGCTTATAATCTCGTGGGGTTCTCAAATGGGCAGCTATACAACCCACTACACTCCACCTACCCCCTCGCTCTCGCCCAGCTGACACGTCAGTGTGCAACTATAAAACACAGGACTGGTTTTTTCGGCGAGTGCTCTCAAACCCTAGTTTTGTGCCATTGATTGGAGAAGCTTGAAAAATCCTTCTTCAGCATAAAAGTCTTAGCCTGTGGCATCCCCTTCATTGGTTCAGACCTTGTGTTTGCTTATTCCTCAAAAGTTGCCAGTATTTTTTTTGTTCCTTCCTTGTTTAGTGTGATGTTCGACGTGACCTATAGCATTAAGGCTAGAACTGCCCTAGCTGCTGGAAGGAGAGGGATCGGGATCCTCTCTATTTCACTTGAAATGGAGGGGATCCATTTCAATATCTAATCGACAAGACAAGTTGAAAAGAAATCTTGTGGTGGAGATTTTTTTGATTAAAAAAATCTAAAAAAACATGGGAAATGATGAACCCGTCGGATCGAAAGCATTTCAATCTCGACCGTGAAATGGATCCCCTCCATTTCACTTGAAATGGAGAGGATCCTGATACGAAGGAGAGAGACATGTAAAAAAAAGAGAATAAGTACCTTTATTAATGAATTGCCTGCTTGCTATGTATATGCAAAAGTTTATTTACGTATGATGTTATTAGCAAATTCGATTTGACTTCTAACAAACACAAAATCCGTACAAAATTTCTTTTTTTTTCTCATTCTTTTGAAAGTCTTAATTCCGCTACTAGCAAACCCAAACACTCATTTTTGTTTCCGCCCCTTCATCACTCCCGTTCGCCAGGCCCCTTCCTCTCCCGTTCGTGACTCCCAGGTAACGCTGCTTGTTCCGACGACTCAGGCGACTCCGGCGACTCAACTGCCTTCCCTATGAACTCAGGCGAAATTACTGGCTTTGCTTAGTCGATTCCAAGATGACCAAGCGCATATGCTCCTGCTTCACTACCTTGCTACTACCCCATCCTTGATTTGTTGTCAGAAAGTAATAATTGGTTGCTATCTTATTTGAAAGGGATATTTTTGATTCTCTGTGCATCGAGGATGGCCTGTAATGGGCAACCCGTGCATAGAGCTTCCTTTTTTTCCTTATTGCTTAAAAAATCAAGTTTATTTAGGTATGCAATTCTTCTTATTTTCTCAATTTCCTCAAAGTTCTACTGCAAAATCTAGGTTGAGAAATTTGGACTGAGGACTGAGACTCATTTCTAATTCCCTTATAAATTTCTCACACTACCTATTCTTTTTTCACAGAGACCTGCAGTTGAGGTTTAACTGTGAAGGGTCTTGGTGGGGTTAATTTCCGAGCAAACTTTGCATTATCATTTATCACAACTCCGCTTCCTCTGACCATATTAGTTTAATTTCTATTTCACATAATTTAAACTTCAATGAATGAACGAGATCTAACAAATTATTGACACTGTTTTCCTATAACAGAACAAAAATTGTTTTTTTACGATGATTTGGTAGTAATAAAATAGTTTTCAAATAACCATTTTTAAATTTAAAAATTTGCTAATATTAAAAATTTGTTAGAAGTTAAATCGGATTTGTTAGAAGTCAAATCAAATTTACAAGTAAGAGCACGACAACATCCTTATTTATATACAGATAAAATACAAATATGACAGTTGGAGGAAGCTGCTGGAACTAGTCGCCGGCTCAGCTTTTAATAACTCCCATATCGCCGAATCCTAATTACTTCGGCTACATCGCCCTGCCCTTTTTTTGGGTGATGTTATATATAGATCATGTATGACTATATACATACTCAAAATTTAATTTTCTGGGTCTTTTTTCTACCATATACAAACCAAATTAATACTACTCTTCCCAAAAAAATCATTTTCCTCCTTATTTTTTTTCTTCCGCAACCCTAGCCGCTTCCCGCTCCCCGCTCCTGTGCGAAAGGCGAACCTCCCGATCCCATCTTCCCTACTCGATCCAAGCTCGCCGGTGGCCAATGTCTCCCTATAAATCACCGCGAGCACTCCATTGGCCTTCTTCAAGGCCGACAAACCTCCCTTGTCCGGCGATGGTGGCAAAAATAGGATTCCAGACGGTTGCGAGGTTGATCTTTCCTCTCATAATGAGGTATTCAAAACCTCACCCACAAGTTTTTTCTCCTCCCTGTCCCTTCTTCAAGCTCGATTTTGGCTCAATTTTGGGTCGGAATTTTTGGGGCACAATTATGAATCTATGCATGAGTTGTGTGCTTGTGATTTATTTTCGTTGATTGTGTTCACTAATATATTAGTTGACATCTTATACAAAAATTGATATTTTTTTTGCATTGTCTGCATTTAACAATGTGGTTAGGCGATTTGAATTAATTAAAAAATAATTTATATATAACATCCTTTTTTTTTGCCTGCCCGTGCTCCAACTGATGCTGACGGGCTCTCTTTATTTAGGGAAATTTTTGGAACCGGAGCCCGTTTGAAAATCTAGGTCCGGGTTTAACCCTGTAGCGACACGTGGCGCGATCAAAGCGGCACATTAAAGCCCGTTATTTTTCTTCTTCTTCCGCCGTTTCTTCTCCTCCTCCCGCGAAATTATTCGAACCAACTGTGCTCCAGCGAACTGTGCTCGGAACTCCGGCGAACTATGCTCGAATCGAACCGTCTTCCTGCGCATCCTCACCGTTGTCCTTCCGAAGTCCGTTTCTGCAGCTTCTCGTTCGGATATCTTCTACAGGTCAGTTCCTGCCCTTATGTTAGGGTTTCTTTGCTTATATTCTGTAATGCCTAACCGTGATGATGGAAGACGTTCTCGCCATGATCTGTATAACGCCCCTGGGAGATCACAAGTGTTTTCCACCATGGAGATCACTTTTGATCTCCGTGGAGATCACAGTTGATCTCCGTGGAGAACACAGTTGATCTCCGTGGAGAACACAGTTGATCTCCTGTGATATGATACGTGAACTGGCGAAATTTAAAGGAAGATCATTCAGGATCTCTACCCTTCTCACCCAGGAGATCTACTTGTTTCTTTAGATCTCCTAGGGTATCATTTACGATCTCCTGGTACATCATAAATGATCTCCTTGTAGATCAAAAGTGATGTCCACCCAGGAGATCACTTTTGATCACCCAGGAGATCACTTTTGATCACCCATGAGATCAAAAATGATCTTTTAGGAGATCAGTTTTGATCTCTCAGGAGATCTAAAGTTATCTCTTGGGAGATGAAATTTATTGTCCAGCCATGAGATCTTTAATGATCTCCCAGGAGATCCGTTTTGATCTCCTGGAAGATCAAAACTAATCTCCCAGGAGATCATTTATGATCTCTAGTTAACTAATGAGCCAGGAAGATTAAAATAGATCTCCTGGATCGTTATACAGATCATGGCTTCCTCTTCACAATCCTAGTAGCATACTGACAGTATAACTCATAAGCTTCTTCTTCACTATTCAAAATTGGAAAGATATCCTACACATGATAGCATCAAAAAATTAAAAAAGAATAGCAGACCAGGAGTGCAACATTTATTTGCATGTGGATAATACACTCGATTTCCTAGGAGATCATTTTCGATCTCCTTGGAGATCCAAAATGATCTCTGGGAGATCATTTTCGATCTCCTTGGATATCAAAAATGATCTCTGAGAGATCATTTTCTTTCTCCTTGGAGATCAAAAATTATCTCCACACAGATGATAAGGTTTTTCCTTGTCGAAAAATCATTTTGATCTCCCAGGAGATCAAGAATGATCTCCTGGGAGATCCTGGGAGATCAACAATGATCTCATGGGAGATCACTTTTGTTTGCATGGATATTACACTCCATTTCCTAGGAGATCATTGTTGATCTCCATGGAGATAAAAAATGATCTGTGTGGAGATCATTGTTGATCTCCTTGGGGGTAAAAGATGATCTCCACATAGATAATAAGTTTTATCTCCGAAAAATTATTTTGAACCCTAGGTACATCTATTTGAAACTACAAAATGTTATAAAATGGTATTCCATGAGCTACGTTATTGACATACCTGTAACTTCGCCATTCACCTAGAATCCCGACGGTGGCGTAGAGTGAACTCCTGAGAAACCGACGTCAAAACTGCAGAAATAACGAGATTTAATGTGCCGCTGTGATCGCGCTATTTCTAGAGGGTAAAGAACAATGACGAAGATGAATGAGTAATTATCTGGGCCTCGGCTTCGACCAATCTTCTGGTTATAAATTTTGCGCGGGAGGAGGAGAAAAAACGGCGGAAGAAGAAGAAAAATAACGGGCTTTAATGTGCCGCTGTGATCGCTCCACGTGTCGCTACAGGTTAAATTCGGACCTAGATTTCCAAACGGGCTCCGGTTCCAAAAATTTCCCCTGTATTTAAGGGGAGTGAGGGACATAAACCCTAAAAAATCCCATTCGCATTTCGGCGCCGTCGGGGAAAGCGAGGAAGGAGAGACACGCTGCGCAGGAGCTTAGAAGCCATGGCAAGGAGCTTCGGCGTGCCGGATATGCTTTTGATGTTATTGGATGGAGCAGATCTGAGGTCCTTTTGGACGGCTGTCCAGGTACGTCGTTGATCGCTATTGTTTCGTGCCTTCCGTTGTTTACCTGTAAGTTTTCATGACCAGTTTTAAAAATTGGAGCTCGTGTGCACAAAGGGCTGAAATTTTTATAGATAGGGTTGAGATCGTCCCTTTTGCTTGTTGTTGCCGTCGTGTCCCCTTTGGAAATCTGTCCAGATATGTCATTGTTTGCTGTAGCTTGGTGTCTCGCATCGTTTTCCTGTAAATATTCATGAAAAGTTTTAGAAACAGGGGGCTCTGTCCACAAAGGGATGACATTTTGATGGGTAGAATCGAGATCGTCCCCGTGGGGTGTTGTTTCCGTCGTATGTTGTGTTGTAGTCCGGCTGTTTTCCTTTTTGTTAATTTATGTCTGTTCCTGAGAAGAGAGGTTGTGTAGCGATCCCGTTGGTCGGGGTATTGTTCTTGCAAGGGAAGTCTAGAGTGGCTGGAGGTGAGGCAGAGAGGGGGAGAAGAATGGCCGGGGTGGTGGCCGGAAGGGAAGGAGATAGAAGGAAGGGGAAGAAGGGTAAGTTGAAACGGAAATTCTATTACCAAATGCTTTAACATTACAAAAAGATATTAGGCTTATATAAGCCACCAGACATAGCCGTTGCACACAGAAAAAAGGAAAATACATTTGCAAAATAAGAAAACGCAATAAAGGAAACCGTCCAACGATCCATAGATGGCAGGCTGGATGATGGGTGGTAAGGCAGTTGATCGGTCAATGATGAATCCCTGACCCTTTGATAACCTGGCTATCGCTGAACTACTGAGGTCGGTTTGGAGATATCGAGGTGCCCTGTATGTTGTCGTGTTGTCCGGCGTTGATCATCTCCGGGATTTCTGAGATCGTAGGATCCATCCCTAATCTCCTTACATTGCCGCCCCTTTAAGAACGCTGTCCTCAATGTTCTTTCTTATCTTTATGCCGTCGTCTTCGAGTGGGGTGATTTGGTTTTCCGGAAAAATTGCCACCGCCGTTCCTCCAACGCCAGTTGAAATAGCCGAGAGGGCAGGTGTGATGACGGGTACAGATGGTATTGGCCGATTCTGAAAGCTGTAACTCGCTATTTTTGCTGTGGAGCTGGGAGTGCGCGGTACCTCTTTCTTCTCTCCTTCACTGTGGTGCTGGATTATGTTGTCTTTTGGTGACGTTCTGAGTTTTAGAATGGTTTTCCGCTATTTTCCATGAGTCGTACGGGGTTTATGCTTTCCCCATGCATTTGCGAGCCTGTCTTTTGGTCGATTTTTTTGTTCGTGCTGATTTCTGGGTGTTCGCCTTTGTGTTTGTTTCCAAGTCAGTGTGTCCATGTTAATACCCTCCACTACCATTTGTTGTTTAACCGCGGTCTGGACCTGTGGGTTACCTTCGAGTTCGGAGACATCTTCCCACGTACTGTCGGCAGGAGGCAACCCTTACCATTGTATGAGTGCTTGAGTAATTTCCTATCCTTGCCGCATGATTTGGCGAGTGCTGATGACGGCCAATGGTTGGTGTAAAGGGTTGTTCTCCCAGCTGAGCTCGAGAAGTTCAGTGATTTGTATTTTTGGGTCTCCTACGTATGTTTTAAGCATGGATGCGTGGAATACCAGGTGGAGCTTTGATGAGGGAGTGAGGAGCAGGCGATATGCCGTTTCCCTGATGATCTCTGTCACCTGATAAGGACCATAGTATTTCAGTCCTATTTTCCTCCCTTGCGGTCTTCGCATGGATAATTGTCGGTATTGGTGCAATTTGAGCAGAACCCAATCCCCCTTTTCCATTTTGAGTTCCTTCCTTTTTTTATCCGCCTGGCTTTTCATGCGCTGCTGAGATCTTGCCAGGTTCTCTTTGAGGCAGTGGAGTATATTTTTTCATGTTTGTAGTGTCTCTTCCACGGCTTCGTTGCCGGTGCTCCCTGCACAAAAATTGAACAAACCAGGGGGCGGTCGACCAAACATAGCCTCAAAGGAGGTCATGTTGGTCGAGGAGTTATACTTGATATTATAATGATATTCAACAA
Source organism: Platanthera zijinensis (assembly GCA_039513925.1). Classification (NCBI taxonomy): domain Eukaryota; kingdom Viridiplantae; phylum Streptophyta; class Magnoliopsida; order Asparagales; family Orchidaceae; genus Platanthera; species Platanthera zijinensis. Next base: position 130,927,110 of record CM077091.1, read on the forward strand.
GATTTAAATAGAGGGGTCATTTGTTTGGAATGTTGTGAGAAAAAACTCGTAAATATTGTTCTAGGCACATGTTAACCCTTTCTGTGAGTCTGTCGGTTTGGGGGTGATAAACAGAGCTATATTTTAGTAAGGTCCCTTGAAATTTAAATAGTTCAACCCAAAAATTGCTCAGAAAAATGGTGTCCCAGTCTGTGATGATCGATTCGGGTATTACGTGTATTTTGCCGACACAGTTCCAAAATTTGTTTGCGACAGTGGGTCCCGTGTGCCCCCTTTTATATTCTAAAGGCGCAAATAAGGCTCACGGAGGCGCAAACCACTGAGCCTGATGGGCCTGGAGCCTTAGGCACGTCTTTAATAACATACGCAAATGGTGAGTCCGGTATATAAAGTTTATTTTTAAAGAATAAGCGTGTGTCTCGGAGTGAATAAACCAAAGTGTTGCTCTGTTTGATTTAAAAAAAGCTAACCAAAAATGATTCAAAAAAATTGAATCCCTATTCGAGACAATTGACTCGGGTAGGCCATGTAATTTTTCACAGTAGTCCCAAAAAACCTGGGCTACTTAGGGGCTTGTATAATGAGTAGGAAGTGGTGCAAAATGCGGTCCGTTTGACAGGCTATCTACCATCACTAAGATAGTGGTGTACAATTTAGAAACCGGTTAATGCGTAGTAAAATCGATTGAGATGCCCACCCAAATTTGGGTTTGGATATTTAGAGGTTGAAGTGTGTTGTATGCGAATGAATTTCTGTCTTTTGTCTTTTGGCAAAGGTCGGACCAACAAATGTATTGATACACATCTCGCTGGATACCGGGTCAATAAAAATATTATTGTATTCGTTTGGTTGTAATGTTTATGACCGAGTGTCCACTTATACATGTGTCATGTGCTTTGCTAATTAGGATCGAGTGAATGGGTGAATCTGGTATATAAAGGTTATTTTTAAAGAATAAGCGTGTCTCGGAGTGACTACTTTGGTAGAGCTGCTGCGTTTGGCCGCAGATCGTTTAAAACCTCTTTTGATTTTGAATCTGATTTATATAACCCCTATAGATTTTTAAAAAAATTTGAACAAGTAAATGATATATTTTGCAAACTATATAAATCACAATTGGATTGACTATCTCGTAGGCGTGAAAGAGCATCTGCCACATGGTTATTCTTTCCTGGTTTATATTGGATAACATAGTTAAATCCCAATCTCATAGGCACGAAAGAGCATCTGCCACATGGTTATCCTTTCTTTGTTTATATTGGATAACATAGTTAAATCCCAACATTTTTGCTAAAAAATGTTGTTGCTCTGACATTATCATCACTAGTGAGTTAAGATTGTGAAGGGTTGTATGATCCGTGAAAATAGTAAAAGTCAATCTTATCAAATACCATCTCCGTTTGCTAACAACGGTGGTAACTGCGAGCATTTCACAGACATAGGTTGATTTAGCTTGTTTCCTAGATGCGGGATCGTGTTATTATCGTGTTGGGTTATATGTATGCTGTAACTATAAATACCCTTTGTTATGTGGAATGAAGTAATCTCTTTTCCCCTTTCAACATGGTATCAGAGGGAGGTTAGGGCTTCCGATATCCCTCGATCCCGTTTTCGCCGACTCGCTTTCCAGCGCCTGATCCCGCATCTCCACCGCATCCCGCATCCCGCTTCCAGCGCCCGATCCCGATCCCGCATCTCCACTGCATCATCGCGTCGGGCTCGCCGCTCACCGCACTCCAGCACCACCGCGTCGGGTTTGCCGCTCCAGCCGATCCATCCCCTCCGCCGCTCTAGCCGCTCCAGCCTCTCCCGTTCCCGCTCTCCGCCGCCCACCGCTCCTAGCCCCAGCGGTTCCTCTTGCCGATTTCTTGACACCGGAAATGTGGTGTTCCCTATGATATCATTTCCGGTGTCCATTCTTCTATTGGGATTGTTCCTCTTTCTATGAGGAAGACCTAGTTTCTCTCTCAGTTGGTGTGTTGCTCCCCGGGGATCCTCGATTTGTATTCTAGGTCTCCATGGCCGGGACAAATGAGTCTCCTACCCGATCCTTTGTCGCTGATGCTCCTTCGGCTACTGTGCTGTCTAGTGGCTCTTCCCATCCTGGCCATGACCAGTTGACCACAACACCCCTCAGATCACGACGATCCGTCTGGATGGTACCAATTATCTCCTGTGGTCTCGGGCTATTACTCTTGCCTTGAAGAGCAAGAGGCTGTTTGGGTATGTCATGGGCGCTACACCGCCACCTCCTTCGGATTCCCGTGATTGTTTGCACTGGGAATCAGAGAATTCCCTCGTCATGTCCTGATTGACTAATTCCATGATTGAGTCCATCGCTCGGAACTATCTGTTTTTATATACTGCTGCCGATATTTGGCGGAGGACCTAGTCTACTTACTCCTGTCGCGGCAATGTGACCCAAATATTTCAGCTTCGACGAAAGATTTTTCTTCTCCGTCAAGGCGACTGTCCTCCGTCTGCCTACTATCTCGAGTTCACTTAGTTGTATCACGAGTATGATCATTTTGACTCTCTCACTTTGGTGTCCCCTCAAGATGAGATCCTTGTTCGCGCGCGGGAAGATCGGAATAGAGTTTTTGAGTTCTTACATGGACTGTATCGGGACTTCGATCAAATCAATGTGCAGATTCTTAGACGCTCTCCCTTGCCCTCTCTTCCTGAAGTATTCAGCCTAGTTCAGTAGGGATTGACGACAGACTTGGACTCCTGATCCTCCTCCTGATGGCTCTGCCTTGGCGGCTCAGTTTGGGGTTCGGACAAATCGTGACTCAAGGCCCAAATCCAGTGACAAAGACCACCTGCTCTGTGACTATTGCGGGAAGGCCCGTCATACCCGGGAGACTTGTTTTCGGCTTCATGGTTTTCCTACACCCCGTGGTGGTTCCTCCTCTCGTGGCGGTCGTGGTTTTGGGCGCTCTTCGAGCCGCTCTACACAGCCTCGCTCCGCACATCTGTCTGATGGTTTTGCCGAGCCACAACTTCCACCTGTCCCGGCCGCTCCCACATTGGATCTATCATCTGATGAGATTCTTTCCTTCCGTCGCTTGATGCAGGGACAGTCCTCCGAGCCTCCTGTTTCCTCGTCCTCGTACGCCCATCAGGGACAACCAGGTGCTCACGCTGCCTCCTCTCGTCCCTCTACTCACTGGATCATCGATTATGGAGCAACCGATCACATGACCGACTTCTCTTCAGGTTTTGTGTCCTACCTTCCTTTGTCTGGTCGAGACAAAGTGAGCATTGTAGATGGTTCCCTCTCTCCGATTGCCGGAAAGGGTTCCATCCCTCGCTCTTCTCTTACCCTCTCCTCTGTTCTTCATGTTCCGAACTTTACCCAAAATTTCCTCTCTATTAGACATTTAACTAACTCTATGAACTGTTCTGTGACTTTCTTCCCTTCCTCTTGTATCTTTCAGGACCTGAAGACGGGCACGGTGATTGGAACTGGTAGTCTGGTGGATGGGCTTTATGTGTTCGATTCTTCCACCACGGTCTCTCTTCCTCAGGATCTTCATGTGGATCAGTTTGCTACCTTGGAATCCTGGCACTGTCGGCTAGGACATCCATCTATCCTTTCTATGAAACGCTTATTTCCTACTTTCTCTACTGTTTTGCTTGATAAGTTTAGTTGTGATGCTTGTGACCGTAATAAACATCATCGTGTTTCTTTTCATCATGCTTCTTCTCCTAGTACTGCACCTTTTCATTTAATACATAGTGATGTTTGGGGCCCTTGCCAAGTTGCATCTATTTCAGGTTGTTTTTGGTTTGTGACTTTTATTGACTGCTTCTCCCGCACCACTTGGGTTTACCTCATGAAAGCGAAAAATGAGGTTTTAACTTTGTTTTGGCGTTTTCATAACATGGTTTTAACCCAGTTTGCCACACCTATTAAAATTCTACGCACGGATAATGGCCGGTAATTCATTGATTCCGCCTTCGAGCAATACTTGGCTGATCATGGGATTCTCCATCAGACGTCCTGTGCCTACTCCCCCGCTCAAAATGGGGTGGCTGAACGTAAGAATCGCCACCTCCTGGAAGTTGCCCGGTGCCTTCTCCTCCACATGCACCTCCCTAAATACTATTGGGGGGATGCTGTGCTCACTGCGGCCTACTTATCAACCGTATTCGCTCCCGTGTTCTCGGGTTCAAAACTCCTCTCACCACTCTTGGGATGCCACATACCACTCTACAACCCCGTGTCTTTGGATGCGTTTGTTTTGTCCATATATATCACCGCACGAAACTTGATGCTCGTGCGCACAAGTTTGTTTTCATCTGTTATTCTCATACCCAGAACGGGTATAAGTGTTTTGACCCAGTTCACAAGAGGGTTTTCGTTATCATGGACGTCACCTTCCGTGAGTCTGAGCGCTACTATGAGTCCTCACTTTAGGGGGGGGGGGTCTCCTTCTACATCGTAAGTGAGTCTCTTCTCACATTTTGACACTCAATCTTCCACTCCTCTACCTATTCCTTCGAGATATCATCCCTCTCCGCCTGCGTCTACTACTCCATATGTCCCACCTGCAGAGGCCCCGGTTACTATACCTCTGCAGGTTTACTCTCGTCGTCCAAAGGGTTCAAACACACGGCCCACCATCTGGATTTCAGAGCAGCCACCTGACCCGTCGCCAGGATCCATCATTCCTACAAAAGGTACCTTTACTCGACATCCCTTATCTCTGTTTGTTTCTTACTCATCCCTAACTGCTTCCTATAGTGCATTTGTTTCCTCCTTGTCTTCTGTTTCTATCCCAACTTCATGGCATGATGCTCTTTCCCACGACCGGTGGAGGGCAAGGCTAGTGGCAAGAGGCTACACTCAGTCGGCGGGCATTGATTATCAGGAGACTTTTGCTCCTGTTGCAAAGATGAATTTGATAAGAATCCTCATGTCTTGTGCTGCCTGCAAGGGATGGAGCTTTGCCAATTGGATGTGAAGAATGCTTTTCTTCATGAAGACCTGGAAGAAGAGGTGTACATGGCTCTACCTCCGGGACTTACTTCTAGTGGATCAGAAGGGAAGGTATGCAGATTAAAGGGGCCGCTCTATGACCTGAAACAATCCGCCAGGGCCTGGTCCGGTAGATTTTACAAAGCCATGAGCAGGTTCAGGTACCTTCAGAGTAATGCAGATCATACCCTGTTTATCAGAATCAACAAAGGAAAATTAGCCGCTCTGATTGTTTATGTGGATGATATTATAATAACTGGGGATGACAAGGAGGAGATCCAAGCTCTGAAAGGAAAATTGGCAAAGGAATTCCAAGTAAAAGATTTGGGTAACCTCAAATACTTTCTCGGTATTGAGGTTGCGAGGTCAAAGCATGATATCTTCATGTCTCAAAAGAAATACATACTTGACCTCCTTGAAGCCACTGGGATGAGCAAATGTAGACCCGCTGACACTCCCATTGAAGCCAACCACAAGCTAGGCAGAGATGATGGCGACACGATTGAAGACATTCCTGGCTTCCAAAGGCTTGTAGGAAAATTGATTTACTTATCTCACACTTGCCTAGATATCTCCTATGTCGTGGGTGTTCTTAGCCAGTTTATGCACTCTCCAAAGGTCCCTCATGCCGATGCTGCACTTCGTGTCCTCCGGTACCTCAAGTCCTCACCAGGAAAAGGCATTATGTTCTCACTAAATAAAGAGTTGACTATTGAGGTTTACACTGATGCAGACTGGGCTGGATCGCTCTCTAATAGACGTTCCACGACTGGATATGGCTCTATGGTTGGTGGAAATTTGGTTACCTGGAGAAGCAAAAAGCAACATGTTGTGGCTAGATCCAGTGTTGAGGCCGAGTTTAGGGCTATGGCTCACGATATCTGTGAAGGGCTATGGATCTCAACCATTCTGAGAGATCTTGGGCTTAAAGGAAGTGAGCCTATCCGGTTATATTGTGATAGTAAGGCTGCCATCTCCATCACTCACAATCCTGTGCAACATGATCGTACGAAACACATTGAGATCGATAGACATTTCATCAAGGAGAATATTGACAGAGGAACTGTGGTGACCCCGTTCGTACGATCTGGTCAGCAACTGGCCGACGTTCTTACAAAGGGTCTGAGTTTCAGTGTGTTCACAAACCTTATTGGCAAGTTCGGCATGACAGACATTACACACCCAACTCGAGGGGGTGTTGAGTTATGTGTTATTATTGTGTTATCGTGTTGGGTTATATGTATGCTGTAACTATAAATACCCTTTGTTATGTGGAATGAAGTAATCTCTTTTCCCCTTTCAACAATAACTTTATACTGAAAAAAGTAATAGAATACCTTTTTGTGACAGGATTGCGCCAATGCCTACCCCGGAGGCATCACATTTGATAGTGAACGGTAGTAAAAAATATGGTAAGGCTAAAACTGGGGCTGTTACATGCAATTGTTTAAATTGTGTAAACGTTTGTTTGGATTCTGTCATCCAACTAAATTTATCTTTGGCAAGAATATCCCTCAATGGTGAGGTGATCGTGGCGTATTGCCGAATAAATCGGCTATAGCATCCAACCAGTCCTAAAAATGCTCGAAGTTGTTTTATTGTTAGTGGTTTCGGCCATGATTGGATAGCTTCTATTTTATTGATATTAG